>JAMLFY010000008.1:31881843-32087476 GCA_030441495.1 Dalbergia oliveri | reverse complement strand
ATGTTGCTAAGAAAGCCTTCCTATCCTTGGAAGAAGATCATTTCCATTAGGATTAACACCTAGGTCCGAGCTCATGTCTCAGCTTTTTCCCAGGAGTACAAGTCTTTGAGAAATTTTGCATAGCACTCCTAGTTGATTCTTAGTTCGTCACACATTAGAATGTTCCCATGTTGGTAGTGCATCCTGCGAACATTTACTTTAACCATGGGTGATTTGTGTGTGAGGATAAAACAAGAAAGGTTGAAAGCTTGAAAGGTGTAACACCCTAATAATTAACCCAATACACCTAGGCAGGATTTCTAATTAATTACTAGACTTTACTCTTTGCTTTCAGTTCTTAATCATGCTTTGAAAATATTAAATTACGAGCTATTTTTTTTTTAAACATAATTGAAAACGTAAGCCGTGCTTAACGTGAATGATTTAGCAAAATTTAAAAGATACATAGGAATTTACAAACATCACATCATAATATATTGGCTCCATCATACAGGCATCCATAATTACATATCATATAGATATTTTGCCTACCAACAATAAATAAGACTAAGTGTAGGCAATCTAACAAAACATAAATAATATATGGATGGAAGGACATCCATTAATGGCACCTAGTAATAACACTCCAGGGATAGAGATAGATATCTGAAATATACGAGTGAAACTAGAGGATCAAGTTCAAGCTACCCGTAGCCTCAATGTGATCACCAACGCTTCCTTCCGTTTCTGAAGACGAGATGGAAAGAAAAATAGAGGAATGAGAAACTTATAAAAAGAATCTCAGTAGGGTACTCACCTCATGATGCATTGTGTCATCATCATTGTCCCCAGAACCTTGGGTTATTATGAAATAGTGAGCATGCTAAGATTGATTTATTAAGTTCGAAAATATACTTTACCGAGGTTCGTCGGTTTTAATCATGCGTCTTATAATGCATCATAAACTTAGCATGTCATGTTTATAATGAACTTTTCCTTTTATCAACATATCGTATTCTTCATCATCATATCATAAATACTATGCATAAAAGAACATCATATTTCTCATCATCAAATCATAAATACTATGCATAGAAGAACATCATATTTCTCATCATCATATCATAAATACTATGCATAGAAGAACATCATATTTCCCATCATCATCTCATAAAATGCTATGCACAGAAGAACATCATACCATAATAGCTATGCACAAGACATGGTGCACATATTTCATTCCTTTAGTGTCCTAGGTGACTTAAAATCTTGTCATCACCATCATTATTTTCCTTGGGGCCACCCTATACTCCACCCTTTTGGGAGTAATCTAGGTTATGAGCTCATACCTTACTAGTCGTCACTAGCATATACTTATCCCTTTTGATAAGTTAAAATCCCGACTCTACCCTTTTGAGAGAACGGGCTAGGGGGCAAGAATCACCTTTTCACCACTTCTAGTTGATGGGTCTTAAAGGATCATTTTCTCAAGATCACCTTTTCACCACCTATAGTCTGATGGGTCCAAAGGATCATTTCCTCATGAGTTTAAGTCACCATTAAGTCTTAGCATGTTATATCATAATCATCAAGATGCATGAACATTCTCATTGTTTGCAATAGCAATTATAACATGCAAGCCATGAAATCATTCAATAATATCAAATTCTTAGGAGGCATTACATCATCATATAACTGACATTCCAAAGCATCAAAAGATGTCATCTAAAATTTTCACAATAAAGCTCCCTAAATAACCGAACTCTAAAATTGGGTAACCTTAATTATCAAACTAATTACTTATGCATCTAAGGGATTTATTACCATCAATTATAAGCCTTAAGAACATTATTAGACTATATGGGGTAGCATAGACAGGAAGTTGTTCTTAAGGTTTTACGTGTGCTAGAAGTTACATTTTTAACCCTTTCTCGTTACGGCTTTTCCCTATGATGCTAAAATTAATTACTAAACCAATTATGAATCATTGTCCCTTATCTAAACATAATAATATCTGGTTCTTAAGGTCACTAAAGGCTCTGACAGAATGCATAAATTTCATTCTCTAAAGTTCTAGAAATCTTGCTTTTACGATTTTCTAGGAAGCTAGTTTTATCTTCTAACATGCATAAGATAAACCATAATTATCACAACTTCAAACATATTAAATCATCATCATTTATTGGTACTAATCTCATATCAGAAGCCGAATCATGAACCTCATATAATTGTATAAAATCACATTTTAAGTGAACATAAAATATTAGTTTCCCGAGAATCCTTGCAAAGCTTTAAAACTCTTTTAGAAACTAATTCTTTTGAAAGAATCTTCATAATTAAAATTCTCACTTAAGATAAAAGGAGCAAGTCTTGAGCTTAAGAGATTTATGTGATATCTTAGAATCATAAACATGCTATGCAACCTCATTTTAATCTTGTCATTATAAGGTGATAACTTGGAATTATAAACATGATATGCAAATCCATTTCTTTATCTTTAAGATTTAAGGTGATGACTTGAAAATTAAACATGATGCAAGAACTTGAAATATAAACATGATGCAAGAAACTGGAGCGGCGGAGTCCGCACAGGACTAGTGGAAGGGAGAAGAGAATCTTAGAAGGAAGGCGGAATTATGGACCGGTGAAGGGAGAAGAGAATTATTATTACATCTTTTTAAGCTCCAATCTCAAGACTTCTTAAAGAATCAATTCTTTAACTCCAATAATCTTATTTCTTTGCTTGTGATACTTGGGCAAGTCTTTGAGCTCTAGGATCTTTAGGTGATGACATAAAAATAAACATGTCATGCGTTGATTCTTTTAGCCATTATAAAATAAAGTGAGAGCATAAAATAAATATGAGATGCAACTTCTTTATTATCTTTAGAGATTAAGTGACAACATGAAATATAAACATGAAATGCAAACTTGGAAATTTAAACATGAGTATGCAAGTCCATTTATTCATTCTTGAAATTTTAGTGATGACATAGAAAGTAAACATGATTATGCAAGGCATAAACTTAAACATGGATGCAAGTTCATTTGATTTCTTTACTAGAGCTCCTTCAAGACTTTATAGAAATACAAATTCAATATATATATCTTAACAAGACAAAGTGAGAAATACATCTTTCAAATTCTAAACTCAAGATCATAAAAACATCATAAAAACATTATTCTTTAAAGTTTTGCATCAAGTGGAACTTTCAAGCTTTAGAGGCCTAACTTGTGATGGATTCACAACCCACCTTCAAGGTCCTCATCATCAAGCCATCATCTTAGTCCCACCTAGGCCATATGGCCGAATTGGTTAAAGAAAAGGAAGAAGAAAACCAAATGGAAAAACTAGAGAAAATCCATGAAATCATCATTTTGAACCAAGAACAACACTTAGCAAAACATAGAAATAAACTTAAAAACAACTCCCTACCTAATCTGATTTGAAGGAAAGGAAGAGAACTTGGTTTCTTGGAGTGAAATGAAAGAAAATATTCTTGAAAACTTGAAGAAAGAATTTCAGCCAAGAGGAAGGAAGAAAGAAAGCTTTTGGTGCTTAGGAAAAACTTGAAGTTGTGAAATTTTAAGCAAGCTCTAATGACTTCTAAGCATGCCTATTTATAGAAGAATTCAAGCTCATAAATGGACAAGAGGAGGAGGAAAATCTGATTAATTTGAGGAGGAACAAGGAAGGAAAAATCATCTTGTTTGGTGGCTTAAAACATGGAATCATGTTTCAAAGTTCCTTGTTTTATGGTGATTTTTGGCATTATGTTTTAGTGCAATTTTTGATGATTATGGCTGCATTATTTCGTGCATTACAGCCTCATGGAAGAGGGTTTTGTGTGTTCCATGTATTATTTAGGTGTAGGCAAGGTATTCATGCAATTTAGAGAATTTACGTTAAGGGCTTAGGTGAATTAGTAAGCAATTTGAGTGTTTTAAAGCAATTTTAGGTTCTAATCAATTTAAATAAATAATTTTGACTCTAGATTAATAATTAGAATTTAATAAGCTTTAATTTGAGCCTAATATTGCTTAGGTTTCGTTAGACAAATCAAAAATCTCAAAATTTGTAAAACTGCACAAAAGAATGGGCAAAACGGTCATTTTACTTAAAAATTGCCCGAGACCACTCGAGCTTAACCAATGGTTAATCATGGCTTAAAAACACCTTTTAACACATTTTAGTGAGGTTTTAAAGCGGCACGCAAATCAAAGTTAAAACACCGCAAGGCGTTTTGGTCATTTCGCGTCGGAGCTCAAAATTAGGATTCTTCTCCTCTATTAACACACATAACACAAACAATCCCTTATTAACATCAAAACATCCCCTTGAGGATGGGTGGGGCCCACGATCCTCATTTCTGAGTAAAATAACCTCAGGGCATTTTGGTCATTTTACACGTACAGAAATTGGGGTTTGCAATACTTGCACGAATTGCTCCTAACTTCTCTTCTAACGTTATATTCCTTTATTAAGGATTGTTTGGTCTCAAATTTTATATAATATTTACCTACGGAATTGGTAATTCCTAATGAATAGTAAAAATTACAGTAAAAATTGGGCGTTACAAAAGGATTAGAGGATGAAGGTTTATGAGGTTGACGTTATATGAGAGGTTTGAGAGAGAAAATGTAACAATTTGAGGAAACATATGGTAAAAGATAATGGTAAAAGTTGACGTGTAAGAGGGGATTTATTTCAGTGGTGACGTGACATACTGAAGTTAAGGGACGTAGAGAGAAACCCAAAGAGTGGGAATTATCTCGCCTTTCATCTTATTAGAAGAGTGAGTTTTGATGCTTGAATAATTTTCTGAAGGTGTTACTTTTTAACTTCAGTCTCACTTTCTAACCCTTCAAAGTCTCATATATTTTTATAAAAAACTCATCTTCATATCCTAAACAACATGAGACCATATATATCCCATATTCCTGATCCTCAATTCTTCTTTGATCAACCTATCTTCTTTGGCTTGCAAATGAAATTTTGCAATCTTCACTCTATTTTGTTATCTTGCAAATTGATGTCTTTTTTTTGGGCTTCAGTTTGGAGTAGTGAAAGAGAGAGTACCCAGATGTTTGTGTATAATGATTATATAAATTTAAAAACCTTTAAGTTTAAAAGCTTTTTTAAAACACAAAAATGATCTTTAGCTAATAGTTTTGTGAATATATCTAACGCTTCATCTTCAATATTCAAAAACATTAACTCAACATCTCCTTTGTAAACATGATCCTGAATAAAATGATGTTTAATATCAATATGCTTGGATCTTAAATGCTGGATAGGATTCTTAGCAAGATTAATAACACTAATATTATCATAGAAGATAGAGATTTTGGAATACCTTAGGTGATAATCTTCTAGCTGGTTCCATGTATCCATAGCATCAGGCAATGTTACAACAGTTACATATTCAACTTCAAGGAATAGAGAGTGCAATGATATTATGCTCTTTGCAGACCAAGTGATTAAGCTTTTTCCAAAGAAATAGTAGCAACCACTAGTGTTTTTTCTCTTTACTTTATCTCCATAAATTAGCATCACCATAATCTACAATCTCATAGGATGTACCTTTCTTGTACCATAAGCCAAGATTAATAGTATCAAGATAATATTTAAAATTTTTGACAGCATTTAAATGTGATTGCTTTTGGGTTAGATTGAAATTTAGCACAAATTCCCACACCTAGTTGAATGTTTGATTTACTAGCTATAAGATAGAGAAATGAGCCAATCATTCCTCTATAATTACTTCTTGATACCTTTTTGCCATTCTCATAAGCATTAATGATTTGAGATGGATGAATTGGGATACTCATAGGTTTGGTTTGATCCATATTTAACCTTTTAGAAGTTCTCTTGTATATTTTTCTTGATGGATCAAAATTTCTTCTTTTTGTTGTTTTATTGCAGACCTAGGGAAAACTTGAGTTCCACCCATTATGCTCATCTCAAATTCATTCTACATCAATTTAGAAAACTTTTCACAGAGAATGATCAAGGCCAAATATAATGTTGTTAATATATATTTGAACTATTAGAAAGATAGTATTTGAACTAACTTAAGGTTTTTTCATTGATTTTGTCAAGATACATAATACCTTAAATATCTATTATTAGAATTTTTTTTTAAATGATTTTTAAGTTGTATTAGAGCTTATATTTTACTAAACCAAAACAACATGAGTATCAAAGCTATGTTGTTTTCTGATTGTAATTAACTTGAATATCCAAGTTAAAATGATAACCATATTTGATACTAGTCTTGTATCAGAACTCATATTCAGCACAATTTAATCTAGAAGAATTTTTGAACTTGTCATCTTTCTTGAATCAATATAAGCTTATATGCATTTAAGCATGAATTTAGAAGAACAAGAGTTGATGATAGTGTAATTTTTGAAATAAGTGTGTCAGATATAAGTGTAGCACACTTGCATATTTTGTGAACAATTTTATGGTTTCTAAAACATATATCTCAGAGCATACACATATGTGTTAGAATATATACATATAAGATAATTTTCTAGCTTGTGAATCAAATCAGCATCAATAATGTAAAGCCATAGAGCATAAGTTAAGAAAGCATTAGAGTATCATAGAAGTATCAGAGTAATATTAGAGCATAAGTTAGATTTAAAATTATGAGAGCATAAATTATAATATCAAAGCATAATATTAGAACTGTAACAAATTATTTCAGTAACAAAAATAATAAAAATTTGATAAAAAAACAAAGATCATGCATGAAATGGAACTATCTTTCTGAAGCCCTCTGTACACAAAAGATTTTTTTCTATTTCTTTCTCCCCTTCTGTCATCAAATAAGGGTTATGAAGTTATACCATCATTGCCCCCTTTTTGAACTTAAGAAGAAGTTGGAGAGTAATTCTTCATGCCTTCTTAGTTTTGTCTCCAATTTTGTTTTAAGCTTCAACTCTGAGTTGGTGGTCATATCTCTTTGATGGCAAAGGTAGCAGCTAGACTTCTAAGAGACATAGTTAAGGCTCGGTGTGAGGTTGGCTTGGTAGGTGTATTGTTGATGTTAGGGCAACTTTAGGAGCATGTTCTTAATGTCTAAGGAACATATCCCTTAGACTTTGGTGAGTCTTAAGTTTCTTTGGCTCAATTTGTGTGGCAAGCAACAATGGTAACAGTTGGAGTGGTAGTAGAAAGAACATCAGTAGTGTGATCAACAGGTGGAACAGGAGCAGGAGCAAAATGAGGAAAGCTTGTTTCTAAATCTTTATGACTTTCCTCCAAAGGGGTTATTATGATAGATGAAGGAGGTTAAGTCATATACATTAGAATTAAGGCATTGGATGCCTTAGGGCTTCTTTTTCAGGCTCTTCCATAATTAGTTCCAACAAGAGAGCTCACCATGAGATTTTCAGTTCTTAGAGCTTTCCTCAGGTTATGATTCCTTTTTCATGTTCTTGGATACCGGATTTCAGCAATCTGTTTGAAGGTTGAGGAATCATCATCATCACTCTTGGGAGTGGATTCTGGAACCTTAGAGTTAGCCTTTTCAGCTTCAATACTAGTTGCTTTCTAATGCTCCATTGATTCATCAATGGCTTTCTCTAATGCAACACAAGCAGCTTCTAGAGCATTTGTGAGATCCAGTAGAAGATGGTTTCTAAAGGAGCTTGGCTTCTATGCCAATAGAAATTGGAAAAGAGGTGTACCTAAATTGTTAGGTCATAGGCAATGAAGATTACTCCTTTATCACAAAAGGTTCAGGGATAGTTGATTTTGTCCTTCTGTTGGAACTCCAATCCCCTTAGCCTTTTCAACTTTCTAAGCCTCCTGTAGTTTCCTTTTCTCTGGGAGAATCTTATTCTCCTTGAGAGTTTTCTCTTCCTCCTCTTTATCCTCCTTAATAATTTTCCATAACATGGCTAACCTTTTAAGCTCAAATATTTCTTGTAAGATCAGAGTAGCCCAGGGCACACCTCTGAGCAAGTTTCTAAACTTTGTGCTCTATATGCTTTCTTTTCATGGGAAGCTTGTGAGGCTTTGATGGCTATTCATTTTTTGAAGAGTCTTTTCAATTTCTAAGGCTTGGGGAACTCAACTTTCTATTTCTTATCCTCTTTGTCCTTGCTTCTTCTTTCATATCGGGTGGACTTTAGTAGCTTCAATCTCCTTAAAGTCTTCATGTCCTCAGAATCACTCTCATAGGAATGATCTTTCTTTTCTTTTTCTTTTTCCTTTCTTCTTTTCTTTCTTTGCTTCTTCTCAACTTCTCCACTTTCTCATTTCCTAATCCTGGAGTGTATCTCTTGGCACTTGTCTTTACAACACTAGTCTTCTTCTTATAGTCTTCAATAAGGTCATGGTGAATTTTATCCCTAACATGTACTCAAACTATTCTTCAGCAGAAGGTAGCTTATATATTGGAAAATTTTTGTAAACACATCCTATAGGTAACAACAACTATTTTTCTTGTCCTTAGTTATCGCACTAAGCATGAAGTCCATAATAAGTTGGGAAAATTCACTTTCTTCTTTGCCAGGAGTATAGTAGCATGTAATTCATACTATCTAGCACATTTGTGTTCCAATTTGGTAGGATGGTGAATTGAACAACTTGAAAACCTTTCTGGCTAGGACACAACATTGTAGAGTAATCTCACTAGGCTTATGTCCAGGAAAGTCAGTAAGATGTATTGAGATTTCCTCTGCATTGACAAGGGATTGTGGCATGTAACGTTGAAGGCAATAATGGTGAAATTGGTTAGGAGGTGCACTAACAATATTTGACATAGATTGTGAACTTCATTCGGGTGGAGTAGAAGGTAAATTAAGGATCCTGAGAAAAACTCATTAGCAATCTTGAAGTCCTCCTATCCTTAAAAGAAGACTTCCTTCAGAGAATGGGACCTTATTCAATCCTTCCTTAGTGTCTTTCCTGGCATAATTCCATAGAAAAATTGGTTGCATAATGGTCTTGCATTAGGGTTCATTGTACATGTGAAACACCTTTTTGGTGGAGAGAATCAAGTTATTCCCATTTTGCCATTAAGATGGAATTTGTATGTGTTTGAAGGTTTGTTATAAGAAGGTTAAGGAGCAAGGGTTTGTAGAGAATATGAAATGGTTTGGGAAAAATGTTTGTGGTTGAAAATAAAAGGGTTTTATATGAGAATTGTGAGGTATAGCAAGTTATTTAATTTGATGTGACAAAAGGATGGAAATGATGACGTGGAGGAAAAACTAAAAGGTAGGAATTTATCCTACCATTAACAACTCTTTAGAAACCAAAAGTCGTATTGAAAGTCCTTTCATAAACCAAAAGTGGTATCTAAACTTAAGATGGTTTGAAGTCTTCATCCCACTTTCTAAGCCATCTTCTAGATATTCTTCCACATTCTGAACCATATAGCTTTCTAACTCAATTTTTCTGAACTTTTGAATCCACTTTCTAATCTTGTATATGTAATATTTGAAAATTATTTAAAAATTAATTTGAATTTTATTAGTGATAATTTTAAAATTTTGCAGTTTTAGCAACGATGAGGATGGCCCAATAGGCGTGTTAAAGATTTCAGGATAAGGTGAATAGTGATGATACGGGCCCCATGGGCTCGTTGAAACCAAAACTGAGAAGTCTGAGACCGGGAAATGCCTGGACTGAGAAAAGAGAGGGTTAAGATTAGAAATAATAAGGAATGAGAAGTTATACCTAGAATTAATTTTGGGTTATGTTTGACTACGGATTGGTGTTTTACTCGTTGGTAGAATTTTGATGTGCAGTTTTAACATTGTACAAGTTACTTGGTGGCCAAATAGCCTTTACCAACCACTTTATGCCAAGTGGATGCAAGGATTGAAACTTAAGTAAGTTTTAATCATGACCTTTCATTTATATTTTACTGGGAGCCAATATCTCTTCCTTTGGAGAATTTTGGTGTGGTTTAACATTTAAAGTAATACTTGCTCCCCAAGTCAAAGAGCCACTTATCATGAGTCAAGTGGATGGACAAGATTCATTCTTTGACCAAGAAAACAATCCTAGCCATCCATTTCATTATTTCTTTTTGAATAAGAAAGAAATACCCATTTTGACTACTTAATTACTATATCTAACCCAAGATAACTACAAACTACCAACCTTATCACTCCATCATCATCAATTTCACCCAACCCACTCAAGGAACGCCTCCTCCATTTTATTCCTCTCAAACCTCCATTAACAAGCTTCAAGCTTCAAAAACCTAAGCTCAAAGTCACTAAAACCACAAACTCTCTTCACAAAACTTGTTCTACTTCTCATAATCTATCAAACTAACCAATTGGAATTTAATTTCATTTCCTCACCATTTATCACTTTGATACCTCATATCCTACTGCCTAAGGGAGGGTTTGATGTGGGTTTGAAGACCTTGAAGTGAGCAAGATCAATCTTGGAACCTCTTTGAAGCCAAAGACCTAAAGCCACTAAAGTAGGGTTTTCTTTGGCTTTTCTTTCCAAATTTATTATGAACATTTTTGATTGATCTTAGTCCAAAATTTCTAGTTATATTGGATGATAATGATGTATTAATTTTGGAGGTGTGCTTGGATGATGTTAGGAATCATTTTTGTCAAAAGGGGTTTTGGTTTATGCCGCTGCACTTTTCAGTTTTCCTACTAGCAATGATTGTTCTTAATCAAATTTTCTGGTATAATTGTGGGTATATTCATAAGCTAGAAAAAAATATATGTTGAAGCTAACATCCTATTTAGTTTCATGAATTTTCTTGAACCTTGTTTTGGACTCCTACTACCTGAAAAACTCATGAACCGAGACTATATAGGTGCTTACATGAATTTGTAGTATTGAAGCTGCAAATTTGTCTAATTCTTCTACCATAGGAAATGATTGAATTCTCCTTTGAAATTTTTACTGAGTGTTTATAACATCTTGAAGTGTAACTGTGATTTTTTCTTTGGAATTGATTCAATCATTTTCTAGTGTTAAAAATTATGAATTTCGGGTTTTAAGCTAAGGTTAAGTGGTTCTGACCACCAAATTTTTCTAATTTTTTAACTAGTTAGAGAACTCTTTTTGCTCTGAAATTTTTATGGAACCTTGTGGACACATTAAAGTGTCTTATGGAATTTGATAGCCTTTGGATTGAATGTTTGATGTGCAAATAAATTATGCTATGAATATGTAAAATCTACCATTATGCTGAAAATAAATTGATGCTTTGAATTGATGAAAGTATGATGTATGTGAATGCATGCTAACAACCTAAACAATTAGTTTATGAGACCTAATTGAAAATTATATT
Organism: Dalbergia oliveri; assembly: GCA_030441495.1. Lineage (NCBI taxonomy): Eukaryota > Viridiplantae > Streptophyta > Magnoliopsida > Fabales > Fabaceae > Dalbergia > Dalbergia oliveri. The sequence goes on along the minus strand of JAMLFY010000008.1, from coordinate 32,076,203 downwards.
GTAAAGGAATACTTGTATAAGTTTGATAATGATGTATATGTTAAGTAGATAAAAGTCCCCTTTTACGAAGTAAAAGGCACGGAAAGTCCCCTTTTATTGTGCAAAGGGCATGAGTCCCTTTTATTATGTAAAGGCACAAAAAGTACTCTTTTATGTGTAAAGGGCATGAAAAAGTCTCCTTTAATGTGTAAAGGGCATTTAAAAAAGTCCCTTCCGACTATTGAAGGTACGTATATTTTAATGCAATACTATGCTATTGAGTAGTATTACGTGTGCATGTTAAGTGATTGAATAATAAAATAAACCCACTTCGGAAGGATGATTTTTGAACTTTAAAATGAGCCTTTTATATATATATATATATATATATATATATATATATATATATATATATATATATATATATATTGCATGCTCACATTTTCTTTAATAAATCGAAAGTGGCGGAGTGATGACAATGACATTATGATTGTATAATTGGGGAGTTGACCTAATGAGAATTGTATAATTTCACCTACGTGTTTTGTGTTCCTGTTCGCCTCAGGTTTATTTAGAGAATGATGCGGCGCCACGTGAAAACGAGGATTATAATAGTTTAGTAGTTGATCTTTTTACTTTATTGTATATAATTGGAGATATATGTATGTAAATGTAATAGAGAACATATTTGTATTAAAGCTCGAAGATCTTCTTTTGTACTTAGCTATCCATTCAACAAATGTTATGTTTCCTTGTTATACATTTTAATAGAATTATGCTTATTTATTACATTAATCGAGCTTGTTATAGATATTTAAGAGTCCTTAATTTATAAGTAACAACTCCTTGAATATGATGTCATGACTTAAGAATGATGTTGTATATGGGAGGATGTTACATAATATGACTTTCTAAACTTATCTTGATAGTCTTTAGAAGCCTCTATTCAGGTCTTATTGGGGAAAGTGAAGAAAGTGTTATGTACGCATGTATATAAGTTTTAAAAACTTTTAAGGTTCAAAAGCTTTTTCAAATAACAAAAGTGATCATCAGCCAATGGTTTGGTAAATATATTAGACACTTGATCTTCAGTATTCCTAAACTTTAGCTCAACATCACCTTTCTAAACATGATCTCTAATAAAATGATGTTTTATGTCAATATGTTTGGATTAGAGTGTTGAATAGGGTTCTTTGCAAGATTAATAGCATGGTATTATCACATAGGATAGGGACTTGGAATACCTCAGGTGATAATCATCTAGTTGGTTTTTAATCCACAACATTTGAGTAATGCTTTGCAATAGTAGCATATTCAACTTTAGCTATTAAGAGACCAATTGTATTCTACTTGTTGCATGACCAAGTGATAAGACATTCTTGAAGCAGGAGCATCCACTTGTGCTCTTTCTATCCACTCTATCTCTAGCAAAGTTAACATCATAGAAACGTATAATCTCTCTAGATGTACCTTTCTTTACCATAAACCAAAATTAGTGGTACAAGCTAAAATATCTCAATTATTTTATAGAGGTTAAGTGTGATTTCTTTGGTTTAGATTGGAATCTAGCACAAATGTCCACACTTAATTGAATGTCTGGTTTACTTGTAGTAAGATACAAAAGAGAGCCAATCATTCCTCTATAGTTGCTTTTTGATACTTTTGCACCATTTCATCCATATCAATGACTTGAGATGGATGCATGGGAGTGCTATAGGTTTTGCTTGATCCATGTTAAATCTTTTTAAGAGTTTTTTTGTATACTTTTCTTGATGGATCAAGGTTCCCACTTTTTGTTGTTTTATTTGCAATCCAAAAAGAACTTAAGTTCACTTATCATGCTCATTCAATTCATTGCATGAGTTTAGAAAACCTTTCACATAGAATGATTAGTAGTGCCAAATATAATGTCATCAACATATATTTGGACTATCTAGAAGTGACTATCTTGTTGTAAAGTAAATAGAGTTGTGCCAACATTAACTAGTTTGAACTAATTTTTAAGTAAGAAAGTACTTATTTCAATCAAGTTCTAAGAGCTTGTTTCAGACCATAGAGTGCCTTTGTTAACTTAAAACATGGTTCAAGGGCTTTACTATGAAAACCTAGAGGTTGCCTTACATACACTTCTTCATAAAGGAATCCATTTAGGAAAGCAGACTTCACATGTAACGTCCTCCATTTTTTTGTTTTAGTACAAATGACCAAAATGCCCTGAGGTCATTTTACCAGAATTCAAGGGTAGCCGACTTGGCATCTCGAATGGGTCAACTCAATGTTTGAAGGGATTATATTGCAATGTTTGATATCCAGGTGAAAATCTCATTTTCCAAACTTTCAGCTCAAAATGATCGAAATACCCTAGCCTTTTATGCGGGTAAAGGTGCCAGTCTACCAAACTTTTCCAAAAAGTTCGGAATGATGTTTATGAGTGGTTTTTGATGGTTAGTCAGACCGGGAGGTCCTGACCAGTTTAGTACAAAATTACCATTTTGCCCTAGAACAGTGTCCAGTGAGCTAATGACGTAATTAACCAAACCTAAGCAATATTAGGCTCTAATCGAAGATTAATTTATTTCGATAATTAATCTAGAGTCAAAGTAATTTATTAAGGTTAATTAGAACCTAAGATTGCTTGGTTAAACTCTAATTTCATTCTTTATTCAAGATTCCTAGTCAAGGAATCTTGAATAGTAATCTTCAATTCCTTAAATCAAGGAATTGTGTCTATGACTTAATTTGACTTAAAAAGAGTTTTAATTCTTTAATCTAGCAAGACCACTCCCTAAATCAAGTCTTGACAACCTTAATTAAACTATTACCTCACCTAAACACTTTCTTACAAACTCCTAATCAAAACCTTAATCAAAGAAACACCTAAACACATCATTAAACCACAATTACATGAGCAAAATCTCCTTCCCTTTGGTTGAAAATGGCCAAATTCTTTCCCCTCGAATTGTGTCACATGTTGATTTTGTTGCACTCTAAAGCCTATGCCTTAAGCCATACCCAAACCCATACCTCACCATACCTTGCCGATGCTCTCAACCATGCCAATCAAAGAGATATTTCTTCTTCTCCTTCTTCCTCAAAGTGACTGGCCACTCCTTCTCCTTCAAGGCCACCCATGAGTCTTCATTTCTCTATAAATATGCAAGTTTGAAAGCCCTTTGAATCCTTTATACACATTGCAAACTTTGAGCTCTCTTCCTCAAAGATCAAAGAAGCCCTTTCCTTCCTTACTCTCCTAAACACAACCTCTCTTGTTTTCTTTTCCCTCTTGGTCGAAAACTCCTTCTCCAAGCTCTAAGGAAGATTTTCTTTCCTTTCATCTCAACGGATTAAGCTTTCTTGCATTTAATTCAAGACTTCATTTGGTAAGGGTTATTTTTCAAGTTTTGCTTGCTTTCTTTAAGGAAAGTTCTAGTTTTCTCTTGTTTTTTTCATAGTTCTTCTTCTTCTTCTTTCCATTTCGGCCTTAGGTCCCTTTGTTGAGAAAAACTTTGGCTTGATGATGAGGTTTCAAGATAATGGTCTTGTGATGCCATGTGAGAAACCTCTAAAGTTTGGAAACTTGGTCTTAGACTATATATGATTTCTTTTCTCTTTTCCTTTTCCCTTTAATGAGTTTGGTTTCCATTCCTTTCTTTGTACCAAATTTGATAAAAATGTCAAGTAGATCACTAAAAGTTTTATCAACAAAATTGATCCTATGTTTTCAAAGAGCTCTAAGTTTACCCTTGCCAACCTTAAAGTTGGTCGGCCGTTTTAAGAGTTTACTCTAGATTGAAGCCCATGAGTAATAATGTAACACCCTAATATTTAACTCAACACGCCTAGGACATATTAAGATTAATTATTAGGTATTACTTCCCTTTAAATCTCGTTTGTAAAATAACTTAGCGGAAAATATGGGTAATTTTTTTTTTTTAAATGGAATATGTAAGACAAAATGCGAGTCATCGCGTGCAACATAAGCGAAACGTAAAGCGGCAAAGAAAATAAATCATGCAATACAAGAGCAAATAAGAACACTTCAATCATAAGAACATCCATCATAATATTAATTATCATAGTTTAGTACATGACTTGGAATAAAAAACATAAAGTCATACCCACATAAGAATGGGTAAGTTAAGTACATGAAGCATAGAATCCAGGAAAAGAAATAGGAAACATAAATAGCTAATACATGGAAAGCCCCAAAAGATCGATCCCAAGCCATGGCTACCTCCTCCCCTCGAACTCCTGATGACGTTGCTCCTCGTCCCTCAAAGGTACATACCCAATGACTGTGCAAGCTCCTCGGGCGTGTGCAAACGGAAAGGTGGACGAACATGACCTCCTCGATGTGGGCACATCTCCGGGCGTCGAGTTAGCCTCCGCTGTGTCACCGATCTCTTCGAGCCCTCCCGATATCCATGGGAACTCAGGGACGGACCCTCCGAGAAAGGATGAGTAGGGGAATCCTGAACGGATCGGTCTCTGAATGCCTCGGGCGAGGAACGAACTCGAGGTAGCCGCGCACTCCTGAAGCCGAAAGGCGGGCACGACAGGTCTGCTCATCACGAGGGTGCGTCCTCTCAAAGATCAAATCATCGGGTAGGAGAGGTCAGAGTGAAACGAAGCTGGAGACCAGGAATGCAACGGGCATCCCATGTATGCAAAAATACGCACGTCACAACGACCCTTGAAATGGTAAGACTAATGATCTGGATTGTAGTACATCTCCCACACGAGCGTATCAACAAAGATCACGATGACGCCATAGAATCTGAAGACGTAACAGGAAAGAAGAAAGAATGGGGTGAGAATCTTGCTAAAGAATCTCAGGGAATCCTCTATCCTAGTATCATCGTTTACGTCCCTAGGAACCTTGGGTTTATTATGAAAAGGTTAAACATGCAAAGGTTCACTATGAAGTTTTTCATGAAAGATAATTATTCAAGGTCCGTGTCTTTTATGATGAATCTTAATGCATGTATGTAGCATACCAAAACATGAATGCATGGCAATACTTCATGCAACAAACCAAATAAAACATCTCATCAATAACCAATTCTCATATAGGTGGCATGTACTTTCTCATATTTCATAAGCAAAATGCTTCTCATCTTTTCTTATTTCTCAAACTTGTGACATCCTGATATGTAAAAATAGTAACCGACCCCTGATACTAGGCTATGAGCTCATACCTTAACTAGTCGTCACTAGTTCTTACTTATCCTTTTGATAAGCGTATCATAATCATAAAAATAATAACCCAGACTCCCAGAGTCCAGGGGACCTAAGGAATCACCCATCATGGGAATTTCTTCCTTCTCCGAAACACATCAACTGGCTAAGACTAGTGACTTTGTCCGCTTTGGCAGGCTAATGTCAATGCCCTCACAGTTTTACCTTCTCATCATCATAGCAGGAGAAGTATCGTCTGCGAAACGCATCATCTGGTTAAGACCAGTGACATTGTCCGCTTTGATATGGCTCCATGACCATACCCCTCACGGGTTTCCTTTCTCCACCGTAAGGAGAAATGCGTCTCGGCATGTCACATATAAAAATCTTTCTTTACAAACTTTCTTAAGTCCCTCAAATTTGACGGAAATTCAGCGGCATAATAACTATACTGAATTTCCTCAAATTTGAGTCATGCCACATAACTCAAATCACACATGTTGTTCTCATGAAATTTCTTGATCAAATGAATCTCTTAATAAGGAGCATACCCTCCAAATTCTTTCACATTTTGCATTCTTATGCATCTTAAGCATAGCATACCATATTCATCACAACATGTCACAAACACACATATAGTCTCATATTCATGGCATTAACATATTCGTATTCATCACGAGTACACCCACTCGGTCTCATTCTCACATCACACCTCCTATCTCATGGTGTCTTATGCTTTGGCCCTTATGGGTCTTAAACTTATGTTCTAATGATTCTAACTTTCATTATGGATCTTTATTACACCTAAGGGATCATCACCTATCATTTCCTCTAATGTTTATGCTTACTAACATAACCAAACAACACTTCATTACTTTGGGCAAAATTTTGTCATATGCTTACGGGTCCTAGAATCTCTGTCTTTGACCATTTCTAAGTTCCGTCTTCGCCTAAGGCTCTATAATCAACTCCTAAACCAATTATGAGGGATTTCCTACACATATCCACTAATTATAAACCATTTTTCTTAAGTCCAATTATGGAACAGAATTTACAATTTGTGCATCTAAATGTTCTAGAATTCACATTTTAAGTCCTTTCTAGTTACTTGTTCTTTCCTATCTTCCCTAAATTGTTCTTTGCTTCACTCAAACATAATTTTACACATTTTAACACCATAAAATAGAATTTATACAGTGGCCAATTGCACAAGGCAGAACTGAAAATACAAGCATCATATAATCACATAATCTCATGATTTAAATGCATATAAGTTACTAGTTTCTCTTGGAATCATTTTAGGAACTCAAAACTCTTTTAGAAACCAATTTATCTCATTAAAATCATATAAATGTGGGCTAGGTCAGTAGCTAAATTATTTTGTTCAAGGAATAGATTTAAAACATAAAATATTGTTCATAATATTCTTTAAGTTCACCTAAGCTTAGAAAAATTCCAAGACATAGGCTATGAGCACTTATGATTAGATGAACTCATATCAAGTCCATCATCATCATCACAAGGCCGAAATGGCATTCTTGAAATGCCTCCATTTTCTAAAACTTTATATAGGATACTTGGGCAAGTCTTTGAGCTTTAGGATATTGAAGTGATGGCATAAACTTAAACATGCTATACACTTATTTTACTCTTCATTAGAAAATAAAGTGAGAGCATAAAATAAATATGAAATACAACCTCATTATTATCTTTAAAGATTAAGTGATCACTTGAAATATAAACATGAAATGCAAGCTTGGAAATTTAAACATGATAATGCAAGTTCATTTAGTTATTCTTGAGAGCTTAGTGATGACATCAAAATAAACATGCTATGCAAGACATAAACATAAACATGAATGCAACTCATTTTATCTTAACTAGAGCTCTTACAAGACTTTAGAGGAACATTATAACCTTAACCCAATATGTATCTTAACAACATAAAGTGAGCTTTAGAGTTCTTAGCACCAAGTTTCAAAGAAGCATTTGGTTTTGAACTTCATCATCAAGCTCAAGAAAATGGACACAAAACTCAACACTTGTCTAAACAAACATACAAAGAACTAAGTCATATTCTTTATTTTATTGCTCATGGGCTTCAATCTAGAGTAAAACTCTTAGAATGACCAACTTTAAGGTGGCAAGGGTAAGCTTAGAGCTCTTTGAAAACATATGATTAATTTTCTTAACAAAACTTTTAGTGATTTACTCAACATTTTTAACAAACTTTGTTCAAATAAAGGAAAAGGAAACCAAAACCATTAAAGGGAAAAGGAAGAAAAATGAAAACTTAAGCAAAGAAAAGGAAAGAAACCAGGAGCATGTATGGTCCAAGACCAAGTTTTTCAAGCTTTAGAGGTTTCTCACATGGCATCACAAGACCATTATCTTGAAACCTCATCATCAAGCTAAAGTTTTTCTCTTGAAAAGCCTCATGGATGAAAAAGAAAAATAGAAGGAAAGGCTTAAAAAAAACCAAGAGAAAACTAGAACCTTTCTTGAAGAAAACAAGTAAAAACTTTAAAACAAAACCCCTACCTAAAGAAGTCTTTGAAAAGGATGAAAGAAAGCTTGATCCTTGAAGAAATGAGAAGACAAAATCTTCTCTTGGAGGAGGAGGAGGATTCGGCCAAGCAAGGAACTCAAGGAAGATGATTTTTCCTTGAGGAAGTAAGCTTAGAAATGGAAAGATCAAGTGTTTGAGAGGTGGTTTGAGGTAAGGGAGTGGTGGTTTATGGTTGCTTGTGGTGGTGGAAGGTTTCTTTGAGGGAGGAAGATGAAGAGAACTTTGAGAGAAAATGAGAGAAAAGGCAAGACAACTAAACTTGGCAATGCTCCTAAAGTGTAACCAAGTTCTTCAAGGCTTGGTATTTATAGAAAAATGAAACTTTATGACTAACTTGAAGAGGAAAGACCGACGGTTCTTTTGGCCAAGGGAGGAAAAATATCTTCAAAAACTTGTCATTCAAAGGCATGGTTGAAAGCATGGCTAGGTATGGTTCAAAGCATGGCTTGAGGTATGGTCTTTGAGTGAAACAAAATCAACATGTGACACAAATGCAAGGGTATGCATTTGGCATTTTTGACCTAGGGGAGGAGGATGATTTGTTCATGTAATTATGGTTTAGTGATGTGTTTAGGTGTTTCTTTGATTAAGGTTTTGGTTAGGAGTTTGTAAGAAAGTGTTTAGGTGAGGTAATGGCTAATTAAGGTTGTCAAGACTTAATTAGGAGAGTGATCTTGCTAGATTAACAATTTAAAATCATTCTTTTAGTCAAATGAGGTATGGGCACAATTCCTTAATTTAAGGAATTGGAGAGAGAAAACACTATTTAAGATTCCATGACTAGGAATCTTAAATAAAGAATGTAATTAGAGTTTAACCAAGCAATCTTAGGCTCTAATTAACCTTAAAAATTATTTTGACTTGAGATTAATTAGAAATAAATTAATCTTCAATTAGAGTCTAATATTGCTTAGGTTTGCTTAATTGCATCATTAGGCTCACTGTACACTGTTCTAGGGATAAAATGGTAATTTTACACTAAAACTGCTGGGACCTCCAGGCCGACTAAACATCACAACCCACTCATAAACATCATTCTGAACTTCCTGGAAAAGTTCCAGGCTTAAACGGCACCTTTACCCACGTAAAACATAGGGGTATTTTGGTCATTTTGAGCCGAAAGTTTGGAAAATGAGATTTTCACCTCGGATATCAAACATAACAAATATAATCCCCTTCAAACATTGAGTTGACCCATTAAAGATTAGAATCAGCTTCCCTCGAATTTCGGGTAAAATGACCTTAGGGGCATTTCGATCATTTGTACTCGAAAAATTGGGCGTTACAAATGAAAGAAAGAATATGAGTAGTTCTTTTATGTTTGTTTTGATAAGTATTGATGTTTTTGTTTTAGTCCATTTTCTTGAGCTTGATGATGAAGTTCAAACCAAAGACTTCTTTGAAGACTTGGTGCTAAGAACTCTAAAGCTCACTTTATGTTGTTAAGACACATATTGGGTTAAGGTTGTGATGTTCCTCTAAAATCTTGCAAGAGCTCTAGTTACGATAAAACAAACTTATACTCATGTGTAAGTTTATGCCTTGCATATCATGTCTACTTTTGATGCCATCACTAAGCTCACAAGAATAAATAAATGAACTTGCATTATCATGTTTAAATTTCCAAGCTTGCATTTCATGTTTATATTTCAAGTCATCACTTAATCTTTAAAGGTAATAATGAGGTTGCATCTCATATTTATTTTATGCTCTAACTTTACTTTATAATGAAGAGTAAAATAAAGTGAATAGCATATTTATGTTTATGTCGTCACCTAAATACTCTAGAGCTCAAACACTTGCCCAAGTATCATATATAAAGTTTTAGAAAATGGAAATTTTTACTATAACACAATGATGGTTTTTGATTTCACAAAAATGTAAGGATTTTTTCAAGGAAACGTTAGAAAGATGTTTTATGAGGTCTCAAGGTGTTTAAGAAGCTTAGAATGTGTCAAAGATCATGTTTTCTCAAATTGGGAGTTCTGGTAATCGTTACCAACAATGTAATCAATTACTGATGATGTTCCTTATGCCCAGAACTTTAACTCATGTAATCGATTACCTGTTTATGTAATCGATTAACATGATGTTCTTCATTTCTGGAAATAGCTTTTAACCTTAAGTAATCGATTACCATCCTATGTAATCAATTACCTGGATGTTCCTCGTACCCAAACAAAATTTAGGTTCTGTAATCGATTACTAGGTCCATGTAATCGATTACCAACCACCCTTGAATTCCTGAAACTCCCAAGAGAAAACTAGCAACTTATATGTACTTATACCATGAACTTGTGTGATTATGTGTGATGCACATTTTTGGTTTCTGCCTTATTGCTTTGGCCACTGTATTAATTCTGTTTTATGGTGTTAAAATGTGTAAAATTATGTTTGAGTGAAGCAAGGATCGATTTAGGGAAGTTAGGAAAGAACAAGTAACTAGAAAGGACTAAAAATGAGAATTCTAGAACACTTAGATACAAGAAATGAAAATTCTATTCTAGCATAATTGAACTTAAGGAAAATGGTTTATAATTAGTGGATATGTGTAGGAATCCCTAATAATTGGTTTAGGAATTGAATATAGAGCCTTAGGCGAAGACGGAACTTAGAAAGGGTCAAAGACGTAGATTCTAGAACCCCATAATCGAATAATAACCATTGTAACTAATTTATGCAATGCTGCTGGAGGTGATAGTAAGCATAAAAATTAGAGAATTACAAGTAATAATCCTTTAGGTGTATCTGAGGTTTATAATGAGCATTAGGATAATCGAAACACAAGATTAAGACCCGTAAAGGTCAAGGCATAAGACATTGCAAGGTAAGAGACATAATGTAAGTAAGTGACCGACTAAACGAGTGTGTTTATGTTATACTGAAAGTATTAATGTTATGTGCATAAGATTGTGTGAATTTATGACGTAATTGATGTGATAATACGGCATGCTATGATTGAGGTGCATATGAATATAAGATAATGATGAAATGAATGAATATGCTTATATGGCTTTTAAAGATTGATTGATTGAGATATTGAATGAGATGGCATGAGTTGAATAAGTTACGTGGCATGACTCAAATTAGAAATTCTGATATAGCCATCGCTCCGGATTTCCATCAAATTTGAGGGACTTAAAAGAAGTTTTGAAAAGAAAGATTTTATACATGATATGCGAGACGCATTTCTCCTGCGGTGAGGAGAAAGTAAACCCGTGGGAGATATGGTCATGGAGCCATACCGAAGTAGACAATGTCACTGGTCTTAACCAGTTGATGTGTTTCGCATTCAGACATACTTCTCGTGCTACAGTGAGGAGAAGGTAAAACGTGAGAGCATCGACATTAGCCTACCAAAGCGAACAAAGTCACTGGTCTTAACCAATTGATTCGTTTCAGAAGAAAAAAGTCCCATGATGGGTGATCCTTAGGCCCCCTACCCGTACTCTAGGAGTCAAGGATTATTGTGATTATATTACGCTTATCAAGAGGATAAGTAAGAACTAGTGACGACTAGTTAAGTTATGAGCTCATAGCCTAGTTTTAGGGGTGTGGTTACTATTTTTGATACCTTGATGTCACAAGTTTGAGAAACGAGAAAAAGATGTGAAGTATCTTGCTTATGAAAGAGAAAGGTTTTCATGAGAAGTATATGCCACTTATATGATGATGAATTATTAATGATATGTTTTATTGGTTTGTTTGCATAAAGTATTGCCATGCATTCATGTTTTGTATGCTGTATACATGCATTAAGATTCATCATAAAAGACATGGACCTTGGATAAATGCTTTTATAACACCTCATAATGAACTTTTGCATGTTACACATTTTCATAATAAACCCAAAGTTCCTGGGGACGTAAACAATGACATTATGATAAGAGGTTTCGCTACTAAGATTCTTTAGCAAGATTCTCACCTCCTCTTTCTTCTTTTCCGTTATGTCTTTAGATTCCGATGACATCGTTCATGATCTTCGTTGATATGCCGGTTTGGGAGGTGCACTACGATCCAAGCATCAATCATATCATTTTGAGGGTGTTGTACTGTTTGTATTTTTACATACATGGGACGCCTATTCGCACATCCAATTTCCAGCTTTTGCTTCACTCCTACCTCACCTTATGGTGATGACCTGATCTTCGAGATGACTTGACCCTCGATGGCGAGACTCATCATGCCCGCCCTTCGCCTTCGGTGGTGCGCGACTACCCGAGTATGTTCCTTGCTTGTGGCATTCAAAGACTGATCCATCGGAGGATTCCCCTACCCACATCTATTCGGAGGGATCCACCCTCCAGTTCCCATGGACATCAAGAAGGCGTAAGGACACGGTGATCCAGTGGAGGCTAGCTCGACGCTCGGAGATGCGCCAACGTCGAGGAGGTCACGTCCATCCCCTTCCGCTGACGCACCCGAGGAGCTCGCCCAGTTCATTGGGTACATACCTTCTAGGGATGAGGATCAGCGTCACCAGTAGGTCGAGGGAAGGATAGCTATTGGGGTTTGATCTTTGGGGCTCCCTTGTATTTGATGTTATGTTTACTTTCTGCTTTATGTTTTATGTCCTGCAAGCTTTGCCCATTCTTATGAGGGTATGACTTTATGTTTTTATCTTTTAGTGGATGTATCAAACTATATTATTTAATATATTATGGCATTTACTCTTATGGATGGATGTGTTCCTTATCACTTTCAGTTGTATGTTTTAATCCTTTTTTGCTTTATGTTTCGGTCATGAAATTACGTGACGGCTCGCATTTTGTTTTACATATTTCAAAAAAAAATTTACCCGTATTTTCCGCTAAGTAGTTTTACAAACAAGTTTAAAAGGAAGTAATAACTAATAATTAATCTTAATACGTCCGAAGCGTGTTGGGTTAAATATTAGGGTGTTACATCACATCCATTTGGTATAGAGTGAATCCCTTGAAGGCTGCAAAAGCAAGTTGCATTTTGAGGGCTACAAACCTTGCTACTAGTGCAAAGGTTTCATCATAATCAATCTATTCTTGTTGATTATAACCTTATGCTACCAATCTTGCTTGTTTATGATCACCTTTCCAGTTTTGTCTAGCTTATTTGAACACCCATTTGGTTCCAATGATGGTTTTTCCCTTAGGTTTCTCCATAAGTGTCCAGACTTTGCATTTCTTGAATTGATCTAGTTCTTCTTGAATAGCTTTCACCTAACTTTGATCATTCAAAGCATCTTCAAAACTTTTAGGTTCTATGATGGAGATGAAAGCACAGTGGTTTCATTTCTGATGGATGATCTTGTCCTGATGCCTTAGAAATGTCCCCAAGGACTTAGTTCTAAGAGATTGTTCTTAAATTAGAAACTCCTTTATAGTATCTATATCTTTATTGATTTACAGTATCTCTCTTATCTTTAGATTATTCTCCTTCATGTTCAGAAATGTCACTTTCCAACTTTGGAGTTTTGAGTAAGCTTTCTGAAGTGTTTGCTCTCTGGAGCTCGCTTTCTGAAATGTTTACTCTCTAGAGCTCACTTTTTGAAGATTGTGATTTCTGGCTTGCTTTCTGAAGATTCCTTGAGATTCAGCTTCTCAAGATGTTCTTCTAAGTCCACTAAATCATGAGCAAAGCCCTTCTTATATTCTTCAAACTTGATGTGGATAGTCTCTTCAACATAAAGTGTTCTTTTATTATATACCCTATAAGCTTTAGAGGAAGAATACCCTAAGAAAATTCCATCATCAGAGTTAGGATCAAACTTTACGAGCTTGTCCCTAGTGTTGAGAATGAAAAACTTAGATCCAAAGACATGGAAATATGATATATTGGCTTTCCTTCCTTTCTAAAGCTCACAAAGGGTTTTCTTAAGGATTGGCCTTATTAAAACTCTTTTGAATATAGCAAGAAGTGTTGAGAGTCTTTGCCCAAAAGCCTTTGGATAAACCATTCTCTAAGAGCATTGTTCTGACCATTTCCTACAAGATTTTATTTTTCCTTTTAGCTACCTCATTTTGTTGGGGAGTTCTAAGGGAGACTCATAGGAGATGCTATGATTTTCATAAAAAATTTTAAAAATATGATTTTCAAATTCTTATCCATGATGATCTAATGGAAGTAATTTGAGAATCTTTTTTCATTACAAACTCTTTTTGCAAAAACTTTGATTTTCTCAACCACCTCATCCTTAGAAGCTAAGAGAATAACCCATGTGAATCTAGAGAAATCATCCACTATGACAAGGCAATATCTTTTTCCAACAAGACTTGTAGTCTTGGTTGGCCCAAAAAGATCCATCTGTAAAAGCTCTAGTGACCTAGTGGTATAAACCACATTTTTGTTATGAAAAGAAGTCTTAGTTTACTTTCCTTTCTCACAAAAATCATAAGTTTAATCCTTGTCATAACTGATAATTGAAAGGCCTTTAACAAGTTCTTTCTAAGATAACTCAAAAATTAACTTCATATGAGTATGTCCAAGTTTCTTATGCCACAACCACTTATCATCCATGAAGGATGAAAGATATTTTACATTTTGATCTAGAAGGTCATCCAAGACTAACACATAAGTGTTATCATGTCTCTTGCCATACAAAATGACTTGTCCAGAAGTTGGATTCATTAGATGGCATGCCTTGGCATTAAACCAAACATTAAAGCCTTGATCATAATTGACTGATTCTTAACAAGTTGTGAGCCAGACCATCAACTAATGGCACATCACAAATTTGGTGAGAGTCATCCTTACCCACATTTCACTGCATGTGACTTTGGCTTTACCTTTATTAGCAAATTTGACAAAACCTGAGTTCTTTGGTCTTAAGTTTCAAAACCACTTTATACTTCTTAACATGTGTCTGGAGCAGCCACTATCCATATACCATTTGTTGTCCTTTTCAACGTGCATTCTAGATATACCTGCAACAAAAATAGTTTTTACTTTAGGTACCCATACTTTCTTGAGTCCTCTTGGGTTAGTTGCCTTTGAAGGAGGTTTTCCAGCCTGTTTTAAAGCTTTTCTTTTCATAAAAGCATTTATCAAGTTAATGCCCCTTATTGTGGCAGAAGTTATAGGATATTTTGATTTTAATTTTCTTTGATGAGCTTGCTTTACCTTTCTCATCCATTTCACTTTCATACGCCAATTCTATTTTCTGAAAGTATAGTCTCTAACTACCAAGCATCATATCAAGCTTCTTAGAGCCATTCACCATTGTTTCAAAACTAGTTTTGAGAAGTTCTAAAATTTTCTTAAGTCTAGAAATTACTTTCTGAGCTTTCTAATCTTTGTCAGAAACCTTATTTTCCAAGGTCTTGAGTTTTATATTTAAAAATTCATTTTCTCCTTGTATTTCCTCCTTCTCAAGCCTTAGGTTCTCAAAATTAGTTTTTACTTTCTCAAGCTTTAAAGTAGTTTTCTTATGGTTGAGAGAGAGATAATGAGAAGTTAATGTATGACAATTTTCAACTAGCTCATCATATAAAGCTAAAAGTTCATAATAAGAAAGGTCAAATTATGAAGGTTTATTTACCTCTATTTCTGTTTCATAAATGTATTCAGCCATGAAACATAGATTGGCCACATCTTCAAGCTCGTCTTGGCTTTCTGATCCTTCCTTTCTTCCTCCGAATCCCTTTATATGGCAAGTATTCCTTTTTCTTTGGAGCAAACTTCTTTTGTAGACCCTTGAGCTTGGGATAGTTTGTCTTGAATTGTTGTTTTTCTCTACAATTGTCAAGTTCATGTTTTCCAACTTCCCTTACCATTCTTATTCTTTCTGAGATTGAAGTCCTTCCTCTTCCTGATTTTGCTCTTTCATGCTTTGGACATCTTCCTCAACAACATAGAGATGTTATCTCCACCTTCTTCTTCTGACTCCTCTTTTGAGTATTCTTCTTCTTTATAGGTTTCAACAACTTTCATTGCTTTACCTTTGCTCTGCTTTCTGTGTGACTTCAGAGCTAGAAATTTATTCTTCTTCATGGTTTCACCATGAACTTCAAAAGTACCACTTCATGGGTTTTAAAGGACCTAATGAGGGCATCTAAGCAAAGGGTTTGCAAATCCTTAGCTTTTGTGATAGCTACGACCTTGGGAAGCCATTTTGCAGGAAGGCTTCTAGGATTTTCCTTGCCATCTCAGAGTTTGAGTATCTCTTACCCAAACCTTTAAGTTAGTTGACAATGTGCATGAACCTAGTGGTCATGTATTTAATATTCTCTTATTTAGTCATCTTGAACATTTCATATTGATGGACCAACATGCTTATTTTGGTCTCCTTGACCTAATTTGTCCCTTCATGCAGCATGTGTAGTCTGTCTCATATTTCTTTTACTATGTCACAAGCAATGATTTTGTCATATTCATCTTTTCTCAGTGCACAAGTGAGTAAGTATTTACCTTTAGAGTTCAGCTAAATTCTTGCTTTGTGTTGCTCTCTCCACATACTCCTAGGAATCTTTCTTGAAGTGGAAGGTCCATCTTCAACTCCTAGAACTTCCTCCATAGGAGTACGTCTCCTTCTTACATTATCTCCTTCAAGTCAAGACTTGTACATTTGATAAATAAGTCCATCCTATCTCTCCAATCGGCATAGTCACCACCATCAAAGATCTTTGTAACACCCTAAAAAATATTTAAAAATTAATTTAATCTTTATTAGTCATAATTTCAAAAATCTAACAGTTTTAGCGATAATGAGGATGGCCCAACGGACGAAAAAAAAATTACAGGCCGGGCATAAATAATAATCTTGTGGGCCCCACTGCCGTAAAAACGCTGAAACCTTAGAATAGGACCAGGAAATGCCCAGGACTGAGAAAATAAAGGGTTAAGATTAGAAAAGTTAAGGAATGATAATTTTATACCTAGAATTAATTTTCGGGTAATGTTTGATTACTCGATATGATGTTTCACCTGTTCGGTAGAGTTTTAATGTGCGATTTTTAACACCGTACAAGTTACTTAGTGGCCAAATAACTTCTTCCAATCATATCTTGCCAAGTGGATGGCAAGGATTGAAACTTGAACAACAAGTTTTAATCTTGAGCTTTCATTTATTATATTTTATTGGGAGCCAATATCTCATCGTTTAGAGAATTTCAATGTTTGATTTTAACATTGAAAAAGCTACTTACTCCCTAAGTTAAAGTGAGCCATGGAACTTCTCCAAGACACCTCAATGTGTCCACAAGGCCCTCTAAAAATTTCAGAAAAAAAAAATCCTTCTCTAACTATGTTAACAAAATTAGACAAATTTGATGGTCAGAAACCACTCAACCTTAGCTTAAACCTGAAATTCATAAGTTTTAACCCTAGCAAATGAACAAATCACTTCAAAATAAAAATCACAATTACACTTCAAGATATTATCAATGCTCTATAAAAATTTCAAAGGAAAATTCAATAATTTGCTATAGTAAAAAAATTAGACAAGTTCGCAGCTTCAGTTCCAATAATCCAGGCAACATGGATACCATTTCGGTTCTTGATTTTTTTAAAGTGTTAGGACTCAAAAATAGAGCTCAAGAAAATTTGTGAACTAGCTTAGGATGTTAGCTTCCACATATATTTTTTCTAGCTAATGAAAATACCCACAATTCCCTCAGAAAATTCGTAATCAATGCTGGCTATACAAAAACGAAAATCTAACAACAAGGTTCAAAACCTCCTTTTACAAAAATGACTTCTAACATCATCCAAACACTCCACCAAAATTAACTCATCAATATCAACATATTATCAACCAATACAAGCAAAAACATCAAATTAAACCAGTAGTTAAAATAGAAAAATTAATTTGGAAGCAAAAGAGGTTCAAAAGCCTTACTTTGGTGGCTTTAGGGACTCCAAGGGTGATCCAAGAAGGATTTTGCTCACTTCAAGGTCTCCAAATTAACACCAAACCCTTCTTTAGGCAACAATAGATGAGGTATCAAAGTGAAAAATGGTGAGGATTTGAAATTCCAATCGATTAGTTTGATAGATTATGAGGAGTAGAACAAGTTTTGTGAAAAGGGTTTTGGTGTTTTAGTGACTTTGAGCTAGGGTTTTGCAAGCTTTGAAGCTTGCCAATGGAGGTTTGGAAGAAAGAAACATGGAGTCAAAAATCCTATTACCAAGAGATATTATAGGGGAAGGTAAAAAGAGGAACTTCCCTAGAAATATTATAGGGGAAGTAAAAAAGAGGAACTTTCCCAAAGTTGCAGCATGCATTCACATACATCATACTTGAACCAAATGTCATTACATTACCAATTCAAGGTTTGGGTTCATTTCCAGCAATTTGGCATATTTCACACTATTGTAGCACAAATTTATTTACACATCAAACAATCAATTTAGGGGCTATAATAATTACCCAAGATACTTATCTTGAGTCAAAAGCGGAGCTCAAGAAAATTTGTGGAACTAGCCTAGGATATTAGCTTCAACATATATTTACAATGAAATTCTCATTCTTTTTTCATAAATCAATCTTTAAATTGTCTAGCATGTATTCATACTCATCATACTTAAATTAAGAGTCATTATATCACTAAATCAATACTTGAGTTTATTTCAGCACAAATACATGTTGGCAGAATTCATGCCTAAGGAGTATTCTGCACACCAAACATCCATTGAAAGGGCTATAAAAATTCTCCAAGATACCTCAATGTGTTCACAAGGCCCCATAAAAATTTTAGAACATAAAGAGTTCTCTAACTATGTTAATGAAATTAGACAAATTCGGTGCTTAGAAACCACTTAACCTCAGTTTAGAACCCAAAATTTATAATTTTTAACCCCAGTAAATGATTGAATCAATCCAAAAGAAAAATCATAGTTACATTTCAAGATGTTGTAAATGCTCTGTAAAAATTTCAAGAAAAATTCAATCATTTACTATGGTAAAAAAATTAGACAAATTTTTAGCTTTAGTTCCAATAATCTAGACAGCATGGGTACCATTTCGGTTCTTGATTTTTTTTAAAGCATTATGAGTCAAAATCAGAGCTTAAGAAAATTTGTGGAACTAGTTTAGGGTGTTAGCTTCAACATATAATTTTTCTAGCTCATAAAAATACCTACCATTACATCAGAAAATTCGTGAACAATCCCTACCCAAGAGAAATATGAAAATCCAATAGCATAGACCAAAATTTCTTTTGACAAAAATGATTTCTAACATCATCCAAACACACCACCAAAATTAATACATAAGTAGCCATATATTATCAACCAATACAATCAAAATTTTGGACCAATACCAATCAAAAATGTTCAGAATAAATTTGGAAAGAAAAGGCCAAAGAAAACCCTACTTTGGTAGCTTTAAGGATCTTGGCTTCAAGGATGTTCCAAAGAATGATTACCTTCACTTCAAGGTCCTCAAACCAATACCAAACCCTCCCTTAGATAGTATAATATGTGATATCAAAGTGAGAAGTGGTGAGGATCATGTAACGCCCAGGGATGAGGCTGAGAGTGATCGCGGTGTAAGAAGGCACGGATAATGAGCGGCTGGCAACTTCAAGAGGGGTACATGAATGAACCAATTACACAGCAGAATGAGAGGATCCTGAAATTGTATAGGTATGGGACTATACACTTGAGGATAACTTATATGAATTGATTGGTACTACTTATGCCAATAAAGATGCATCTTCTTCAGTAGCCCATCACAAGAACTCTCCAGTTAAGTGTGCTTGATTTGGAACAATTTTGGGATGGGTGACCTCCTGGAAGTTCTCAAGAAGCATGTGAGTGAGGATAAAACACGCTGAAAAGACCCGTGTTGGTTGGTAGGGATAATTGTCAATCCATAAAGAGCATGGGATGTTACAAATGGTATCAGAGCTTGCACATCTCCAAGTATGGTGTGGTTCGGGGACGAACCAAGCGGAAGTTGGTGGACATGTAATGCCCAAGGATGAGGGCGAGAGTGATTACCGGTAGAAGGCACGGACAATGAGTGGCTCCTAGGCTTCTAAGCAGAGGTACATGAATGAACCAATTACACACAGAATGAGAGGATCCTGAGACTATAGGTATAGGACTATACAGTTGAGGATGTCTTATATGAATTGATTAGTACTACCTATGCTAACAAAGATGCATCTTCTTTCGGTAGTCCATCACGAAAGAACTTCATGATTAAGCGAGCTTGACTTGAAGCAATTTTGGGATGGGTGACTTCCTGGGAAGTTTTCTTAGGAAGCGTGTGAGTGAAGATAAAGCATGCTAAAAAGACCCATGTTGGTTTGTGGGCAGTTATCAATTCATAAAGCGGTATAGGATGTTACAATCTTTACCCTTGCAATCGTTTGAATGCTCAACTCCTTAGAGGCCTGAGCTTATATGCCAATTGTAGGTTGAAAATAGCACAAAAAGGGGGTTGAATCGTGCTTTAACTTCTTTTTAAGATTATGAAAAACTAGATAAAGTCTATCAGGTTTACACTTGAAAGTAGCAGAAATCTTTATTAGTAAAGTTAAGAAACTTACTTTCTGAACTAAGTGAAAACTTAGAAACTATTTAAAAGACATTTTCTAGAAACACAGTAATTCACATATGCAAATATAAAAGAATTAGGAGAGATAGATAGATATTACATAATGATTTTTATACTAGTTTGGCCAACCTTGCTTACATCTAGTTCTTAACAACCCGTTAAGTTCCACTAACAATCCTTTCTCAATCAGAGAAAGTAAAATAGTCTTTGGATAGCCTTCTCAAGTCATTTGTTAGCTCAGAGCCCTTAAAAAGCTCCAAAGCTTAAAGTTTTGAGTGACAATAAAACAAATTTTGATAAAATGTTTTGAAGAAAGGACTAATATTTCACTTGAGTGTCTATAGCATTTATAGGACCATTTTCATGGACATATTAGTTCAACCAACGAGACAATTTTTCACAATGTAATATTTCAACATGATTGTAATTTCATTCAAAGATATTTAGAACCTTAATGATGTGAAAAAGAGCTCTAGAATGAACGTGCATATGTTGAACACATGAGAAAGGATTTTCAAGTTCGGAAACCAAGTTCGGATCTTCAAGAAGTATTTAACACATTCAAAAAGTGCTGATCAATGAAGAAATCCACCCTTTTCTGAAGCAAGTCATGAATGTAGTCTTCAATCTCAACAAGAAAATCCCTAACAAGCTCAAATTGAATAAATGAAGATCAACGAGAAAGTCAAAACTGAAAGCGCTTATAAGAAAGCATGCGAAATCAAAACTGTGTACTTGGTAGAAAATGAGGGAAAATTTCAAAATTCAAATTTAAGTCAAGGTCAAAAATGGATAACAATGACATCTTACTTTTTCACTTAGTCAACCATCCCATAAAAGAAAAACACAGAAGCCATGGCCAGAAAGTAAAAAGTAGTTTTTGAAGCATCACCCAGAAACCACATATTTAACAATGGTCTCTATGCCTGTAAAAAGTAGCTCTGACATAACGAGCTACTTTCTATATGGCTTTCCCCAAGACACAAAAAGCATATCTACACATGTCAAGAAGAAGCAAAATCAAAGGGCAGTGGTCTGATTTGAAGATCAAGTATAAAAGAATGTCAAGTGCTTACAACTCAAGACTTCTACAAGAAATTTGACAAGAACACTAACCATGAATACCTCTTCTTCTTTTGTAAATCATATTACATCTTGTAATTAGTTTATGTCTTTGTGTAAAATCTCCTTTCTAGGTCTAATTAGATAATATGTTCTTCGTAGGAAGAATTATTTGGAAAGAAGTCTCTCAAAGTTTCCAGAACTTATATTGTTTCATTCATAGTAAAACTTGGGTGTTCATTTGTTGGAGAGAACTAACCTTAAACAAATCATTATACCCTGATCCATTAGTGATCATTGTGAGGTTAGCTTGAAGAGGCTAGTCAAAGATTACTTAGAAGTGACAATAGAGTGAACTCCTGGTCACGTGAGTTAGCTTTGAGAGGCTAGTCAAAGACTACTTGAAAGTGATAGTAAATTAGAACTACTAGTCATGGGAATAGCTTGAGGAGGTTAGGCAAAGACTATCATTCTTTCTTGGGTTGAGAAAGGTTTTAGTGGAACTCAATAGGTAGTTAGGAACTGGATGTAGGCAGGGTTGGTTGAACAGTATAAAATTCTTATCCAGTATCTTTCTATCCCTTCTCATCTCCTTTATATTCTGCATTTGATATTTGTTCATATACATATATCTGAAAATTATTTCAAAACTATTTCTAAGTTCTCACTTAGTTTAGAAAGTATCTTTCTAAACCAAACTAAGAAACATTTTCGTTGCCATCAAATGAAGAATTTGATAAGATCTATTTTAGTGTTTTAGATTTCAAAAGTTAAAACACGATTCACACTACACAAATTAGGAGTTTCACGCACTCCTCTTAAGGCAGTTTGAAAAATAATCGTCGATGACCATGTGCTTTAATATTTCTACGGTTTGGAGAACTGCATCGCTTGCGTCCCTCATTCCTAGTGAATTTTCACGCTTTCCTCTCAGCCTCTCCTGGACATGGTAGTCCCTTCTTTTCCTAGTGATTTTTCTCTACTCAGTATTTGAACCCTTGGCGGATTTTGGTGTGAGCCTAAAATTCCAAAATCTTGGTGCAAGCCTCAAACCCTAGTCAAAATCCTCAATTGCTACTCTCTCTCACTTCGCTGTCTTGATATCAAATCCCTCAGTGAGTCAAATCCCAAATCCCCTGCTTTGAAAGCTTCGTGGTGAACTAAATCCAATGCCGCACAACCTGCTCAAGAAGCTTAAGCTACCCGCTGCTTGCCGTCATTGACATTGTGGAGGAACCGACCAGCATGAAGCCTCCCATTCTCATGAAAAATTGTAGTTCTCTTCAAGAATCTCACACGAAATGCATGATTCTTGAGAGCCAAGGCGGTGAAGGTAGAGAAATAGTGAAGAAGGTCGCTTAATCATGACTTGATGCAAGCATACACCTAATGCAAAAACAAGTCTGTATTTCTACTCTTTTCGATTTTATTTTCCTTCTCAAATTGTATCTCATTAGTTGAATCAAATTGCACAAAGCTAAAACCCTTATTTGTTGAATCTCAACTCCTTAATGTAAATAGTAGAAGATTAAACTATTAAATGTTGAACAAAATTGATGTGAATCTTAAGTTCAGTTATTAGAAATTAGTCTGATTTTGTTTGAGAGTAGTTTATACATACTAGATTCATTCAGAATTGCTTCTGATATCTTCCATCATCAGTCATATAAAATGGGTTCTTAATGTGTTTTATTATTTTACACATTTGTCACAGGTTGGGACAAAGGTAGAGCTGTTTCATGGAAGACAAACACCACAACTCATGAAGTTGTAGGCATGTTGACAAAAGGAGATACCCAAATTGTGAGTAACTTGGCTGATTATTTGAGCCTTATGAGGTTAAAATCAAACATTTTACATAAAGGGAAGGGGTATATTGTGAGGCTAAAATCAAACTTGTATAAAAAGAAAGGCTATTATGCTCTTGAGTAGAAGTACATGTGATAGATTAGAATAATTTTGATGGTGACTATAGGATTTTTATATTAAAGCAAATATCCTCAGTATAACAAAATATATTGTGATGTAAAATATTGCAATGTACTACTTTTGCTTTCTAATCACTGCCTTGAGTTGTTTGACTTTCTCAAGCTCCACACTAATCAATATATTCAAGGTAGTGTAACAGACATCAACCATTTGAATTTCTCTAAATTACTAGTTAAGATATCAACATAAGGAAAGCAGTAAGTAAGTCAATTATAGCATAGAAATATAGATTGGAATTTAGCTTTATTTTTGCCTATGCACTACATACTTCCAAAGACAAATTACCCATCGCCTTTCAACTACTTAATCAAGAAAAGAAGAACAAGAATATAATGAATGATAATAGCTTACAAGAGCATGTCCAAAGTAAGTGATTCATTAATTAGCATTCTTCCATAACTTGGCAAAATGACTTAGGATATGCAAACATTTTAAATAACACAACAATTTAGCCTTGGCTTTTCCCTATTTGTATTTGCACTTGTTTTCTTTAGAAATAATTGTAGTTTTGTTGATCATATAATAGAGTAGATTTGCACTTCTCATATTATATCATGCTCATGAGTTGATAAATGAGAACAATACTAAAATCAAAGGTAGTTGGCTGATATAATAATCAAGTTGTGCATATGATCAACAAAACTTAGTTGGCTGATATTGAAAATCAAGTTTTGTAAATTAGCTTGGCTATAAGCTCTTTGTGATTGAAACTGATTCTTCGTTACATGCCTGTTGTAGTAGTGAGCAATGGCAAATATAGATTAAATTTGACAATTCTTTTATGGTATTTATAGTTTTGTTGGGAAGGGGATGTTACTATCAATTTTGTTAAGAGTATCACAGGTAGTAGGAAGCCTAGATTTTGACATGTGTGAATTGTGATAGTGGCAATCAGTTATAGTAATTGATGCCAAGTTTTCTAGGCTGTTAGGAATTCTGTTAGAGCCTAATGCGTGGCACTCACATTATATCTATTCATAACTCAATTGATGTAACCCATGCATTTAGAAAAATCCAGATTACTCAGTTTCTCTCTCTAATTCTTGCATCTAACAACTGAATGGTTGGTTGTTTTATTATCTAAATGATAGACAATGTGGTTTGCTTTATATTAGAGGAGAAAGAGAAGAGTATGACATTTTTTATTTAAATGTGAAAACTTTTTTATGCTCAAAGGCAATGAAATAACAAGCTACAATGATTACAACAAATAAATTACTAAAGTTTTTCTTCACAACTAAGTCATATTCACATGATGGATTCAAAGTGTTGAGGAATGATTGATCCTTTTTATATAAAACTGTGATAATATGTATATATAGAATGATATTCAAACACCCATGTTGCGTCTCTTGATCATTGTTGAGAAAAACATTCTTTAAGTTCATTGTAGATACATGTGATTTGCAATCATGTTGGCCTTTTTCAGGAATTGTTGCACCTGTTCTAAGCCAACCGTAATTTATTGTTCCTACTTTTCCCATAGTGCAAGAATTACATGTAATGTAACATGTATCCTTTTAAGAATTGATGCACTTGTTCCTGGCCAATTGCAATTTATTGTGATTTCATATTATCTGTGCCCTTAGCACAATCAAGTTCTCTTTACTATGATAGTTTATTTGACAAAAGGACACCTTTTACAAATTTGTAGCTTGTAGGAACTGATCATTATGCCTTTAATTTCACACAAAAGCTGTTGGAATTAAAGACTTCCTGGAAAATTCCTAATGGTGTCAATGGTAATCACATGGTCATCCTTGATACTTGTGACCCACATGCATTCTGATTTGGTTTGAATTGTTCATTATTAATTTGCATTGCCACTTGAAATCTGTAGGTATTGAAGAAAGGATGCATTTGGTATAGGATACAATGGTGGTAAGACCATAAATTTCTAGTTTGACAGTTCCTTTCTTTCTATGTAGGGGTGATATCAAAGAAAGGATATTCTTTTAGTTATAATTTATTGTTACATATCTCAGGAATCTGGCCGAATAATGTTACTAACTATGTCTAGTTGACAAGTACTAAATGGTATGTTTTGAATTAATCAAGAGTAAAAACTAGCATCCAATTCTTTTGGCAATAAGGAGAATATAGAATGCTTTATTATTTTTTATTTTAATTTGACAAAGTGATGGTTTTGTCTAGCACTTTCTCAATTTTCTTTGGCCTATCAAGTATGCAATTATTGTGACAACACACATTTTAGAGACCTATTAACTTCGATAAATTTTTATTTCTCTTGGTCGCAGGATGGAATTTTATAAACAAAAGGCAATTGGCTTTGTTATTGTTTTTCTATTAATGGCTTTTATCATTGTCTTTTTGTTTTTCTGCATTAATCTTTTGTTTCCTTTTTCTTTTAAAAAAATTAAGTCAGTTGAATTCAAAGTAATTGTCAAGATTGGACATACTCATACTTAGATGTGACGCCTTTGCCTCTTGGACAGGAGTTTAGTGGGTATATTACACAAGTAACTTTGCTTTAGTCTGGCTTATGTTGTGTACTTGTTTGGGATTTTTGTTTATCATTGTTGAATGAGCTAAAAAATCTAGACTGTTTGTATGGAGTGATTTTCATTACCTTTTGATTTTGATTGTCTCCACAAATGGCAGATCACTCGCATGGAAATGATAAAAGGAATCAAGAGGCATGGCTATTATGATGACATTGTTCCATGAATTTTGTGTTGCAAGATTAAAAAGACTTATTTATTTGTTCATTTTGTTATATGACTTTGTAAGAAGTTCAAATGTTTAAGTCATATAAGATATTATGTTCTATTATCTATTTTGTGACACTTTTTGGTCTTATAAGTAATGAGTACTAGTTATTTTAATATATGTTTAATATTTGAATTTTTTGGATGCTTGAAAGTAACTATTAGAAGAAGAAAGTAATTGTAATTATAACTATGACAAATACTATTAAAAATAAGAATTTTTTTTATTTTTTTCAATATTTTATACATAGGGTTAACTGCTAGAGTTATTTTTTGGGATATAAAATGTTTCTGTTTTGATTTGCTCATGGCGGTTTGGAACCATCGCAATAAACTTTCCATCTTCAACTCGACATTTTGTAATTGCCATTATTGACTGGAAGGCTTTTGTGTCAGCTATTCAGTGGTTGAATGAAACCACCATTGTTGACTTGGCGATGGTTGACATAGCGGTAGTTTAAAACTGTCATGAGTGGAAAATAGTGGTGGTTCTAACCCACTAAAGGTTAAAACAACGCCTTAATTTCCCTGTTTTATAGTAGTGTCAACCCCCCATTCTCATGCTATTTTCAATCGACAATTGACATAGAGCTCAAGCCGCTAAGGGGTTAAGCATTCAAACAAGTGTAAATGTTAAAGATCCTGAGGGCAAATGGCACAGACATTCACATTGTAGAATGATGCTCCATAACTGACTACCATTCTTTGATGGTGGAGACTATGCCTACTAGAGGGATAAGATGGAGCTATTCATCAAATACACAAGTCTTGACTTGTGGGAGATAATACAAGAAGGTGATTATGTTCCTATGGAAGAAGTTCAGGAATTGAAGATGCACCCTCTACCTCTAGAGAAGTTCCCATGAGTAAGTGGACAAAGCAACATAAAACAAGAGTTCAGCTGAACTCCAAGGCTAAAAACCTCTCACCTATGCATATAGCAAAACGAATATGACAAAATCATTACTTGTGACATAGCAAAGGAAATTCTGGGACATACTACATATGCTGTGAAGGGACAGATCATGTTAAGGAGACTAAGGTTAGCATGTTGGTCCATCAATATGCGAGTTCAAATGACTGAATAATAGAGTATTGATGACATGACCACCAGGTTCATGCACATTGTGAACCAACTTAATGGTTTGGGTAAAAGGTACTCAAACTTAGAGATTATGAGGAAAATCTTGAGAAGTCTCCCAACAAAATGGCTTCCCAAAGTCAGGACATCACTGAAGCTAAGAATCTTCAAACCCTTAGCTTGGATGCCTTCATTGGGTCCTTAAAAACCCATGAGGTAGTACTTTCTCAAATTCATGGTGAAACTATAAAGAAAAATAAATATGTTACCCTGAAGACATCCCACAAGAAGTAGATCAAGGGTAAGGCATTGAAAGTTACTAAAACCTTAGAAGAAGAAGAAAACTAGGAGAAGAGTTTGATGAAGAAGATGGAGATGATCTTATTAAGAAAAATGCCCAAAGCTTGGAAGAGCAAAACTAAGAAGAGAAATGACATCGAGCTTCAGAAAGGACAAAATGGGCAAAGTGAAGCTAGAGAACATGAGATGTTATCACTGGAGAGAAAGGACATTAAAAGACAAATTGTCCTAAGCTCAAGGGTCCACAGAAGAAGTACCCTTCAAAGAAAAGGGAATGCTTGCCACCTAGAGTGACTTAGAAGAAGAAAATAGGAATCAAAAAGTCAAGATGACCTCAAAAATGTGGCCAACCTATGCTTCATGGCTGACTACACTTAGAAGGAGAAACTGAGGTAAATAAGCCCTCTAAGTTTGAACTCTCTTATGATAAACTGCTAGCTTTATATGATGAGTTGCTTGAAAAATCTCAAACCTGACTTCTCACTATCTCAACCTCAAAAAAATCATCAAAAGACAGTTTTAGAGCTTGAGAAAGTTAAAATGAATTTTGAGAACCAAAGTCTTGAGAAAAAGAGATATAAGGAGAAAATAAATTTTTAAATATAAAGCTCAAGTCTTTGGAAAACAAAGTTTCTGACAAATATAGAAAGCTCAGAAAGTAATTTATGAACTAGAGAAAACTTCAAAGCTTCTAAAATCTGATTTGGAAAAAATGATTAATGGTTCCAAGAATCTTGATCTGATACTTGGAGATTAGAGACCATATTTCTAGAAAATAGGATTAGGGTATGAGAATGAAATAGATGAGAAAGGTAAAGCAACCTCATCAAAGAAAATCAAGAATAAAAAATCCTGTAATTTATGTCACAAAAAGGGGCATTGATCTTACAAATGCTTTATGAGAAGAAAAGCAATAAAACATGTTGGAAAACCTCTTCCAAAAACAACTAACCTAAAAAGACCTAAGAAAATATGGGTACTTAAAATAAAAACTGTCTTTGTTGTATGTGTTCTGAGAGCGCATGTTGAGAAGGACATCAAGTGGTACATGAATAGTGGCTGTTCTAGCCACATCTTAAAAAGTAGAAAGTGGTTCAGAAACCTAAAGCCTAAGAACTTAAGGTTCTGTAAAATTTCCTGATGGTGGAAAATTTAAAGTCACAAGTATTGGAAATGTTGGTAAGAATGATTCTTACCAAATTTCTAATGTTTTGTTAGTTAATGGTTTAGCTCATAATTTTTTGAGCATAAGCCAATTCTTAATCGAGGCTTTAATATCTAGTTTAATGCCAAGGCATGCCATGTAATGAATCTCTCTTCCTGGACAAGTCATATTATCTGGCAAAAGATATGATAACACTTATGTGTTATTCTTAGATGACCTTCTAGATCAAGATGTAAAATGTCTTGCATTATTCATGGATGATAAATGACTGTGGCATAAGAAGCTTGGACATGCTCATATAAAATTGATTTCTAAGTTATTTCAGAAAGAGCTTGTTAAAGGCTTGCCTAAGACAGTTATGACAAGGACTTCATTTGTGATTTATGTGAGAAAGGTAAGCAAACCAAAGTTTTTGGACAATAAAAATGTAGTGTCAACTACTAAGCCACTAGAGCTTTTACACATGGATTTTTTGAACCAACCAAGATAAGTCTTGAGAAAAATATTGTCTTATTATAGTAAATGACTATTCTAGATTTACATGAGTTATTTTCTCAGCTTTTAAGAATGGTGTGGCTAGGAAATCTAAAGTATTAAATGAGTTTGTAATGAAAAAGATTCTCAAATTACCTCTATTAGATCAGATCATGGAGGATAATTTAAAAATCATGTTTTTGAAAAGTTTTGTGAAAACCATGGCATTTCCCATGAGTTCTCTACTCCTAGAACTCCGCAACGAAATGGGGTTTCTGAAAGGAAAAATAGAGGCTTGCAGTATATGGCCAAAAAAATGCTTTTAGAAAGTGGTTTGTTAAAAGGTTTTTGGTCAAAGTTAATACTTTATGCAATATCCAAAACAAAATATTTCAGGCCAATCCTCAAGAAAATATCTTATGAGCTATGGAAGGGTAGAAAACCCAACATCTCATATTTCTATGTCTTTGGATCTAACTTTTCATTCTTAACACCAATGAAAAGCTCGCAAAATTTGATCCTAAGTTTGATTAGGGAATTTTCTTATGATATTCTTCAGTCTCTAAAGCTTACAGGTTATACAATAAAAGGACACTTTGTGTTGAGGAGACTATTTCAAATAATTCAAGAAACACTTTGCTAATGATCTAGTGGACTTAGAAGAAAATCTTGAGAAGTTGAATCTCAAGGAACCCTAGCAAGCTAGGGAAATCACAATCTTCAGAAAGTAAGCTCCAAAATGAGTCAACTTAGAAAGCGTGCTCAAAACTCCAAAGCTTTTAGAAAGTGATATTTCTAAATATGAAGAAGAACAATCTGAAGATGATATAGAAATGCAAATCTACATGGGTCCAGAAACTACAAAGGAGTTTCTGATTTAAGGTCTAAGAATCAAGTTCTAGGGACATTCCTAAAGGAGTTAGGACAAGATTATCCCTCATAAATGAAATCAACTGCTTTCATCTCCACCATTGAATCAAAAAATATTGAAGATGCTTTGAATGATCAAAGCTGTATGGAAGCTATGCAAGAGGAACTAGATCAATTGAAGAAAAACAAAGCCTGGACACTTAATGAGAAACCTAAAGGAAAAACCATCATTGGAACCAAGTAGGTGTTCAGAAACAAGTTAGGACGAAGCTGGAAAGGTCATAAAAAACAAAGCAAGATTGGTGGCACAAGGTTATAATCAATATGAGGGAATTGATTATGATAAAACCTTTGCACTAGTAACAAGGCTTGAAGCCATTAGAATGCTACTTGCTTTTAGCCTTCAAGGAATGCACTTTTCAACAAATGGATGTGAAGTGTGCCTTTCTAAATGGATTTCTCTTTGAAGAAGTTTATGTAAGGCAGCCTCTAGGTTTTGAGAGTGAAGACCTTCCAACAATGCCTTTAAGTTAATAAAGGCACTCTATGGTCCAAAAGGGCTCCTAGAGCTTAGCATGAAAGACTGAGTACTTTCTTACTAAAGAATGAGTTCAAGAAAGGTAATATTGACACAACCTTATTTACATTACAACAAGATAATCACTTTCTGATAGTCCAAATATATGTTGATGACATTATATTTGGTGCTACTAATCATTCTCTATGTGAGATGTTTTCCAAACTAATGCAAAGTGAATTTGAGATAAGCATGATGGATGAACAAAAATTCTTTCTTAGTTTACAAATAAAACAACAAAAAGAGGTAACATTGATCCATCAAGAAAAATACACAAAAGAGCTTTTGAAAAAATTTAACATAGATCAAGCTAAACCTATGAGCACCCCATGTATCCATCTCAAGTCATTGATGCAAATGAGAATAAAGAAAAGTATTAGAAAGTAATTATAGAGGAATGATTGGGTCATTTCTATATCTCACAGCAAATAGGCCCAATATTCAATTAAGTATGGGTATTTGCACTAAATTTCAATCTAACCCAAAACAATCACACTTAAATATTGTTAAAATGATTCTAAGATATTTAGGTAGTACTACTAATCTTGGCTTATGGCATGAGAAAGGTACTTCTTACAAGATTGTAGGTTTTTGTAATGCTAACTTCGCTTAAGATAGAGTGGACAGAAAAAGCACCAATGAATGTTTCCACTTCTTTGGATAATGCCTTATCACGTAGTCATGCAATAAGCAAAACATAATGGCTCTCTTAATAGCTGAAGTTGAGTATGTTGCTATTGTAAATTGTTTACTCAAATGCTTTGGATCAGAAACCAGCTAGAGGATTATCACTTGAGGTATTCCAAAATCCCTATCTTTTGTGATAATGCAAGTGCTATTAATCTTGTAAACAATATTATTCAGCACTCTCAATCAAAACATATTAAATGTAAAACATCACTTTATCAGATATCATGCTGAGAAAGGTGATGTTAAGCTAAAGTTTTTGATTACTAAAGATCAAGTATCTAATATATTCACTAAACCATTAGCTAGAGATCGCTTTTGTTATTTGAGAAAGCTTGTAAACCTCAAATGTTTTTGAAAAACCAACAATCACATGCATACATGACACTTTCTAGAGTCCCGAATAAGACTCTAAATTGAGGACTATGAAGAAAATCATCAAGACAAGTTTAGAATGTTAGTTTGAAAGCTCAGAAAGTGGATCAGAGGTTCAGATATATGGGTCAAAAAGCTACATGGAAGTTAGACTTTCTGGGCTTTCCAACATTATCAAAGCACTTGCTATTAGATTCGCATGCCTGGGTTAAGGTGACTAATATAAATCCCTGGGTGTCAATGCCAAAAAAGTCTCCAGGTACCTCATTGACTCCCCTAGATATAAGCCCAGTGACATTACTATTGCCCTATAGAGTTTTAGGGCTAGAGAAGTTTTTACTATGGTTTAGTTTACCATTCTACCAAGGCTAGGAAGCACTTATGTGCTGGTTAGTATAAATTGTATGCTACTATATAGCCTTTTAGCAAAAATGAAGGTGAATCTACTAAGGTTGATAATGGACTTCATGCTTGGAGCAATCACCAAGGGAAAGAGGAAGATAGTTCATGTTCCCTATGGGATGCTATTGACAATAATCTTTCAATATCTTGGTTATTCTTTGGCTGAGGAATGGTTTGAGTACATTATGGCTACTAAGTACACTATGGCTTCTTTCAAGATGATAAAAAAAAAAATGAAGGTGCCTATCAAGACCAGCACCAAGAGATATAGCTCAGGATCAAAACTGAGAAAGTAAAGAAAGCTACTAAAGAGGTTGAGGAAAAAAAAAAGAAATGAGGAAAGGGGAAGAGAAAGATCATACAAATTGAAAGTTCTTCTAATGAAACAAAGGACACTCAAGAATCTAAAAGGACAAAGTCCAAGGAAGTTCCTCTCAAAATTGATAGAAGAAGCAAGCAGAAACAAGACAAGAAGCTAAAGTAGAAATCTTCTCAGCCATCCAAGCTTTAGAAGCTGAGGAAAAGTCCTCAAAAGTGAGTTACCTAAAGGAAGGCTAAATAAGCTTCCTATCAGGAGAAAGATATAGAAAACAAGCTCAAAATCTACCAAAGAATGTCCCAAGGGATTCTCTAATCCTAAAGGAGATGGCTGAAGCTCAAAAGGCTGGATATGAGGTTAAGGATCCAGATTCTTCTAATGATGAAGATGATGAGGAGGAAGTAGGAAGAATTCTCAAGGAGAATAAAATTCTCCAAGAAAAAAGGAAAATAAAGGAA
Source organism: Dalbergia oliveri (assembly GCA_030441495.1). Lineage (NCBI taxonomy): Eukaryota > Viridiplantae > Streptophyta > Magnoliopsida > Fabales > Fabaceae > Dalbergia > Dalbergia oliveri. Next base: position 32,043,511 of record JAMLFY010000008.1, on the reverse strand, counting down.
GCTCAGTTAGAAACCAACTCAACCACATAATCTACAAATGCTTCAGAAGCTGTTAAGACTACTCTAGAGAAAGCCATTAAGCAATCAATAGTTCATGAGCAGGCTGATATTGAAGCTGAAAAGGCTTAATCTAAAACAACTCCCAAAGGTATTGATGATGGCTCCCTAACCATTAAGTAGATGCAAAAATCCATGTCTAAAAACACGAAGGAAGAGTCTCAACTTAAGGGGCTTTGAGGAGCTCAAGTTCTATATGGATGAGCTCTCTTATTCCCTGGAGCCCATAGTAGAAGAGCCAGAGAAGGAAGCTGTTGAACCATCAAATGCCATGATCCTTATGATGCATCAACCTCCTCCTTCCATCAGAATTACTCTCTTGGAGGAAGAGGATAAAGCTTCAAGACCAGCTCTCCTCACACTGCTTAACCTAATCATCTTGCTAGTGATGTCTCTCTTCTATTCTTGATGTTCCTGCTCATCCTTCTTATACTCAGCCTACTCCAACACCTTTGCTCCTCTGTATACCAATCACTTCACCTAATGATATACCACCAACTACTTCATCTACTACTACTCCTGCTCCCTTTGCTCCTGAACATGAGCTAGAAGAAGCTCATGATTCTCCTAAGTCTGGGGATATTGTTCCTCTAGACATCTCAAAGCTTGCTCCCAAGGTTGCTCCAACAATAACAATACACCTTCCTAGCCAACCTCCACCTGAGCCTCAAGCAAGTCTCTCAAAAATCCTACTGCTACACAACCAAAGAGATATGGATACAAGATTAGACAATGTTGAAGCTTCAAATAGAGACATGGAGCTCAACTGAGAAAACATGAAGAATTGCTCTTGCAACTTCTTCGTGAGCTTAGAAGAGGAGGCCAGTGATGACGTGACCTCAAGCACAACCCTTTTGTTGATGACAAAAGAGGGAGAAAGATAAGGAAGAAAATATTTTGTGCTGAGAGTCAAGGGGTCAAATTGAGGAGGAGCTTCAAAGAAGAAGAATGTCAATTTTTTTCTTCTTTTTCATCGTGCATATAATTTTTTGCTATTTTTGGACCATAATTTATTTTACAATTTCATTTTATGCTCTAATACCTTATCACTTCCTTATGCTCTGAATACAAGCTATTTCTTACTCTAAAATATATAGGTTTAAAATTGATGTTCTGATACTTGTTCTAATATACATATGAACTTCATTTACTCTAATATGTATAAGTGATATGCTACTCAAAAACCTATCCTGATACATGCTCACATACTCTAATACATTTATATGCTCTAAAATATATGATTCAAAAGCAAACTTGTACAAATATGCTCTTTCACCATTATCAATTTCATGCTTTAACTGTTGCTTATGATTACATAAAAATCTAAAATTGATTCTCTAAGAAAGATGGGTTTTTGAAACATCTTAGAAGTAAGTATGATGAGTGGTTAAGTTCTGATAAAGATTAAGACCACAAAGTATTATCATTGAAAACTTAGACACGTTAATCGATTGAGTTGAGAAAGTAACAATGACATTGACAATCAAGCCATTTTTGTTTAGAAAATTAAAATACTCTAATACTTAGAAAATCTTTTTCAAAAATAGCTATAATTCTAGCTTACTAAGGTTGATCTATATCTTGATAAATTCAATAAGAAAACCTTAAGTTAGCTACATTTTGAAAACTATATTTTCACATGTTTCTTGAAAGAACTCCTAGGCTTTGATACAACGTTATGCTAATCTCTAATACAAGGTCCTTTCAGCGCTGATACAAGTTTTCATTTTAACACTCTAATACAAGGTTGTATCCTTGAAAGTTTTTTTTTAAGTATTTTCTAAAAGATCTTCTCAAAATTTGGTTTGTAATCATCAAAAAGGGCAATATTATTAGCTCTAGAACCCTTAGATTGTTAGCTCCATAACCCTTCAAAAAACTCCAAAGCTTTAAGGTTTTGAGTTACAACAAAACAAATTTTGATAAAATATTTTGAAGAAAAGACTAATATTTCACTTCAGTTTCTATAGCATTTACAGGACCATTCTCATAGACATATTAGTTCAATCAACAAGAAAATTTTTCACAACATCATGTTTCAACATGATTATAATCTCATTAAAAGAGATTCAGAAACTCAATGATGTGAAAAGAGCTCAGAGAATGAATGCGTTTATGTTGAATACACGAGAAAGGATTTTCAAGTTTAGAAACCAAGTCCAGATCATTAGGAAGTATTTCACACATTTAGAAAGTACTGATCAATGAATAAATCCATCCTTTTTGAAGCAAGTCGTGAATGCAGTAGTTTGTAGAAAAGATCCCTATCAAGCTCCAATTGAAGAAATTAAGATAAATGAGAAAGTCAAAAATTGAAAGCGCTTATCAAAAAGCATGTGAAATTAGAAACTGTGTACTTTATAGAAAAGGAGGAAAAATTCAAAATTCAAATTAAAGTCACCACCCAAAAAGGGATGATAGTCACATCTTATTTTTTCACTTGGTCAACTATTCTAGCTTATAAAGAAAAAGATAAAAAAAACCATGGCCAGAAAGTAAAAAGTAGTTTTGAAGCATCACTCAGAAACCATGTATTTGACAACGGTCTTTAGGCCTACAAAAAGTAGCTCTAACATAGCCAAGCTACTCTTTTAGGTGGGTTTCCCTAAGACACAAAAAATAAATCTACACGTGTCAAGAGCAAGCAAAATCAAGGGACAATGGTCTAATTTGAAGATCAAGTATAAAATGATGTCAAATGCTTACAACTCAAGACTTTTGCAAGAAATTTGAAAAGAATACTAAAATGTGAGTCCTTCTTCTTCTTCTCTAAATCATATTACATCTTGTATTCAGTTTCTATCTTTGTGTAAAGTCTTTTTTCTAGCTCTAATTAGATAATACATTATTCTTAGGAAGAATTGCTTAGAAAGAAGTCACACAAAGTTTTCCAAAACTTATACTATTTCATTTATAGTAAAACTTGAGTGTTCATTTGTTGGAGAGAACCAACCTTAAACAAATCATTGTACCATGTTCCATTAGTGATCACTGTGAGGTTAGCTTGAAGGGACTAGCCAAAGACTATTTTGAAGTGACAGTAGAGTGAACTAGTAGTCACATGAGTTAGCATGGAGAGGCTAGTCAAAGACTATGTGGAAGTAACAGTAAATTGGAACTACTAGTCATGGGAATAGCTTGAGAAGCCTAGGCAAAGACTAACATTCTTTCTCTAGGTTGAGAAAGGTTTTAGTGGAACTGAAGGGTAGTTGAGAACTACATGTAGATAGGGTTGGCTAAACCAGTATAAAATTCTTGTGAGTATCTCTTTATCCCTTCTCATATCCTTTATATTCTACATTTGATATTTGTTCATATACATATATTTGAAAACGATTTCAAAAGTGTTTCTAAGTTCTCATTTAGTTCAGAAAGTAGCTTTCTAAACTAGACCAACAAACATTTCCACTGCCTTCAGGTGAAGAACTTGATAGGATCTATTTTAGTGTTTCAGATTTCAAAAGAAGTCAAAGCATGATTCAACCCCTCCTTCTTGTGCTATTTTCAACCTATAATATCTAGTGAGTAGTAGTTCCAATTTACTCTCACTTTAAATATTCCTTTTACTTCCTTCTTCAAGCTAACCTCACAATGATTATCTGAGCAAGGTATAAGATTTTTTTTTGGTTGGTATACTCCAACTAAGATACACTCTCAAGTTTTCTAGGAATATAACATTGTATGAACTAAAAAACTTGAATGACTTCTTTTTGAAAATTCTTCATAAGAAGAAGATGTTATCTAATGAAACCTAGAAAGAAGATTTTTACAGAAATAAAAACTAATTACAAAATGTAATGAACTTTATAGAAGAAAAAGAAGGATTTTCATTTATGCATTCTTGGCAAATGTCAAAAAGTCTTAAGTTGTATGCACATGACATCCTTTTATACTTGATCTTCAAATCAGACCATTGTCTCTTGATTTCTTTTCCTCTTGACATGTGTTGATCTTCTTTTTGTGTCTTAGGAAATGTCATCTAGAAGACTAGCTCGATGACTAAGGCTATCGCTAATCTCCTCAAATTAAAAATTATTTTAATACTAAGTTATACAAAAAATGTAGCAAAGGGCACAACCTAGTTTATCTTTCAAGGAGGCTTCAACACTTAGTTGGAAAATTGGGGGTTTTGAAAATTAAAGTAAAGTAATTAAAATTAAATGATAATAGCAATGATAAAGAGGCACCAATGCAAGGTATTCCTAGGATTGAAACTAGTTATCACAGACCAAATATTGAATTCATTAGTGGCTATTAGTAACAAATTACTGGCAATTATACTAGTGATCAATTGACTTCTAGAATTTGACAAATGCAAATAACTAATAAAGATATTTCAATTTATTTAGAAATCACATTGATTTAATGAACCAATTGTTATAGCCTAACTGCCAATCAGAAGGTTAATTCTAATATTATCCTTTAAATGTAAACCAATAGATCTATCAATTTATGCCTAAAGGGTTTCCCTAACGACGATCGCCAATTTGGTTATTCCAATAAAAATTATAGCAATCATGACAACAATTAAAAGAATAAAACTGCAAAACATTGAGGAAACTAATGCATTTGCTATAAACAAAGGGTCTCAAACATCATTTCATCCAAAACCCTATAGTAGTAAGAAAATCTACTCTTCCATCTCTGGAGGATTACAACAATGAAAATAAATGGAACTTGAAAATAATGGCAAGGATCCTTGCCACAATCTCCAAGGCAAAACACCTTCACTAATGGAATCGCTAAGAGAGAGAAGAACAAAGAAGGAGAAGAAAGATGTAGAGAGAGAAAGAGAGAGCTCTAAATTGTAGCCTAAAGTGAGTCAAAAATCAAGGTAAAAGTTTGTGTCAATCCATTAAATATTGTTCTCTAAGATTGCCCAAAGTAGGGCCCATGAACAAATTAATTTTCTACAATCCTTGTTGTACTGAGTTCTGTGCTAAAATGAGGGCTACGGTGCTCCCCAGAGAGCGTTGTCTTGAGTTTCCAATTTGGTGTTTCTATCAAGCATTGTAGCACTAAGCAAGCGCTGCAATGCTCACCAGAGGATAAGCTTCCATGCTTTTTCTTCCTTTTTACTCCAAACGCTTTCTAGAGAGTTCCCAGCCTTATTCTTGGAACTTCGCTCTTATTCCAAAGCTCCTGTGCATAAAATCATACTCAAAAAGACAAGTTAAACGTAATAGGGCATAATTACAAATTATTACCAAATCAATGCAATAGTCAATAATTCTATCAAAATTACACAATGAGGAACAAGTCAAAATCCTAATTAATTGCATCATTAACACAGTAAAACTCATGCAAATATCTAAGGCTTGGTAGCAAGATAAGTGGTATAAATGTTCCTTATCAAAGTTCCCTACACTTAAGCTTTCACATGTCTTCATGTGAACTAAGATCAAATCAAGACATGGATGAGAAGCATGTACAAGGGTTAGACTAGACTCCTAATCTAAAATGCATGATGCATGAAAACAAATGACAATACACCAATCTAATGAACCTAGAAGTACAACAGTAAACTTTTACACCAACAATCAAGAGAATTACAACAAGCAAGACATGAACAACAATATAGCACACAAAGTAGAATCCATATACATGATGTGTAACACCCGAAATTTATTTCAAAAGTTTTATTTAGACTTTATTAATCAGAATTTTATGATTTTGATAGGGTTGGCCAAGATAAGAACGATTTGATGAAAAAAAGGGTGAATAGTGACTATGTGGGCCATGCAGGCCTCAGGACCATCGAAACCATAGAATTGGGATCCAGAGATGCCTGTTGGATACTCAATTTTAAAAACAAACTTACCCCATTTTCCAAAAACCATTGCAACACAGCAAAGAACAAGAACAAGGGGCTGCTCGTGGTGGGGAGAGGGCAGATCCGTTCCAAAGGGTGGTGGAGGGGCAAATCGTTGTAGATCCATGGCTGCAACGGTGGTGGAGACACGGCTGGAGCAAAACGTGGATGGGGTTAGGTGAAGGCGAAGGCGAAGGTGCGACTGAAGTAGAAACGCGGAGGCCGAGGCTGAGGTCGTCAGGGCTTGGTCGTAGAGCTTAGTCGAGGAGCTTGGTCATGTAGCTCGCCAGGCCTAGGTCACCCAAGAGAAATGCCGGCGCTTGTCAGGAGGTCGTCAGTGAACAGGGGAGCACGAAGGTGGATGAAGGAGTTGCGCCAGGAGGAGGAGGAGTTAGGAAGATCTGGAGGAGCTTGGGTGAAGAAGTTTAGATATATAAAATTATTTTTGAAAATAGCTAAATCTTTTTTTTTTTGTTTTAAAAACTCATTATGTGTTTTTTAGTTTTCAAAACCAACATAGAGAAAACAACTTCCCAAAGGTTTTTCTAATCTTTTATTTTTTAAAGCCAAAAACTATTTTATAAAATTGTTCCCAAATAAGCCCTAAAGCTTATAATGTATACACCACAAGAATACTATGTGTTGAAGAGACTATCCATATCAAGTTTAAAGAATACAAGAAGGACTTTGCTCATGATCTAATGGACTTAGAAGAAGATCTTGAAAAGCTAAGTCTCAAGGAGTCTTCAAAAAGCAAGCCAGAAAAGCACAATATTCAGAAAGTGAGCTCCAAGAGTAAACACTTCAGAAAGCTTACTCAAAATTCCAAAGCCATTAGATAGTGACATTTTTTAACATGAAGGAGAACAATCTAAAGATCAAAGAGATACTGTAGATCAACAAGGATACAAAAACTATAGAAAAGTTTCTAATTTAGGAATAGTCGCTCATGACCAAGTTCTTGGGGACATTTCTAAGGGTGTTAGGACTAGATCATCCCTTAGAAATGAAACCAACTATGCTTTCATCTCCACCATATATCCTGAAAAGTGTTGAAGATGCTCTTAATGATCAAAGTTGGGTGGAAGCTATGAAAAAAGAACTAAATCAATTCAAGAAAAGCAAAGTCTGGACACTTGTGGAGAAACCTAGAGGAAAAATCGTCATTGGAACCAAATGTGTGTTCAAAAACAAATTGGACGAAGCTGGAAATGTGATAAAAAAAAAAAAAACAAAGCAAGATTGGTAGCATAGGCTTATAACCAACAAGAGAGGATTGATTATGATGAAACCTTTGCACCAGGAATAAGGCTTGAAGCCATCAAATGCGCTTGCTTTTGCAGCCTTCAAGGGATTCACTCTATATCAAATGGATGTGAAGTCTGCCTTCCTAAATGGATTCATTTATGAAGAAGTGTATGTAAGGCAACCTCCAGGTTTTGAGAGTGAAGCCCTTCCAAACCATATCTTTAAGTCAACAAAGGCACTATGTGATTTGAAACAAGCTCTTAGAGCTTGGTATGAAAAACTGAGTACTTTCTTACTTAAGAATGGATTCAAAGGAGGTAATATTGACACAACTCTATTTACTTTACTACAAGATAGTCACTTTCTAATAGTCCAAATATATGCTGATGATATTATATTTGGTGCTATTGATTATTTTATATGTGAAAAGTTTTCTAAACTCATGTAAAGTGAATTTGAGATTAGCATGATAGGTGAACTTAAGTTCATTTTGGGATTGCAAATAAAACAACAAAAAGAGGGACCTTCATCAATAAAAAAAAGTATACAAAAGAGCTCTTAAAAAGATTTAACATGGATCAAGTAAAACCCATAAGCATCCCTATGCATCCATCTCAAATCATTGACACATATGAGAATGGTGAGAAGGTATCATAAAACAATTATAGAGAAATGATTGGTTTGTATCTTACCGCAGTGGCTAACATTCAATTAAGTGTGGAGGGACCAATTTGTTCCATTTTTAACTATACGAAACTGTACGAAGGGACCAATTTATCCTTTTTTTGAAATGTGATGGACCAATTTAGGATTTTCAAAATCTGAGGACTAACTTATCCCCCGATGCAAATTAGGGATGAGTTTGGGGTTTTAGTCAAAATAGTATAACATACTATAAATATAATTATAAATGCATAGCGATAATATACACATAATAATAAATTTAAATATACAATACATACATACATACATACATACATATATATATATATATATATATATATATATATATATATAAAGTCAAATTATGAGTTAATGAGTCAAATATAGTAAAACTCAAACACAAATCATTTAATAAATGGCCTCAAATTCGCAGCTATAGAATGGTTTATGAGCTCAATTAGCGCCCAACTTAACTATTGACTAATCGAGTTCAAAACAACTCAGAACTTACTTCACATATCCTCATTTCAATTGGTTTTTACTATTTTTAGTGAAAAAAATATTAAACATGGGGTAAATTATAAAATCACTAAATCACAAACAACAAAGGCTATACATATAAGTAAAGGTTCACTTTAGTCCCTGAAGTTGTATGTGTGATTCTTTATTTAGTCCTTGAAATTAAGAAAGTATCACTTTAATCCCTGAAATTTCAAAAAGTGATTCAACTTAGTCATTTTGGTGATTCAAGTTAGTCATCAGGAATAGTAGTATAAGGATTAATTTGAATCACTTTTTAAAATTTTAGGAACTAAAGTGATACTTTCTTAATTTTAGGGACTAAAGTGAATCACATATACAATTTCAAGGACCAAAGTGAACCTTTAAGAGCACCTTTTCTAACTCTATATATGGGGGTACATGTAGGGATGTGAATAGGTTAAACGACCTATCAGGGCTTGTGGCCTAGCCTACCTGGAGCCTAGCCTGTTTGTTTAATAGTTAAGTTAGGCTCAAGCCTTTTAAAAAGTCTATTTAGATAAAGGATTGGGCTCTAGAAAGCCTATTAAGCCTAGTAGCCTGGCCTATTTATATATATAATTAGATATTAAATATATGTAAAATATATGTAAACAATCATGAAATCATTTCCATCTCACATTACAAAACCTAAACCTAGTTTAAAAATCATTTCCATCTCTCACTCCAAACATGAAACCATAGTTGCCCCACCCACCTGCCTTCGCCCTTCCTCCATCACTGCCACTACCTATACTCACTTGTTGGCAAAGTGGCCATGGCCACCACCCCATCCTCCCCCACCACCACAAACCACCATAATTGGAACACTTCTACATCTTGCTTTAGGTGTGAGGGTAATTGTTAAGGAAGGGTTAGGCTCCTTAGATCTAAAGGTTTACATCATTCCTTCCTTTCCAAATTGCTAAAGGATGAATGCTATAAAGCCAAAGGTCGTGAACCTTATTTCTTCATGCCTGAAAGGGCTTCCATTTTTTGTTGTCTTTGCGTCGCGAGGCGTGTCCCCTTCCACCTCTCTCACTGGTGAGGCCTCACCGTCGCATAACCTCAAACACACCACCACTGTCGTGGGCGAGCTGTAACACCCTAATAATTAACCCAATACGCCTAGGTCGTATCTGATTAATTACTAGACTTTACTCTTTGCTTCAGTTCCTTAATCATGCTTTGAAAATACTTAGTGAAATTACGAGCCATTTTTTTTTAAACATGATTGAAAACGTGCGGGCATAACATGAACGATAATCAGATAAAGCAGAAAACGAAAGACATATCATGAAGAACACATCATATTGGCTCCATCATATGACATCCATAATTACATATCACATAGATATTTTGCCTACCTAGAGTTAAGCTAGATGTAGGCAATCGAACAAAACATAAATAATATATGGATGAATAAACATCTATTAATGGCACCTATTTATAACACTCCAGAGATAGGAATAGATATCCAAGTTCATGCTCAAGGTCTAGCGATACGTTCCTCAAGAATAATAAGCTGGTTCACAAGATCACATGCATCTACCAGGTGAGAGCATCAACGAGAATCACAAATATCACCATCACTTTCGAAGACGAGATGGATAGGAAAGAAGAGGGAGTGAGAAACTTATAAAAGAATCTCAATAGGGTACTCACCTCATATGCATCGTGTCATCATCATCGTCCCCAGGAACCTCGGGGTTATTATGAAATAGTGAACATGCTAAGATTCATTTATTAAGTTCAGAAATATACTTTACCAAGGTCCATTAGTTTTAATCATGCGTCTTATAATGCATCATAAACTTAGCATGTCATGTTTATAATGAACTTTTTCTATCATATATCTCATTAGCATATCATAATAACACAGCTATGCATAAGACCACATCATATTCCTCATCATCATATCCTAAATACTATGCATAGAAGAATATCATATTCACATAATACGTTACTTAGTTCCTTAGGTGACTTAAAGTTACTTTCATCATCATTTTCCTGGGCCACCCTATACTCCACCCTTTTGGGAGTAATCTAGGTTATGAGCTCATACCTTACTAGTCGTCACTAGCATATACTTATCCCTTTTGATAAGTTAAAATCCCGACTCTACCCTTTTGAGAGAACGTTTAGGGGGCAAGAATCACTTTTCACCACCTATAGTCTAATGGGTCCAAAGGATCATTTCCTCATAAGTTTAAGTCACCATTAAGTCTTTGCATGTTATATCATAATACAATTCTCAATTCATAATCATTCATAACATTTTCTCGTTTATAGTCTTATTCTGGAATAATATATATACCAACTGTAATCATGCATCTGGAGATTCCAGGAAAGAGATGTGGGTCACAAATGGACACGCTTAAATACCAAGTCTTTCCTAGCAGAACCTTTCCAAATTACACTTTTACAGGAATATACTTTCTTCCAGCAACAAGGGTAAATTTTTAAATAACAAAGAATATTTCATTATTTCATGCATAAGCATTCTCATTGTTTGCAACAGCAACTATAACATGCAAGCCCGGAAATCATTCAATGACGTCAAATACTTAATAAGCATCAAATCACTACATAGACTTATCATTTAAAACATCAAAGAGGCATCATCATAAATCCTTATTGAAAAGCTCTTAAACAACCGAAACTCTAGAATCGGGCAACCTTAATTATTAAACTAATTAATTATGCATCTAAGGGATTTATTACCATAAATTATAAGTACTAAGAACATTATTAGACTATATGGGGCAGCATAGACAAGTTGTTCTTAAGGTTTTACGGTGTGCTAGAAGTTGCATTTTTAACCCTTTCTCGTTACCTTTCCCTATGATGCTAAAATTAATTACTAAACCAATTATGAATCATTCTCCCTTATCTAAACATGATAAAATCTGGTTCTTAAGGCCACTAAAGGCTCTGGATAGAATGCATAAATTTCATTCTCTAAAGTTCTAGAAATCTTGCTTTTATGGTTTTCTAGGAAGCTAGTTTTATCTCTAACATGCATAGAATCATTCTTTTAGCAATCAACCATAATTATCACAACTTCAAACATATTAAACCATCATCATACAGTAGTACTAAACTCAGATTAGTGGTTGAATCATGAACCTCACATAATTGCTTAAAATCACATTTTTAAGTACAAGTAAGATACTAGTATCTTGTAAAATCTTTGCAAGGCCTTAAAACCCTTTTAAAAACTAATTCTTTTTGTTACTCTTGAAAGAAATTTTAGAACTAAATCAGTAGCTTGTTTAAAATCACTTTAGGCCTACCTTAATCATGAGGCCGATTTATACATTGAAAGAATCCTCACGATTAAAATTTTCACTTAAGATAAAAGGAGCAAGTCTTGAGCTTTAGAGATTTAGGTGATAACTAGAATCATAAACATGCTATGCAACCTCATTTTAATCTTGTCTTTATAAGGTGATAACTTGGAATTATAAACATGATATGCAAGAAACTGAGTGGCGGTAGTCCGCATTGACCAGTGGAGGGAGAAGAGAATCTTAGAAAGGGAGCGCGGAGTCCGCTGGAGGTGAAGAAGAGAATTCTTATTACATCTTATTAAGCTCCAAACTCAAGACTTTTAAAGAATGAATTCTTTGGCTCCCATAATCTTAAGGAAGCTTTAGAGTTTTTATTACCATGGTTCCAACTTTGCTTGTGATACTTGGGCAAGTCTTTGAACTCTAGGATCTTTAAGTGATGACATAAAATAAACATGTCATGCATTGATTCTTTTAGCCATTATAAAATAAAGTGAGAGCATAAAATAAATATGAGATGCATCCTCTTTATTATCTTTGAAGATTAAGTGACAATTTGAAACATAAACATGAAATGCAAGCTTGGAAATTTAAACATGAGAATGCAAGTTCATTTATTCATTCTTGAGAATTTAGTGATGACATAGAAAGTAAATATGGTTATGCAAGGCATAAACTTAAACATGGATGCAAGTTCATTTTATTTCTTTACTAGAGCTCCTCCAAGACTTTAGAGAAATATAAATTCAACCCAATATATCTTAGCAAGACAAAGTGAAAAATACATCTTTCAAGTTCTAAACTCAAGATCTTTATTTTTACATCATAAAAACATCATTCTTTAAAGTTTTGCATCAAGTGGAATTTTCAAGCTTTAGAGGCCTAACTTGTGATGGATTTACAACCAACACTCAAGGTCCTCATCATCAAGCTATCATCATATTCCCATATAGGCTTTATGGCTGAAATGTTCAAAGGAAAAGAAAGAAGAAAATCGAATGGAAAAGCTAGAGAAAGTCCATGAAATCATCATTTTGAACCAAGAACAACACTTAGCAAAACATAGAAATAAGCTTAAAAACAACTCCCTACCTAATGTGGTTTGAAGGAAAGGAAGAGAACTTGGTTTCTTGGAGTGAAATGAAAGAAAATCTCTTTGAGAAATTGAAGAAGAAGTTTTAGCCAAGGGGGAGGAGGAAAGAAAGTTTTTGTGCTTTGTAAAAACTAGAAATTGTGCAATTATGAGCAAGGCTTCTAAGACTCCTTAAGCATGCCTATTTATAGAGATTTTGGAGCTCATGAATGGACAAGAAAAGGAGGAAAGTCTGACCAAATTTGAGGAGGAAACAAGGAAGAAAAATCATTTTTTTTGTGGCTTAAAACATGGAATCATGAAACATGATTCCTTGTTTTCATACCTTGAGTTTTGTGCCAAGTTTGACAAATTTTCTGATGCATATTAGGCCATATAATTTCTTGCATTATAGCCCAAGGAGGATAAAATTTGTGTGTTCCATGTATTATGTAGGTGTAGGTAAGTATCTTTGCAAATTAGAAAATTTACAATTAAGGGCTTAGGTGAATTAGTAAGCAATTTGAATGTTTTTAAGCAATTTTAAGTTCTAATCAATCTAAATAAATAATTTTGACTCTAGATTAATAATTAGAATCTAATAACCTTTAATTTGAGCCTAATATTGCTTAGGTTTCGCTATACGAATCAAAAATCTCGAAATTCGCAAAACTGCACAAAGATAGGGATAAAATGGTAATTTTACTTAAAAATTGCCCGAGACCACTCGAGCTTAACTAATGGTTAATCATAGCTTAAAAACATGTTTTAAAACATTTTAGTGAGGTTCGGGCTCAGTCGGCATGCAAATCGGAATTAAAAGGCAGGGCGTTTTGGTCATTTCGCGTCGAACTCAAAATTAGGATTCTTCTCCTCTATTAACACACATAACACAAAAAATCCCTTATTATCATCAAAACATCCCCTTGAGGATGGGTGGGGCCCACGATCCTCATTTTCTAGTAAAACAACCTCAGGGCATTTTGGTCATTTTACACGTACAGAAATCGGGGTTTGCAACTTTCGCACGAATTGCTCCTAACATTTCTTCTAATGTTATATTCCTTTATTGAGGATTGTTCGGTTTTAAATTATATGAAAAATTACCTAGGTAATTTGGTAATTTCTAAACGATAGTGAAAATTACAGGAAAAATTAGGGTGTTACAGAGCAGCCAGTGAAGCCTCCGCTTTGGATTTTCTCAGAACTCCAGATCCTTTAAGACAAGCCAAACAGGAGAACTTCTGATCTCCATTTTGGCACCACCAACCCACCAGGAGAACTTCTGATCCCAATTTGGCACCACCAACTCTGGTATTCCAATCTCTAACACTTTGTTGCTGTTGTTGTTGTTGTTGTTGTTGTTGTTGTTTTGATTCATCTGTGAAGAGTGTTGGTGCTGCAAGTGTGTTCAACTAGTCATTTTGTGAAGAAAAAAAAATTAATTAACCAGATTATGTATTGTTTGCTGCAAAAATCTATTAATCTCACACTGTGAACGTGTATTACTAAGGAAAAAAATATTAATCTAGATTTTGTGTATTGTTTGCTGCAAAGAGTGTTCTAATAACATATTTTTGCTGGCAAATTTTCTAATAGCATATTTGTTTAGCCTATTATATAAGTAGCAAATTGCAATTTTTTAATAGATTTTAAAAACCTTTGCAAATAGCTTCAAGGTTAGAAAAAATAAAACCTATAATAGGTAATAGGTAAGGTTCAGGTGTTCTTGTTAATTCACTCTAGGCTGAGCCTACTTGTCTCTCTTCCTACCTCTAGATACATGTCTCGATGAATTAGTATTTTGGTCAACACTTGATTGTGCTCCAAACATGAATTTAAATGGTTTATATTACTAAAGGAGTTTCATACTGATATTTAATTATCCAATGGACCATCATGTAATAGCTTTCGTAAGATCTTTTTAATAGGAATAACTTTGATAAGGTGACAACACATTATCAATTAAATAGTATGGAATTCTTTTGTATTGACCATATGCAGTAAAAATAAATAAATTAAATAACACTAAGGACTGGCATTTTAATACAAAATTATGCAGTTTAAGGGTTGTTAATTTCTAATAACTAAATATTTAACCTTTTTCATCATTTTTTCTTACTTCTAAAATTACATTTATTGCAATGAGGTTTTAAACCTAAGACCTTATACATATTATCCAAACTTCTCACACCTGGACCAATCTTAATTGCTTAACCATTCTCATCATTTGAAAAATAATCATCCAGCTCATCGTTAAATGTATAAACCATAAATAAATAACTTGCTTTTGCAATATATGCTGTTTGTTTTCCCGGGTCATATTGGGTTCTTAAAAAGTGATATAATCATATTAGAGAAATAAAATAATCATACTTTGAAATGACATGTTAGAGAACACAATAAATATCACTAGAAACAATCATTAATATCTAAATGATTTTGATTGAATTTTTCTAAACATGTTTATGTCGTTGACTACTCCAATATTATTATTCCCTCTTAATGGTGTATTGGCTCATAAATGATTTTGTATTGACCACACACTGGAATAGTCATTTATCCGGTGCAAATGTTTTTGATCCTTTAATCAGTGATCCAAATGAGTCCATCACGGAAACACCAATCCATTTCCTTAAAGAAAGATATTGGTGTTTAATACTATTTGGCGAGAGATTCTTTCATCCTCCGGGAGGAAGAATTTTCTTCCTCCACATCCCATCTCCACCATCCAATTTCAAATGTCCCATCACTTTATACATTCTCATCACCTATTTAATGGTACAAGATTCACATGGAGGAAAAATTCCTTTTCCTCCCGGTGGATATAAGAAATTTTCCGATTTGGCATAACTCAGTAGTCAATGCCATTTTTTCTTAGTAACTAAACTGTGCATGTTTTTTTAAGAACAGCAGTTATTCGTGCGTTAACATCCTTGGATTTGTATACTGGTTGATTAGACTGTTAAAAAACAAATAATTAATACTAAATTGTACTCCACCCATTCTTCCTGAAAAATGCAATCCACCCCGTTAAATTTAAATAACTAATAAAAATTATTATTTTAATGTAATTTTCTTTTTTCATAGCGTATGATATAAAATACAAGTAAAAATATTGAAATATTTAAAAATTATATTTGATCAAATTAATAAATAAATAGTCAAAATTAAAATAGATAATAAATCACATTTAATGTAAATTATAATTTTAAATAATAAAAATTAATAAATACTTATATAAATATAAATTTTAAAAAATAAATCTTTAAAAATAAAATTTATTTGTATGTTTATTAATAAGTAACAAACAAATATTTTTTAATTTTATGATTTTAATTTTTTGTTAAATATTTGCTTAAGAGTTAAGATTACAATTATTTGTATTGGTGAGAAGATAATTGTATACTCCCTTCGATTGGAAATAACCGTCTATTTGAATAAATTGGTATATTAAAAATAATGTATCTGTATATGATTTGCATCCAAATATATGGATATTTATATGTACCACTTTGCCCAAATAAATAGAGTATATCATATAATTTAAGCTAAATAACACAAACAATACTTGAGGTTTAGATAAATTGCACTCATCTCATTCTTATTACTAAAAATTTTACTCTATCTGATTTGCTCTAACTCTAACGCCTATTTGGTTTTCGTGATATGCTAGTATTTGATAGGACAGATTTTGACAATATTAGGTCTATTAAAATTTTGATATTATATAATGTTTGATATGACATTGTATAAGAGATTATATTATATGATATACAATTATCATCTTACTATTTTTAAAAATTAATCTTAAGTAAAGTAAAATTATAATAAAATAAAATATTTCTTAATTATTTATCTATAAACTTAAAAATAAATGCTATTATTTAACGAGTTATTTTTATAATTATAGTTATTATAAACATTAACCATTTTTTATTATTCAAAATTATCATTTCCATTAAATGAAATTTATTATTTATTAATTTAAAAATTATTTGTTGATTAAATCAAATAAAAAATTAAAAAGATGTAATACTATATTTCTTTTAAATTTTTTAATATTTTTACTTGTATTTTTTAACATATCTTACATAAAAAAAGAAAACCATATCAAAATAATAATTTTTATTAGTTATTTAAATTTAATATGGTGTAATGCAATTCAACCAAACCTCAATTATGAATTGTGTTATTTATCAGAAGAAGAAGAAGAAGAAGAAAAGAAGAAGAAGAGAGTTTGATATCATTATTATTAGTGTGGTTATTCATATTTAAATTTCTTAAAGAGTGTGTTTGGAATGACTTAAAAATGGAAATGATTTGATTTGTAAATAAAATTATCTACTTGGAATTTGAAAAAAAAAAAGGAAATTAAGTGAATGTAATTCATGGAATTCATTGTTTTGATTTTGAAATCTTTCATTTTAGGTAGGATTTGGACAGAAATGAATTGATTTTAAAACTAAAATACAAATCAAATCAATTTATTTATTTTTTTAATCATTTCAAACACACCCTGTTACATTTTTAACATAAAAATTGATTTTTAAATTAATTCAATTTCATTTCCTATTTAACCATTCCAAACATAAGATATAATTTAAAAATAAAATCAATTTAATTCATTTCAAAGAAATCAAATCATTTTCTAATTTTAATCATTCCAAATAGCACCAAAAGGAAATATTTAGATACCCTTTTTGAAAGTGAGTTTTCTATTATTTATATGTGGTCACATAATTTCAAACCTGAAGTAATAATCAAGCTAATTTCTTTCCTAAATGAATTACATTACATTTTTTCGGACTTTGAATTTAATATCACATAAACTATCCATCAAAGGATAAAATGACTTCTCTTTTTCTTTCTTATCATATTCATTGTATTTAGCATTTTTTGTGTTCGAAATTTTATTTAGCAGTTCGTATGCAATACTTTGCCGAACACATAAAAGAGGAAGAAAAGCATACGTAGCAATATAAACAAGCTTAAAAATATTAGAAAATAAAAAATAAATAAATAAACTCAAGAGTAAATAACATGTATAGTCCCTAAAGAAAATGTCACAAGACAATTTAATTATTTTAATCATTCAAAAATTGAAACTAAACTTGTGATTCTTTAAAATTTTAATAATAGAACATATTAGTTCCTTAGTGCTTAGTTAATCCTTTAAATACTAATAAAATTGTATAGTGCCTTGCTAACATGACAATAAGTTATGTGTGTATTATTTGAAGTATAATAGAATTTAAAATAAATCATTTTGGTGGTTAAAACTACATAAAATAGTCATTTAAATTTCTATTACAAATTATAAAATAACTCATTTAGTGTTATTTTTGACACCACAATGAGTGCAGAATGTTAGAAAACAATAACATTTTCTTGCATCTAACATTTTAATACCACATCATTATTGTATTATGCTATATGTATAAGTTTATTAACGATAACTAAGAAATAGACTAATGTATTCATCATTCTTAATAAGAAAGATTACAAGATTAATTGCTTTTATTGAGTGACAAAATAGCCCAACATAAATAATTAAATATGTTGAGAGAGCAAATAGGGTGATCGCTCTCAACTCAAAACGGTGAACGGAATTGGAAAACAACATAATAAGAAAAAGAAAAAAGTAAAAAGTAAAAAGAAATGGAAAGGAATACCTCACGGTCATGGGTCGAGAATGAAGAATGAAAATGCCCTATGCCAGCCACGACCCATTTCCCCTATGTGAGTGCACTACAAAAAAGCATTAAACTTTGCGAAAACAAGAACATGAAACTAGGCGAAGTTGGGTTTCTTTTGGAGGGAACATAACCATTAAGATAAGGAACTGCACTTTGTTTTTTCTCTAGCTTTGCTTGTGAAGTTGGCTTCGTTTTCTGCAATTCCCATTCCACAAAGCCAAAACTCCCTGTGCCACCACAAAAACTAACGGAAAGGAAGAAATATAATAAAATAAAAGCAAAAAAACCAAAGCCAAAATATATAAAAACAACATATCGATATTATTGTTATTGTTGTTGTTGTTATTGTTAGCAGTTTTTATTTGTTTAGTCCCTTCCCTTCTTTTTCGATCGGATCTGAGGCTCTTCAGAGCTGCAGAAAGACACACCAAAGCTGTGTCACTTTCCCGGAGTGTGGCCTTCTCCCAACTTGTTCCATATAGCCATGGAAAAAGGTTTCTTGCTCAGTAATTGCATTGCCATTTCTATCTTGTGATCAGGTATGTGGTTTCTTTTTTCCTTTTTTTTTTCCTTCTCTGTCATGCTCTATACCCTTTGGTGCCTTTCTTTATGGGGTGGCTTTTAATCACTGTTCCTGTAGTGGAATCAAAGAAAAAGCTGAAGGTAGCTTCTAAATATAAAAACTTTAACTTGGGTGTTCTCACAAGCTAATGCATTTTTTTTGGCATACAAGACAGGAGGAGGCGTTGGTTTTGTCAAGTTATTGTTCTGTCTTGTTCCTGTTGACCAGAGAGTAACTGGGTTTCTTGGTAAACTTGTCAAATACTGAAAACTTTGTTATCTGAAAGCTCTTTATGAATTTTCTTGATGTTTTCTTTTACGGCGCTTTCTTTTGGGTTAAAGGGGTTTCCTTTGTCTGAATTTGATGTTTTCCGTTTGGGTTCAGCGGCTTCTGTCTAATGGAATTTGTCTGTTGCAGATTTTCTGATTTTCTTTTTTTTTTTTCTGATTTTCAGTGCCTTTTATTTCAGAAAGCATCATAAAATGTTTTTTAATTTATGATTTTCAATGCCTTTTATTTGCAGAAGGGGATTCAGACTCTATAACTAGTAGTTTTGTCTGTGGGCTTTTTGAATGAGTACATCTAGGTAATTCACCTTGCTGAATTGGATTTTGCAGCTTGTTGAGAATTTCTTGATGGAGTCACCTGTTGATGGAGTTGAGTCCTTAGCAGAGGTTCAGAATTCAGTTTCTGGGTAGATCACGATCCTCCTTCAACATCCGGGACTCCCGCCTCTCGGCCTCCCTTAAGAGCATCTAGAAATCACGGGGCTTCTTCCACATCCTCTTTGACTGGTCATAATAATCATGGAAAGACCATCCACCATCAAGACAGCAATGTAATTGATCAAAAGCACTCTTGTCGGGAGGATAGCAGTGCTGAGCATGAAGGATTGCCAAACAAGGGAAAGCACTATTATATCCCTAAAGGCAAATCTGACTGTGCTGGCCTCAATAACTCTGTTGAAAGTTGTTTAGGGAAGAATATCTCCACAATGGAAACAAAATTGTGCATCAAACCAACATTTGAAGATCCCAAGAATTGTGATTCAAGCAGCCTAGTGGAATCTGGCAAATGCGTGTTAGGTGCATCAAATGGAGTTGTTGATCAAACAAAGAGTTGTGGTCAGTCAGAGATTACTCTTTGTCAAAGCCCGGAGAATAGTTTCTATTCTGCCACTATCTACTCAGAAGCCAAACAAAGTTTCACAAATACTGGAGTCAGTGAATGTGTAAGTGTCGATAAGTCAGTTGAAAGTGGAGAAGTTGCTAATTCCTCTGAATTTATTGAGAGCAGGAAGACCAGCATCTATAGAGGGAGTACCGGAAGTGATGTTAGCGATGAGAGCAGCACCAGCAGTTTGAACAGTGCTTTGTATAAACCCCACAAGGCAAATGATATAAGATGGGAAGCAATTCAAGCCATCCGAGCTCGTGATGGGGCGTTGGAAATGAGACATTTCAGGTTGTTGAAGAAATTGGGATGTGGAGACATAGGAAGTGTATATCTAGCAGAGTTAAGTGGCACAAGGACTTGTTTTGCTATGAAAGTAATGAACAAAACCGAGCTGGCAAGTCGCAAGAAGCTCCTGAGGGCTCAGACTGAGAGAGAGATATTGCAGTCTCTGGATCATCCGTTTCTTCCCACGTTGTATACGCACTTTGAGACAGAGACATTCTCCTGCTTGGTAATGGAGTTCTGCCCAGGTGGGGACCTGCATGCGCTCAGGCAAAGACAACCTGGGAAGTATTTTTCAGAGCATGCTGCCAGGTTGGCAATTCCTTGTTTTGTTCTGCTTGTAAGCTGCAATTATGTCTATATATATAACATGCAGACAATTGTACAAGCAGCAATGAACAGTGCTCCTGATATTAGATTATTCTATATTTCTTGGATTTATGGACGCAAATGTGCCATGGAACCAGAAGGGAAACCATATCAATTACGGAAAGGTCCATCTTTTTCTGTGAGACTATGGGAACCAGCTGATGTTTCTATAATATTATGACAAATTGGACTCTTACAGTGTGCTTCCTATCCATTCTGCCTCAAGGACCATGAGAAATTTCATGTTTTTTTCCATTTTTCACTAAATGCAAATGGACATTTGGTTTTCACTTTCTAATCTCTTGCACGCTAGAAAAACCGTATATTTAACAAAACATCGCCCTTCAGTATCCATGATATTTTTTCCGCTGTCTGAAAATTCTCATGGTTTTTGAACTCTATTTATAAGGGAGTGGCCAAATTGGATAAAATTATGCTTGCTTCCATGCACTACCTTCACATTTACTTTAGTTCTCTACTTCCCCCTTTTCAACATCTGTGACATTCTGAGTAATTGTATGAAATCTTACATTACAAATCACTATTTTCCTTTTTCTTTTCACTTTCATTTCTTGTGAATGCTATTTGACTTGGTTTGAAAGGCTTTTACTTGTGTTATACAAGTCTTTCTGTGTTAAAGATGCTGGTATTTGTTCTTTTCTTGTGTGAGTAACTAGTATCTGTTGGTTGTCATCAATAATTTCTGTACCTGATCAACAGCTAGAAGCAATGCATATCTATTCATATTACCTTTCAAATGGCATGCTTGGCAGAACTGTCGAAGTCACTCCTCAGTCCCTGTGTCTATCTAACATATCACTGATTGATTATATTAGCTCTTACTGACCGTTTTAGGAGACCTGGACTTCAACAAAGCTAAATATGCATTTTAATATAGAATGTTTTGGATAGTATGAAAAGCGGTACAACTAAGTATGCACTTGTTCTTTAATCTGCACCGTGCAGGTTTTATGTGGCAGAAGTTCTCCTTGCTTTGGAGTACTTGCACATGCTTGGGATAATCTACAGAGACCTCAAACCCGAGAATGTGTTGGTGAGAGAAGATGGTCATATAATGCTGTCAGACTTTGATCTCTCTCTAAGGTGTGCTGTCAGTCCAACTCTGGTAAAGTCGTCAAACTCTAGCTTGGAGACAAAGAGCTCAGGATACTGCATTCAGCCTGCCTGCATTGAGCCAACTTGCGTAATACAGCCAGAGTGCATCCAACCTTCATGTTTTACGCCACGTTTTCTATCCAGCAAATCCAAGAAAGAAAAGAAGTCCAAACCAAAGAATGATGTGCATAATCAGGTGACCCCTCTCCCTGAGCTTATTGCCGAGCCCACAAATGCCCGATCAATGTCCTTTGTGGGCACGCATGAGTACTTGGCACCTGAAATCATCAAAGGTGAAGGGCATGGTAGTGCTGTAGACTGGTGGACATTTGGTATATTCTTATATGAACTTTTGTTTGGAAGAACACCATTCAAAGGTTCAGCCAACCGAGCAACTTTGTTTAATGTGGTTGGCCAACCCTTAAGATTTCCAGAATCTCCGACTGTCAGCTTCGCTGCCAGGGACTTGATCAGGGGTTTACTTGTGAAAGAGCCTCAGCATCGTCTCGCCTATAGGCCGGAGCAACAGAAATAAAACAACATCCCTTCTTTCATAATGTTAACTGGGCATTGATCCGTTGTGCGAGTCCTCCAGAGGTGCCAAGGCAAGCCATGAAAGCACTCGCATCTGAAAAGGCGCCTGGTGTGAAGCCTTCTGGTAATTATTTAGACATCGATTTCTTTTGATCCTAATGTCTGTTTTTTCTCCTTTGAACTAGTTTCCTTCTTTTAATTTGTGTTGTTAGTCCGTGGTTCTTTCCATTTGTATAAAAGGATGCAACTCCTTCAACTACATTGATCTTCACTTGTAATTTGTCCATGATTACCTGCTGTAAGAAACTCCAAAATGCATCCAATTAAGGAACAAAGTTTCTGATCTCTCATTTACTTATACAGTTATGCTCTAATAATTTTGCTTTGCATATTTGGTCCTTGTATTTTGTACCAAGAGTTGTGTTATTCTGTCGTACTCGTTGAGTGTGTGTCAATCGACACCAGGTAATGTATTCGTTAATTGTGGAGAATTCACATTGATTAGTGGGGATTTTAGGGGCTTGTAACGGTAAGTGATAATATTGTCCCTTAATTCCCAAATCCCCAATCATATACAAATTCCCGTTTATTTTGCTCATGCAACCAGTTGAATGACAATATTGTCAGTCATCAAATTAATTCCCTTGGTTCTCCATTCATCAAGGTGAATTCCCCATAATTAATGCATGTCTTTCCCATGTGCGAATAACATTCATTTGCACCAATTCACCAGACCATACATGCACTAGAGATGTCAAAATGGGTTGAGTCCATCGGGTTCCCTGCCCCACCATTTTGGCCAGGTTGAAGTTTTGAGCCTAACCCACACCGCTTAAGCCATGGGCCAAGTCATTTTATTTTTTTAGAAAAAATTCATAATTTATTGGTAAAGTAAGAAATATGTGACCCAAAAAAGAAAAAGTGAGAAATGTGTACATTCACTAACACAGTAATCCTATTATTGGCACTATTCAATCAAAGTTAAAATTTAAAAATAAAACGTGTCATAACTCATAAACAATATTATTAACAATAACATTTTTTGATCAAAGTTGGTATTTAATTATTATGAACCTTAAAAAATTGGGTATACATAAATAAAAAAATATTATTTAAAAACCTTTTTTTAAGAAAAAATTCAGGAAAACATTAAGGCTTGGCCTAAAATGGGTGGCTTAACTGCTTCAGCCCATTTATTTTAGTGGGCTCCGCCCTCGTTTTGGCTGGCTTTTGGCGGGCGGGCCCCGTTTGACACCCTAATATGCACGGGTTGGCATCAAATTTTACTAAATGTCAAAATGTCAAATTGTTGTTCGACCTTGGCAAGATGAGAGTCATAATGTGAGAAGTTCAAATGTCTCTTGGTGATGACAGTTTGACATGTCAAGGTTGACCAAGACAATGAAGTTTGATTCTCAAGGAGAAGTGAATTAAAATTTGACAAAGGTCAAGTTTGTCATCGACATGTTGAAGCTGATGGTAGTCACTCAAAATGGAGTTTGAATATCCAAGATTGCAAGTTAACAATGGCAAGACTTTCATGCTCGAGTTCAACAAGTCGAAGTCCATGTTTATCATTTGGGACTTATAAAGTTTTGAAGATCTTGAGAAGATCGTCACAGTGATTAGGAGGAGAAGGATGTTGGTCGTGCGACAGTTAACAGTTGTTAGTGGTTTTCGGGTTATCGCAGAAGCCAAGTGGTAACCACTCAACAATGAATGTATATGACAAAGAAAGAACTCAAAGGCACGTGGACAATATTCAAGGACACAAGCCAAAGACAAGTGTCAAAATCTTAAGAGTCCTAGGATGTCTATAAATAGTAATTCTGTATATTTGTAAGTGGTTGGAACTTTTACTCACACACTCGTCTACAATATCACCCTAATGACTAAACAACGTCCAAAGTCCTCTAAGTAATTGTTCTCAATCTCATTTCCTGCTTTTCTAGGACTAGATTTCTTTTATTTCCTTTACATTCTTTGTATTTTATTTACATTTGTCAATCAAATACTCTACATTATGTAATTCTTCTACAATTTAACATTCTACCAGTCTGACATGTATTCATTAATCGAGATGTATCAAGTGAAAGTAAATTTGTTATATAAGTGAGAATGAAATTTGATGATACTAGATCACTTGAGAAAAAGTGGGATGTTTGAATAAAATAATCGTAAAAATTTTTCCTACACACTTAATAAATTATCAAAATGTTCTCTAGAGATCTATCAATTTTTTAGGAGATATTTGTATAAATGTCTCTCAAACGTATAAAAGAAACAAAATATCCAAAAATTACAGCTGCAAGATATATGAAAGATTCTGTTTCAATAGGAGATATAGATATATTTGATTATATAGGTTTTAACTATCTAAATAAGTGTAAATCAAAGAGATAGAGTTTGAGAGATGCAAGAGAAGTTTTATCCTGGTTCAACTTCAATGAAAAGTCTATCTCCAATCACAAAAAATGGTGAGAGTTCCACTAGTTTCAAAGTTAAGTACGAACACAAATCTTAATACAAGAGTCAAAGATGAGCTAAGTTCTAAACCGAATAAACTCACCCTCTCACAAACAAATACTCATTGAATATTCAAAACAAAGACAAAGACAAGGACTAGGAAGCTAAGCTTCTTCTCAATGATGTTCACTCAAGTATGCCTTTTTCAAATTGTTTCTTCATAAGTATCACTCAGCCTTTTTCAAATGTACATATAGAACCTATCAACTCAACTCACAAGGGATAAACAAAAATAAAAATATTAAATAGAAGATCATGGGTATATAGTCATTGGTGCAACAAATGTATGCTTGGGGAAGACAAAGACATGTTATCCCTTAAGGATGATAGTCAACGGAAGTCCATTTTCTTGCATAAGTTTCAACCCGATGTATCGTTAAATGGAGCAAGATTTTGATCGATTACATGATCTGCTACTTCGCTCTTGTTGCTGTCTTGTTTTCATTATATGCTGACTCATGACAATGGCTTATATATAGGCTATTTTTTTTACCCATTGTCCTCATTATTGGCTCTTAGTATTTTTGATACACACAATTTCTCTTTCATTATCATGTGTGCTTTTCCTCCTGATTCATTATGCTATTCTTCAAAAAAAAAAAAAAAGTTTCTACAAAGCTTTGTTCCTTTGTGAAAATACTTGTGCCACCTCAGCTTCAATAGCATAAAGCAAATATACTTCAAATTGACACAGAACATCACTTCTTCGACTAGGAGACACTCATAGTTAGTGTAATTTGTATCTTCTAATTTTCAACTGAAACACTAACAAACTTATTAAAATAATTAATAAC
The DNA here is from genome assembly GCA_030441495.1 of Dalbergia oliveri. Lineage (NCBI taxonomy): Eukaryota > Viridiplantae > Streptophyta > Magnoliopsida > Fabales > Fabaceae > Dalbergia > Dalbergia oliveri. The sequence goes on along the minus strand of JAMLFY010000008.1, from coordinate 32,017,789 downwards.
GTATTGTTCTTATCTAGAAATCCAGGTATGGGCGTAGGCTTCTCCAATATCCGTATGAACGGGAATGGGTACCCTAAAGGCACTCCAACAATCAAGTCAGTGAATGAATGAGGCATAGAATGATAATAAAGTAGTATATGTTAAGATTATCTTACCTAGGGACGTTGAACCCCTTATATTGTGAGAGGTGACTCCGTGATAAGTTAGGAAATAATCTTCCTTGAATAGGGAAGATATTCCTAGGATTTAGTAGATAATAGATATATTCCATATTTGTAGAAGATATGATATAATGTAGGGGATGTAAAAGAATTACAAGAGATTTCGTGAGCTAATAGGAGATCTCGTATAATTTGGTAGTCAATCTAGGAGATATCACAGGCTAAATCGGTAAAGAATCTTTTGGAGCCACTATGCTACATGGGTAGTCATGGGACCCCTTGGCTCAGTTGTTGAGATTGGGCCAAGGTCTAAGGATTTCTAGTCCGTACATAGCCCCCGAGCTTAGTTGTAAGCCAAGTACGGGTCCGAGTGTAACTGCCAAGGCGCTTTCTCCGAGGATCGTGTGTTAAGTTAACGAGTTGACTTGTTATGGACAGTATAGTGCACCTTTTCTGTTGTTGTAGTAATAGTTATAGGGTAACATGTTGAGACATGTGTCACACCTGAAGTTAAGCGAAATCACGTTGCGTTTGAGTGGTGATCATAGGTCACATGCAAATCGTTGGATCAGAGTGAGACCCAGTTTGATAAGCTAGGTGGTTCAGATCTCTTGGTTTTGGTCAGATGTCCAGAATGAAAGCCGAGGATTGTAAGTCAAGCTTGAATTTCCCATTCACGCATGCATGGTCATGATGCCTTTTTTTTGGCTGCGTGAGCCATTAAATCAAAGTGATGAGCCCCAGCCATCGATTAGGTTGGCTGCCTATTTGCAATTGTGTCCGTGTTGCTTTCTTTGCTTGAAGCAATTTCTAGGTCCATTTCGAATGGCCTTACAGTTGTTTGAGGGTGACTTGGGTGACTCAAGGCCCGAGTTTGTACTAATTAGGCAGCTTTTGGTCTGTAGATTTAGTCAAATTTGTGCATCTTTCAGGTTTTGTAATTGGCTATGAACTATGTGTTGAGTCTATAGAGGTTTCTGAATGTGTACCTTCTTCTATGGAGTGGTACTAGTGATGGATGTTCACATGGTGTGCGTTGGATGATTGTTTAGTCATGTGGCACATTCTCGCTGTCAATCGGATATTAAAGCCCTCAACTCATCTATTAAAGCCTTCGATTCATCGCTTGCAATATGGTACATCACCTTTTGTTCCTTTCCATCTTTGCTTGTGAGCTTGGATATTTTGTTAGGGTTCTCCTCTTACGAGATTATCCATTTAAGTATGAGGCCATTAAGCCCCAATCTTCGAATTCAGTTGGTCATTCAATTTGGTTGGGGAAGATGAGTTGTCTAGTCGGGCTATCAACTTTGCTTCATTAGAACTTGGTCATGATCGACAGAGTGCTTGGCCGAGCATTGACTCAGGGCATGTATCAAAACTCGATCGGAAATGGCGGAGTGCTTGGTCGGTTGCCGATAGGGTTTATCTACAAACTCGGCCGGGAACGGTGAAGCGCCTAGTCAGGATGGTGATTCAGGTCTTGTTAGCTTTCTTCAACTTGCATGATTGAAGATCTGCCAAAGCATTTCTCTATGAAGGTGTATAGGGCTATGCCATAGGAGGAGAGAGGTCACTTCCACACTTTCATTCTTTTGGTGAAGCTGGAAGTAGAGTGGTCGGTCCTTTTACAAAGGAGATCTTATTTTCAACTTCAACAATATTGCAGTTTTAGTTCTTATGTTTGGTTGTCAACCCTTTTAGGTTCTTGTAATCATTATGGCGTTCTAAGTCAGGTTGGCTACTTAGGACTTGATTTGGGATGTCTTGGTTTGATTGCTTTGGTGCAAATAAGGGCTTGACTTGGTAACTTTGTTTGAGTAGTGATGTTTAGACTAAGTTTGCTTAGGGACGTGAAGTTGGTTACTAGCCTAGCTGTGTATCTTGTCTAACCGCTTTTTAAATTCTGATTTCTTTAGTACCTAATCATGAAAGAATTATGGTCTAAGTAGGTTTGAACTTGTATTGGTCATATTGGAATGGATCAATTAAGTAGAGTGCTTGGTGTAAAGCCTATCAGGACTTGTCTAAACACTGAGCCTAAGATGGAATGTTGAATAAGGGTTCATGTCAATCAGAAGTTTATTAGGAATGGCGTGCTGGTTGGGATTGCAACTTAGGATTTATGGAGCTTTGGGTGGCTAGTTGGATGTCAACTTAGGGCTTGGTGATCTGTTGGGAATACCTACCCGATTCATGGACTTAGGATCCATATCTTGAGTTGATCTGAGTACAGCAAAGCACTAATTGGTTTGTCAACCTTTGGTTCAGTTAGACGGCTGGAAATGGCAAGCACCTAGTCAATTTTTTGACTTAGGGTTTTTGGGTGGTAATTAGTTGATGGATCTTTGGTGGCCTAATCTTGGCAAGTCATCATCAACTTGCGGTGCATGTATTGATCTTTCTTTTCTACAAAACCTAATTGTTAGCTCCAGAACCCTTCAAAAAGCTACATAGCAATATATTTTGAGTGACAACAAAACCAATTTAAAGAAAATATTTTGAAGAACGACTAATGTCTTCCTTGAGTTTCTTGACATAGCATATAGGTTTTTCCAAATTGCATAACACGGACTTGAAACGAGAATGATTTCACTTTGCTTGTGCAAACATGATTTATCTCATATAAAGAGATTGAACCTAATAGAAAGTGAATATTTTATCGTGCAATGAACATATACATGTCTTATGAATGGAAGGAAATCATATCAAAGGCAAGAAACCAAGGTTTAGGACTTTAGAAAGTACACTATGAAGGAAGATTTCCATCAAACGATGAAGCCAAAGTGTTCTTCTATCTTCAATCATCACACTCGCAATGTTTTGTTCATCAATAAACTTGGATTGAAGATCTGAAAATTGATGATTCATCAAGGAACTGAATTCCACCCTCCAGAAAGCTCACTTTACGTGGAGCGTTGAATGTTACTAGAAAGAGGAAAATTTGAATTTTTGAAATTAAAATTTAAAGTCAAAACCAGCTTCAAACTGATAAGTCATATCTTCTGCCAACTTGGTCAACAACCTCAGCTTCTAGAAGAAAGAGTTCAGAACCACATTCAGAAAGTAAAAGTAGTTTATGAAGTGACATCAGAAACCTCAATCTCACAACGACTTCTGCAAAAGCTCCAAACAGATAGACTACTCTTCTAGACGCTTTTCCAAGACACAAATAGATGATTAACATATGTTACTTGGAGATCTAATCAAGGGCAACGGTCACAATGGAAGACCGTCTATAAATAGAGGTGATATGCTTCAACATAAAAGTGATTGATAGTACACAAGAGAGGAAACTCTATGCAAATCTCTCTTCATGTCCAACAAGGTTCATCTTATCATCATGTAATCAATCTCCTTACTTGTAAAAATTTTCTTTCCATGTTCTTGAATAGTTATATGTTCTTCCTAGGAAGAGTTGTGGGAAAGAAGTCATTCAAGTTATCCTAGGTTTTTCATGCATAATTTTAAGGAAACTTGAGTGTAGGTTAGTTTGAGTGGCAACCCAAACACAAACCTTTGTATCCTTGACCCAGGAGTGATCAGTGTGAGAAAGCTTGGAGAGGCTAATGTTGAACTACTTGCAATGCGACAGTAAGGTGTCTCTCCTGTTCCCTTTAGGGAGAAGCTGGGAAAGACTACTTGGTTTAGCTTAGAAAGACTGGTGAATAACTACTTTCAATGTGACAATAGAGGTTGTCTATAGTCACGGGTTCAGCTTGGAGAGGTTGTGGAAAGACTACTTGGTTCAACTTGGAAAACTGATGAATAATTACTTTCAACATGACAGGAAGGGTTGTCTATTGGTCATAGGTTCAATTTGGAGAGGCTGGGAAAGACTATCTGGTTAACTTGGAGAGGCTGATGAATAACTACTTTCAATGTTACAGTAGGGGTTGTCTACTTGTCATGGGCTTAGCTTGGAGAGGCTAGTACAAGACTACTAAAGGTTCAGTGATGAGCTTCGCGACTCACAAACAAATTAAAATTTATAAAGTGCTAAATTGCACAAAAAATGTAGTAAAGGGCACAACCTAGGTCGTCTCTCAAGGAGGCTTCAATACTTAGATGGAAGATTTGGGGTTTTGAGAATTAAAGCAAATAATCTAAATTGAAAGATAATGGCAACAATAGAGAGGCACTAGTGCAAGGTATTCCTAGGATTGGAAATTAATTATCATTGACCAAATATTAAACCCATTGGTGGTTATTGGTAATAAATTACGGCAATTCTACTAGTGATCAATCAACCTCTAGAATTTGATCAATGCAAATAACTAATAAATGACAATCGCCAATTTATTTAGAAATCACATTAATTTAATGTCAATTGCCATAGCCTAATCATCAATGGAAAGTTAATTCTAGTGTTCTCCCTCAAACATAAACCAATAGATCTATCAATTTATGCCTAACGGGTTTCCCTAAACGACGATTGCCAATTTAGTTATCCCAATAAAGATTATAGCAATCACCACAATAATTAAAGGAATAGAAACTCAGAACATTAAGAAAATCAATTCATTCAATATAAACAAAGGGTCTCAAATGTCATTGAATCCATCAAAATCCTTACACTAGTAAAGAAATCTACTCCTCCATCTCTGATGATTACAACAATGAAGATAGGAGAAAACCTAAATCTCCAAGACAAATCACCTTTACCAATGGAACCCTTAAGAGAGAAGAAGAGAAGAAGAGAGAGAAATATAGAGAGAGAATAATAGCAACTAAAAGCGGCAGCCTAAAGTGAGTTTAAAGCTAGGGTAAAAGTTTGTAACAATCTCTTCAATACTGCTCTCTAAAATTGAGCCAAAGTAGGTCCAAAATCTAATTTAATGAGCTGTCTGCATCATACACAGCACTGAGTGCTAAATGACCATTGTAGCATTGACCATGAGCTATGCTAGTAAAAACCATTTTTTGGGTTCTGTAGCGGCAATGGCCAGAACTTATGTCTTCATGTATTTGGTCGTTTTGGCCTATTAAACATCCGAATCTGTCCTTGGCACTAGAAATAGAGACTATAGCCCTTTGAATAAGTTTTCTAACGCCACAAAATCACCGCAATTGGACATCTGCAGCTCCAGATATATAGAAAATACTAACTAGAGGTCAAGTTGGACAGCATCAAGATATCAGCAACCTTGTTTTTTATATTTTGCACTTGATCCAAAGCTCCTATGCGTAAAACGATACTCAAAGGGACAAGTCAAATGTAACTAGGTGTAATTACAATTTATTCCAAAATTAATGCAAAAGTTAATAATTCTATTTAAGTTACACAATGAGGAGTAAATCAAAATCCTTATTAATTGCATTAATAACATAATAAAACTAATGCAAAAAGCTATGGTTTGGTAGCAAGATAAGTGACATAAATGTCCCTTATTAAACTCCCTCACACTTAAGCTTTCACATGTCTTCATGTGAAACTAAGATCAAACAAAGGCATGGATGAGAAATAGTATAAAAGGACTACACTAGACTCCTAAAACTTAAAATGCATGATGCATGAAAATAATTGACAATACACCAATCCAATGAACCTAGAGGCATATAGTAAGCTTTCACACCAACAATTAAGAGAATTGTAACAAGCCAGGCATGGACAAGAACATAGCACATAGAGTATAATTCACATATGATGCAGGAATCAAGTACAAAAATCCTCCCAAGGTCAATGTTTGCCACTCATTCACTCAAGTGTTTTGGGTTATGATGCACACTCAATCACCTCAATTGAAAATGCATTACCATAAGCTCGCTACGGGTCTCATTCTCCATTTTGTCATACACACATGCATACAGAATCAAGATGACTTACCTTTGGTTGTAATGGAGCTTAGGTAAAGGTGGATAAATATATAGGCCAATGGGCTAAACCTCAAGTTAAAGAGAGCAAATACATACACCAAGAGCACAAGTGTCAAAGGGTACACTTTGTCAAAATAAACACAATTATAGACCTTTCTTTTGCAATGTGGCACACCTTCAACCAAACTTTTTCAGAAATTTTTTTTTCAATCAACCTTGCTTTTCTTTTTTTTTTTTGTTTATTTTCTTGGTATGTCACTTGCTGAATTTTGAGTACACATTGTTCCTTCCCTACACTTAAATTGGGACATGTTCTCATGCTCTCCCCACACTTATGCTCAAGTACAAATAAGAATTTGCACAAATGCTCTCCTAAGCCTAAAAGGTTAGGAATTTTCATGGTTTTTCACTTTTGGCTAAAGATATGTTAAAACAAAAGAATGGGCAATAAGGCTAAAGAGGGGTTAAACAATGGTAACATGCAAAGGTTGGCTATATGGGCAGGTAGCTAAAAACAAGAAAAATGCCTCAATCATATTCAAACATACACATGGAAAACATATTTTTAAACAAGACCCTAAGCAAGTTCTAGAATGCAAATCCAAAGAGGGAAGCACACATGAACAAATAAGCATGAGACATGATAGTCTAATCAAAGAGGCTTAAAATCTCACAGGTAAAAGTGCTTGTACTCAATCCAAACAATACAGTGAATCCATCAAGCATGCAATACAAAATAAAGTTAATGCCAAGCATGTCAATATAGTGCATGTGGTGTGAGCCTATGCATGTGACCTCTAAGGTGCCAAAGGAATGGTGTAAAACATAAACAAAATAAATATGATGCAATAATTAAAACTAAAAATGAAAGAAAAAATTATAAAATAAAATGTAAAAAATTAAAAGGGAAAGGTAAAGAAAAACCTCAGTGAGTTGTCTCCCACCCAGCACTTTGCTTTAACATTCCTAAGTTGGAGTTCAGGACCCTTATGGAGGGTGTGCTGCTTCAACCCAAAGATAGGTCATCTGAGCCTTTAGATCTAGAGGTCTCATGGAGGTGCATCGCTGCCCTTCAATGCCACACGAGTCATCCTAGAATTTTCCAACTCAATTGCACCATAGGGTGTGCACGGGTAACCAAGAAAGGTCCCCTCCATCTAGACTTTGGTTTTCCAGCCATCATTTGCCCAAGAGCAAGATCCACTGCCCTCACAGGGCTTCTCACCCAACATGGGCTAGTCATGGCACACTTGAAAACTGATGACCTACCTGGGAGGTGTACCTGTATTTGAAAACTTGGGACATTCTAAACAACAGGCTCATTATATCCCATAAAAGAAGAAAAAGTGGAGAAGATCTGGTCCTTCAGAGCATATTTCCACAAGCATCATCAACTAAAGAATCAATTACATCAATGCTAAACACGAAGTGTTCCTCATGGGAATGTTTCATAGCATCAGAAAATAGAATTGGACTTTCATGTCCCCACACTCCATGGATAATGTGTCAGCATAAACATTAATCATGGTTTTAGGTTTCAAAAATGGTCTACCCAAGAGTAATGTATGTGGTTGGCATTAGTGTCATTCTCCATCTTAAGCACATCAAAATCAGTAGGGAATATTAAATCATTTACCTGGACAAGAAAATCTTCCAATACTCCATCTAGTCTTGTAATGCTGGTTGGCCAGCTGAATTTGCAAACTGGTTGGCTTGAGTTCTGAAGTTCAAGGACTGGTAGAGAGACTTAGGCATAACATTAATGCCAGCTCCAAGGTTAGCCAGGGCCTTTGTGATGTGCAAGTTCCCAATAGTGCAAGGGATAGTGAATATGCCTGGATCCTTGCATTTGGGCGATAGATACCGCTTGATAATGGAGCAAGCATTTACCCCCATAGTCACCTTGTCCTCTCACCGCCTTTGATCTTCCTCCTATTGGTGCACAGATTTTTCAAGAATTTAGCATATTTGGGAATTTGCTTTATTGCATCCAATAGAGGTATGTTCACTTGCACTTTCTTGAAGGTTTTCCAAGTTTCTAGATCAAATTCTGATGTAGCGCTTTCTTAGGATAGATTCTCTAAGGGAAAAGCATGGAGGAATGAAGTCATGGTCTTCGGTTGCTTCTGCAAGGGCTTGCACCTGGTTCAGCGCTACGATGCTCACCTGGGGTGCTTTGGCACCAATCTTTCAACTGATGGTTTTGTAAAGCACTGATGCGTTTGACCGCTCCATGCTCACAAGAATGCTCTTCAGGCTCATCTTTAGCTTGCTTCTTTTCCTGTATAGGCCTAGTCACTTTTGGAATTTTTGTCCCAAACCTCAGAGAAATAGCACAAACATTTCCCCTTGGATTTGGCATGGTTGGGAAGGTAACTAGGAGGCTGGGCTTCCTACTCTAGTTTTGCTTCATTTGAGTCACCTTCTCTCTCAGCTGGGCATTTTCTTTTCTAATTTCCTGTATTTGCTACATCATCATCTTCATCATCTCAGTTATAGTAGGTCTGAAGATGGAGGTGGGACGGCCAGTTGCCTCTGATAAGGTGCAAGATACTTTTGATATGAAGGTTAACCCTATTGTTGAGAATTATTACCCCACTTCAAGTTAGGGTGATTCTTCCAGCTTGAATTATAAGTGTTCCCGAATGTGAATTGGCCCCTGATTCTAAGGTTGACTCTGGAATGGGCTTGTTGCTGCTACCCTAGTGGTTGATTCATCTTGCAATGCTGGCCACATATTAGTGTGATGATCATTTGAAGTACATATGCCACAGACATTAGGAACCATTGGAGTTGTTGTTTGGTTCACCATTAATTCCTGCATAAGGCCAAAACGTTGTTGTAAAGTCTTGGTCACATTGGATTTTTTGGCTGGCTTACTCCATGAAGGCCTTTAGTGGTAATGGCCGCCCTAGAACCAAATTTAAAATTGGCAGCCATATTCTCTATCAAAGCACGGCCTCTTCAGAGTCTTATCCAAAAGTTCCCTCCACTAGCAGCACCTATCATACATTTATCGGTAGGTACCAATCCCTCATAAAAGTACTGAAGGAGGAGTTACTCCAGAATTTGATGGTTGGGGGCTCGCACAACTCCCAATATTCATGTGGAGTCTCATCAATCTGGCGGATTTAGATCTCTTTTTGATAGAAGCCACTCTAGAGGCTAGAAAATACCTCTCCAGGAAAAGCCTCTTCATCCCCATTCAGCTATTTACAATCCCATCTGGCAAATTAAAAAATCAATTTTCTGTTACACCTTCTAGGGAGAAGGGGAATGCTTCTAGCTTAACATCATCCACCTCCACCCCATTGGGCCTCATGCCAGAACACACCATATGAAATTTCTTCAAGAGCTAGTGGTGGTCTTTTCGAAAGCCTATGGAACTTGGGCAAAGCATGAACCATATACCCCTTAATCTCAAAATCATTGTCAAGCCTAGGATAAGTAATGGCCAAGGGTTGCTGGGTTAAGTCAGGAGCAGTGAGCTCTAAAGTGTCTATTCTGATCTCCATATTACCTATATTTCCTGAAACACTAAATAGAAGATCAGAAATGCTAAGATGGTGCTTGTTGACACTTTACCCATTTGATTTTTCTTAGAGTTTTCTCGATTCAGAATAAAGAGGCATTAAATTTTTAGCAAACAGAGAATGCCTCATACAAGGGAACAAATTTTTTTCATTTTTTTTTTGCAGAAAATAAAAACAATAAATAAATAAATAAAAATAAAATAAAATAAAAATTGGAATAAAATAATAATAATAAACAACTAATTTTTAATGCCTCCCAATGGCGCCAAAATTTGATGCGACTGTCGCGCCTCACAAACAAATTAAAATTTACAAAGTGCTAAGTTGCACAAAAAATATAGTAAATGGCACAACCTAGGTCGTCTTTCAAGGAGGCTTCAATACTTAGTTGAAAAGATTTGGGGGTTTTGAGAATTAAAGCAAATAATCTAAATTGAAAGATAACAACAATAGAGAAGACACTAGTGCAAGATATTCCTAGGATTGAAAATTAATTATTATTGACCAAATATTAAACCCATTGGTGGCTGTTAATAATTACGGCAATTCTACTAGTGATCAATCAACCTCTAGAATTTGATCAATGCAAATAACTAATAAACGATGATCGCCTATTTATTTAGAAATCAAAACAATTTAATGAGCCAATTGCTATAGCCTAACCGTCAATTGGAAAGTTAATTCTAATGTTCTCCCTCAAATATAAACTAATAGATCTATCAATTTATGCCCAAAGGGTTTCCCTAAATGACAATCTCCAATTTAGTTATCCTAATAAAGATTATAGCAATCACCACAATAATTAAAGGAATAGAAACTCAGAACATTAGGAAAACCAATGCATTCAATATAAACAAAGGGTCTCAAATGTCATCCCAATCCATCCGAAAATCCTTACACTAGTAAAGAAATCTACTCCTCCATCTCTGAGGATTACAACAATGAAGATAAGAGAAAACCTGAAAATAATAACAACATTCATTGCCACAATCACTAAGACAAAGCACATTCACTAATGGAACCCTTAGAGAGAAGAGAGAAGAAAAGAGAGTTGTAAAGAGAGAATAGTAGCAACTAAAAGCGGCAGCCTAAAAGTGATTTTAAAATTAGGGTAAAAGTTTGTAACAATCCCTTAAATATTGCTTTCTAAAATTGGGCCAAAGTGGGCCCAAAAGCTAATTTAATGAGCTTCTATGTCATCACACGAGCACTATAGCGCTAAATGACCGCTGCAGTATTCACCGTGAGCTATGCTGATAAAAACCATTTTTTGGGTTTTGTTGGCACTGGCGCTAGCAGAACTTATATCTTCATGTATTTGGTCATTTTGGCCCATTAAATATCCAAATTTGTCCTTGGCACTAGAAATAGATATTGTAGTCCTTTGAATAAGCTTTCCAACGCCATCAAAATCACCTCAATTAGACATTTGTAGGTGTAGATATCTAGAAAATACTAACTAGAGGTCAAGTTGGACAGCATCAGGATATCAACAACCTTGTTTTTAACATTTTACACTTGATCCAAAGCTCCTATGCACAAAACCAAACTCAAGGAGACAAGTCAAACATAACAGGTGTAATTTCAATTTATTCCAAAATCAATGTAAAAGTCAATAATTCTATTTAAATCACACAATGAGGAGTAAATCAAAATATTTATTAATTGTATCAATAACTTAGTAAAACTCATGCAAAAAGCTAAGGTTTGGTGGCAAGATAAGTGGCATAAATGCCATTTATCATTCAACTTGGAGAGACTTGGGAATAACTACTCAGGTTGTGAAAGTAGGGGTTGTCTCCTATTACACGAGAGAGCTTGGGAAGGCTAATGTAAAGACTATCCATTTTTCTTTCTCTAGTTTGAGAAAGATGTTTAGTGGAACCTCAACGTATGTTGAATCCTGGATATAGGCATGTTTTCGCCAAGTATAAAAATACTTGTGGCACTTCTTCTTATCCCTAATCTCCTTTACTTTCTTTATTATGTTGTATATTTAGTTTTTGTTTATATATCATTTTGGCTATTCTGTTACCTTTTCTATGCTTCAGAAATCTACTTTCTGAAACGCTAATATGTTTTTTGCTATACTTCAAGCTTAGTGCTTAATAGTATTTCTTTAAATGTTTTCAGATGAAAAAAAGGAGCAAAGCACGATTCAACCCCCATTCTCATCACTTTTATACCTATAAGTGGTATCAGAACACGGCCTCTGAAGGGTTGAGCAATCTAACGACTACAAAGGATAAAGATCCAAGGAAGAAAATAACATGGATCTATGGAAGATCACTCTACCAACTAACCATCTTTTTGATGAAACTCCTAGTTTGGTCAAGCAAAGGATATATGGAATTATTACACATGCTGCTTGAAGATCTTGACGAAAAGTATTCTAACTCAGATATGGTTAGAAAATCCTGAAAAGCTTTCAAGAAAGATGAATGTCTAAGTAACAACCATCACTGATATCAAGTTCCTCAAACTATTGTCAGAATACTCTTCTTGGATCTCTCAGTATCTAGGAAATCAAGTTCTCTAATACATGATGAACTCATAAAGAAGAGTATGTTCTTTGTTCCAAAGTCAATGCATCAAAAGCAAAGTAAAGCTATATGCAATGGAAGTTCCTGAAACCTCAAACGAAGAGGATGTATCTGATGAAATATCTGAGATTGAAAATATAGAGAAAAGATCTCTATGTTTATGAACCAATTGTCAAAGCTTGCAAAGGATAAGCCAAGAAAGGAAGAGACATCAATCTCAGGAAAGACAAAAAGGACAAAGAATATATTGAAAGAGTAACCTTGAGATAAGAATGATTTTTTTTTAACCTTTTTATCCAAAGCTCTTGATATCACTAAAAAGTTTTCACATTCAAGAAAAAGAGCTTGCTAGCTACTTAGAGCATCTATGAAGATATAAGGAATAGGTCAGAAAGTCATGATGAGGTAGAAAATGCCACAAATCTATACTTCAGGGCATAAGTACACCTTAATAGAAAAATGCAAGGTAAGAGTATCTAAACTCGATATCTCATATTTTCTTTGTTTGCACTAAATGATAGGTTGCTGGAAATTTCTAGACTTCTTCTCTAAAATATCTCATCTTGAAAGTGTTACTTTAGAAGGTTGCTTCAGTTTTTAAAAATTATAGGTTTGAAGTTGTATATGTCTTAGGTTTATAATCAATAGGTTCATAAAGTTGTCTCAAAACTTGAGAAAACTTCACTGCTTCTGATATTTGACTAGAACAAATATATAAATGGTTCAAAATCCTTTCCCTTATGCAAAAAGTCAAAGGTCATAGTTTTAGAAAACAAGTTTGGGACATGAAGGGGAAATAAATGAGAAAAAGTAATGCAACCTCATCTATGATTCGTAAGCTTTGTTTCTTGCTCTACAAGAAGAGACACCCACCTGATAAATATTTCTTGAGAAGGAAATTTGTTTGAAAGTTTAGGAAATCTTATTCTTATCTAACCAAAAGGACCTAAGAATGAGATTTCCTAAACTTTCTAACCAAAAGGACCTAAGAAAGTTAGGGTACTAAAAACAAAAAAAAAAAAAATTTCCTATTGCAGGTGAAATGGGTCAAATGGTTGAAATGGCAAAGAACAAACAAACCTCAACAACACCAAATACTTATCATGAATAAGGAAGAATAGAAGCTCAATGCCTAAGATCTTCAAACGACTCAAGCTAGATGATGAATGAGTTTAAAGAAATCTTTGCTAATGTCTTCAAAAGAACTGGAGGAATGTCATGACAAAATATGTCTTAAGGATGCTTTTGAAAATAGTTAGATGAAAGCAATATCTTCAGAAAGTAAGCTCTAGAACATCAAATCTCAGAAAGCATGCTCAGAACCTCAAAGCATTTAGAAAGTAACATTTCTGGACATGAAGATGAGCAAACTAAAGATAAAAGAGAAGCGAGCAATGTCAATGATCCAGAAACTACAAGGAAGTTTCTAACCTAAAGACACCCTTTCAAGACAAGGATCGTAGAATTTTTCGAGGATATGAGAACCAGGTCATCTCCTATATATATATATCAAATTGTGCTTTCACCTCCACCATTGAGTCTAAATGCTCAGAGAAGCTTTGAGTTAATCAAAGTTCAGTAGATTCTTTGTAAAAGGAGTGGTTCTAGTTTAAAAAGGCAAAGTTTGGTTGACCAGTTGAAAATTCATTATTAGACAGAAGGAGATGTTCAAGAACACATTCAATTGTGCTAGCAATGTCATGAGGAACAAAGCAAGTTTAATTGCACTAGGTCTTTGAAATGATGACTTCATTGGAAATAGAGTTGAGGAAAATAGCACTAGTGATTCCTGTTGTGTTTTTTTTAAAAATCTGAATTGGTCATGCAAAAGCAGAATTCAAATGGCTCTCTCTATTGAGGATGGATATATATATGCTGAAGTTGATTGCACCTAGATGTTGTGGATAAGGAATCAATTGGAAAATTATCTCTTGAGAAATGGGAAGAATTTCTAGAGATAAATGAGTGAGTTTTATCCTAAGCTTGTCACCACCTTCTTCTCACAATGGAAGGAAACTGAGCTTCTTCCATAAGGACTCTAATCAATGAATGCTCTATCAAAATCACTCCATCAGGACTCTCCAGGGTCATTAAGGCACCAAACAAAGGTCTTATATGCTCTTCCTCACCAAACTAGGCTCATTCCCTGAGGAATAAATGAAGGGAACGTGTCAAGGTACCTTACCAATTCTATTCTTCACAAGCCTAGTGAGATCACAACTGCTATGTTAGTTGCTAGGGCTAGAAAGGTATATATGTGATATTCTCTATTCTACCTTGAATAGGAAGCACTGATGTCTGGTTGGCATGGACCATGCTCATGTACTTTCTAATGGAAAAAACTTATCAGTGCCACCTCAAAAGAAAAATGAAAAATAGCTAATGTCCCATGTGGAATGCTCACAAAACTCTTCAACATATGCATCTTCCTCTAGTTATAGAAAGGTATGAATACATGGAAGGAATGGTATTCATATCTTCCTCTTTTATAACCTCAAGAAAAAGGTCTATCATCCCAGGTTCTAATCCAACAAGGCAGAGTCCCTAGACAAAAGGTGATCAAGCTAGAAAAGCCTCCCACAGGGAGTCTCAACAAGAAAAAGCCAAAGGAAAAAGGAAGCTAGTGCTCATTGAAAGCGAGTATAAGAACTCAAAGGAGGAAAAGGAAGAATTCACTTTGCTTTATCAACTTGAAGAAAGAAGGACAAAAAGAAAACGGAAGTCAGCTCTCAAGAAACTTAGGTAGCGGTCAAACTCAAGGTAATTAGAAGAGATGTTTGGCTCAAATGCAAGTAGATGCATATGTATGAGTCCTAATCTCTATCCTAAATAAAGAAGTTGTAAAATATGAAGAAGCTGGCTATCGAGTCATTGTTGATGACTTTGAAACTCTTCTGAGGAAGAAAATGCAAAAGAAAAGGATCTAGTAGAAGCATCCTCATCAGAAGAAAAAGAAAGTCTACTAAGTAGTGAAAAGGCCAAGCTAAGTGCTGTAATCAGACCTAGCTTCACATCTGAGGAGTGAAATAGAGCTAATCTATGAAGAGCCATCAATAGAGCCTATCATTAAGGAACCACTAGAGGAAGTTCATGAACAAAATACTACTATCATTCTAATGGTGCCTCAACCTCCTCCTTCCATCTGCATCACTCAGATGGAAGAAGAAGAGGATAAAGCATAGATGTGGTGTGCCTCTTGGCAAAGAAGCTGCTTCCACCTTGGCTTAGTTGCTTGATGTTATGCTCCTATTCCTTAGCCTACTTCTGTCCTCCTCTTCTGAAGTTGACATACCACCCTCTCTACCTCCTCCTGCTTATGATCAAGCTGAATCGCCTAAGTTGGGGAGACTATACCCTTAGACATCCCTAAGCCTTCTCCTAAAGCTACTCCATCATCGGTACCCATTCACCTGCCTCATCCCCCTTCAACCAAGTCTCCAACAACCTCTCATATTAAAATCATCCTTGCCATCTAGAGATTACCTCCAACGGGATCGGCTGAGGCAATAATGTAATATCCTCCCAAATATAACATCATCCTTAAGTCATGACAATAGACTCAGGAGTTGTTACGTATAAATTAGGACCCTTCTTAAATATCTATAGCAAAACACATTCGGTTCAAATAGTAACTGCGTTGTAATTCTACTAGAATATGTAGAAAGATAACAAATATTTGTTCAGTACAAATACAAATACAAGAAGGAAAAAAAAACTCTTCTATGAGCTTTCATATGCATGGGTTATGTAAATACAAACATATATACATAGCAAAATAAAATTGATAGAACTGCAACTATTGAGCTATTACATATCAGGTTCTTCTATGGCGACTTCATATTTCTTAGGAATAATCTGGAGACGACACGGGAAACACAAAACATAGGGGTGAGAATTCTTAAAATTCTCAATAGGACATCCCCAAAATATCTATTAAAATCCATGTCATCGTCATCATCCCAGCCACTTCGGTTTATTAAGAAAATGTGATCATGCAACATATATAAAGGTTCATTTTAAAGTTTTAAAATCATCCTTCCGAAGTGGGTTCTTTTAGTACACAATCACTTGATACAAATACATCATCATATAGAATATATATACTGTCAAGTTTCAACTTAAACATATTGGCCATCAACATAGATGTTAGAATCATTCTCATCTTTAGTGCCCTCAGTACATAAGGGGATCTCATATACATCGTTCTTATCTTTACGTGCCTCAGGACATCGAAGGGGATCTAATATCTTTACATGCCCTTGGTACATCGAAGGGGATCTAATATTTTCTTATCTTTCCATGCCCTTGACATATCGAAGGGGATCTTTCCATGCTCTTGACATACTAAAGGATCTTTCTTGCCCTTGACATATTCAAGGGGATCTCATATTTACTTAGCACATACATCATCCCCAAGCTCACATATACAAGCATCACAATCATATGTGCATTGGTATCAAATTATGAGTTCCTTAATGCATCAAGCACATATATCACTCATGATCTCAATCTTCTTTTTATATAAGAGCATTTATCATGAGCACTCACATTTACATATGTATAACATCATCATTAAACTCACATAACATAAATGTTATCAAGTCATTAATATCTCATCATAAATTCAACAATTCAGCATGCTGTCCAGAATTTCGGTTCTAAAGAAAATTATAGATCAGCTATCAAAACTCACCAAAACAGAGCAAACTAAATTTCCAGAGTTAGTTCAACAAGTCTATAATACCCTGTAAAAATTTCAAAGCATAATAAAGTCTCTAACTATGTTAATAAAATTCCTCAAATTTGGAGGTCAGAAACTACTCAATTCAGCTAATAGCCAAAAGTCCCATTTTTCTACCCTATCAAATGAATCCAGAACTTCATACAAAAATTTATAGTTGGACCTCAATATGTCCTTAACATCATGTGAAAATTTCAGCTAATAAATCGATCATTTGCTATGGTAATAAAATTAGACAAATTCAGTACTTCAGAATGGACTGTGTTGGTAGCAACCTTAACTACTTCGGTTCTTGAATTTTTAAATATAGTAAAGGTACCCAGAATGCCTCAAAAGTTTTACTGGAGATACCTTAACATGTTAGCTACATTCCATAAAAATTTCAGCTCAATCTAAAGTGTCTATCTTGGCCAGAAAATTCGGACAAATTCACCTGCCTGCATAAAACCGGGATTTCCAGCAACATAGTTCAAATATATTTTGACAAAAATGATTTTCTAACATTATCCAAACTCTCTATCAAAATTCATACATCAATATTCATATGTTATCAACCAATAAAACTAAAGATATCAAGCTCACACAAACCAGAAATTTTCAGAATAAATTTGAAAGAAAAGTGGATGAACAAGGCCCTACTTATCACTTATGTGTTCTTGCTCTTGTTCTTGATTCCCTTCAAAAGCTTTACACCCAATCTTTGATTCAATCCACTCAAATCCTCTTCTTAGACAACCAACACAACAGAATTTATTGATGGTGAAGTGAGGTGATGATTCTCTATTGGTGTTTCATATGAAGATATCAAGAACTAATATGTGATTTGTGTTCAAGTCTTTGATGTTTGGTGTTGTAGGATAGAATTTTTTTTTGGTTTGCTTAGGAGGTTTTTGTGCAAGAAGAAGATGAGGAGGAGGCTGAAGATATGGATGATGGCCGAGACTTCTTGAAGAAATGGTAAGTCTTATCCTTTTAGTTATTTATTTATTTTTTTCTTAAGATAAGGTATACATAAATATCTAGTATATAAAATAATTTTCTTAAAGATAAATATTGTAATTTTGGAATGCTCTCATTGGCCCTTGATAAAGGCAAGGGTGTGGCCAAATCCTAGTCATACACTTGTCAAAGACAGTAAAAAAATTTACACTGCAAATTTCATATAATGTAAAAACTGCACATTGAAATTTTATTAAATAGATAAAATATTAGCCCTCTGGTGATTAGAACTTACTTAACAAATTTTAATGTGTCATCCATTTGGCTTAACATGATTGACTCACTTAAATTTAGTGAGCAAGTTGCTCTTTCTGTTAAAATTGCACACGATATTTCACCAAACTGGTAAAATGTCGTACTTAGAAGAACAAAATATTATTGAAATTAATCCAAGGTCTAATACTCTATCATGACCTTTATCCTATCTTCCCTTGGCCCAGGGAGTCTCCCGATCCTAATTCTAGAGTTTCTGCGTCTTACTGCGGGACAAGTGGGGCCCACAAAGTTACTATTCACTATTCACTTTTTTAACACGTCCGTTGGATCATCCTCATCATTGTTAAACGTCAGATTTTTGAAATTATGCCTAATAAAGCTCAAATTAATTTTTAAATAATTTTTGGGGTGTTACAAATAATTATAGAGCAAGGCGTCCAACTAGACAAAATGAAGAACTAAGCTTCAGATTCTTCAGACCAATCAAGAGATTCTACAAGAGCTGACAACGAAGATGAAGATTATGTCTCTGATTTCCAGCACACCTTCTTTTGATGATGTCAAAAAAGGACAAAAAAAGAGATTAAGAAAATTAAGTGCAATGGAATTTGGGGGGAGCATATGTTGAGGGAATCTCAGAGAATTTTTTTTAGCATGAATGCATATTCTTCTATTGTTTAGTTCTTTTTGTCTTTTGACATTTTATCTTGGCTTATAAAATTCTTTTTATATATCATGCTTGTATCTTTTTTAACGTTTACATTTAAAGCTCTAATACTATCGATGCCTGCTTATGCTTAGCTAATCGTATATCTTGCTGATAGATGTTTGCTTCTTATCTCCTATGTGTGTGGTCTGAGTTGCTTATTCCTTAGCATGTTAAAGTATTTAGCTCACTATATTTTTTAAGATTAGCATGAGAAGTATCCTTTAAGAGCCCAAAATCGTTCTTTTGTTACTCTATGCTCGTGTCTATCTAAATATGCTTAGATGTGTATGACGTACTTAAATCTTTTTATGAAACACATTCTCTTTGTCACACATATGAGAAGGTCTTAAAAGCTCTATATAACTTGATCAAAACTTAGTTGTGAATAGTTTCTGACATGACCTCAAAAACTTGCTTCTAAATGTTTTTCATACAACTAAGATCAGTTGTGAGCTTTAGAACTCTCTCAAATTGTGCTGCACTTATATGGCATATAACGTGTTATGTCTATATTAGTAAGCTGGTTTTTCACAAAATGCATGAGCATTTGTTTTAAGCTTGTTTTTATAAAAATTGGTTTCTTTCATGCTCTAATACTTATGAGAAAAGTTTGACTACTCATAATCAAAAGGCTCATTTATTCTTTGCTTTGATAAAAATTTGGGATTGATCCCTAATGAGCTTAAGAAACCTCACATGTAATATGCTGGTGTATCTATATCAAGGTTTTTGAGCTTCAGAAACTACATAAGCATCAGTATGCTTTCTTCTTTTGATCATGCATGCTCTGTTAAAGATTGTCACATGTTTTGAGCATTGGTTTTCAAAAATAAGCTTGGTTAAAGAAGTGCTAAATAAAGTTCAATCAAGATAAAATATCACATGTATTATTTGTTAATTATTCAAGCACATGTATCTTCAGAAAGTTTTGTTTAAAAAACTGAAAATCAAGTTGATTATGTTAAAAGATCTTAAATGATAATATATGGTTTATTACCACTCTGATGTATCTCAGAAAGTCCTCTAAGTAATTTTAGAATCTTCAAAAACAACAAAATCAGCTCTAATTTAGGTTACTTAAGGCTTTAAAATGTTTGAGAACCTATTAATATCATGCCTTAAGAAAAGAACTTCCTGAATGATACAACTCATGATGATTTGAAAGAATAGTAATTATCATGACATATTCAGTTCTATTTCTTTCGACATCTCTTTAAAAGATTTTTTTTTAATTGGTTTGTCATCATCAAAAAGGGAGAATTGTTAGCTCCAAAGCCCTTTTGAAAGTTTCATAGCAATATGTTTTGAGTAACAACAAAACTAATTCAAAGAAAATATTTTGGAGAATGACTAATGTCTTCCTTGAGTTCATTGACATAGCATCCAGGTTTTTTTGAATTGCATAACACGAACTTGAAATGAAAATGATTTCATTTTGCATGTGCAAACATGATTTATCTCATATAAAGTGATTGAACCTAATAGAAAGTGAACATTTTATCATGCAAGGAATGTATACATGCCTTATAGATGGAAAGAAATCATATCAAGGGCAAGAAACCAAGGTCTGGGACTTTAGAAAGTAGAATGGGACTTCAGAAAGTATATTATGAAGGAAGATTTCCATCAAACGCTGAAGCCAAAGTGTTCTATTATCTTCAATCATCACACTCGCAATGTTTTATTCATCAATAAACTTGGATTGAAGATTTGAGGACGAAAATTCATCAAAGAATTGATTTCGCACTTTAGAAAGCTCACTTAACTGGGAGCATTGAATGTTCCTGGAAAATGAATGAAATTTGAATTTCAAAACTGGCAAGTCATCTCTTCTGCTAACTTGGTCAACAACCTCAGCTTCTAGAAGAAAAAGTTCAGAAATCATGTTCAGAAAGTAAGAGTAGTTTTGAAGTAACATCAGAAACCTTAATCTTACAACGGCTTCGTAAAAGCTCTGACAAATAAACAAACTACTCTTCTAGACTTCTTTTTCAAGACACAAATGGATGATCAACACCTGTCATTTGGAGATCTGATCAAGGGCGATGATCACAATGGAAGACTGTCTATAAATAGAGATGACGTGCTTCAATGAAATAGTGACTAATCCTGCACAAGAGAAAACTCTATGCAAATATCATAATGTAATCAGTATCCTTGCTTGTAAAAATCTTCTTTCCACGTTCTTGAATAGTTATATGTTCTTCTTAGGAAGAGTTGTGGGAAAGAAGTCATTCAAGTTATCCCAGGTTTTTCATGCATATTTTTAAGGAAACTTGAGTGTAAGTTAGTTTGAATGGCAACCCAAACACAAACCATTGTATCCTTGATTCGGTAGTGATCAGTGTGAGATAGCTTGGAGAGGCTAATGTAAAACTACTTACAACGTGATAGTAAGGTGTTCTTGTTGCTCTTGGTTTAGCTTGGAGAGGCTGGTGAATAACTATTTCAACATGACAGTAAAGGTTGTCTCCTGGTCACGGGTTAAGCTTGGAGAGGCTAGGAAAAGACTACTTGGTTCAGCTTGGAGAGGCTGGTGAATAACTACTTTCAACGTGATAGTAAAGGTTGTCTACTTGCTACGAGGTTAGCTTGGAGAGGCTAGCACAAGACTACTCAATGTTCAGCTTGGAAAGACTAATGAATAACTACTCAGGTTGTGAAAGTAAGGGTTGTCTACTAATCACACGAGAGAGCTTGGGAAGGCTAACGTAAAGACTATTCATTTTCTTTCTCTAGTTTGAGAAAGATGTTTAGTGGAACCTTAACCTGTGTTGAGTCCTGGATATAGGCATATTTGGCTAAATCGATAAAAATACTTGTATCACTTCTTCTTTTCCCTAATCTCCTTTACTTTCTTTGTTATGTTGTATAATTTAATTTTTGCTGATATATTGTTTTGGCTTTCTGTTACTCTTTCTATGCTTGAAATCTACTTTTTGAAATAGCTAATATGCTTTCGAACTTCAAGCTTAGCACTTGATAGTATTTCTTTAAATAGTTTTAGATGAAGAAAAGGAGTAAAGTACGATTTCAACCCCCTTCTCGTGCACTTTTATACCTATACTAATTGCAAGGGAATTGGTGTTTTTGGGAGTGTTATACTTCGACTTTGTGATATGACAAGATGCTGAAGTCAATAGATGCATCAGAATCATGATGTAAGTTTTGACCTAGTTGCATGGGGTGAACCAAAGTCATTGTGAGAGATCAATTTGTTTGGGTTACTTTGGTACTTCCAAATTATGATCGATTAATGATGTTGCATGTTTTCTTTGCTTTTTTTCACAAAGTTATTCTTCTATTGTAGAGCTTGTTTGTTGTAAGAGTCCAACTTTTGGCTTTACAATGCCAAGGGTGGCTCAAGGTGGGAATCCAAGGATAGCTCAGTCTTGATTATATTGCGGGGACAACTTAAATATAGGTCCAAGAAAGGCCCAGTTTGTACATCCCAGCTGTCGAGGGTAGCTCAGGAAATAGGCTTAAGGTCTGTCGGCTTTGTTTGTGCTTTTGGGGACAGCTTGGATGTGGGTTCAAGGATAGCCCAATGCACAATCTTTGTCTACTAAGTGGTAACTTAGGAATAGGCTTGAGGACCATCAGTTTTATTTGTCCCTGGGGACAGCTGGAATATAGACATGAAGATAGCCCTTTGTGCATGTGACAGAGTGTGAAGGGTAGCTTGGGGGATAGACTTAAGAACTTTCGGCCTTATATGCTCCAGGAACAGCCCTCATTAATATGGATCCAAGGACTTTCCTGGCATGCACATCAGAGTGTGGTGAATGGTAGCTTGGGGATGGACCCTAGGATTATTGGTCTTATGTGTTCCGAGGATAGCTGAAATGTGGATCCAAGGACTTCCTGGCATACATGTTAGAGAGTGTTGAATGGTAGCTTAGGGGATGGATCCTAGGACGTTCGATCTTATGTGTTTCGGGGACAGCTCAAATGTGGATCCGAAGGACGGCCCACGTGCTCAAGGACCATCGTCTTATATGCTATGGGGATAGCTTAGATGTGGATCTAAGGATGGCCCAGCATTCACATTAGAGAGTGTTGAATGGTACTTGGGATCTAAGGACCGTTAACCTTATGTGCTCTGAGGTGCCTTATAGCTGTAGTAGTGAGTGTTGCAAAGGGCTTGTTGTCTATCACATTAAAAATGGTATAGATATGTTCAAAAAGTATTTAGATCACAAATGAATTGAATCCTAGGATGAAAGGATATGTCTTGCATAAAAGGAATCCTTATGAGATATAAGAGGATATGTCCTGCATATAAAATATTAGATTATAAATAAGATGATTGAAAGTAATAAAAACATATCTTGGGAGACGATAGCATAGCTTGGCCTGAAAAAGTAGAATGCCTGTGGATATGCTACAAAGCTTGTCTGGAAAGTCGGCCTAAAGGCGGAGTGCTTGGTAGGGATGCTAAGAGGGCTTAATGTTCCTGATCTAATGCTGAAAAGTAAGTCAATATAGTAATATGCTCGTGATGAGAAATCAAAGAGTTATATGCAATGCATTTATGAGCAACTGATAAGGTTTATAGAAACTCCCATGTGATCTATGACCTTCTTCTTAGGGGTATGACAGGATATGTTGGGAGCATGACAATAATGATAGTACCATGTCAAGATGTATAGTACCCAAGCACTGGATAAAAATCCTTAAAGCATGACATGTTGATTATGAGGTAAAGGTATGTTTGACATCTAAGACATCTGCAAATTACTTTTATTCCGAGATAGGGGTATACTTGGTATGCAAAATAATGCTTGACATTTGAGAATATTTATATCAAAGTTAATTGATCAAAATAATAAAAATCATTCATATTCCAACTGAAAAAATTTTAACATCATCATTGATTGAGAATTGAGATCAGTTGGATCATATGTTGAGTGAAGATGGCTAACTATGGTTGTTAGGAAAAGTTATTATATATATATATATATATATATATATATATATATATATATATATATATATATATATATATATATATATATATGCGGCAATGAATAACAATACCAGACTTTGGTGTAGTGGTTGTGGGTGTTGTCATTGTGTGCAAGGGTTAAGGTTCGAATCCCTTATCCTTCAATTTTGTAATTCCTTACTAGAGATAGGTATGTGGGTTGACTTGGTCCATTTTGCTCGGCCTGCGCGGGCTAGACAAGGCTAGTCCGTTTTCTAAATGGACTTCACTTTATGCAAGTTCATGTCCACCCTCGTAAGCCCACTAGTCCATGGACCAATTTGCCTCTTTTTCTTTTCTTTTTTTTTGCCCTTTCGGAAACCAAAATTGCAAAACTGAACAAAACCACATCCTCAAAAATAAATAGACTTTACCGCAAAAAAGAAGAAGAAATGACCAAGAAACATAGTTAAAGGATGATGACCCACATGCCATAGGCCATAAGATCGGATAGGTTGGTTCGCAGTAGCACCACAACAGAGCGTCTCGACAATGACGTCATCAAGTTCTTGGCGTGACGACGGAGTGGCTTGGTAGGTTGGTGGTGCTGGCGAGCGAGAGACGAGAGTGAGAAAGTGAGGGACGAGGTCGCAAGGCGAGTAACGAGTCCATGATCTGAGGGTTAGGTGGAGTGGCAAAGTGGGTGATCTGAGGGGCGAGGTGAAGTGGTAGAGCTCTCCATCTGAGGCCACGAGGCCATGAGGGACAGAGAGTTAAGAGACGAGAGTGGGAGAGGGCTTGCGTTGGCGGAAGGGTGCGTTGAGAGAGGTAGCGGTGGCGGCGATAAGGGAGTGGCCGATTGGCTGAGTGGGTAAGTTAAGAGAAAGTTTCCTTATGTTATGAAGAAAAAGAGTGAAGATATGTGACTGTTTGTAATTCAGATTGAAGGCATTGGCAAGTGGCAACCCTAGTCCCTATGTTCCACTGCTAGATGGTTTATGAAGACTAAAGATTGGGCCACTAAAAGGCCGTTGGGCTTGGCCACTTGGGCTTAAATAGTTAGACGTTTCAGTGTTTGGCACTAGAATCCTGGACTAAAGCATTTTATGTAGGTTTGGCATGCTAGTCCGCAAACCCTCGGGTTGGCGGAGCGGATCAAAAAAGTCCATGGGTTAATGGACTAAAATTTTCTGGTCCATTTTCATCCAGGTTGCAAGTTAAACGGGTTAGTCTGTGGATCACGGCCCGTATACCCAAGCTCTACTCCTTACTCCCTCTCTTATTCCCCCTTTTTTTTTGTTTTTTGCTTGAGGTTTGGGTTTTAGGCTAGAAGCCCATGAACTTAAGGAACCTAGTTCCTTTCCTTCTCCATGTGTGCCACTACAAAATCCATAGGAGAGGGGTATGCTTGGTTTCTTTATGGCATATGGAGGCGGTGGCATGATGGGTTGAGTATAGTGGCATGGCACCGAGGTCCATGCGTACCGTGTGTGTGTGTGTGCGAGGCTAGATGGACAATTGGCTTGCTAAGGGAGATGCCAAGCTAAGAAAGGAGAGAGCATCGACGTCGTGCGGTGAGCCGCAATGGGCCTAGGCTGGTAGAGGATAGCGAGCGACGCAATTTCACCATTTTTTGTGGCGGGATAGTGATGCATGGCATGAAAGGGTACTATGGGTTATAGTCAGCTAAGTTTGATAGCTGAGTAGTGGTAATGCGAAACCCCGTGGATATCAAACCAGAAACCCCAACACACAATTGATATGGAAGATAAGATTGAAAACCAAATAAAATATCACAAAGGAATCACTCTACCTTGTAATCTTCTATCAACTTCCTGATGCAACAAGGTAAGAGAATCACTCAATCTCACTTGTGCACACAAAGTTTCTTCAAAGAAACCATAAAATTTCATTCAAAACAAAAACTGAAGAGTGCAGCCAAGTTTGGAGGTATTTATACCTCTTATTTAGGTTAAACTTATTTCTAACCCTACTAGAATAGGCCCAAATTACTACACTAACAATTAGGCTTAACAAACACAAAAATAAAACAAGTCCTGACCCATTTAAAAATATAAACTAATAAACTAAATTAACCAGACTAGCCTAACATGGCCGAAATATATTGTCAATGCAAATTCACTAATAATAATATTTTGGGCTGCCCATAATTGCTAATAAGAGTCTTACCTAATTCTTGATGCATCTCTTCAACAAATGATTTAGCCAAGTTTCCAAAATTGTCTTGAATCCTCTTAGCTGATGCCCTTGTGATAGGTCCCATGGGCATGTTACAATTCTCATCTGTTCTTCCAAGATTTAAATGTCCAATTTGTCCTTCTAGCTTGTATCATTCCTCCCTCGTCAAAAGATTCATCCCAGAATCTACATCCATATGAAACGAGAAAGGGCAGAAACATTAAATGTAGCAGACACATTATACTCACCAGGAAGATCAATCTTATAAGCATTGTCATTGATCCTCTCGAGTACTTGAAAAGGACCATCTCCCCTTGGGCTAAGTTTAGATTTCCTTTGACAAGGAAACCTCTCCTTCCTCAAATGAACCCAAACCCAATCACCAGGGTGAAAGACAACTTGGGTTCTTCCTTTGTTAACTCATTCACGTCACCTTGTTATTCCCTTCAATCAACTCACGTGCTTTTAAGTGCATTGCTTTAGCCTTCTCAGCCTTGTTTTCAGCATCTAAGCTAACAAGATCACTCAAGGGCAAAGGCATTAAATCCAAAACAGGTAAAGGATTAAAACCATACACAAGCTCAAAAGGAGAAAACCTTGAAGAAGAATGAATAGTCTTGTTATAAGCAAACTCAATAAAAGGCAAAGAATCTTCCCAAGTTTTCAAATTCTTACCAACAACAGCATGCAATAATGTCCTCAATGTTCTATTTACCATCTCAGTTTGACCATCAGTTTGTGGGTGACAAGTAGTAGAATATAACAATTTAGTTCCCAACTTGCCCCACAACACTTTCCAAAAATAACTCAAAAATTTGACATCACGGTCAAAAACAATGGTCCTAGGGACACCATGCAACGCACAACTTCCCTAAAGAACAAATCAACAATGTTTGTTACGTCATCAGTTTTATGGCACGTAATAAAATGAGTCATCTTACTAAATCTATCCACCACAACAAAAATGCTATCTTTGCCTGTCCTAGTTCTAGGTAAACCAAGAACAAAATCCATAGATATATCAACCCACGAGTTAGTAGGAACAGGCAATGGTGTGTACAAACCATGTGACATAGACTTAGATTTAGCCTGCTTACATGCAATACATTTAGCACAAATTCTTTCAACATCTCTACGCATATGTGGCCAATAAAAATGTTCAGATAACAAATCCAAAGTCTTATGCACACCAAAATAACCCATTAAACCTCCACTATGTAATTCCCTGACAAGCAATTCCCTAAGAAACAACAGGCACACAAATCCTATTGCCACGAAACAAAAAACCTTCATGACTATAGAATTTGTCAAATGCACCATGCTCACATGAAGCATAAATATCAGAAAAATCAGAATCAGTGGCATACAATTCCTTCAAATGCTCAAATCCTAAAAGCTTATATGTAAGAGTAGTGATGAATTCATACCTACGAGATAAAACATCGCGCCACATTCTCTTTACCTTGCTTATAGGCAATCACATAAGGAAAAGTCTCAATAAACTCCACCCATTTAGCATGTCTTTTATTCAACTTTCCTTACCCCTTCAGGTGTTTCAAAGATTCATGATCCGTGTGAATCACAAACTCTTTAGGAAGCAAGTAATGTTGCCAAACCTGCAAAGCTTGAACCAAAGCATACAACTCCTTGTCATAGGTGGAATACTTGAGGTGAGCTCTATTCAACTTCTTATTGAAGAAAGCAATGGGTTGTTTTTCCTGCATCAAAACAGCACCTATACCAATCCCAGATGCATCACATTCAATCTCAAAAGTCTTATCAAAACTAGGCAAAATAAGAATAGGAGCAGCACAAATAATCCTTTAAGGTATTAAATGCAAGGTCTTGTTCCTTTTCCCATTTAAACCTAACATTCTTTTTAATGATTTCTGAAAGGAGCAGCAATGGTAGAAATTTTTTTTACAAATCTTCGATAAATCCCAGCTAAACCATGAAAACTCCTTACCTCAGAAGCATTCTTAAGCGTTGGCCATTCACGAATAGCCTTCACCTTTTCATCATCAACCTCAATTCCATGTGCACTCACAACAAAACTGAGGAAGACTACTCTATCCTAACACCCCTAATTACTACATTTTCTCGAGTATTGACATAGTAATTAGCAAAGTATTACTAACATTTTTGATCTGTCCTAGTTGAAATATACACTAATAAGGAAATTTTGACACATATATTTCCACAACCATATTCACATATGTGAACATCATGTCAGTTGCAATATATACATCATAAAAGAAAAGCCAATGAAACAACCTCTAACTAGTCAAGAGCTCTGTGCGAATGAAGCTAGTCCCCCTATTGATACCTAACCTGCTAAATATTCAACCTGACAAAAATATCATATAGATACAACAGAGCAAAAAAAAAAAACTAATAGTATATCGCTCAGGCGTAAAGCCCTAACACTATACTACTATGTACATGCCAACAGTCTCTGAAGATCTCGCCTCCTCCTCCAGGAAGCCGTTGGCCATCGGCGCGATGACCTTGCCTCCACGCTGGCATTTGGGCCCTCAAGGGTCCGAGTCTAAGAGGAGGATGAAGAAACGGGTGCATCCGCCGCGGGTGTCCTGGTGAAGCAAGTGGAACCTCAAATACGTAGGGTGTGCCATATGGAGAGGCACTCCATTGTAAGGGAAAGCATGGTCGAAATTTGCTATAAAAACCGACGTACTAAAGGAATGGTCGAAAAACATATATACGCAAAACTGGGAGTAACCTACGGCATACAAGGAGTCAAGTGTCGGTCATACTGCCACACCTATTGTGGCGAGTCAAGGAAGAATACCAGTGATGGCATCTCCTGAATATGAGCAATACAATACATACAGCTCAGGGGTGAGAATACTATAAAATTCTCAGTAAGGTAATTCCCCTAGATACTATACAAAATACAGCTAAGGAATTTATGCATATAAATCATTCATATAAAGATCGTAAGCATCAATGCTAAAATATATGGATTATGGGAACTTAGAATGGCACCATTGTAATCAATCATGTACTATTATTTGCAACCATAGGTTCAATTCCATGTATTTTCCTCAATTTGTCAACATAGGGAAGGCCTAATTCCACATAGAGCTACATCTACAGTTAATAATTTCACAGAGGACAATAGACTGCTAGGACATGAGCTCATTCCTATTCGTGATCATCGGACTTCATTTTTTTTCCATTTCCGAATCACACACAGTTCTATTCCTAGCCGGTACATCTATCGACTTATAAATTTTCTAGGGAAGTCCTTACTTTTTCCTTTCCTCTCTATCCCATTAAGCCTTGTTTCTATTTTCCATTTGTTCAAACATGCAACGCAGAATTTATACATACTATTTCTGTACTTTCCACATAATTGCATTATGTACTTCTTTTTCCTTTCTCAAAAGCATGCTTACCTTTGAAATAGGTATTCAATTATATTAAAGGCTCCTTTATGTCTCATGAATAAGTAATTGAAATAATCAGCATGGATTCATATGCCATAGACTTGGAATAGGTATCATACTATCATAAATTTTCAACCATCCTCACATTCCAGCACCTTGGCAGAATTACTATTCTAGGTTCAACCTTTAATTGCCATAACATACGGCCATTTCAAGAGCCACAAAAATTCTACATGACACTTCAATGTGTCTAGAATAACCTATAAAAATTTCAGGACAAATAGAGCTCTATAGCTACTTCAGTAAAATGTACAAATTTAGTCATCAGGGCCACCAATTCACAGTCTAGACCCGAGTTCCCAAAATTTTTAACCCTAGTAATTGATGGAATCAAGGTACAAGAAATGTTACAGTGATACTTGAATATGTTACTAACTTTGTGTAAAAATTTTGTGGGCTAATTCAATCAATTACTATGATAATAAATTCGGACAAGTCTATTGCTTCAGTTTCAACAACTAAGACAGCATCAGTCACATTTCGGTTCTTGATTTTTTTGAGCCAGTAAACTTTAAAATCAACACCCCAGAAAATTCATGTAGTTAGTTTAAGATGTTAAATACAACATATAATTTTTATAACTAATGAAATTACCCACAACTATACCAGAAAATTCATGCATAATTACTGCTTCAGGACAACTAGGAATCTAGCAGCCTAGTCCCAATTTCCTTTGATAAAAACCCCTTTTTAACACCATCCAAACCCACCACCAAAATTAATACATCAATATCAACATAATATCAACCAATACAAGCAAAAATTTCAGACCTAGTTCAACCCAAAGATAGATCATAAAAATTGACAAAGGAAGGCAACAAAAACCCTACTTTGAGTAACCTAGTAGCTCCTTGGCTTCAAGATTATCCAAGCTTGATTCCTTCTCCTCCAAAGCTCCCAAACTAACTTCAAACCCCTCTGATATCAGTGAGGTGTGAGGTACAAGACAAGGTTTGATGAGGAATAGAAATTTTGTTCGGTTAGATTGGTAGAGAATTAGGTGCAGAACAAGTTTAATGAAAGAACTTTGAGGTTTCAACAACTCTAGCTTAGAGTTTTTGAGGTTAGGACTCAAAGGGAAGCTCAAAGAAATAAAAATGGTGGCTGGTTCCTCTTCCTTTCTTGCTGGCCGAAATTATGCTTGGCTTAGGGAAAAAGTTGGATTGATATTATAAGTGTCATCATGAGTAGAGAAAAGTCTTATGATGACTCATGATGTAAGAAAGACAAATGGATGGTTAGGATTAAATCTTGGAATCCAAGATTAAATCTTGGCCTTCCACTTGTCTTAAATGGATGGATATCATTTATTGGTGATGATGGAAATATCTTTCATGTTAAGAATCACACATGAAATTTCCCGAATGGGTAAACACCATACTCGATAAAACCGATATTTCCCGAAAATTAATTCTAAGCATAAGATTTTCATTTCTAACTATTTCTAACATTATTTCCATGTTTTCCTATTTTCGGGCACTTCCGAATCCCAAATCTAGGATTTTAGCTGTCCCAGTAGGCTTGCAGGCCCGCAAAATACTATTCATATTTTTTTTTGTGCTCACCCATAGAGTCGTTCTCATCACAACTACGTCTAGAATCTTAATATTCCCATTAACCATTCCTCAATCAATTTCTAAAGAAAAGAACTAGGATGTTACACTATCAATGCAGAATGTGCACTTCTTAAGGTTGGCAAACAACTTCTCTTTCCTGAGCACCTCTAAAACAGCCTTAACATGCAAAATGTGATCATCCAGGCAAGTGCTATAAATGAGAATATCATCAAAATAAACAACAACAAACTTGCCTAAGAATTCTCTCAAAACATGGTTCATCAAACACATGAAAGTACTAGGTGCATTGGTTAACCCAAAAGGCATAACCAACCACTCATAAAGACCATATTTTGTTTCAAATGCATCTTCCATTCATCCCCTAGTTTTATTTGAATATGATAATATCCACTTTTTAAGTCAATTTTAGTGAATATGCATGCACCATGTAGCTCATCAAGCATGTCATCTAACCTAGGGATAGGATGGTGATACTTTAGTGATTTTATTGACTGCACGACAATCAACACATATCCTCCAAGTGCCATCTTTTTTGGAACCAACAACATTGGCACTACACAAGGACTCATGCTCTCCCTCACGTGCCCTTTGGCTAGTAGCTCATCCACTTGCCTTTGAAGTTCCTTTGTCTCTTAGGATTACTTCTATAGGCAGGTCATTTGGAATGCTAGCGCCAGGCATGAAATCAATTCTGGTGCTCAATTCCATGCAATGATGGCAAACCACTCGATACCTTAGTAGGAAACACATCTGCAAACTCCTGTAACAAAGAAACAAAACAACTAGGCAAATTTTTGTTAAGATCATGTTGGAGAGTAAAACTTCCCTAAACCAAATCATAATCAAAGCTCTCTTGCCCAACAAAGCACTCTTTAAATCTCTCACTTTTGCATAGAAAAATAATTTGCTCTCAACTTTGTCACTCTTTTCTTTTCTCTCACCTTTTTCTTGTTTTTCACTCACCAATGGGCCTTGTCTTTACTTTTGTCACTCATGGCCTCTTTTCTCTCTACTTTTTCAGTGACCTCACTGCCCATATTTCCCAAAGTAGTTTGGTGAAGCTTCACTTGATCAAGATAGACCTCCTTGGGTGATAATGGTGTAAGAGTGGTTTTGTGACCGTTATGCTCAAATGAGTATCAATTCTTGAAGCCATCATGAAGCACCCATCGATCATATTGCCAAGGTCTCTCCAACAACATGTGATTGGCTTGCATAGGTACTACATCACACAATACCTCATCAACATACTTCCTAATAGAGAAGGCAACCTTCACTTGTCTATTAACCTTCAAGTCACCACTATCATTCAACCACTACAACCTATAGGGATTAGGATGCTTAACACATTTCAGCCCCAATTTCTCTACCATAACGGTACTAGCAACATTAGTACAACTCCCTCCGTCAATAATCAAACTGCACACCTTGCCACCAACTAGACATCTAGTATGAAAGATGTTTTCTCTTTGCTCCAGGCTATCCTCCTTCACTTGCAAGTTTAATGCACGCCTAGCAACAAGAGATTCACCCTCAGGCATACTCCACATCACCATCAAACAATCCTCTAAAGACGGCATACTATCATGATCAGAATCAGCACCATGATCGATTCAAACACAATATCACCTTCCCTAATAACCATCATTCACTTGTTTGGGCAATCAGCATAATGACCCAAACCATGACATGAAAACATTTAATATCTCTGTCTAGTAGTAGAAGAAGAAGATGAGGAATGAGGAATACCTTTCTTCTTAGTTGAATCCGGAACCATCTCCTTGGAATTGGAGCCATTACTTTTCTTTTCTCATCATCACGAGACCATCTTGAACCCCATTTTGAGGTGGAATTGAAAATGGTTTTGATGCCCATCATTTTTGTTGCCTCTCCACCTTCATGGGCATGTTCACCAAATCTTTCATCTCCACATAATGGTGCAATTCAACTATCAGCTATCTCCCTATTAAGACCACAGAAACCTGCCATAGTTACCTCTGATCTTTCTCTATATTGGCCTTGATCATAAGCATCTCTATCTCTTTATGGTAATCTTCAACTATGACCTTGAATTAGCTTATGCAACTGTTGCACCTCCCTATAGTAACAAGAAGGCACGAATCGCTTCCTCATGACACACTTCATTGCACCCCAAGTCTCAATAGAAGGCTCACCATTTCTTCGCCTAGACTTCACAATCTCATCCCACCAAATTAGAGCATAATCAGAAAACTCTCCTAGCCAATCGAACCTTCTTCCCCTCAGAATAATTGGCATGCAAAAATCATCTCTATCTTCCTTTCCCACTGTAAATATGCTTCAGCATCATTCCTTCCTTTAAATGGTGGTATTTGCATCTTGATAGCATTCATGTTGTTGTCCAAGTTGTCCTTTATTCCCAATCTTCACATTCCTAACTGAATCATCATCTTCAAACTCCTCCTCAGAGTGCTCACAGGTAGGAATCATTGCAACGATGTCGATGCCTTGAAAAAAACTTGCCACCACCCTTGGGCTTAGTTTGTGACACCTCATTCAGCCGTGTATCCATATCATCTAATCTGTTTTGGATTTGCTGAAGGTCTTTTGTAGGAGCTGCATGTCAAGATGTATTATCCTCATTGTCACTCTTCGATGTGTTGCGAGCCATTTGAACAACCTGCAAATTGATAAAATAGACAATCTCACAAAGCACTCGCTCACGTGTTTCACTCAAAAGTGGACACTCGTTTTTGCACTCAATATGGCTTTTACCCTCTTTTGTGCTCACCACTCTTGCCTTTTACCACTCTGGACCCCTTATAAATGTTGCACTTCAGAAACTAAACAAACTCAAACAAGATAAAGTCCCAAGTAATATTTAAATGGCACAAGGAATAACCAAAAGATTGGAAGAAAAAATGAGATCAACTCAAAAGAAAAGAAAAAAAAAGACCTAAAAGAGATAAGAGAAAATAAAAATAAAATTAAAACAACCAAAATTTTAAAAAAAAATGGAAAAATGAATCTGATTTTTTTTTATTGCGGCACAAATTTTTTTCCTTTTTTTTTTTGTCTCTCTTTTTTTTTTTTATTCCTTTTTTTTTTTGGTGCGCTTGTGTTCTTTTTTCTTTTTCTTTTCTTGGTTTTTTTTTCTATTGAAGCTTCTTGTGCTGCTGAGAGAAAGAAAAGGTATTGGATGAGACTTGAAATTGAAAGTAAAATAGTGGACCACAACAACGACGAACAAGGAAATTTTTTTTTTTTTAAATGGAAACTAAACGAAACAAAAGTAACTTGGATCCAAATAAAAAATCAAACGTAGACAAGGAAAAAAAATTGATGATGACAAAAACGATGACAAAAAGAAAGAAGAATGAAAATAGATAAATAGAAATTTATCTAACGCCTAAAATTAATAGCAAATGATGCAAACCCCTGGATATCAAACCCAGAAACCCCAACATACAATTGATATGGAAGATAAGATTGAAAACCAAATAAAATATCACAAGGGAATCACTCTACCTTGTAATCTTCTATTAGCTTCCTGATGTAACAAGGTAAGGGAATCACTCAACCTCACTTGTACGCATAAAGTTTCTTCAAAGAAACCATAAAATTTCATTCAAAACAAAACTGAAGAGTGCAGCCAAGTTTGGAGGTATTTATACTTATTTTCTAACCCTACTAGAATAGACCCAAATTACTACACTAACAATTGGGCTTAACAAATACAAAAATAAAACAAGTCCTGACCCATTTAAAAATATAAACTAATAAACTAAATTAACCAGACTAGCCCAACATGGTCGAAATATATTGTCAATGCAAATTCATTAATAATAATATTTTGAGCTGCCCATAATTACTAATAGGAGTCTTAACTAATTCTTGATACATTTCTTCAACAAATGATTTAGCCAAGTTTCAAAATATTCTTGAATCCTCTTAGTTGATACCCTTGTGATAGGTCCCATAGGCATGTTACAATTCTCATTTGTTCTTCCAATATTCAAATGTCCAATTTGCCCTTCTGAGCTTGTATCAAAAGGAAGTGGCATGCCCCTATTGGAGAAGACGACTTTGTCGGCCAGTACAAGTTGCTCATTGGAACCTTGGGGAATTAGGTGTTGGTTCGAGGGAAGTCATGTGTCCTGATCTACAACTGTGTGTGGCGATTTCCGACACTAGTGGACAGCAAGCGTTCATGAGTCTGTGCAAGTGGAGCCTTTCATTCATGTGGCTGGTGGCGAGCAACGAGGCGTGTCGATGTTCTTCCTAAGTGAATGACTTATCATCTCAACCAGTATTCAATGGTGGTAGTTCAGGGAGGTTCCTTCTCCGGAGCCCTATATTTTCCTGTAATATAATTTTACTAGGAATAGGACATCAATGTATGTTGCAGAAAGTTATGAAAATTGCAAATTTCATTGATAAGGTTGTTAATTGTTGCCATTCCTCTAATAACCACGATGAATATCAAGCTATATGCCTTTGCCCCCTTGTTTTGTTAATTAACCACAATTGAAGAGTACTCTAGTTTCAGAAATCGTTTGTGGTTGTGTTAATAAAAGAAATTGAAACTTGAATCATGTGAATACACGGTTGAATTTCTGAAATTTGTATTGACGAGCATTGCATTGTCCAATTTGAAGTAATGAAGTAATGTGACTAATAATTTCAAGTATAATTTAATCAAGTTAATGTGAATGTGAGCGAATCATGGTGGGATATCACATGGGAATTGATTTATCCGATAATAGAGAGATGCTCTTGATGAGGATTTGTTCCCTATGGTTATTGTTTGTGGTCTGGCTAGTTCTGTAAACCTTGGTAGGGTAGGTTTGTTTACCGGTCTCATGATAGATGCCAAGGTTTTTCTTGGAAATCCGATAAAGGCACAAGTTCCTCCAATCGTCCATGTGAGTGGGGTTGGATATCTGCAAAGACACTTTGACACTTAAGTCAATGAATGAATAAGGCATAAAATGGCAAAAGAGTAGTGTATATTAAGATTGTGTTACTTGGGGGCATTGAGCCCTTTATATAGTGATAGGTGACTTCATGATAAGTTAAGAGAAAATCTTCTCTTTTAATTCCAATTTTATTTTTCAAGCATGGACTCATATGTATTGTACTAATGTATATATTACAACCACAAATCAATAATCAATGACATTTTTCATTTGTCTTTAAAATGAAATTATTTTTTCATACATTTTTAATTTTTTAACATACATAATCAACATTTTATACTTTTTTCAAGCATGGACTCATGCAATGATCAAAATAATGTAAAGCTAACTTCTCAACAATAATACGAGACTAGTATCAATAATACTCTTAAAAGGATGCTTCATATTAACATATATATTTTAATATTTAGTTACAAACACTGGCTTTGGGAGCTTCTTGAACTAATTAATTATTAACGCATTCTCACCTAAACAACGATCATAACACCATCTGCCCCCTTTTTTATTTACTAAACTAGATAAGTTTTGGGATACAGATATTCTATCACAATTAATTAACCAAAATTAAAGTAATAAAGCACACTTATAATTTCGAAAACTAAAAAGTTAATTTGAAATTTCAAGATCTAAGGTAGTGAAGCACATTTATAATTTTAGAGACTAAAATGGACCTCTACTTTATAAAATGTGTAAAAATAACGTGTTCAAGGATAAGACTCACTTAAAGAACTTTTCCAGTTTGAGAGAATTTTCGAGTGTGGCAGTGCAAGACGAGACAGAAAAAGGAGTTAAGATGACTCGAGACCTTGCATCCCTGGGTCCATAATTGGAATGGCACAATCGAAAACTAGCTACTTAGATTAAGATACTCCAAGTGTTTTTTCTTGCTCCAAGCAATTTTCAGCTGATAGATAAAAAAAAGTTATTTTAAATTGTGGAGATTTATAAAGTATAAAAGTTATGGGATAATTATCCTTAGATAAATAATTTTCACTAAATGTGGATCACTCTAAATGATGCAATGATAACAAACCTCTCACTTTTGAATTTTATTAATTTCCTCATTTTAGAGAAGTCAAATCCCAAAAAAAATATGAAAGAAAGATATATTAAATTCTCAAATCAAATAATGGCATGTGTATATTTTTCTTGAAATCAGTAATTTAAAAGTTAAAAAAATACACTTTCTCAAGAAAAATATCCTCTTTATCGTTCCTTGATTTGAGAAATTGATATACTGGATATAACTAATTTGATCTAAGTTTTTTCCTATATTAAAAAATAGGAAAAATCATACTAACCTTCATTGAGGTTTGATATAATTACACTTAGCACTTCTCCGTTTTGCAAAACTATTACTTATCTCCCTTGAGATTACTAAAATTACATTGACCTCCCATATAGGTATTAGTTTGTTAATTTAAGTGACAAAAAATGATAATATAAGATATATACATAATTATTAATGACGAAATTATAATATTTTAACAATATACTTTTTCTATTACATGAAAATGAAACTTATAATTACAACTTATGATAGAAAAGAGGTATCTTAGTTAATATACATGTCAAATATTATAATTTTGTCATTATTAATCATGTATATATCACATGTTGTATTTTTTTATCATTTAAATTAATGAATTAATAATTATAGGAAAGGTCAGGATAATTTTAGTATACCTTAGGTAACTTAGTGATAGTTATACAAAATAAAAGGATATCCAATGTAATTATACTAAATTTTAAAGGAAATGAGTATAAGGATTTTTTTATAGAATTAAAATAAATAAAAAACAATTACATACACCCTTAATTACTTTTCATTTGGTTACATATTTGTTTGTTTTTATTTAATAGAAATCGATTTAATCAACTTTCACATAAAGTTCAAGATTTCATTTGACAATACACAGAAGTCGATTTAAATTGACATTAGAGATGAGTGTTAGACTTTATCAGGATGTTAGGAACATTGTAAATCGTTTAAATCAACTTCTGGAATTCATGTCAAATCACTGAGAAGTTTATTTGAATCAACTTAAGTGTGGCAGAAGTCTATTTAAATCGACTTTGACAATGTTTTGACAATGTGTAAGGAATCGATTATAATTGACTTTCTAGGTCGATTTAAGTCACCTTTATAGCCCTTTCTTAATGTAAATCTGTTATTTACTCTTTGTTAATTTACGTGGTACATGTACCCATGCTACATAAAATAAACAAGGAAGGACTACACAATTTACATAAAAGTGCTTAAATGCAAAAATTACTAATAGAAAATAAAAATGTTAATATACAAAATACATAATATATAATCATAATAGTCATATAATCATACAAACTACTACTCTCAAATATATAATATAAAAGTCCAAAGTATATAACTACTATATAATCACTACTCATCTCAAGTAGTAGGAGCTGATTAGGATTAGGATCATGAGAAGTAGTAGGAGCAGGAGTAGGGATAGGCACAGGAGCAGGTAGGCAGGCCTATATGAGAGATTGTATATCCCTTATGTGTAACGCCCAATTTTTACTGTAATTTTTACTGTCATTAGGAATTACCGAATTACCATAGGTAAATATTATATAAAATTTGAGACCAAACAATCCTTAATAAAGGAATATAACGTTAGAAGAGAAGTTAGGAGCAATTCGTGCAAGTATTGCAAACCCAATTTCTGTACGTGTAAAATGACCAAAATGCCCCTGAGGTTATTTTACTCAGAAAATGAGGATCGTGGGCCCCACCCATCCTCAAGGGGATGTTTTGATGTTAATAAGGGATTGTTTGTGTTATGTGTGTTAATAGAGGAGAAGAATCCTAATTTTGAGCTCGACGCGAAATGACCAAAACGCCTTGCCTGTTTAACTCCGATTTGCGCTAGCCGAACCTCACTAAAATGTGTTAAAAGGTGTTTTTAAGCCATGATTAACCATTGGTTAAGCTCGAGTGGTCTCGGGCAATTTTTAAGTAAAATGACCATTTTGCCCCTCTTTGTAGTTTTACAAATTTTGAGATTTTTGATTCGTCTAACGAAACCTAAGCAATATTAGGCTCAAATTAAAGCTTATTAAATTCTAATTATTAATCTAGAGTCAAAATTATTTATTTAAATTGATTAGAACCTAAAATTGCTTTAAAACACTCAAATTGCTTACTAATTCACCTAAGCCCTTAACCGTAAATTCTCTAAATTGCATGAATACCTTGCCTACACCTAAATAATACATGGAACACACAAATTTCTCTTCCATGGGCTGTAATGCACGAAATTATTGAGCCATTATGCATCAGAATAATTGCAAAGATACACTAAAACAAAATGCCAAAAATTCCCTAAAACATGGCATAAAACATGCCTTAAACAAGGAATGATTTTCCTCCCTTTGTTCCCCATGAAAATCCATCAGATTTCCTCCTTCCTTTGTCCATTTATGAGCTTCAAAATCTCTATAAATAGGCATGCTTGAAGAGTTTAGAAGCCTTGCTCATAACTTACACAATTCTAGTTTTTAGAAGCACCAAAAGCTTTCTTTCTTCCTCCTCCTTGGCTGAATTCTTTCAAGTTTTCAAGATATTTTCTTTCATTTCACTCAAAGAAACCAAGTTCTCTTCCTTTCCTTCAAATCAGATTAGGTAGGGAGTTGTTTTTAAGTTTATTTCTATGTTTTGCTAAGTGTTGTTCTTGGTTCAAAATGATGATTTCATGGATTTTCTCTAGTTTTTCCATTTGGTTTTCTTCTTCCTTTTCTTTAACCAATTCGGCCATATGGCCTAGGTGGGACTAAGATGATGGCTTGATGATGAGGACCTTGAAGGTGGGTTGTGAATCCATCACAAGTTAGGCCTCTAAAGCTTGAAAGTTCCACTTGATGCAAAACTTTAAAGAATGATGTTTTTATGATGATTTTATGATCTTGAGTTTAGAATTTGAAAGATGTATTTCTCACTTTGTCTTGTTAAGATATATATATTGAATTTATATTTCTATAAAGTCTTGAAGGAGCTCTAGTAAAGAAATCAAATGAACTTGCATCCATGTTTAAGTTTATGCCTTGCATAATCATGTTTACTTTCTATGTCATCACTAAAATTTCAAGAATGAATAAATGAACTTGCATACTCATGTTTAAATTTCCAAGTTTGCATTTCATGTTTATATTTCATGTTGTCACTTAATCTCTAAAGATAATAAAGAAGTTGCATCTCATATTTATTTTATGTTCTCACTTTATTTTATAATGGCTAAAAGAATCAACGCATGACATGTTTATTTTTATGTCATCACCTAAAGATC
Source organism: Dalbergia oliveri (assembly GCA_030441495.1). Classification (NCBI taxonomy): domain Eukaryota; kingdom Viridiplantae; phylum Streptophyta; class Magnoliopsida; order Fabales; family Fabaceae; genus Dalbergia; species Dalbergia oliveri. The sequence goes on along the minus strand of JAMLFY010000008.1, from coordinate 31,977,629 downwards.
CTAGAGCTCAAAGACTTGCCCAAGTATCACAAGCAAAGAAATAAGATTATTGGAGTTAAAGAATTGATTCTTTAAGAAGTCTTGAGATTGGAGCTTAAAAAGATGTAATAATAATTCTCTTCTCCCTTCACACGGCGCTAGTTTCTTAAGATTCTCTTCTCCCTCCACTGGTCCTATGCGGACTACCGCCGCTCCAGTTTCTTGCATCATGTTTATATTTCAAGCTCTTGCATCATGTTTAATTTTCAAGTCATCACCTTAAATCTTAAAGATAAAGAAATGGATTTGCATATCATGTTTATAATTCCAAGTTATCACCTTATAATGACAAGATTAAAATGAGGTTGCATAGCATGTTTATGATTCTAAGATATCACATAAATCTCTTAAGCTCAAGACTTGCTCCTTTTATCTTAAGTGAGAATTTTAATTATGAAGATTCTTTCAAAAAGAATTAGTTTCTAAAAGAGTTTTAAAGCTTTGCAAGGATTCTACGGAAACTAATATTTTTGTTCACTTAAAATGTGATTTTATACAATTATATGAGGTTCATGATTCGGCTTCTAATATGAGATTAGTACCAATAAATGATGATGATTTAATATGTTTGAAGTTGTGATAATTATGGTTTATTGCTAAAGGAATGATTCTATGCATGTTAGAGATAAAACTAGCTTCCTAGAAAACCGTAAAAGCAAGATTTCTAGAACTTTAGAGAATGAAATTTATGCATTCTGTCAGAGCCTTTAGTGACCTTAAGAACCAGATATTATTATGTTTAGATAAGGGACAATGATTCATAATTGGTTTAGTAATTAATTTTAGCATCATAGGGAAAGCCGTAAGAGAAAGGGTTAAAAACGTAACTTCTAGCACACGTAAAACCTTAAGAACAACTTACTGTCTATGCTGCCCCATATAGTCTAATAATGTTCTTAAGGCTTATAATTGATGGTAATAAATCCCTTAGATGCATAAGTAATTAGTTTGATAATTAAGGTTACCCAATTTTAGAGTTCGGTTATTTAAGGAGCTTTACTGTGAAAATTTTAGATGACATTTTTTGATGCTTTGGAATGTAAGTTATATGATGATGTAATGCCTATGAGAATTTGATATTATTGAATGATTTCATGGCTTGCATGTTATAATTGCTATTGCAAACAATGAGAATGTTCATGCATCTTGATGATTATGATATAACATGCTAAGACTTAATGGTGACTTAAACTCATGAGGAAATGATCCTTTGGACCCATCAGACTATAGGTGGTGAAAATGTGATTCTTGCCCCCTAGCCCGTTCTCTCAAAAGGGTAGAGTTCGGGATTTTAACTTATCAAAAGGGATAAGTATATGCTAGTGACGACTAGTAAGGTATGAGCTCATAACCTAGATTACTCCCAAAAGGGTGGAGTATAGGGTGGCCCCAAGGAAAATAATGATGATGATGACAAGATTTTAAGTCACCTAGGACACTAAAGGAATGAAATATGTGCACCATGTCTTGTGCATAGCTATTATGGTATGATGTTCTTCTTGCATAGCATTTTATGAGATGATGATGGGAAATATGATGTTCTTTTATGCATAGTATTTATGATATGATGATGAGAAATATGATGTTCTTCTATGCATAGTATTTATGATTTGATGATGAGAAATATGATGTTCTTTTATGCATAGTATTTATGATATGATGATGAAGAATACGATGTGTTGATAAAAGGAAAAGTTCATTATAAACATGACATGCTAAGTTTATGATGCATTATAAGACGCATGATTAAAACCGACGAACCTCGGTAAAGTATATTTTTGAACTTAATAAATCAATCTTAGCATGCTCACTATTTCATAATAACCCGAGGTTCCTGGGGACGATGATGATGACACAATGCATCATGAGGTGAGTACCCTACTGAGATTCTTTTTTAAGTTTCTCACTCCCTCTATTTTTCTTTCCATCTTGTCTTCAAAATAGAAGGAACGTTCGTGAATCACATTGAGGCTCATCGGGTAGCTGAACTTGATCCTGCTAGTTTCACTCGTATATTTCAGAATATCTATCCCTATCCCTGAGTGTTATTACTAGGTGCCATTAATGGATGTCCTTCCATCCATATATTATTTATGTTTTGTTAGATTGCCTACACCTAGTCTTATTCTTTGGTAGGCAAAATATCTATATGATATGTAATTATGGATGCTGTATGATGGAGCCAATATGTTATGATGTGATGTTTGTAAATTCCTATGTGTCTTTTAAATTTTAAAGCGCGGCTCACGTTTTCAATTATGTTTAAAAAAATGGCTCGTAATTTCACTAAGTATTTTCAAAGCATGATTAAGGAACTGAAGCAAAGAGTAAAGTCTAGTAATTAATCACTGCCTAGGTGTATTGGGTTAATTATTAGGGTGTTACATTATATCACCAGGAGTCACATTGATGACCCTAAATGCATAAGGCAGATAATGATTATGATTATATAGTGGTTATGTACTTTGAACTTTTATATTATGTACTTGAGATTAGTAGTGATTGTATAGTAGTTATGTACTTTGGACTTTTATATTATGTACTTGAGATTAGTAGTTTGGATGACTATATGGTTATTATGATTATATATTATGTATTATGTATATTAATTTTTTTGTTTTCTATTAGTGATTTTTTGGCACTTTTGTGTAAATTGTGCAATCTTTCATTGTTTGTTTTAAATAGTGTGGTTACATGCACCATGTAGACAAAGAGTAAACAACAAATTCAAGTAGCTACTCAAAGGCAACTTAAATCAATTTAGGAAGTCGATTAATTCGATTTCTAACATATTGTCATAGTAATGTTAGAAGTTGATTAAGTATACTTTCCAACATGAAATCATTTAAATAGAACATCTGATATTCATTGCAGAAGTTGATTCCAGAGTTTACAATATTCTTAACACATTGATAAAGTTACACTTTCTCTAAAATCAATTTAAATACTTCTATTAATAAGAATAACACAAATATGTAACCAAATTAAAAGTGGGGGTCGTGTAAGTTAGTATTTTTTTTTTCATTTTAATCCTGTAAAAAATCCGTAAGTATAAATTACTCTTAAATATATGAACTCTTAAATAACTCTGGTACAGTCAGATTTCAAATGGCCAATGGGGTCAAAGCCGATAGGCAGTTGCCGGTGGCTGCGAATTTGATATGCCAACGTAATGTCCTACGTCATTCGTTTGCATTCTTATTCATGAACAGTAAAAAGTTCAGAAAAGAAGGAGCAAATTTCCCTTTCGCCCATCCACATCATCACTTGGTTTCTTGTTCAATAAATACCCAACTGGATCACTTTGCTTTATTATATTCTTCAATACGTCTCAAGTAATCAACCGCACACACTTGAAATCGCATCAAATGGCCGCTGAAGCTGAAGTTCCTGTTATTCCTCTGCTTACTCCTTACAAGATGGGCAAATTCAATCTGTCCCATAGGTATTTCATAAGCTCATGGACAGTCCTTTCGTTAGTCAATATTGGGCATTTGTACTTCTTGCGTTGCTCTGTAGCATTAGCCATGAATCACTTCTAGCGTTTGGTGTTTTCCAATTGAAAATTGATTTACCTTCGTTTTATATTTTCAGAGTTGTTTTAGCACCACTTACCAGACTGAGATCTTACAACAACGATCCTCAGTCCCATGCCATATTGTATTACTCTCAGAGGACTACTAAGGGAGGCCTTTTGATAACCGAAGCTACTGGTGTCTCTGACACTGCCCTTCAAGGGTAATCTATACTTTTTTTTTTCTATTTTTGTTATAACAGTAATAAATTAAATTTTGTACGCTTCATCATTCGTCATGCTTACTCAGGAATTTGCTTGGCAAATAAATTAAAAGAAATATTTGAACATTCAAAAAATTGATGTTGCAGTATAATATTTATTTTGTTATTATTGAATGTGATAATAATCTTCACCTATTTCACTTTTCTATTATATTCAAAAATAATAAAATATGTATCTTGATGGAAAATTCACTTTTAAACATATAAATAGCATTACTTGTTCGAAAAAACACTCATTGATTTTATTATTAATAATTATTTTTATGTATGTCAAGGTTTATACACGCGCCGGGGATATGGACTAAAGAGCAAGTAGAAGCATGGAAACCCATTGTAGATGCTGTTCATGCCAAAGGTGGAACATTCTTCTGTCAGATTGGGCATGTTGGAAGGGTTACAAATTCAGGTATTTTCTGACCTATTTGTCCAAGATCAAAAAAAAAAAGAAGACTAACCACTTAATTTTATTTACATTTAGACTATGGCATGCCCACTCAATCTATGCCCACCCAATATATATTCACACACCCCGTGTACATGCCCACTCAATCTACGCTGTTTTCTATTTCGCAGTTCATCAGCCAAATGGACAAACCCCGATATCTTCTACAGACAAGCCCCTGAAACTAGAAATTGGAAACGATGGTAATGTTACAGAATACACACCACCAAGGCGGCTAAGGACGGATGAAATCCCTCATGTTGTCAACAACTTCAGACTTGCTGCAAGGAATGCTATGGAAGCTGGTAATTAATTACTTCACTGAGATTCAGGGCTGAGCTTATAGGAAAAACATATTTTAAAAAGTAAAAGTTAGTATATGTTTAAATGCAAAATTATTTTATGTTTAAATATAATATTAAAGTATTCTATTTTAAAAATAAAAATAATGTCATTTGAAAAAAAAATCTTTCCCATTTTGGTTAAAATGTTTTGCCCAAACATCTAAAAAGTGAGTTTAGATTGGGAATGTGAACATTACACACACATACTACAAGAAAAATAGATATTTTCAACAATTCAAATATTGAAAATATCAATAAATTGTCAAGAAAAGTATTTTTTACCTAAATTAAAGTAGCCATTAAAAGTATTTGTAAGCTTTTTATTGAAAATTGTTAAATGTCAAAAATACCCAAAAGATTTATTTTGGGTATTTAGATTAAATATTCAAAATGGCCGAAATATATTCGAAAACAAATTACTCGCTCAGAATGAAAAAAAAAGGGGGATAAATCCATATAGATCTATACAATTTTTTTAAAAATTGTACAGACATATCTATACATGTATAGAGAAATCAAGTTGTCCCTTTTTTTTCCATTTTAAGAGGCCAATATGATACTTCCAAATTCTGAGTGATTGATTTGTCCTCGTGAGGGATATTCAATCCTGAGGATCATTTTAGATATTTAGTTTTATATTTAATAAGGTTTTTGTTATGGTACCCTAAGGGTACCAGGACTCTTTTGAACAAACGGTTGTGATTTAATTATAAATATTTAAAATATTAATAAATTTAGTTAGTGAGACACATGGTAAATTTTTAGTCACAAGTTATCTAGAAAGCATCGGTACCTATGAATTTTATAGATATAGAGAAATCCCATTTAATAATAATAAATAAAAATTTATAAATATTTTCAATAACTACTTTATGTTAAAATTATTTTTCTCAAAAACAATTTGACTAATACTTTCAATATTTAAATTGTTAAAATTACTCATTTTTCTTTGCTTTACAAATGTTTTCGCTCATTAAAATTGCTTCAATCACGTAATGCAATCTGGTAATACAATTTGGTTTTAGCAACTATACCGTTGATGCTATCATAGCAACTGAATTTCATCAGAGGCACTAGAGATCTTTTTCATAAACCATGTAATTAACTTTCAAACATGTGTGTGATGATGCAAAATATTGTAGGCTTTGATGGAGTTGAGATCCACGCAGCTCATGGCTATCTGCACGAGCAATTCATGAAAGATGAAGTGAACGATCGAACAGATCAATATGGTGGATCCCTTGAAAACCGTTGTCGTTTCACATTAGAAGTTGTTGAAGGTTGTGGACGAGATAGGTGCTGAAAAGGTTGGAATTAGGTTGTCACCTTTTGCAAGATTATGAGAGAGTGGAGACTCCAATCCAAAAGCACTAGGGCTTTACATGGTTAATGCGCTCAATAGATTCGGCATTTTGTATTGTCACATGGTGGAACCAAGAATGAAGAATGTTACTGAAGTAGTTGAATGCCCTCACAGCCTGGTGCCTATGAGAAAGGCCTTCAATGGCACTTTTATTGTTGGAGGTGGCTACAATCGACAGGGTGGGATCGATGTCGTGGTGAAAGTAGGACAGATCTTGTTGCTTATGGTCGTTTGTTCTTGGCTAATCCAGATTTGCCAATAGATATGCGCTTGATGCTCCTCTCAACAAGTACAACCGTGAGACATTCTACACTCCTCTGATCCGATTATTGGTTATACTGATTATCCATTTCTTGAATAACACCGATGCTTGAGCATCCAAAGGAAGAACTTCCTCATTTAATAAGATGTTTCCTAATTTGCACGTTCATATTGAACATTGTTATTCCAACACCCAAAGTGGATGTCCAATTGAAACATTCACTCTATTATCATTCGATGTGATAGATGAGTGGAAAAGTGTGACGACCATTATATTTAATGGTGATAGAGTGTGTCCCAATTGGACATCCATTTATGTGGGTGTTAGAATAACATTTTTACATTTTCATAAGCATAGCATGGAGAGTGAGGGGTTTTGGGTTTCATATTATTCAATATTATTAAATACCTCTGTCCTAGGTAATTGAATGAACACTATGGAGGCAACTGTAACTTCTCTTAGGTGGATTGTGCACGTAGTATACGAAAGTTTTATTTGATGTTGTTGGATCGAAAATTAATCGGCTAAATGATATTGTATTCCAGATCCCAATGATCACTTTCAAACTAGACGATGTGCACTAAATAGGGCACTCTAATATTTAGCCAATGATCGTTCCTCAATTAACATAGTAAATTGTGTGAGGGTTGAAATCTAAATGCCATGTCCCATGTTCCACCATCTAAATGCCATGTTCCACAATTAACATAATAAATTGTGTCATGGCCTAGGCAGACCCTGAAGAAATTAACTTCTATCCCCCACATCCCTTTTAGCATTTTTTTTTTTTCACAAAACTCTCATTGTAGTCCGTTTAAAATTTTAACCGGATAAATTAGTCCCTGAAAAGGTAAATTTTCAAATTAATCTCTATAAAATTGATTCATCATATGATTAAATTGGTTCTAGAAAAAAAAGACTCTCAAATTGATTCATATAAAATTAAATAATCGAATAAATTGGTATATGTAAAATAGAATAATTAATCAAATTAGTCCATCTTAAGTTGGGTTTGAAGGACTAATTTATCTAATAATTAATCTCTACATGGACTAATTTGAAATTTTTTTTTATAAAAATTAACTTATTTGACTTTTCAATTTTACAACTTGAGAATTTATTTTTCACATCAACTAATTTGTCCTACTTGATTGGAGCTGTGATTTCGGTAACAGCCCATCTTACGTGTAATAATGTCAACGTAGTATTCCAACACATGACCGAAACGAAAAATGTACTATTCCAACAAGACGAGTTCATTTGAGAGTTGGGCAGTAGCTACATGTATTTGCCTCGTTGTGCCTTGTGCTACTATTATTCGTACGTGCTGTGTGATGGTCTAGTGATTATTTTTACTATATGTAGAAAAATAAAGTATACAATATTTTCGTTTGCTTAACATATAATTGAATTATTACTTTACCATTGTTAGATTAAGTTGTAGTTTTAATTTTTATCGAAGGTATATTATCCTAGGACTCTTATCTCATCATTCATATTAGATTCCCTTTAACGACAATTTTATTATTTAATTTGATGTATTTTTTTTATCTAAAATATCTTTTATATTGATATAGTATTGTCTTAACACCTTATTTAACCAGGTCACACCTTAATTAATTATCACACTATCTATATACTAAATTAATTTTTTTATCAGTTAACTTGCAATCTTTGGATCTAAATTAAACCAAATGATGGAGTTATTAATAAGCCACTTAAATATTGTTTTCACCAAAATATCAGGTAGGGATGTGAAAAAAATCTCATGCAGGCTTATAAAGGTCTATGCCTATTCTAGGTGAAACAAAGGCACGAGAAAGAATGATTGAATCATGCTCTTTTAAAACTTTCTAAAATTTTTGTAAAACAAATACTTTTAAGTTCCTTAAAACTTAGAGAAGCGGAAGCAATATTAGTTCTTCATAAAGTTGAACTTTTTGAATAAAGATAATAAATGAAAATAAACTAGAGAACACACAAGTAATACAAGTATATAAAAGAGAGGGATAGAGAATCACTCAAAGGAATTTATATTGGTTCAGCAATCACGCTGCATCCAGTCCCAACTCAAAAGTTGAGAGTTCCATTAAAAAGTGTTTTTGTACAAGCCTCTTCAAGTTTACAACAAATATTCCTTCTCTAGCCTTCACAGGTTACCCCATTAGTAATGTTGTCCTAGCCTCTCCAAGCTCACTTAAATGACCACTAATGAGTCAAGGTTACAACATTGACAAAGGATGTGGTGTTTATGATGCTCTCACTAAGGTAAAGATAACACTTGAATCTCTCAAGATATTACAACATGATTAGAGAATTTGTGAAGTGACTTATAATGATATAGCTCAGGAATGAGAATATTTGCTAAGATGAAAATTGTAAGAAGATTTCAGAATAAAATGATTCTTTCTTAAGAGAACTTTCTAAATCTTTCCAAAGTTAAAAGTTGTGTTCATTGTATTCATAATCGATTTAGCAAGCCTTTAATCTTCAAATAGTGATCCTTTTATAAGTGAAATTTTGAAATAATTGTTATCTCTTGATGGTTAGATCACCTTACACGTGTCCCCTTTTGAACTTTTGTAGGAGAATGGTCTTCAAGCTAACTTTCCTTTGCAATTGGCACAGGACTTTTGATGGCTTAACAATACTATTGTCCTTTTGATTTGTGATGTGGTGTTTGCTTGCTTCAAAATGTGATTCTTTAAGAACAAGTCTGAATGAAATGGAAGTTCCTTGAAGGCTTAAGAAACTTTTTGAGATATATGAACTTAGTTGTGATTGGTAGGAATGATGTTTGAAGAAATCAATTCTTTCTGAAGTTCCTTCTAGAGGTGTCTTTTATCTTTCTGATGTGCATTCTGTTAGCTTCAAAACCCTTCAGAAAGCTTCAAAGCAATATGTTTTGAGTTACAACAAAATCAATTTAAAGAAAATATTTTGAAGAACGACTAATGTCTACCTTGAGTTGCTTGAAATAACATATAGGTATTTTCGGATTGCATAACATGGACTTGAAACGAGAATATTTCACTTTGCATGTGCAAACATGATTTATCTCATATAAAGCAATTGAACTTAATAGAAAGTGAACATTATATCACACGAAGTATGTATACATGCCTTACAGAATAAAAGAAATCATATCAAGAGCAAGAAACCAAAGTCTGAGACTTAGAAAGTAGGATGGGACTTTAGAAAGTACATAAAAAATGAAGATATCCATCAAACTCTAAAGCCAAAGTGTTCCACTACATTCATTCATCACATTCACAATGGTTTGTTCATCAATAAGCCATGATTAAAGACATGAAGACCTAAGAATCATCAAGGAAATGATACCGCATATTAGAAAGCTCACATACAGTTATAGTATGCACTCTACAAGAAACAGAGGAATTTTTGAAATTCAAAAGTCAAAAGCCAATGACTGAACTGGCAGGCATTCTTCCCTGCCACCATGATCAACTACCTTAGCTTTTAGAAGAAGTTCAGACACCACGTTCAGAAAATAAGAGTAATTTTTGAAGTAGCATCAGAAGCCTCATCTTGCAATGGCTTTTACACATCCTTACAAACAGAAAGGCTACTCTTCTAGATTGCTTTTTAAGACACAAATGGATAATCAAAGAAGATCATCTATAAATGGTGATGTTGCGCTTTCAAAGTGGAAACTCTGGAAAAATCTTCTCCTCACATCTTGTAAGGTTCATCACATCATGTAATCAGTTTCTTCATGTGTAAAAATATTCTTTCTACATTCTTGAATAGATATATGTTCTTCCTAGGAAGAAATGATAAAAAAAAGTCATTCAAGTTATCCCAAGTTATTCATGTGTATTTTAAGAAAACAGGTTTAGCTTGGAGAGGCTAGGGAAAAGACTACTTGGTTTAGCTTGGAGAGGCTGATGAATAACTATTGTTAACGTGATAGTAGAGGTTGTCTACTAGTCATAGGTTCAGCTTGGAGAGGTTGGGAAGATACTCGGTTTATCTTGGAAAGACTAGTGAATAACTACTTTCAACATGATAATAGATGTTGTCCACTGCTCATGGGTTCAGCTTGGAGAGGCTGGGAAAGACTACTCAATTAATCTTGGAGAGGCTAGTGAAAAACTACTTGGCTTAGCTTAGAGAGGCTTGGTGAATAATTACTAGGTTTTGATAGTAGAGGTTGGATACTAGTCACATGAGAAAGCTTGGGAAGGCTAATGTAAAGACTATCCATGTTCTTTCTCTAGTTTGAGAAATATATTTAGTGGAAACTCAACATGTGTTGAGTCCTGATATAGGCAATTTTGGCCGAACCAGTATAAAATCTACTGTGTCATATCTTCTTCTTTCTAATCTCTTTTCTTTATTCATTACACGTTTTATCTACTCATATATCTATTTAGCATTTCTGTTATATACTGAAGGCTTCAGAAATCTACCTTCTAAAGAAATATGGGATATATTGTGGATGTTGCTTGAAGAACTTAAATCGTCTCAAAATCTTCTGCCCTAAAGTTATCTTATCAGCAGTGCAAAGCTAAGCCAATAAACGTTGCTGAAACCTCAAATGAAGAGGAAGCATTTGATGAAGAATCTGTGATTAAAATGGAGATGAAATTCTCTATGTCTATCAAAATTGTTAAAATCCTAAAAGGCTATGCACATAAAGGAAGAGACATCAATCTCAGGAAAGATAAAAAGGGCAAAGAACATCTTGAATCAAGTCTTCCAAGCTCAGGGCATCATAAAAAGGTTCCAACCTCAAGGAAAAGAGCATGCTGGGTACTTGGAGCATCTAAAAATGAAAAGATGGCTCAAAAAGTCATGACGACCTAAAAAGATGTTGCATATTCATCTTTCATGACTGAGTACACCTCAATAGAAGGATGTAAGATAAGTGCATCTAAACTCAACCTTTCATATTACTTAGTTCCTCCATGGAATGATAAGTTGCTAGAAGATTCTCAAGCTCTTTCCTTTAAATATCTCAACTTCTAAAGAGAACTTAGTAGGTCACCTTACAAACTGAGGTCTTCAAAAATAAATGCAAAAGAAGTCAGAAAGTTTATTTCTGTATGTTGAAAAGACTTCATGGCTTCTAAAATCTGACCAAGAACAAGTGAAAAATAGTTCAAAATCCTTAAACTTATGATGGGATATCAAAAGCTATAGTTTAGAAAATATAAAAAGGATATTTAAGAGAAGAAGTAATGCAACCTCATTCAATATCTCTTTGTTTTGTTTGTTTCTTTGCCAGGAAGGTATACCCACCTGACAAATGATTCTTGAGAAAGGAATCCTTTAGAAAGGATGGGAAACCTCTCCTTTGAAAACTAACTAAAAAGGACCCAAGAATGTTTGGGTACCAAGATAAAAAACTATTCCTTTTGCAGGTAAAGGGGTCAATTGGTTGAAGTGCCAAGGAACAAACTAACCTTGACTACATCATATACTTATCTTGAACCAGGAAGTGGATCAGAAGCTCAAAGTCTAATTCTTAAATGATTCAAGCTAGATGATGATTGAGCTTAATGAAATCTTTGCTAATGGTTTTCCAAAGAATTGGAGGAATGCCCTGAGAAAATGTGTCTCAAGGATGCTTTGATAGCAGTTAGATAAAAGCAATATCTTTAAAAAATGAGCTATAGAACATCAACTCTTCAGAAAGCATGCTTAGAAGCTCAAAGCAATAAGAAAAGTAACATTTCTTGACACGAACATGAGCAAACTGAAGATAAAAGAGAAGTTTAGGAATCTCAATGATACATAAATTACAAGGGAGTTTCTAACCTAAAGACAACCTCTCAAGACAAAATCATGGAGATTATTCAAAGGAGCTGTTCTAGTTTGAAAAAGGCAAAGTCTAGTTGATCAGTTGAAAATTCATCATCAGGCACAAAGGAGACGTTCAAGAACACATTCAATGGTGCTGGTAATGTCATGAGAATAAAGCAAGTTTGATTGCCCTAGGTCTTTGAGATGATGACTTTATTGGAGACAAAGTTGATAGAAAAAATGCGCAAGTGGTTGCTATTGTTTCTTTGGAAAAGTCTGATCACATGGTCATGCAAAAAGTAGAATACAATTGCTCTCTCTACTGTTAAGGTTGAATATATACCTATTGCAAATTGCTTGGACCTAGATGCTGAATAAGGAACTAGCTAGAAGATTATCACTTGAGGTATTCCAAAATCCCTATCTATTATGATAATACTAGTGCTATTAATCTTGCCAAAAATCCTATCCAGCACTCTAGATCCAAGCACATTGATGTTAAATATCATTTTATTCATGATCACGTAAAAGGAGAAGTTGAGTTAATGTTTGTGAATACTGAAGACCAATTGTCAGATATATTCACAAAGCCATTAGTTAAAGATCATTTTTGTGTTTTGAAAAGCTTTTAAACTTAAGTATGTTTAAACCAACATAAGCATATATAAATAATCTCTGGATACTCTCTCTTTTTCCATAACTCCATGTTGAAGCCCAATAAAAGATATCAGTTTCCAAGACCAAGTATCAAATTGAAGATTTTCAGTTGCTAGATTAGAAAGAAGATGGGTTATTCAAGAAAGAAAAGATGAAGATCAGATAATGGAAATATATGTATGGGATCATACTCTCAGGATATGAAGGCGAGTTATAGTGAGTAAGCTGTGAGTCTCAAATGGGTCAAAAAAGCAAATTAAAGCTTAGAAAGTAAGCCTTTTAGAAAGTGATCTCAAGAGTTAGAAACCTCTCTTTTTGAAGAAGGATGAAAAGTAAGACTTTTCCTACATCTTTGAGTTTCTCTCTCCCACATTATTTCACTTTCAGTTAGTTACGTCACATCACTTAAATAACCTCCCACTTCTCATACATCACGTCTTTACCTTCATCCTCTCCTTTAGCTCTTCAAACCATTCTGTTTCCTCTTATCCCATACCCTCTTTTCTATAAACCGAAGCATTTTACTTCCTCACACATCTTCATTTCTAAATCTTTTTAAAGCCTTAACCTTCTTGCTCTTTCTATACACAACCCGAAAAATGGTTGAAGGAAAACATTTCTTTGGGCGTGTTGCCAACATGGGGACATCTCTCATGTTTGATGAACCTCCTTACCAGGAACACGATGCTAACAACTTCTCTTAGTGGCCAGTAGCCTTAGGAAAATGCTTCAGGAGATCATGGTTCAAGTTCTTATCCTTTTGGAGGTTGTTTCCTTTCAGGATGGGAAGGGTTCCTAAACTTCTCTGATTAGGTATATATGGAATAGTAATTGCTTTCTATTCCAGTTACTACAGGTATTCAAGTCCATCTGATCTTTTATGTCAGAGGCATTGATATAGAGCTAAGCATAACCAAACTCTCCAACATCATTTTTGCTTCTGATGATGGCATCATTTGTATGTCAGAAGAAGATTGGTGAATGGGTCTTGGAGTTTGAGTAAAGGAGGCTTCTAGACTTATCACTGACTCTCCCAAACATCAACTTGGCAACATAACTACCGCCATGTTGAACACCAAGGCGCGACAAGTCTTTAACCTCATCCAATTTTCACTACAAAAAATTAGCGATTAGTGACCGATTTTTCGGTCGCTAATTTCATGAAATTGGTCACCAAACTAGGTAGTGACCGATTTAGCAATCGAAAAATAAAGTTGCTAAAACCATGGTTGCTAAAATATTAGCAAAAGATAAAATCGGTCACTAAATCTTGTGATCGATTTTCCCACCCATATGACCAATGGTTTGGTATGCTATTAGCGACTCAAATCAGTATTAACTTTGTGATTGATTTTGTGATTGTTAGTAACCGATAAATTGGTCACTAATTTTGTGACTAATATATTGGTCACTAATGTGTGATCTCCAAAAAATAATAAAATAAATGTTTGACATCTCACTTTTAAAATTTAAATATATATCAATAAATAAGAAATTATTTATCTATATACAAACAAACAAACTTAAAAATTACCAATATACTTTAACTAGTTAACATCATACAACAAAGTAAAATCAATTCAAATTTTACAATAATACGAAGCTCTCTAATCTAAAATAAAAATAAAGATATTTATTAATAAATCTCTGGAAAATAAATTTCTATAAAGATCACTTTTGGAACTAGTTTCAGGTAGCTATATCCTCTGCCTTATTCATTCTCTACCAAAGAATGGAAACTTCCTCCCCTAACTTACATCCATGCGAAGGATCAAGATTGTAAACAACCATCAACTTTGAAAGACCCTCTTCAAATTCATTCCCTTTTGCTTCCTATTCTTCTTTCTTCTCAAAATAGTACCTCCTCCAACTTTAACTAAGTCTTCAAAATCTTCCTTATATGTGGTCACATAATCCCCAGAAAATAAAACTTTAAGCCACTAAATAGCTTTGGTTCATACAATCATAACAATTAGAATATTAGAACTCACAATAGGAAGCAATTTGCCAAATAATTAAACAATGAATTGCAACTAGTATAAGGGAGCTCAAAACGAAAAGTAACTAAAGATGTTAGGTAACTAAACTAGTGAGCTAAACAGAACAAATGGTCTCAAAACATTGGTCTAGGATTTCCAGGAGCAGGACAAAGAAAATAACAAAGCATTAATAAAATATTTAAGAGAACAAACATTATAAAATATTTAAGAGAACAAACCCAACAAACCACATGGCACTTCAAAGACAAGCTTAGAGCCCATGGATTCAACCTGGGATTGTATTAGGAAAGCCCAATACAATACCACATAAGATCATGATTCATGACAGTGACAAAAATGTATATGTAATTCATCAAAACCTTTTTGTAGCACTTGCCCTTAGTTACTTCAACAATATTGCAGGAGGCTCAGGAACCAGACAACAACTCCATATATTATTCCAACATGAATAAGATCCTGAGTAGTATAATGAATGCATTATTAGACCTACCATTTGTATTCTTAATTATAAGCCAAATTGGAAAGCTTGAAGCATAACAAAATACAATAATAGTAAGGAAAAACGTCAAAATTGCACCGTTAAAGAAATTTTATAATCCAACATATGTACATGTGTAGCAAAGAAAATGTAGAATGGAAAATATTTCACTTTTTGGTAGCATTAATGGGCCAGATGAAAGTGGAGTGTAAAAAGCAATTCACTCATGGACCAACCTGACCACTCCTTCCATAGCACAAATATGGTTTATAAGTGATTTTTCACCTTCTATCAAACAAGTGAAAATATAAAAGTTTCATCCAACTCCATCATTGATCTTCTCCTTGTTTTTCCACCTTTCAATATTTTACCTACTAAAGTATGCTACTAGACACTTGAGGGGCTAGACAACTCTATTTCTATTATTCAGCTTTGGAAATGAGTACTTCTACTGTTAGTGCAAGCAAATAGGTGATGGGAGTTCCTAAATGAGTAACGAATTGTATCTTCCATTTGAATCTTCGATAAAATTTAAATTTCAATTTGTGTTGATTTTTATGATGTTAGTCCCTTGTATTCTTCTAATCTTATTATTGAAAATATTATTCTTTTATCCAATGAGTTATGGTTATAACTTTTAAAGAATAATTTTTCCTACATATATTGGCTATTTTTTTTCTTCTATATTATTGTTAGTGTAAGGATACTCACCACCATGCTGTAATAGAAACCATTATAGTGGACTTCAATCCCTAGTAAGTCACACTAATTGAGTTATAAATGAGGAAGTACATTTTGCATAAATCATCCTCCCTCCCTAATAATGAAAATTGACACAAAGTTACAACAATAGTAAACTACCAAATTCCCAACCAAACTAAATGATAAAAATAAAGCTAGTTCAATATATAGTCAAATGAACTAAGATGAATAATAAATATAATTAGTATCACAAAAATTTTCACAAACTTGATGATATTATTGATCTATGATATTTCTAATCCAAATTGAAGAAAAATCATTGAAAGCAACCCCAACAAACAATATTACAAAAAAGGAAGGTAACTCGAATACATACTCAAACTATAGTGCGATTGTAAGTGTTGCAAAATTGAATCAATGCTGTCTAATTCTCTAGATCAATAGTTTCACTTATGACTTTGGGGTACCTCCCAGGCGAAACTAGAAAGTTGAGAACGCGAATCAATAAAAAATTCACGACAAACATTATAAAATATTTATATGTAAACACTTTTATCAAGGTTAGAGATTTTATCTTATCAAATGATTTAGAATCTGTTGTGTATTTTTGCAATGCAATAGTAACAAAATTGAATATAGAGATCCCAAGAAAGTAAAATAGTGAAAAAAATGGAAGAGAAGGTGAAATTGGGATGGCTTTGTGGTGGCTTCAATCATCGGAGACGGTGTTCCGTGGCAGTGGCTTCATGGGAAAGATCAACACAGAGGGCTGAGTCCGGGTGGCATCGTGGAGGAAATATCAACACAGAGGGGCTGAGTGGTGGTGGCTTCGCGAGGTAAAGATCACAATAGAGGGTTACATTGCAGCAAAGATTCACTGGAGAAGGAGGAGACGCGTGCACGGCGGTCATGAATAGAGGGATAGCGGCGTCGCGCGAGACCGAGAAGGGGAAAGCACATGCGCACGGGGCCAAGGATGGAACGATGGCTATGTGAGGAAAAAATGAGAATGGGTGGCGGTGTAGAAAGAGAGAGTGAATGGGAGAGATTTAGAAGGAAAATGATATGCTTAGGGCTTTTTTTCTCTTTATATGTTTCAGCCAGGAGTGACGATATATCGGCCACTAATTAAAATATTAGTGACCGATTTGGAAACCAACTTTTATACAGGCAATCACTTTTGGTATGAATTAATATTGGTCACAAAATTGGTCACTAATATTTCAATTAGCGACCGATTTTTATATAGGCAAGGATTTGTAGAATGAATTAATATCGCTCACAAAATCGGTCACTAATTGAAATATTAGTGACTGATAGTTATGCAGGCAATGATTTCTTGTATGAATTAATATTGATTAGAAAATCAATCACTAATTGAAATATTAGTGACCGATTTTTATGAAAGTAAGGTTTTCTGTATAAATAAATATCGGTCACTAAATCGATCACCAATTTAATTTAGTGACTGATTTTTCCACCATTTTCATTTTCTCTGATAGCTCAATTGTCGCTAATTCTATCACTAATTCAACATTTTGGTGATCGATTTATTTTGGTCACAAAATCGATCACTATTTGACATATTTCTAGTAGTGTTTCTCTACTCCTAAGGCTTGGAAGCACACATCTGTTGGTTGGGATGAACTTCATGTTACTATTTTATTTATTGGCAAAATGAAAGGTAAACTTGCCTAGACTAATCTTTGACTACATGCTAAGTGTCATCTCTCTAGGGAAAAAGAGAACTACTACTATTCCTTATGGGATTTTGTTAACCAAGATCTTTGAGTTTTTTGCAACACCTGTTAGAAAACAAATGGTATAAGTATATGGAAGGAATGAAGTACTTTCTAAGTTCTTTCAAGACCATACAAAGACCAATCGATGTTGTTTATCTGGTGTTTGAAGGAGAGCCTGAGAATAAGAGATCAGCCTTGAAAAGGTAGCAAAGGAGAATGAGGGATGAAGATGAAAAAGAAAGATCATTCTTCTTGAAGACAACTTCAATGAAAGTAAAAGGCCTAGGGCTAACCCTATAAATGTTGCATGGCCTCAAATTCTAGAATGACACAAGCTTAGGGTCTTCTAATTCAGAATCTACTTCTAAAAAGGAAATATTTTCAAAGAATGAGTCAGTAGATGGTATCTCTAAGAAAAGCTCACCTCAAGTAAATGCTCCTCTCCTTGATCCAGTTATTCCTGAACCATCTCCAGTGCAGGTCCTGAGCCTCTTCAAGCCAACCAGCACAAGGCACAACCAAGCTTTCCAGAAGTACAAGTGCTGCTCTAAGAACAATGCCTAAACAACAACCGGGTAGATCAGATGGAAGCCTTATCACATTGACATGAAGCTCTTATGTAGAGATTCTTCATGAAGTCAAGCGCTAAGGTTAAGGATGGTGTTTGTGGATTCCACACCTCTTTTTGTTGATGAAAAAATGGGAGAAGGAATAGATAGAAAAAGAATCTTATGTTGAGAAAAATAGGGGAAGTATGCATTGAGGGGAGAACTTTCAGAGATTCAGAAATCTTTTTGCATCTACATTTTTTTAAGAACATTTATGATTTCCTATGTTTTAAAATACATCTATTCTAGTTTCATATTGATGCTTGGTTACATGCAACATATATCTTCATGTGCAATCTTATTTGGAAGTCTTTATCCTTACCTTGAGTGCTAAGTATGCGCTGATCCTTTCCTTATATAAACATGAGCATCAGCTTTCAAAAATAAGTTTGGATAAAGTACTGCTAAATAAGGAAATCAATCAAGATTAAATATCACAAGTATTACTTGTTAATTATTCAAGCACGTGTATCTTCAGAAAGTTTTTTTTCCTGAAAATAAAGCTGGTTATTTTAAAAGAACTTAAACGATAATATCCGTTTATTACCACTCTGATGTATCTAGAGAGTACTCTAGTAAATTTAGAATCTTCATAAATAACAAAGTCAACTCTGATTTAAGTTACTAAAGGCTTTAAAACATTTGAAAACCTTATCCATATCATGCCTTAAGAAAAGAACTTCATGAATGTTACAGCTTATAATGTTTTGAAATAATAGCTATTATCATGAAATATTCAATTCTATTTCTTTCAACATCTCTTCAAATATTTTCTTCAAATTGGTTTGTCATCATCAATAAAGGAGAGATTGCTAGCTTCGAAACTTTAGAAAGCTTCAAAGCAATATGTTTTGAGTGATGACCAAACCAATTTAAAGAAAATATTTTGAAGAATGACTAATGTCTACCTTGAGTTGCTTGAAATAGTATACAGGTGTTTTTGAATTGCATAACACGGACTTGAAATGAGAATAATTTCACTTTGCATGTGCAAACATGATTCATCTCATATAAAGAGATTGAACTTAATAGAAAGTGAATATTATATCACAAAAAGTATGTATACATGCCTTATGGATTAAAGGAAATCATATCAAGAGCAAGAAACCAAGGTCTGGGTCTTTGAAAGTAGGACAAGACTTCAAAAGGTACATAAAAAATGAAGATATCCATCAAACTTTGAAGCTAAAGTGTTCCACTATATTCAATCATCACATTTGCAATGGTTTGTTCATCAACAAGCCATGATTAAAGACGTAAAGACCTAAGAATCATCAAGGAAACGATATGCATCAGAAAGCTCACATAGAGTAATAGTATGCGCTATACAAGAAACAGAGGAAATTTTTTAGATTCAAAAATCAAAAGCTAGTGACTGAACTGGCAAGTCATCTTTTCTTCCACTATGATCAACTACCTTAGCTTCTAGAAGAAGGAGTTTAGAAACCATGTTTAGAAAGTAAGAGTAATTTCTAAAGTAGCATTAGAAATCTCATCTTGCAACGGCTTTTGCAACAGTCCTGACAAACATACAGGTTACACTTCTAGATTGCTTTTCCAAGACACAAATGGATGATCAACATGTGTCACTTGAGATCTATCAGAGGTAATGGTCATAAGGAAGACCATCTATGAATGGAGATGTGTGCTTTCAAATAAAAAAGAGATTGACGCTACTCAAAAGTGGAAACTCTGAAAATCTCTTCTTACATCCTGTAAGGTTCATCACATCATGTAATCAGTTTCCTTACTTGTAAAAATCTTCTTTCTATGTTCTTCAATTAATATATGTTGTTCCTAGGAAGAAATAATAGATAGAAGTCATTCAAGTTTTCCCAGGTTATTCATGTGTATTTTAAGGAAACTTGAGTGTAGGTTAGTTTGAGTGGCAACCCAAATACAAACCTTTGTATCCTTGATCCAATAGTGATCAGTGTGAGTTAGCTTGGAGAGGCTAGTCAAAGAGTACTTGCAACGTGATAGTAGAGGTTGTCCTGGCCACGGTTCAGCTTGGAGAGGTTAGGGAAGATCTCGGTTTAGCTTGGAGAGGCTAGTGAATAACTACTTTCAATGTGATAGTAGAGGTTTTCTATTGGCCACAGGTTCAGCTTGGAGAGGCTAGGGAAGACTACTCGGTTATTTGGAGAGGCTAGTGACAAACTACTTAGCTCAACTTGGAGAGGCTGGTGAATAACTACTCAGGTTGTGACAGGAGGGTTGTCTACTGGTCGCACAAGAGAGCTTGGGAAGGATATGTAAAAACTATCCATGTTCTTTCTCTAGTTTGAGAAAGATGTTTAGTGGAACATCAACATATGTTGGGTCCTGAATGTAGGTAGTTTTGGCCAAACCAGGATAAAATCTGCCATGTCATATCTTTTTCTTTTGATCTCTTTTACTTTAGTCATTATGCTATTTTATCTACTCATATATCTATTTAGCGTTTCTGTTATATACTGAAGGCTTCAGAAATCTACCTTTGAAACAACTAATCATATTTCCGCTGCACTTCAAGCTTGATGCTTGACAGTTCTTTTGTTAAATGTTTCAGATGTGAAAAAAGACAAAGCATGATTCAACCCCCGTCTGTGTACTTTTATACCTACAAGTGGTATAAGAGCTAGGCCTCTGAGGGTTGAGCAATCCAACAATTGCAAAGGACAAAGATCTAAAAGGATAGAATGACATGAACACTCATTCAGAAGGTCACTTTATTATCTGATTGTCTTTTTTGATAAGGTTCCAGAATCTATCAAGGAATGCTTATGTTAAAAAGAGTCCCAAGGAGTAAGTGGATAAGAACAACAAAAAGAAAGAGCTCAGTTGAAATCTTTAAGCCAAGCTCTTGTTCATATGTGCACTAAGCAGAGATAAATATGACATTTTTGTGGCTTGTGACATGTGAAAGAAAATATGGGATAGACTATGGATACCGCTTGAAGAACTTAAACTATCTCAAAAGTCTTCTGCCTTGAAGTTATCTTGTTGAAGTAGTGCAAAGCTAAAGCAATAAAAGTTGCTGAAACCTTAAATGAAGAGGAAGGATCTGATGAATAATCTGATATTGAAAATAAAGATGAAATTCTCTTTGTCTGTGAAAATTGTCAAAAGCCTGAAAAGGCTACAAAAAAAGGAAGATACATCAATATCAGGAAAGATAAAAAAGGCAAAAAACATCTTGAATCAAGTATTCCAATCTCAAGGCATCACAAAAAGGTTCCAACCTCAAAGAAAAGAGCACGCTGGGTACTTGAGCATCTTTGATGAAGAAAAGATGGCTCAGAAAGTCATGACGAGCTAAAAAGATGTTGCATATTCATCTTTCATGACTGAGTACACCTCAACAGAAGGATGTAAGATAAGTGTATCTGAACTCAACCTTTCATATTACTTAGTTCTTCCATTGATGAGTTGCTAGAAGATTCTTAAGCTCTTTCCTTTAAATATCTTAACCTAAAGAGAACTTAGTAGGTCACCCTAGAAACTGAAGTCTTCAAAAAGAAATGCAAAAGAAGTCAGAAAGTTTATTTTTGTATGTCAAAAAGACTTCATGGCTTCTAAAATCTAACCAAGAACAAGCAGGAAATAGTTCAAAATCATTGAACTTATGATGGGATATAGAAGCTATACTTTATAAAATAGTTTGTTTTCTTTACCTCCAGAAGGTACACTCACCTGATAAATGATTCTTGAGAAAGGAATCCTTTAGAAAAGATGGAAACCTCTCCTTTAAAATCTAACCAAAAAGAACCTAAGAAAGTCTGGGTACCAAAATCAAAAACTATTTTTTTTTTTGTAGGAAAAAGGGGTCAACTGTTGAAGTGCCAAGGAATAAACTAACCTTGACTACATCAGATACTTATCCTAAACCAGGAAGTGGATCAAAAGCTCAAAGTCTAAGATTCTTAAATGACTCAAGCTAGATGATGATTAAGCTTAATGAAATATTTGCTAATGTTTTTCAAAAGAATTGGAGGAATGTCTTGAGAAAATGTATCTCAAGGATACTTCTGATAGTAGTTAGATGAAAGCAATATCTTCAGAAAATGAGCTCCAAAACATTAACTCTTCAGAAAGCATGCTCAGAAGCTCAAAGCAATTAGAAAGTAACATTTCTAGACTGGAAGATGAGCAAATTGAAGATAGAAGAGAAGCTAGGGAATCTCAATGATAGAAACTACAAGGGAGTTTCTGACCTAAAGACAGCCTCTCAAGACAAAGTTCGTGGAGATTATTCAAGGGAGCTATTCTAGTTTGAAAAAGGCAAAGTCTGGTTGATCAGTTAAAAATTCATTATCAGCACAAAGGAGATGTTCAAGAACACATTAAATGGTGTTGGCAATGTCATGAGGAACAAAGCAAGTTTGATTGTACTAGGTCTTTGAGATGATGACTTCACTGGAGATAGAGTTGATAGAAAAAGTACCAGTGGTTGCCCCGCTTTGGAAAAATTTTGATCACATGGTCATGCAAAAAGTAGAATACAATTGCTCTCTTCCTGTTAAGGTTGAATATGTCACTGCTAAATTGCCTACCCAGATACCTATGGATAAGGAACTAGCTAGAAGATTATCACTTGTGGTATTCTAAAATCCCTATCTACTATGATAATACTAGTGCTATTAATTTTGCCAAATCCTATCTAGCACTCTAGATGCAAGCACATTTATGTTAAACATCATTTTATTCATGATCACATCCAAAAAGGAGATATTGAGTTAATGTTTGAGAATACTAAAGACCAAGTGTCAGATATATTCACAAAGCCATTAGCTACAGATCGTTTTTGTGTCTTGCAAAAGCTTTTAAACGTAAGTGTTTTTAAACCTACATAAGTATTCATACACAAATCATCTTTGGATACTCTCTCTCTCTCTTTCCATAACCCCAAGTTGAAGCCCAATAAAAGATAGCAGTTTGCAAGACCAAGTATCAGATTGAAGATTTTCAGTTTGCGAGATTAGAAAAAAGATAGGTTATTCAAAAAGAAAAGATGAGGATCAGATAATGGAAATATATGTATGGGATCATACTCTTAGTATATGAAGGCGAGTTATAGTAAGTAAGTTGTGAGTCTCAAATGGGCTTGAAAGAGGAAAGTGAAAATAGAAAGTAAGCCTTTTAGAAAGTGATTTAAGAGTCAGAAACCTCTTTTTGAAGAAGGATGAAAAGGCGGGACTTTTCCCACATCTTTGAATTTGCTCTCTCCCACATTGTTTCACCTTTAGTTAGTTATGTCACATTACTTAAATAACCCCCCACTTCTCACACATCACTTTTTTACCTTCATCCTCTACCTTATGCTCTTCAAATTGTTCAGTTTCCTCTCATCCCACATCTTCTCTTCTGCAAAACAAAGCTTCTTGCTCCCTCACACATCTTCATTTCTATATCTTTTTCAAGCATCAACCTTCTTGCTCTTTCTTATACATAACCCAAAAAAATGGCTGAAGGAAAACCTTGCTTTGGGTATGTTGCCAACATGGGGACATCTCTCATTTTTTATGAACCTTTCTACTAGCAACACTATGCTGACAACTTCTCTTAGTGGCCAATAGCCCCATGGGAAATGCTTTGATGGGAGATCATGATTCATTTCCTTCCATGGATGGTTCCTAAACTTCTCTGATCGGGTATTTAGGAATGGTAACCGTTTCTATTCCCAGTTGTTATAGGCATTGAGTTCTTGACCTCTTATGTCAGAGGCATTGACATAGAGCTAAGTATAACCGACCTCTCCAACATTATTCATGCTCCTGATGGTGGCATCATCTATTTGTCAAAAATAGACTGGTAGATGAGTCTTGGAGTTTCAGTAGAGGAGGTTTCTAGACTTATCATCTGACTCTCCCATATATCAACCTAGCGACATAACTACCGCCATGTTGAACACCAAGGCGCAACAAGTCTTTATCTTCATCCAATTTTCTCTACTCCCAAGTCTTGGAAGCACACATCTATTGGTTAGGATGGACCTTATTACTATTTTGTTTATTGGTAAAACGAAAGGTAAACTTGCCCAGACTAATCTTTGACTACATGCTAAGTGCCATTTCTCCAGGGAAAAAGAGATTTGCTATTGTTCTATATGGGATTCTATTGACCAAGATCTTCGAGTTATTGCAATAACCATTGGAAAATGAATCGTATGAGTATATGGAAAGAACTGAGTACTCTCTAAGTTTTTTAAGACCATATGAAGACCAACCGATGTTGTTTCATCTGGTGTCAGAAGACAGAGCCTTAGAATATGAGATGAGCTCTTGAAAAGGCAGTGAAGGAGAATGAAGGAAGAGGAAAAAAAAGATCATTCTTCTTGAAGAGCTTCAATGAAAGTAGAAGCCCTGAAATAATTGTCAGATATGGGGGCTTACCCTGTAGATGTTGCATGGCCTCAGATTCTTAGAATGACACAAGCTCAGGGTCTTCTGATTCGGAATCTATTTATAAAAAGGAAATATCTTCAAAGAATGAGTCAGGATAGCATCTTTAAGAAGAGCTCACTTGAAGTAAATGCTCCTTTCCTTGATCCAGTTGTTCTTGAACCATCTCCAATGTAGGTGCTAGCCTCTTCAAGGCAACTAGTACAAGCGTTGTTCGAGAACAATGCCTAATCAACAACCAGGTAGATTAGATAGAAGCCTTATCACGACAATATGAAGCTCTTCTACTAGAGATTCTTCGTGAAGCGAGGCACCAGGGTTGATGATGGTGTTCCTAGATTCCAGCACACCTCCTTTTGTTGACAACAAAGGGGAGGGAGAAGGAATAGATAAAAAGAAAATCTCGTGCTAAGAAAAATAAGGGGAGTATGCATTGAGTGGAAGAACTTTCAGAGATTCAGAGATCTTTTTGCATCTGCATTTTTTTTAAGAACATTTTGATTTCCTATGTTTTAATATACATATGTTCTGGTTTCATATTGATGCTTGGTTACATGTAATATATATAACCATGTGCAATCTTATTTGAAAGTCTTTATCCCTGCCTTGAGTGCTAAATATGCACTAACACTTTCCTTATATAAACATGAGCATTAGCTTTCAAAAATAAGTTTGGATAAAGTACTGAATAAGGAAATCAATTAAGATAAAATATCACAAGTATTACTTATTAATTATTCAAGCACGTGTATTTTTAGAAAGTTTTTTTTTTATTGAAAATCAAGCTAGTTGTGTTAAAAGAACTTAAACGATAATATCTGATTTATTATCCAATTTATTACCGCTTTGATGTATTTTAGAGAGTACTATAAGTAAATTTAGAATCTTAATAAACAACAAAATTAGCTCTTATTTAAGTTACTTAATGCTTTAAAACGTTTGAAAACCTTATCCATATCATGCCTTAAGAAAAGAACTTCATGAATGTTACAGCTTATAAAGTTTTGAAAGAATAGCTATTATCATGACATATTCAATTCTTTTTCTTTCAACATCTCTTCAAAAGATTTTTTTTAAATTGGTTTGTCATCATCAAAAAGGGGAGATAGTTAGCTCCATAACCCTTAGAAAACTTCAAAGCAATATGATTTGAGTGACAGCAAAACCAATTTAAAGAAAATATTTTGAAGAATGACTAATGTCTGCTTGAGTTGCTTGAAATAGCATCCAGGCATTTTCGAATTGTATAACACGGACTTGAAATGGGAATAATTTAACTTTGCATGTGCAAACATGATTTATCTCATATAAAGAGATTGAACTTAATAGAAAATGAATATTATATCACAAAAAGTACGTATATATGCCTTACGGATGAAAGAAAATCATATCAAGAGCTAGAAACCAAGGTCTGGTTCAAAACTAGGATGGGACTTCAAAAGGTATATAAAAAATGAAGATATCCATCAAACTCTAAAGCCAAAATGTTCTACTATATTCAATCATCACATTCGCAATAGTTTGTTCATCAACAAGCCATGATTAAAGACGTGAAAACCTAAGAATTATCAAGGAAATTATACGCACATCAAAAGCTGCATATAGTAATAGTATGCGCTCTACAATAAATGGAGGGAATTTTTGAAATTCAAATTTGAAATTCAAAAGTCAAAACCCAGTGATTGAACTACCTTATCTCTTCTACCACCATGATCAACTACCTTAGCATCTAGAAGAAGGAGTTCAGAAATCACGTTCAGAAAGTAAGAGTAATTTCTAAAGTAGTATCAGAAACTTCATCTTGCAATGGCTTCTGCAATAGTCCTGACAAAAAGATAGGCTACTCTTTTAGATTGCTTTTGCAAGACACAAATGAATGATCAACTCATGTCACTTGGAGATCTGATCAAAGGCATCGGTCACAAGAAAGACCATCTATAAATAGAGATGTTGCGCTTTCAAATAGATTGATGTTACTCAGAGTGGAAACTCTGAAAATCTTTCTTCATATTCTGTAAGGTTCATCACATCATGTAATTAATTTTCTTACTTGTAAAAATCTTCTTTCTATGTTCATGTATAGATATATGTTCTTCCTAGGAAGAAATTATAGAAAGAAGTCATTCAAGTTATCTCAAGTTATTCATGTGTATTTTAAGGAAACTTGAGTATAGGTTAGTTTGAGTGGCAACCCAAACACAAACCTTTGTGTCCTTAATCTAGTAATGATCAGTGTGAGTTAGCTTGGAGAGGCTAGTTAAAGACTACTTGCAACATGACAGTAGAGGTTGTTTCCTGGTCACGAGTTCTACTTGAGAGACTGGGGAAAGACTACTGGTTCAGCTTGGAAAGGCTGAATAACTACTTTCAACCTTGCAGTAGAAGTTGTCTATTAGTCACGGGTTCAGCTTGGAGAGGCTTGGAAAAGACTACTGATTAAGCTTATAGAGGCTGGTGAATAACCACTTTCAACATGATAGTAGAGGTTGTCTACTGGTCACACAGAGAGATTGGGAAGACTAATGTAAAGTTTATCCATGTTCTGTCTCTAGTTTGATAAAGATGTTTAGTAGAACCTTAACATGTGTTGAGTATTGGATGTAGCAGGTTCGGCCGAACCTATAAAATCTACTGTGTCATGTCTTTTTCTTTCTAATATCTTTTACTTTATTTATTATACTATTTTATTTGCTCATATTTCTATTTGGCATTTCTATTATATACCGAAGGCTTCACAAATCTACCTTTGAAACAACTAATCATATTTCCACTACACTTCAAGCTTAATGCTTGATAGTTCTTTTGTTAAATGTTTCAAATGGGAAAAGAGGCAAAGCACAATTCAATCCCCCCTTCAAGTGCACTTTTATACCTACACATTCTTTCTCATAACTCTAATTACTTTCTAAGATACATTATACATTAAATTCATTCAAAGCTCATGAAAAATAATCATATCTTGCAAGAGTTATGGAATTTGAGTTGCATTTTAACATTTTCATTAAGTTTATTAAAGAATTTAAGCATAAAGTGTATGATATGAACCTGAACTTTACAAAAGACACTTGGACACACAATTAGTCCTCTTTCTTAAATGATCCTTTAAACCTTCATTTGTTGTCACTCGATTCAAACCAAGTTATAAACAAGCTTTCTCAAGGGTTCTGGAGCTTAACTTATCCCATCTTTAAGCATAGTTAC
This sequence comes from Dalbergia oliveri, assembly GCA_030441495.1. Classification (NCBI taxonomy): domain Eukaryota; kingdom Viridiplantae; phylum Streptophyta; class Magnoliopsida; order Fabales; family Fabaceae; genus Dalbergia; species Dalbergia oliveri. Next base: position 31,949,841 of record JAMLFY010000008.1, on the reverse strand, counting down.
ATTATTTAATAACTTGTTATAAAAGAATTTTTTTATTGGTCCAACCATTTAAGTACAATTACATATCATAAAAATCGTTTGCATCAAATTTCATAAAAATTAAATATCAATAAGAATGCAATCATGTAGCTTTTATCGTTACTCATTTTAAACATATATATTACATTAATTTTGATATACATAAAAATTATTCCAAACGATTTTAGATCAATCTAAAATTTTATAAACATGAATTATACAATGTGGACATCTAATTCAATGGTGGGTTTTGTTAAAAATTAATCAAATAAAAAGTTATTCACTAGTATAACAATAGCTTAAAGTTATTCCATGATTTTAGATTTACTTGAGATTTTATAGGCACGATCTCTCCCTTAGCTTCCTCTAAAGATGACATAAAAATGGGTGAGAAATACTAGATTTCTCAGTATGGGTAAAGTATCATCATGGTCATTCTTAGTCACTTTTGTTTATTAAGAAAAGATGTGCATCTATCAATGTTCTTTTTTAAGTTTAGAAAAATATTAAAATCCAAGTGAGTATTTCTTTTATTTAAGACCTTTGTGCATGAATGCATTCTACCTTATAATCATGAATAAGTAGAATCATTCATAATTGATACCAATTTTATGGGGATTTTTTGTCTTTCATTGTCAACAACAAATAATTCGCAAGTTCCAATTTTGCTTCACAAATCTCAATTTGGGAATGGAAATGACTCAACTTATGCATTCTCAATTCCATAATTTTGTTAAGAGAATATTTGTATTTGATGATTTTGGATGAACCATTGATGACTTTGTTCTTTATATGTTACTTCTGTAATAAATGAAATGAACAATATGGAAAGAGAAAGATAGAGAAAGAAAGATAACTTCAATATTCTTAATAAATAAAGTTGTTAGTGTTTTGGCAAGCACAATGACATAAACTAATAAAACAATGATGATGAGAGAAAGTAAAATTACAACCAAAAAAAAAAAAGATAAAGAAAGATAAGACAAATGTGAGTTTAGAGGATTGTACTTGATTTCCCATGCACTCCTTGCTATCATTATGACTATAAAGATAAGTGAATGTACATAAGTTTCTAGATAGAACTCCCTTTTACAAAGTCATTATCATTTTATTCATAGACTAAACTAATTCTATCAAATTGTACCAAGTGGCTATGACATTTATCTAATCTAATGGCTTTAGCGATTTTCATTTGAATTTGACAATGACAGTTCTCGCTTCTTTTGAATTTCCTTCTGACTTGTGCTTTTTGAGGTTTACATTTTGCAAATTTAACAACCGTCCATACTCAGTAACTACTTTTGAATCTTGTATCTATCAACACACCCTATTGAGCTCACATGTTGATGAAAGCTATGTAGGTAGAAAGGTGCACGAGAATAAGGGGTTGAATTGTGCTTCGCTTTTTCTTTCTTTTTCTTTTTCTAAAAACTTGGATAGATACTATCAAGTATTAAACTTCAAGTGCAACGAAACAATGTTAGAAAATGTCACAAAGTAACTTTCTGAACTATAATACTAATGTAAAAAATTGATTAAAAAGTTTTCTGGAAAACACAATATAAATAGCACAAGGTAAAAAAATAAAAGAGTTAGGCAAAAGAAGATCCTACACATAAGTTTTATATCTTGTTCGGCCAACTTGCCTACATCCAGTTCTCAATCATTGTTGAGTTTCATTAAAACCTTTCTCAACCTAAGAAAGTTGGATAGTCTTTACAGTAGCCTTTCCAAGATCTTACCAGTGACTAATAGTTCACTCTCCTGTCATAATTAAGTAGTTTTTGACCAGCCTTTTCAAGCTAACACTGTGACCAATAGCTTACTCTACTATTAATCGAGTAGTCTTTGACTAGCCTCTCCAAGCTAACATTGTGACCAGTAGCTCACTCTACTACCACATTACAAGTAGTCTTTGCTTAGCATCTTCAAGCTAACTCATAATGATTACTATTGGATCAGGTTACAAAGGTTTGTGTTTGGGTTTAAATAGTCAAACTAACTAACACTTAGTTTTTCTAAGATGAACAATAACAGACCTAGAAAACTTGAATGAATTTTTTCTATCAATTTTTCTTGGGAAGAACATATAATCTATTGAGAATGTAGAAAGAAGATTTTAATAGATGAGAAACTGATTACAAGCAGTAATAAACTTTACAAAGGATGAAGGAAAATTTCTTCAATGTTTCAACACTCTTCTTAGTAAAAATCGTTGATTGTAAGGACCGCATATCTACCTATACTTGATCTTGTCTTTATGACCGTTGCCCTTAATCTATTTTCCTAGTGACATGTGTTGATATTATTTTTGTGTCTTGGAAAAGTAGTCTAGAGAAATAGCTTGCGTTGTAGAGTAGTTGTAGAAGTCATTGTGAAATAGAGGTTTTTTGAGGCCACCTTTGAAACTACTTTTTACTTTTTGAACAAGGTTTCTGAACATTTCCTTCTAGAAGCTAGGGCAGTTGACTAAGTTAGCAGAAGAGATGTCACGTTAGTCTTTGACGGGTTTGATTTTAAATTTGAATTTCAAAATTCTCTCATTATCTTGTAAAGTGCACCATTTCACTTTGAAACATGCTATCTAAAGTGCGGTAAGGGTTCTTAGTATTTCTTTGATCTTCTAGTCTTCAAGCAAAGCCTGTTGATGATGATATGATTACGATCATGCTAATTGAAGGTTGTAATATACACTTGCTTCAAAGTTGGATTGAAATCTTCACTTGAAATATACTTTTTGAAATCACGTGCTACTTTCTAAAGATCTGAGCCTTGATTTCTTGACTTGAAAGTTTTCTTTAACCCATTGAGCATATGTTCGTTCATTCCACAATATATTTTTCACTTTCGTTAAGTCTCAATCTCTTCAAATGAGATTAAACATGTTTACATATATTATGTGAAAATATTTTCATTTTGCGAACCATGTTATGTGTAACATCCTAGTTCTTTTCTTTAGAAATTGATGGAGGAATGGTTAATGGGAATATTAAGATTCTGAGACGTAGTTGTGATGAGAACGACCCTATAATTGAGCACAAAAAAAAGAAATGAATAGTGTTTTGCAAGCCCCAGGCCGCTGTTAGCCAAAACCTGAGATTAAGGACTGAGGTGCCCGAAATTAGGAAAAAAATGGGAATAAGGTTAGAAATAGTTAGAAATGAAAATTTTATGCTTAGAATTAATTTTCAGTAATATCAATTTTATCGGGTATGATGTTTACCCGTTCGGGAAATTTCGGTGTGTGATTTTTAATACGAAAGATATTTTCATCATCACCAATGGATAATATCTATCCATTTAGAACATGCGAAGGCCAAGATTTAATCTTGGAATCCAAGATTAAATCTTAGCCATCCATTTTGCTTTATTACACAAATGATTGCTTTATCACATAATATCTTCATGCATTAAATACAAAGAAACCAAGTCACAAACTTCTTCTCCAAGCCAAACCCATTTCGGCCAGCAAGGGAAAGAGAAGAGCAGCCACCATTTTCATCTTCAAGAGCTTGATCTTGAGTTCTAAGCCCAAAAACACTAGCCTAAAGTTGTTGAAACCTCAAAGTTCCTTTATTAAACTTGTTTTACACCTTGATCTCTACAAATCTAACCGAACAAAATCTCTATTCCTCATCAAACCTTGTTTTGTTACCTCACACCTCACTGATTTAAGAGGGGTTTGAAGTTGGTTTGGGAGCTTTGGAGTGGAAGGATTCAAGTTTGGATCATCTTGGAGCCAAAGATCCACTAAGTTGCTAAAAGTAGGGTTTTAATTGCTTTTTCTTGTCAAATTTATTCTGATGTGTTTTGATGGAGCCAAGCCCAAAATTTCTGGTTATGTTGGATGATATTATGTTGATATTGATGTATTAATTTTGGTGGTGGGTTTGGATGGTGTTAGAGTATGATTTTTGTTAAAGGAAATCTTGACTAGGTTGCTGGATTTTTGACTTTCCTGCAAGTAGTAGTTATGCATGAATTTTCCGGTATAGTTATGGGTAGTTTCATGAGCTATAAAAATTATATGTTGGAGTTAACATCTTAAAATAACTACATGAATTTTCTTGAGTGTTGATTTTAAGGTTTACTGCCTCAAAAAAATCAAAAACAGAAATGAGACTAATGCTGTCTTGATTGTTGAAACTGAAGCAATAAGGTTGTCCAAATTTATTACCATAGCAAATGATTGAACTAGCCCTTGAAAATTTTACATGAAGTTACTAACATATTGATGTATCACTGTAAATTTTATTGTGCATTGATTCAATCATTTTCTAGGGTTAAAAATTATGAGAACTCTAGTCTGATCTGTGAATTGGTGGCCCCTGACCACTAAATTTGTGCATTTTACTGAAGGAGTTAGAGAGCTCTATTTGTCTTGAAATTTTTACAGGGCCTCCTAGACACATTGAAGTGTCATGGAGAATTTTTGTGGCATTTGAATCAAACAGCTGTAGGGAAAATAAATTTTTCTACTTAAGCACAGATTTTGCCAATATGCTGAATGAATTACAAATGTTGATTTAGTACTATAATGACTTGTAATTCAACTAGGATGTGAATGAATGCATACTATGAACTCTAATAATTGATTAATGAGAAAAGAATAAGGATTACATTGTGCATGAATGCATATATATGGTTTATGCATGCCTTGGGGAAAGAGAAAAGTACTTGATATACCTATGTGAGACAAGAGAATTTATACATTTCACTAGTGCATGTTTGAAAGATGGGAAAACAGAGACAAGGCTTAGATGGGATAGAGAGGGAAGGCAAGAGTAAGGACTTCCTGGCAAATTTTATAAGTCGGTAGACGTATCGGCTAGGAGTAGAACTTTGTGTGATTCAGAAATGGAAAAAAATGAAGGCCGATGATCACGGATAGGAATGAGCTCATGTCCTAGCAGTCTATTGTCCTTTGTGGAATTATCAAATGAAAATATATCTTTATGTGGAAATAAGTCTTCCCTATGTTAATGAATGGAGGAAAATACATGGAATTGAGCTTATGGTTCCAAATAATAGTACATGATTTATTACTGTGATATTCTAAATTCCCATGATTTACATATTTTAGCATTGATGCCTATAACTTTTGTATGGATGTTTTATATGAATGAAATCACTATCTATATTCTGTATAGTATCTGGGAATTACCTCCTGAGAATTTTATAGTATTCTCACCCCTAGCTGTATATACTTGTATTACTCAAATTCAGCAGATGCCGTCACTAGTGTTCTTCCTTGATTCGCCACAATGGGTGTGGCGGTACAATCCGGCCTTTGACTCCTTGTATGTCGTAGGTTACTCTCAATTTTGTGTATATGTGTTTTTCGACCGCTCCTTCAGTGCGTCATTTTACCTTGGAGTTCGACCCGCTTTCCCTACGATGGTGTGCTTCTCCATATGGCACACCCTGATGTATTTGATATCCCACTTGCTCCACCAGCACCCTCCAGGAGATGCACTTGCTTCATCATCATCCTCAGACTCGAACCCATCCAAGGGCCATGATGGCCCTGACGGGGGTGAGGCTATCATACCGATGGCCAATGGCTTCCTATAGGAGGACACGAGGCCTTCAGGGATTTTTGTCTTGTGCATAGTAGTAGTATAGTGTTAGTACTTTTCCAGCCTCAGATTGATGTATTATTATCGTTTCAGGTCCATTTGTATCTATATGTGTTTTGTTAGACCGGATACTAGAGTAGGCTAGGTTTGGGATGTTAACCAGTTCTTTTGATATGGGTCCCTGACTAGATTAGGAGTTAGTTGGTTGGTTTGAGTATGATGTACATATTGTAGACTTACAAATGATGTTATGTACGGGAAACAAGCTTTGAAACATATATTGTCTAAAGTACTTTATTGCTTTATATCTTGACTATATGAACGCAAGTAATACTCTGCTAAATACTATGGCAATACTTGAGTAGAATGTGGTAATTAGGAGGGTGTTACATTATGGTATAAAGGACTATTATCAGCCTAAGGATTGGACCAACTATGTTTCCGTAGGAATTGTCATGCATTATGATGCCTACATGCTTATATGTGTGTATGACTCTGGTTAGGAATATTGTGGGTTACTACTACACTTAGCTTGGTATTGAGCCTGATCAACTCAATATTTTGTTTTGTGTGATAGGAATCAATGACTTCAAATTGGCAAACTAGGAGCGGAGCGGGAAATGACACAAAAATGATGAATACCTTTCGTGATATGGCCGTGGCAATGAGAGAAATATTGCAATTGCCACTCGAATGATGGAAAGACTGAACCACAATGAGGAGTAGAACCCAGTTGGCAACCCAGGAGGAAATGAAGTGGATGGGGAATACCAGAAATTTGCTGAATTTAGAAAGGCAAACCCCCCGCTTTTCGAGGAGCTTTTAACCCCTGTAAAGTAGAAGAGTGGATCAAGGCAATGGAAAAGATTTTCTCAGCTCTGGCATAAGGATTCAAAAGGTGGTTCTGCCACCTCTATGCTAGAAGCTTATATGGAATTCTAGTAGGTTGGTGCTAGGGATTATTCGAAGCTTCCCAAACTGAGGCTACCTGGGATATCTTCAAAGAGGCTTTCTATCATAAGTACTTCCCGCTTCTATGAGGAATGCAAAAGAGTTAGAATTTATGGCTCTTAAACAAGGACCTATGGGTGTGGCAGAGTATACCGCCAACTTTGAAGAGCTCTACAAATTTTCTACGATTTACTAACGTGACCCAGATGAAGCCTGGAAATGCATGAAATATGAAGGAGGTCTACGTGAAGATATAGAAGCAGCTAAAAGCCTCTTGGAGATTGAGATTGCCCTACTTTGGTGAATAAGTGTCGGCGCTGAGGAGTCTAACAAGAAGCTTGCAAGCCTTAAGTATGCGCAAAACAATGCTAGGAGAGGATTAGCACCCCAAGGCCCTCAATTCAAGCCTCTACACCAGCATAGGGGGAGATTTCCACTAATAACAACAATAACAAAGGGAAGCAGCTTTAATCCCCAAGACTGGAGATAAGACCAAAATGCCCTAAATATGGGAAATATCATAGGAACAGGCCATGTTGGACAATGCAAATTGTGTGCTTCACTGGGAAACCAGGACACAAGATATTCAAATGCCCCTACAAGAAAGTTCAATAGCCCATCCCTAGGCCACAACAACAAGGGCGTGTTTTTGTTGTGAATGCCAAGGAATCTTCTCAATCTACCTCTATCCGAGGTAAGTGTGAAATAAATGGTAATACCTTATATGTACTGTATGATTCAAGTGCCACTCATTCTTTTATATCCCATGACTGTGTACAAAGGTTAGGATTATCTGTTTGAGTTACCTTATGACCTTCTTGTATCCACCCTCCGTGGGTCCTATTAAGACTTGTCAGGCATGCATGAACCTTTTTCTTCTTATAAATACTAGAGAATTTCCTGCCAATTTATTTTGTCTCCCTTTATCTGGTTTAGAAGTCATCTTAGGTATGGATTGGCTGGTACCAAATTATTTGCTTTTACATTATCCAACTAGAACTATTGTATTTCTCCTTGTATCTCCTTCTATTCCTGTGGTTCCTTTTTCTTTTTACTTAGACCTAGTGACACCTAACCCTAGTGAGGCGAACTCAGGAATATGTTCTCCTCTCGGCTAGTGAAACTAAAAGCAACCATGAAGTGAGTATGATTCCAGTGGTGAGAGTATCCAAATGTGTTCCCAGCTGATATTCTAGAGTTTCTACCCAAGAGGGAAGTCAAATTCTCCATTGAGTTGGTCCAGAATGGGTCCTATTTCAATTGCTCCTTATAGGATGTCCCCCTTAGAGTTGAAGGAATTAAAGTCAGGATTGAAGAGATACTCGGAAACATTCCATTAGACCAAGTGCCTCTCCATGGGGAGCCCCGTTCTTTGGTAAAGAAAAAGGATGGGGCTATAAGCTTTGTGTGGACTATAGGCAATTGAATAAGGTAACGATCAAGAACAAGTACCCTTTGCCAAGAATTGATGACCTCATGGATCAATTACGTGGGCAACCATTTTTTCAAAGATTGACCTTAGATCAGGTTACCATCAGATTTGAGTTCGGGATGAGGATATCCCCAAAACTGCTTTTAGAACTCGATATGGACATTATGAGTATAGGATGATGTCTTTTGGATTGACCAATGCTCGACGGTATTCATGGATTATATGAATCGAATCTTTCGCCCGTACTTGGATAAATTCATAGTTGTCTTTATAGATGACATACTTATCTATTTAAGGACCGAAGAGGAACATGTGGAGCATCTTAGGGTTGTGTTACAAATCCTAAGGGAGAGGAAGTTGTATGCCAAATTGTCAAAATGTGAGTTCTGGATGGGAGAGGTTAAGTTCCTTGGCCATGTGGTATCACGAGAAGGAGTCTCCGTAGATCCAGCAAAGTAAAATCAGTACTTCATTGGGGATGACCAACCATGATGACTGAGATTCGAAGTTTCCTAGGATTAGCTGGATACTATAGGCAATTTATTATGAGCTTTTCCCAGCTAGCCTTACCTTTGACAAAGTTGACCCAAAAGAATGCTCAATTCAAGTGGACGCCAGAGTATAAGAGTAATTTCTAGGAGTTGAAGCAAAAGTTGACTATGGCTCCTATATTGGTGTTACCCGATCCCATGAAGCCTTCGAGGTTTATTGCGATGATTCCAGTAAAGGCTTAGGGCCTGTGTTGATATAGCATCGAAACGTGATTGCCTTTGCTTCACGCAGTTGAGACCCATGAAGTAAGCTACCCAACTCATGACCTTGAGCTAGCTGTGGTTTTTGCTCTAAAGATCTGCGATGCCATCCTTATGGTGTACAGTTCAATGTCTTCTCTGATCATAAAAGTTTAAAATATCTTTTTGATCAAAAAGAGTTGAATATGAGGCAAAGACGGTGGATGGAATTCCTCAAGGATTATGAGTTCAGTCTGAATTACTATCCAGGCAAAGCAAACATTGTGGTTGATGCATTGAGGAAATCCCTAAGTGTAGCATGCCTGATGATCAAGGAAAAGAGCTAGTAGAAGGCTTTAAGAAGCTTAGCGTGGGTATGTCTGTGAACCCTGAAGGTGTGGTGTTAGGTCAGATAAGAGTAACGAGTGAGTTCAAGGAACAAATTCAAGCTGCACAACATGAAGATCGAGAATTTCAAGAGATTTTAGAATCGGCTCATACAAGGAAGTTACCAGAGTTTACTTAAGACCAGCGAGGTATATGGAGGTATAAGGATAGGGTATGTGTACTTGCAAGTGGTAATCTTAGACAGGAGATATTAAAGGAGGTGCACAGAGGCGAATTCACCATACACCATGGAATTAGTAAAATGTATGCAGATCTTAAGAGGATGTTTTGGTGGCCTGGGATAAAGAAAGACATAATGGAGTTTGTAGAAAGTGCCTAACTTGTCAAAGAATCAAAATAGAACACCAAAAGCTGGCTTGGACCTTACACCCCTTAGAAATCCCAGAATGGAAATGGGAAAATATCTCCATGGACTTTGTAATAGGTTTGCCAAGGACATCGTTAGGTCATTATGCTATATAGGTTATAATGGATAGATTGAACAAGTCTGCTCATTTCTTATCCATCAAAGCTAGTTATCCTCTGGATAAGTTAGCTTCTTTGTACATTCAAGAAATAGTGAGACTACACGGTGTTCCTTCTTTAATAGTTTCCGATAGAGATCCCGTTTTACTTCAAGATTCTGGGAGCTTTCCAAAGGGCCTTTGGAACCAAACTTTGCTTAAGGACGGCCTATCACCCCCAAACGGATGGACAAACTGAATGCACCATACAGACTTTGGAGGATATGCTGAGAGCATGTGTGATTGAGCAAAAGGGAAGTTAGGATAAATTGCTTCCATTGGTGGAGTTTGGTTATAATAATAGCCATCATGCTAGTATTGGCATGGCCCCATATGAAGCTTTATATGGAAGGAATGTCAATCTTCATTGTGTTGGTAAATTCGGGGAAGCAAGGATTGTTAGGACCCATCTAATTAATCAATGATAGAACAAATCCAGAAAATCAAGGATAAAATCCTCACCATGAGAGTCATCAAAAGAGCTATGCAGATAATAGAAGGAAGCCTTTAGAGTTTCAGGAGGGAGAACACATATTCCTAAAGGTCACACCTACTACGGGAGTAGGTAGAGCTTTAAAGGTCAAAAAGTCATCACCTAGGTTTATAGACCTTTTCAAATCCTTCGACGGATTGGTTAGCTGCTTATAAATAGCCCTACCCTGCTTTATCCAATCTTCATGATGTCTTCCATGTATCTCAACTTAGAATGTATCACCCAGACCCAAACCATATCATTGAACCCGAATCTATACAGTTACGAGATGATTTAAATTTTCGAATGCCTCCCGCTCAGATCAGAGAGAAGTCAGGCAACTGAGGAATAAATCGGTGAGCTAGTAAAAGTAGCTTGGGGTGCGCTAGGGAATGAAGATTTCACATGGGAATTAGAGTCAACCATGAAGAAAGATTATCCTGAATTATTTCCAAGTACGAAATTTTGAGGATAAAATTTTTATTAAAGTGGGTGGTAATGTAACATCCTAGCTCTTTTCTTTAGAAATTGATGGAGGAATGGTTAATGAGAATATTAAGATTCTGACACACATAGTTGTATGAGAACGACCCTATGATCGAGCACAAAAAAAAGAGATTAATAATGTTTTGCAAGCCCCGGAGCCTTGGGTCAGCGAAACTTAGATTCGAGACCCGAGGTGCCCAAAATTAGGAAAACATGGGAATAAGGTTAGAAATAGCTAGGAATGAAATTTTATACTTAGAATTAATTTTTGGGTAATATCGGCTTTATCGAGTATGGTGTTTACCCGTTTGAGGAAATTTCGGTGTGTAATTTTTAACACCGAAAGATATTTCCATCATCATCAATGGATAATATCTATCCATTTAGAACATGTAGAAAGCCAAGATTTAATCTTGGAATCCAAGATTAAATCTTAGCCATCCATTTTGCTTTATTACACAAATGATTGCTTTATCACATAATATCTTCATGCATTAAATACAAAGAAACCAAGTCACAAACTTCTTCTCCAAGCTAAAAACCCATCTTGGCCAGCAAGGGAAAGAGAAGAGCAGCCACTATTTTCATCTTCAAGAGCTTGATCTTGAGTTCTAAGCCCAAAAACACTAGCCTAGAGTTGTTGAAACCTCAAAGTTCCTTTATTAAACTTGTTCTACACCTTGATCTCTATAAATCTAACTGAACAAAATCTCTATTCCTCATCAAACCTTGTCTTGTTACCTCACACCTCACTGATTTAAGAAGGGTTTGAAGTTGGTTTGGGAGCTTTGGAGTGGAAGGATTCAAGCTTGAATCATCTTGGAGCCAAAGATCCACTAAGTTGCTAAAAGTAGGGTTTTAATTGCTTTTTCTTGTCAAATTTATTCTGATGTGTTTTGATGGAGCCAAGCCCGAAATTTCTAGTTATTTTGGATGATATTATGTTGATATTGATGTATTAATTTTGGTGATGGGTTTGGATGGTGTTAGAGTATGATTTTTGTTAAAGGAAATCTTGACTAGGTTGCTGGATTTTTGGTTTTCCTAAGCAGGTAGTTATGCATGAATTTTCTGGTATAGCTATGTGTAGTTCATGAGCTATAAAAATTATATGTTGGTAACACCTTAAACAAACTACATGAATTTTCTTGGGTGTTGATTTTAAGGTTTACTACCTCAAAAAAATCAAAAATTGAAATGAGACTAATGCTATCTTAATTGTTAAAACTGAAGCAATAAGATTGTCCAAATTTATTACCATAGCAAATGATTGAACTAGCCCTTGAAATTTTTAAAAGAAGTTAATAACATATTGAAGTATCATGCAAATTTTATTGTGCATTGATTCAATCATTTTCTAGGGTTAAAAATTATGAGAACTCTAGTTTATCTTGCAATTGGTGGCCCCTGACCACTAAATTTGTACATTTCCTGAAGGAGTTATATAGCTCTATTTGTCTTAAATTTTTACAGGGCCTCCTAGACACATTGAAGTGTCATGGAGAATTCTTGTGGCCCTTGAATCGACCAGGTGTAGGGAAAATAAATTTTTCTATTTAAGCACAAATTCTGCGATATGCTAGAACTAAATTACAAATGTTGATTTAGTACTATAATGACTTGTAATTCAACTAGGATGTGAATTAATGCATACTATGAACTCTAATGATTGATTAATGAGAAAAGAATAAGGATTACATTGTGTATGAATGCATATATATGGTTTATGCATGCCTTGGGGAAAGAGAAAAGTACTTTATATACCTATATGAGACGAGAATTTATACATTTCACTAGTGCATGTTTGAACATATGGGGAAAATAGAGACAAGGCTTAGATGGGATAGAGAGGGAAGGCAAGAGTAAGGACTTCCCTGGAAAATTTTATGAGTCAGTAGACATATCGGCTAGGAGTAGAACTTGTGTGATTCGGAAATGGAAAAAAATGAAGCCGATAATCATATATAGGAATGAGCTCATGTCCTAGCAGTCTATTGTCCTTTGCGAATTATCAAATGCAGATATATCTTTATGTGGAATTAAGCCTTCCCTATGTTAATGAACGAAGGAAAATACATGGAATTGAGCTTATGGTTCCAAATAATAGTACATGACTTATTAGTGGTGACATTCTAAATTCCCATGATTTACATATTTTAGCATTAATGCCTATAACTTTTGTATGGATGTTTTATATGAATGAACTCATTATCTATATTCTGTATAGTATCTAGGGGAACTATCCTACTGAGAATTTATAGTATTCTCACCCCTGAGCCATATGTACTTGTATTACTTAGATTCAGCAGATGTCATCACTAGTATTCTTCCTAGATTTGCCACAATGGGTGTGGCTATGATTGGCCCTTGACTCCTTGTATGCCATAGGTTACTCTCAGTTTGCGTGTATATGTGTTTTTCGATCGCTCCTTCAATGCGTTGGTTTTTACTGAGAGTTCAACCCACTTTCCCCTATGACGGTGTGCCTCTCCATATGGCACACCTTGATGTATTTGATATCCCACCCTCCTACCAGGCACACCCTCCAGATGCACCCGCCTCTTCATCATCATCCTCAGACTCTAACCCATCGAGGGCCAAGGCTATCATACCGATGGCCAATGGCTCCCTGGAGGACATGAGGCCTTCAGGGATTTTTGTCTTATGCATAGTAGTAGTATAGCATTAGTACTTTTAACCTAGCTGATGTATTATTATTCATTTCCAGGTCCATTTGTATCTATATGTGTATTGTTGGACCGAATACTGAGGCAGGCTAGGTTTTGGATGTTGACCAGTTCTTTTGATATGGGGTCCCTAACTAGATTAGGAGTTAGTCGGTTGGTTGTGAGTATGATGTACATATTGTAGACTTATAATTGATGTTATGTACGGGAGACAAGCTTTGAAACATATATTGTCTAAAGTACTTTATTGATTTATATCTCAACTAGTATAGAATATGAATGTCGTAATACTGCTAATTACTATGTCAATACTCGAATAGAATGTGGTAATTAGGAGATGTTACATTATGCCAACGTAAAATACCTGTTAGTTGCTTTAAGAAACTCAAGGAAATGATTAGTCCTTCTTCAAAATATTTTCTCAAAATTGGTTATGTTATCACTGAAAAACATTTGGCATTTAAGCTTTCTGAAGAGTTCTGGAGCTAACAAGCTAGTCACATGCAAAATCAAAATTTCACTTAAAATTATTCTAAGTTCTCAAGATTCTCAAAGGATGCTGAAAATCATATTTCCAACAATTCATCAAATTACACTTTAAATGCTTAAGAAATATGCCCCCACCCAGTCATAGAGCACCTCATGGCACGTAATCAAATAATTCATAAAGCATGCTTATGCACATGCACATATTAATTATTGCTCTTTAACTTTTCTCATACTTTAAACATCCTAATACTTTGCATAGATATACTACCATCTATTGTTGCCATCTCAATACAATAAACATACCTCCTTGGCAATTTTAAAAATAACCAGAAATGCCAAGTGCAAAAGTAGAAATAATAAGTTTTTACTTTTTAGAAGCAGAAAGGGACTTGTTTCTGGTGAATTAGAAGTAATAGAAGAGCAAGAGCATTGTTGGTTGAATTTTAAAATTACTTGAGTTCCAAATCTATCCTCACAAATTTTATAAAAAGACAAGACTAAATCACATAACATAAAATTAGTCTAATTTTATAATTCCACAAAACATAACTCAATAGTAATAAATATGGAAAATTAGTTTCATAGGTCCAATGAATATTAAATAGGATAAACAAATATGAAATAATAAAAAAATTATTTATATTTAGTTAAACTAAATTGTTTAATTAAAATTTAATATAAAATAAAAATTGTTTTATATAAAAAAATTTCATGTGTAAGATATACATTTTATCCAAACATCCTTCTTAAGCAGTAACTCTTGTCCTTAATTGTAATTTTATCCATAAAGTACTTCTATATCTATTATATCCAAATTGTTTAACAACTTCTATTATAATAAAAAAAATACTTTTACATTTACATCAAAACGTATAATTTTCTACTTTTACTTTTGATTCTGCTTCTACTTCTATTTTGAAGAAGTATTTCTTTAATAATTTTAATCATGATCCAATTGAGAACATGAGCAACAAGTGAGAACCGACCCATAAAAGCCCTTATATGATATGTCATGCATAAAATCTCATAATTTTACATTTAACATAATTTGAATAAAAACTAGATAAATAGTTCTCTTATGAATCATAATTTATAAATCAATCCTTGATTAATATCAAAAGAGTAAATAATTGTTCTAAAATATCATAACATCCTTAACTTATAATTACTTAAATCCTCAAAAAAAAAAAAACAATGTAATTAGATATAAATATGCATGGTCCATGAATTTTGCCTACAATGTAATCTAGCACTACTAACATAACTGAAAGAAATACCACTTCACTCCAAAGTAAAGCTCACCTAAAAAGAACTAACAACTACTAAGAAGGAGGTGTTTGGGAAGACTCTAGACCAACAATTGTATCTGGAAAGGAAAGAGGGGTGAGTTTTATCTAAAACTTAGTAAGTGAATTCTCACCCACATCCATACATGAGACAATAAGGAAAGTACATAAATAGTAATGTAGCAATAAAATATCATTTCTATTCATAATACATAATAATAGTAACAACATTGGTTTCGTGTAAAGCATAAGAAAACATAAATATTTTTGTAGGGAATTAAAATAAGATTGATTGCTAAATAATTAAAAGGAGTGCTAAGTCCCTGCAAACAAGAGCATCTAACTAAGATTTTAATAGTTGCTCGTGAACCGCATCCCTTGTAGACTAATCTAAGTGAATAATAGTTGCCCCTCGTAGGCATCATGGTATACTAAAGTCAACGAATTTACCGTTGTTAATTCACAACTCTATTTCTCTCTAATTTCTACCCAAATATCACTCACAATCAACATGCCAAAATCTTAAGCTAGAAATCTCAATTTAGTGCTTTCCATCACTTTCACAGTTCACATTTGATTTCTGGAATAAATATTCTCTTCTCATAATTCCTGGAGTAGTTTAATAGCATGATAACATAAATGGTATACAAGCATCAACAATGGTCCCATTATTTTCTAAAAGTAATGCATTTTCATAGAATGTTGTAAAATCATAATTCTCTCTAATTTAGCATAATTCTAAAAGCATGTTAATAGCAATTAAAATTTTAAATTCATGGTAGGTACAAACGTTGTATGGAAACTACTTGTAATCGCCAAAATTAGAGCCATAAGTTTAAACCCACTCACTTGGAGGGTCAAAAGGAAGTGCCAAGACCAACGGAGTTTCAAGAGCAAGAATGACACCAACGTCTATTATGGAAGCAATAAAAACCATGAGTAAACTATAACCATTCTAGAACAACTCTATAAACATTAGGAGAGTACCCAAACTTGACAACAATCAAGAACACAAAACACCCAATCACATGAATAGGAAGAAAAGGGAAGAAACTTGGCATAATCCATTAACAAATCCTTACCTTGAAGCTAGGGTAGGTAGGATTGAATGAGGAAGAGAGTGAAAGGGTAGGAGATGAGCAGAGAGAATAGGGTTCATGTGTTTAGGGTTAAAACGCGTAGGGGAGGGGTATAAATAGAGTTTGGGGGTCACCTAATAAAACTACGTTATTTTGGGATGTATTCTAATGTTGAGGGCACTTCTACAGCGATCTATGATTGCAATAGCGGTTGCGACTGCTATAGTGGTCACTCATGACCTAAAACTGATGTAGTTGCACCACCACGCTATAGCAATCCCTAACCGCTATGACAGTCAAGGAATTCTAGTTCTACAATTTTTGGGATTTTTCATGTGTTCAAGCCTTCGGGAAATATGGGTGGGTCTTAGGGGACCCTAAGGTTGTACAAGACCTATATAGGGACATGTGGACCTAAAGCATCATACTCTTCCTTAAAAGAGATTTGGTCCCCAAATCTTAAACAAATATACATTGAGGTGGAAAAATATGCGGGTACTTGATTTCATGGCCTCTTCAGGTTTCCAAGTCGCTTTTCACCAAATGTTCCTCAAGATGACTTTCGCTAAGGTTATCTCCTTTGAGCAAAGCTTCTTGATCTTCCTATCCATGCTGGAACCGATTTTTCCTCATATGATAAGCTCTCATCAACCTAGACTGATTTTGGCATGAGCACATAAGACTAATTAGGCATGGACTTCCTAAGCATCCTGACATGGAAGATTGAATAGATAACTAATAGACTAAGAGTAATACCAATCTGGGCCACTGCTCTAACTCTTCTAGAATCTTGAAAGGGCCAATGTAGCAAGGATTCAACTTCCCCTCTTGCCAAACATCGGCACTCCCTTCATAGGAGATACCGCATAATGCATGGTCACCCACTACAAACACCAAGTCTCAAAACTGATTATTAGCATAAGATTTTTGTCTTAATTTAAGCTAACAATTTTTCTTTGATCAACTAAACCTTCTCTAAGGTTTCCTGAACTAGGTCTTGGCATACCTAAGCTTAAACCATCCAATATAGATATACAGTGCCGCCTATACAAAGCTTCAAGTGATGTCAACTAAATACTCGCTTGGTAGCTGTTGTTGTATGAGAACTCTATCAATGCAAATGGTCACACCAACTCGATCAAAATTCAAAACATAGGCTCTAAGCATGTCCTCTAAGGTTTGAATTATTCTCTTACTGGCCATCTATCTGTGGATGAAATGTCATGCATCCATAGGGATTTCTAAAGTGCCCTCCAAAATCGCAAAGTGAATTCGATCCTCTATCTAGATGATAAACATGGCACTCCATGCAACCTAACTATCTCATTAATGTACAACTAGGCATACTATGCTCTACAAGAGGCCTTTGTAAGTATAAAAGTGCACGAGAAAGGGGATTGAATCATGCTTTACTCCTTTTCGCATTTGAAACATTTAAAGAAATACTATCAAGCACTAAGCTTGAAGTGTAGCGGAAAACATATTAGCTATTTTAGAAAGTATATTTCTGAAGCATGAGAAAGTGATAGAAGGCCAAAACGATATATCAGTAAATATTAAAATATACATCATAATAAAGAAAGTAAAGGAGTCAGGATAAAAAGAAGTGACACAAGTATTTTTATATGGTTCAGCCAAACCTGCCTACATCTAGTCCTTAACACACGTTGAGGTTCCACTAATCATCTTTCTCAAATTAAGAAAGAAACTGGATAGTCTTTACATTAGTCTTCCTAAGCTCTCTCATGTGAACAATAAACAACTCTTACTTTCACAACCTAAGTAGTTATTCACCAGCCTTTCCAAGCTGAACCTTGAGTAGTCTTGTACTAGCCTCTCCAAGCTAACCCATGACAAGGAAACAACCCTTATTGTCATGTTGAAAGTAGTTATTCACTAGCCTCTCCAAGCTAAACTAAGTAGTCTTTCCCAACCTCTCCAAGCTGAACACTTGACCAGTAGACAACCTTTCCTGTCATGTTGAAAGTAGTTATTCATCAACCTCTCCAAGATAAACTGAGTAGTCTTTCCTAGCCTCTCCAAGCTAAACTAAGTAGTCTTTCCCAGCCTTTCCAAGTTGAACCGAGAGCAGCAAGAAAACCTTTCTATCATGTTGCAAGTAGTTTTACATTAGCCTTCCAAGTTATCTCACACTGATCACTCCTGGATCAAGGATACAAAGGTTTGTGTTTGGATTGCCACTTAAACTAACCTACACTCAAGTTTCCTTAAAATATACATGAATAACCTGGGATAACTTGAATGACTTCTTTCCACAACTCTTCCTAGGAAGAACATATAACTATTCAAGAACGTGGAAAGAAGATTCACAAGTAAGAAATCTGATTACATGATGATGTGATGAACCTTACTAGATGAGGAGAGATTTTTGCAAAGTTTCCTCTCTTGTGTAGTGTAATCCCTTACTTTCATTTGAGCACAACATCTCTTTAAATATAGTCTTCCTTGAGGCTGTTGCCCCTGATCAAATCTCCAAGTGACACATGTTGATCATCCTTTTGTGTCATAGAAAAGTAATCTAGAAGAGTAGCATGTCTGTTGTTAGAGATTTTGTAGAAGTTGTTGTGAGATATGAGGTTTCTGATGTTACTTCAAAACTACTCTTACTTTCTTAACATGGTTTCTGAACTCCTTCTTCTAGAAACTGGTAGGTTGATCAAGTTCACAGAAGAAATGACCTACCAGTTTAACTAGGTTTGACTTTAAATTTAAATTTCAAAAATTCAAAATTTCCCTCCTTTTCCAATAACACTCAACGCTCCATAGTGAAGTGAGCTTTCTGAAATGTGGAATCAGTTCCTTGATGAATCTTTCGTCTTCAATCTTCAATCCAAGTTTTATGATGTTGAAAGATTTGCGATCATGATGATTAAAGATAGTAGAACACATTGGCTTTAGAGATTGATGAATATCTTCATTTCCGATATACTTTCTAAAGTCCTATGCTACTTTCTAAAGTCCTAGATCTTGGTTTCTTGTACTTGACTTGATATTTTTTTATCCGTAAGGCATGTATGCATACTTTGCACGATATAATATTCACTTCTATTAAGTTCAATATCTTTATATTAGATAAATCATTTTTGCATATGCAAAGTGATATTATTCTTGCTTTAAATCCGCATTAGGCAATTCGGAAATAACCTCTATGCTATGACAGAAACTCAAGGAAACATTAGTCATTCTTCAAAATATTTTCTTTAACTTGGTTTTGTTATCATTCAAAACATATTGCTTTGAAGCTTTTGAAGGGTTTTGGAGCTAACAATTCTTCCTTTTTTATGATGACAAACCAACTTGAAGAAAATCTTTTGAAGAGATGTTGAAAGAAATAGAATTGAAAATGTCATGACAATAGTTATTCTTTTCAGAACATCATAAGCTGTATCATAGTCCGAGCTTCTAAAAATTCTCCCAAGATACCATCCTTAGACACTATATGCCCAAGGAAAGCCACTTGCTCGAGCCAAAATTCACACTTAGAGAATTTGGTATCAGTTTATTCTCCCTTAATGTCTACAACACCACCCTTAAATGCTGCTCATGCTTTTCCTTTCTCTTAGAATACACAGGATGTCATCAACAAAGACAATTATGAAATCATCTAGATGTTTGAATACCTGTCATTAGGTCCATGAAAGTTGGAGGCATTGATCAACCAAAGGATATCAATAGAAACTCATAGTGTCTATAGCAAATCCTAAAAGCTATCTTGGGTAGATCTTCACCCTTAATCTTCAACTAATGATAACCCAAGCAAAGGTTAATCTTGGAGAAACACACTACCCTTTGAAGCTGATCAACAGGTCAACAATGAGAGGCAAGGGGTATCTGTTCTTCATTGTCACCTTATTCAACTAATTGTAGTGTATGCTTATCCTTATTGACCTATCCTTCTTTTTTACAAACAATAATAGGGCACCCCAAGATGAGGTACTTGGCCAGATAAACCCCTTGTCAAGCAGCTCATGTAATTGGTCTTTCAACTCCTTCAAATATGTTTGCACCATGTGATATGGGGGTATGGAGATAAGCTTTACTCAGAAGTGCAAGCTCTATCCTAAACTCGACTTCTCCCTCTAGTGGTATTCTTAGCAAGTTATCTAGAAACACATATAGAAACTCACAAACCATCATAACTAAACCCAAACTTGGTGCTTCTACCTCCACATTCCTTACTGAAGCTAAAAACCTTTAACTCCTTTTATCCATAAGCAATAGGGCACTCAAAGCCAAAATCAAACTTATAGGAAATAATCCACTTGTGTGCCCTGAACCGTAAATCTCCTGTCTTATTGTAACAATCCATCATTGCTTGACATGAAGCTACCTAGTCCATGCCAAAGACAATATTAAAATCTGACATGTTCAACATATAAGATCTACTAGTGTCTCAATGCCACAAACCTTGACCTTGTACGATCTATTATACTAATTGAACGTAAAGGGATTCTCCTATAGGTACCCTAACAAAGAAAAGTTTATTTAAGCTAGAAAGGGATTTCCCAAACCTCATGACAAAGAATGGGGACGTATAAGAATGTGTAGACTGTAACACCCTAAAAAAATTAGTTAAAAATTAATTTGAGCTTTATTAGTCGTAATTTCAAAAATCTGACAGTTTAGCAATGATAAGAATGACCCAATGGACGTGTTTAAAAAATTTTGGGCTAGTGTGAATAGTAACCTTGTGGCCCCTATGGGCTCGTCAAGAAGCCAAACCCCAAATCAGAGACTAGAGAACATACACACAAGGTAGAATCCACATACATGATGCATCGACCAAGTACAAAAATTTTCCCTAAGTCGTATTTGCCACTCATCCATTCAAGTGTTTTAGGTTATGATGCATACTCAATCACCTCAAATGAAAATGCATTATCATAGGCTTGCCAGTTCTCCTTTCCATTCATCACACACACATGCATCCTGAATCAAGAAGACTTACTTTGGGTTACAATGGAGCTTAGGTGAAGGTGGATATATATATATATATATATATATATATATATATGTGTGTGTGTGTGTGTGTGCTAAGCTGGACAAAGTGTACTCTTAAGCATTTATGCTCTTGGTCTATGTACTTTGATTAGAGGTTTAGCTCTATTGGCCTATATATATATATATATATATATATATATATATATATATTTATATGCCATTGAATTGCAATATGGGACATCTTCAACTAAACTTTTTCATATTTTTTAAAATTTATTTTGTTCATTTTCTTAGTATGCCACTTGTGAATTTCTTCTTCTTTTTTAGCAACTGATGGATGAACATTGTCCCTCCCCACACTTATGCTCAAGTGAATATAAGAAATGTACAAATGCTCTCCTAAGCTTATAAGGTTGGGAATTTTCATGGTTTTTCACTTTTGGCTAAGGATGTGCTAAAACAAAAGAATAGGCAATAAGGCTCAAATGACTAGACAATGGTAACATGCAAAGGGTGACTATATGGACAAGTGACTAAAAATAAGAAAAACGCCTCAATTACATTTAAGCATGCACATGGAAACATATTTTCAAACAAAACCATAAACAAGTTCTAGAATGCAAATCCAAATAGGAAAACACACATGAACAAACAAGGATGACATATGACAGTCCAATCTAAAAGGCTTAAAATCTCACAAGTAAATCACATGTACTCAATCCAAACAACATAGTGAATCACCAAACATATAATACAAAACAAAGTCAATGTCAAGCAAGTTAATAAAGTACATGTGGTATCAGCCTATGCATGTAATCTCTAAGGCTTTGTTTGGGAGTTTGGAGGGAAGGAAAGGAAAACATTGGAGGGAAAGGAAAGGGGAAGGAAGGAAGAAGTTTAGAGGATTGATTCTCTATTTGTTTGGGAGTGTAAGATATATAGAAGAAAGGGAATTGAGGAATTTCTAGTCAAGTTTTACAATTTTACCCTTTCTTATAATATTTAATTGTTTTATTTTTATAGAATTAATTATTTTAGTTAAAAATACATATTTCTATTGATAAAAGAAAGAAATAGAAATTTAACAACTTTTTTTTACACTTTTATCCCTTAATAATATATTTAATTATTTTATTTTTTAAAATAATTATTTATTTTGAAAAAAAATTGAAAACACTACAAGAAAAGCACGGATACCGACCCTCTTACCGATGGATTTTTCCAGCTAGTATTTATCCTGAAGAGTATCCTGAAGTCACGGGGGCATCAATTTTTGGCCGTCGATGAGTATTCCAACGTAGAATAACACCATCGGTATTTATCGACACAAGTACTGACGGGTAATAAAATACAAGCGTCGATACAATTATACAAAAGGCGTCAGGAAGCCGTAGAGACATATTTATACCGACGGTTTTTTGTTTTTTTACT
Organism: Dalbergia oliveri; assembly: GCA_030441495.1. Taxonomy (NCBI): domain Eukaryota; kingdom Viridiplantae; phylum Streptophyta; class Magnoliopsida; order Fabales; family Fabaceae; genus Dalbergia; species Dalbergia oliveri. The sequence continues at coordinate 31,927,327 of JAMLFY010000008.1, read as the reverse complement.
GATGGGTATTTAAATAATTTTTCCCCTTTTACCAATGGGTACATATTTTTGACCTTTTACCAACGGGTTTATCGATGGGTAGATATTTTGAAGATATAATTTTATTTAATTAATATTGTCTATTACCAATCAATAAACCCATCAATAACCCGTGGGTTAAATTATAATTTATCTTTAATGATTTATTATTTAATTATTTATTTATATAATAACCAAATTATCAATCAAAATGATATTAAATAAGAAGAATAATAAAATGAATAAATTAAACTGAATAAATAAAATAGTAAATTATAATAATAAAATATATACAAACTATAGTAAATGTAAAAAAATCCAGAAAGTAAAAATGAAAAAGCTAGATAAAAACTAGCTGAAGTCCTAGCGTCAGCATCGTAACGCGTCGCTGTACCATCATCATCAGTATCATCTGGACCATCATCGTCATCGCACGTCCAACTGACTGGCCCTCAAAGATGGATGGGAGTGGGATATGGGGCAGCTTGCGGAGTTGGATGATCTTGAGGCCTGCATGTCCCTGAAGAATGTCATGACATTTGTAGTGATCTTCTGCTGCATCTTCAGAACTCAACCTTCGCCTTCTTTGCTTTCTCCTGCTCCTTCTTTGCGTTCTCTTGCTTCCCTCCAGGAGAGCTTAAGCTCTCGGATCTCTCCCAGCTCCTCTTCCAACTGCTCGCCCCCCCCGCCTCTGGAGCTCCTGAGCTGACCCTCTCCAGCTCATGGTTGAGGCCATGGACACGCTCCTTAGCATCATCCCCGTAGCTGACCCCGTGGCGGAGGATAGGGATATACTCTAAGGATAGTACCCATCCCATATATGCGACCCTTGTAAGGCCGCCAACCACCTGAACCCATACATCCTCCTCAACATTCGGCCCAGCCTCACCATCTGGGCTGGTCCTGGGTCTAGGCCTCTCCTAGAGGTCTGTAAACTCACGCTGTAAAGGAAAAAGAAAAAACAAGTTGTAAGTAATGATTATGACATAAATGAAAATAATAATACAAATTAAGTAAAGATATGTCTAAATTTAAACTTACATAGGTCGCCTCGGAGCGAGAGTCTACCTAAACCTCTCCAGCCCCTCTGCTCACCCTTTCGGTGTGAGTCTCAAAATAGCTCGCCCTGTGAAGGGCGGCTCAACTCCTCGCCTGCACAAATAAGCACAATAAAGTCATCAAAATATAGTATTTGTCACAATTCAAATATAGTAAATGTTATTATAAAATTTAGAAAGGGTAAAGAATTACTAAGCGCTTTCAGGGTCCCCTCCTGGGTGCTCGATCCATCATATGCGCGACCCGCCTTTTTGTAAGGCTCGGTTTGTCTTTCCCTTACCCGACCTATCCTTGAAGGTCGAGTCGCTGGCCCAGTGGCGCTGCAACTCAGCCAAGGTGGCGTCGTTCAGCACGAGCTATTCATATGTCCCTTACGGACATCATGAAACATATCTCGCATTCGCTTGGAGGACTAATCCTCCAAGCCCTCTTCACTGCGGGCTCATGCTCGGGCTTAATGTAGAATGTTTTCTGCATAAACAAATCCACAACACATTAGTGATTGTATATCAGGCATATAATTAAATAATATAAACATATATTTTAACAAAAGCGAAGCAATCATATAATTACCTTCCACTCCTTCCATCACGACTCCTTGACATCAGCATGGATGTCAGTCCATGTAGGCCACGGATGGTTATACCGACTCTGTATAACCTCTCTGATCCTGGTAAGCGGCACAAATGGGAGAAAACTATTACATAAATGAAAAAAAATCAAAAACCAATCAAAGTTACTCAAATATCATAAGCAATGTAAAATTAAAATGTAATAAAAAACATGTTTTAACTTACCTGTCCTTATTCGGCTTATTCCCAGAGCGGTCTACATGAGGCCCAAGTGGCCTGCCATCTAGGCCGAGAGGCCTCCCATCGGCATCCGTGCCTATGACCTCGTCGAGGAAGGAGGAGTCTGTCAGATGTGGGCTGGAGTCGGGGTGGGAGTCGGGGCAGTGATAGGGCTAGGCAGTGGTAGGACTAGGGAGAGGTCAATAATGCGAGTAGCTGTGAGTGTAAATATGGGAGGGATGGGGGCCTGGGATACCCAGGTGGGCATCATCCAAAAGCTTGGGTGCTGATGGGCGGGCTGAGGTAGAGGTGGTGGAAAGGGAGGTGGTACAAGGGACGGTGGCTGAGGTGGTGGGAGGGATGGTGAGGTGGGGAGGGGTGGTGGCTGAGGTGGTGGGAAGGGCGTGGTGGTGGTGGGGTACACTACACCTTTGAGGTCGGCCTCTACCTCTACTAGCCATCCTGAAATGATTAAAAAATAATACATAACAAAACATTAATTAAATCAAGAAATTTCAAATAATTGCATAATAATATTGCATATAATATTGAACACCTTAGTTAATCTGAAAGTGTAGGACTATTTTCATCATCACTTTGTTGTTGATCACTAGGTGATTCATCAGCACTACTATTACTTGTTTCATCTTCGTGATTTCTGATTGGGTAGTTACTTGTGCATTCAATTAAGTCAACTTCCCCAATAGTCAATGAAAAGGGGTTTTAGGTTGTCTGCATCGAGTCCTGCCCTTGAAGGATGTGGATCATCCACTTGATATGCATCTTCAACAATATCTTCCTCTATTTCAATCATACCTCTTGATTTTATCTTATTCACAACCTCCACTGTGACCTACTTTTCCAAATAAGACATATAATATACTTGTCTGGCATTTTGGGCTATGATAAATGGATCATAACTTCTATATCTTCTGGCGTGATTGATTTCAATGATTTTGTAATTGTTGTGTTGACGTGTCCCATTTAGTTGGGTAGGGTTATACCATTCACATTTGAATAGGACACATTTATTTGTGAGCTCACCTACGTACTCAAACTCAAGGATTTCCTTAACAACACCATCCCAATCACATTCTCCTCCCAGTATCGCCTTTAACACAAATACCAATATTGTCAATTTTTTCCCTCACCCCAAACAGCTGTGTGAAACATGTACCTATTAACATAGTACATGGGCCAACTTACAACTTTATTTTTTGGGCCCCAAGCTAAATTGAACAAATGGGGACATGTTACGCCATTATTTTTGTTATGAACCTACGTACATAAAGTTTGAAATGTCAAACTTACTTGTATCAAACAAAATTAACAGATAATATTTTGGGCTACATAATCTAAAACAAGCGGACTTACATGTAATCTAAACCAATCCGGAAATTGTTGAAGAGAATCTTGACCGTGCAATTGCTCAAAGTATCTATTGTTGAAAATATATTTTACATTATTTTATTATATACGCATAACATCACACTCACACCTACACAAAAAAAAAAGGATTTTTGACTTACAATCTGAATGGTTGCACCTCATCACAATTTAGCAAAATATGTAAGTGTGTGGAATTCCACTCGTAGAAGTTAGCCATCGAGGCACGCTCTTTTCCAGCTCGACTAGGTTGATTGAATATAGACAACGTAGGTAGAATAAAACACTCCCTCCATCGTCGTTACGACCAACCCGAGTTCTCCTAGATTGAACATGTGGCTAAAAGTAAAATGAGCAGAAATTTGAAGTCCCTTTCACTAGATAAGCTTGGCATATTGATCCTTCTACTTGAGACCTATTCTTCACAGTTCTTTTAAACCCTCCTATTTCCCTTTCAAATGGATACATCCACCTATTGAACCAGTCCACACACCCTGCTTCATATGCCAAAATGTATGGGCAAGTGTTCCATTGAGTCAAGGAACCCAGGAGGAAAAATTCTCTCTAATTTGCAAAGAATTTTGGGAATATTTTTTTCCATGACAAGCAGATCATCACACTGAAGAATAGAAGAGCATAAATCCCTAAAATACTAACTTAGCTCGATGAGCAACTTCTAGACAATATCAAGTAGCTCTCTGAATGCAATTGGAAGCAAACACTCCATGAACACGTGACAATCATGGCTTTTCATGCCAACAAGCTTGCCCTGTCCAATATTGACGCACCTACTTAAGTTTGAAGCATAACCATTGGGCATTCTTAACTCCTTAAGCCACTGACAAACTGCTTGTTGCTGATTGGAACTCAAGGCATATTTGGCCTTTGGTTTATAGAAACAACCATCTTTCATTCTTGTAAATGCAAATAAGGCGGCGTGCAATACTCAGCAGATCATACCTTGCCTTGTCGTTGTCTTTGGTTCGATCTGTATCCAATACAGTATTCATAATGTTGTCAAACACATTTCTGAATATGCATGGCATCTAAACAATGACCACCAAATTATCTTTCCAATACGACAACTCCAGAAAAAATTTTGTTTGGTCTAATTATAGGATACTCCATAGCCTGGCTACACTACCTTTTCAATTTTCATTATTTTTGGGATATCCTTAACTCGATCCTACATTTCGTGGCCACTTAGTCTAACTGGAGGCTCATCATGTTCAACACAATTTCTTTTAAAATCATATCTGCTTCGCCTATAGGATGATCAGAATCTAAGAACCTTCTATGACAATCAAACTAAGAGTTCTTTCCTCCATGTTTCAGGGTGAATACTTTAGTATCATCCATACAAATCGGGCATGCTAATTTATCTTGGGTCATCATCCAAATAGCATTCCATAAGCTGGGAAATCATTGATGGTCCACATTAATGAGCTCTCATCATGAAGTTCTGCTTAGTTGAAATGTCGTAAGTAAGAACACCCTGGCACCATAGCTCATTCAATTCATCAATTAGGGGTTGAAGATACACATCAATCTTAGCTTTTGGATTATCAGGGCCAGGGATTATACATGTTAAGAATAGGTAAGGATATTTCATGCACATGTCAGAAGGGAGATTATAGGGCGTAACTCTCAGGCCAACAGGAATAGGGTTTGCTAAATTGGTTATTCGAGTAAATCCATCTGAACGAGTCCCAATCTAACATTTCGTGGGTCACAAGAAAATCAGGATATCATTGGTCGAACTTTTCCATGCTTCACCATGCGATGGATGCATCATCACACCGTCATCCCTTTGATTTTCACTGTGCCACCTCATATGAGAGCCGAACTCATTGATGCGTAGAGTCTTGTGAGCCTAGGGATTAAGGGCAAATAGTGCATTTTTTTCTTAGGGACATCCTTATACCTCTCACTTCCACGTCTCTTGGGTTTAAACCTAGGCTCTTGGCAGAACTTACACTCAGTCAATGAACTATAATCTTTATAATAAAACATACAACCTTTCAAGCAGCAATCAATCTTTATTTCCTTCAACCCAAGTTTAGAAACTAATTTTTTAGCTTGGTAGAAATCTTTTGGAATTGCATCGGGGTTCGGACTTAGCTCACTGATAGATGCAGCCCACTAATCAAAAGAACTTTGGCTTTGATTCCCTTCGGACTTAATGCTCAACATTTGAACTGCTAATGACAATTCATAGTGCGCACAATCCTCCCATAAAGGTTGATTGGCAGCTTCTAGTAGACTATAAAATTGAGCGGCATCTTGGTTAGGCTCCTCGCTGAAGGCTGTGAATAACGATAGTAAATCAGAGAACGCATCAAACACCATCTCATGATGCCTAGCTAAGTTATCCTCCCACAGCATTACCACGTCGTCCTGAGTTATATGGATCCCACAGAACTACTTCCAGTTTCACACATACCCACTTGGTTCCATGCGTTAACTACCTCCCCATGCTCAGTCCAAACCCAATAGTCAGGCATGAATCCCCACTTGTACAAATAAACCCTTATTGTATCATCATCCAAATACTTCCTACATTTGCACCTATTACATGGACACCTAACTTTTGCTTCATTAATAAACTGTTGTGTTTTACATGCCACGCTCATAAATTCTTCAACACCATTATAAAAGTCCAATTTAATCCCCTCTATTAAGATGCAATCTATCATACATCCATGATCGATTTGAAGGTAACATTGCGCTTGTGATTAACTCTAGACCCTACAATTATTTAAAGATAGAAAGTTATTACTTTCAAAAACAAATTCAATTGCTATTTAAATTTTAGGTATAACTACTTTAATCTTATTCTCTCAACAAATATTCTGAAAAATTCTTCGATAGCATACCCGTTTAGATTATGAGTTTCCATCATCACATATTTCTTTTAAATTGATTTTAAGTTTTTTTAAACATGGTTATTTTTATTTAATCTATTAGTCATAAAAAAAAATTTAACAACATTTCGCAGCATCTCGCCTTAAATTATAAGCTTTCATTGTTACATATTTAAGTCAATACAATAATTATAAATATCATTATAAAGATCAGCAACAAAATAAATATCGTGAAACGTAATTTGAGCCCACCGTTGAAAAATTATATAGCTATGTCCTGAAATATATGGTGAAAGAAATTTACAAAGCATTCTTATTTGGGACATGAATATTTGTTATTTTTTAAATATGAAGGAGGCTTCTATTTTAAAACAGAGTATATAACCATATTGCTTTAGAAATGGATTATTCAAGATATGGCAAGGCACTATCCAAGATTGTGAAGTTAGCAATGATCACACTGAAAGGCCTGTAGCACCTGAGGACTATGTACATTTGTTTAAGGTGCCGCAATTTTCAAGAAACATACATGATCCTTAGATGCTATAGGCCTTTCAGCGTTATCATTGCCAACTTCACAATCTTGGATAGTGTCTTTGTTATATCTTGAATAAGTCATTCTAAAGCACTATGGTTATACACTATGATTTTAAAATAGAAGCCTCCTTCATATTAAAAAATAACAAATACTCATGTCCCAAACAAGAATGCTCTGTAAATTTCTTCAGCCATATATTTCAATACAACCATTGCCATATAAATTTTTTAACGGCGGGCTCAAATTACTAATTTAAAACATATTGAATTAGTTTTCTTTATTTTTTTTAATACGTTATTTTTAATCCTTTTTTTAATCTTATTTCTTCGACGCACAATTTTTTTTTAAACTTTTTTCCCTAAAACAAAATTTTGTTCATTAGGAGCTTACAGCATTAGATATTTCTTTTAATTGGTCTTTAAGTTTTTTTTAATATGGTTAATTTTAATCTTTTATCCCTAAAAAGATTTTAACAAAATTTTGACAGCATCTCCCCTTAAACTAGGAGCTTCCATCATTGGATATTCAGTCAATTCAATAATTATAGATATTATTATAAAAATCAACAATAGAATAGGAACAGTTAAACGTTACATGTTAATAATTACATACAATTCAAATAATCCTAAAAACCGTTTTATTGCGCATCCCATTATAACTCCACAACATGCATCCTGGAATCTTCACAAACACAAAGAATCCCAAGCAAACAAATCAAACAAGTCAAGGAAGAGCCTTTACGTCTTTCCAAGTCATGCAATCCCATTTCCTACAACTCTATCCTATAAAATATAAGTCTCTATATATTATACATATATATTAAATCATTAAACGATATAAATAATAATGAATGAGTTACTAACCTCTATGGCAAAAAAAAAAAAGCTGAAATATAGGGAAGCTCCAGCATCAACCAAGTCCAATCTTGAAAATCCAACATTATAAATTTCAATCACTACAATTATATACACACAAAACATAGATTAACATATACAAAAACAATGGCAAACCGATCCCAACGTCAATAATCGCTGACCTTCAAGCAAAACTCCTATATTAACAAATTAATAACGTAATTAATCCCTAATGCAACACACACACAAACACTATGAGCACCAATAAATGAACAAAAAAAGTAAATCAAATAAAAAAAATAAACCGGTTAAAATGCTCATTAAAGCCTCGGGATCATAATGGTCGCCTGGTTTCTCAAACGGAACTCCAAGGCAGGACAAAGCCAAAAACCATGGCGGAGCACAAGTAGAGAGAGAGAGAGAGAGGTTCAGAGTGAGGAGGAAGAAGGTCTTCGGCATGGGTATATCTGCTTTCCGATGGGATTACCGACGGGTAATCGATTAAATGAAACGGTGCGTATCATTGATAGGTAATTACCGATTATTCCGATGGGTGATAGGCATGCCAAGGGTTTGCGTGGGTGTAAACGAAATTTCAAATACTTGGTCGGTAATCGTTGGTAATCCAATATTAAAATTCTTAGCTATCTGTCGTAAAGCGTCGATAATTTCATTCATAAATTATTAAATATTAATCATGTTGAGTCTGGGTAGATTCACCTGTAGATAATTTCTATCATAAATAATATTTATTTAAAACCATAAATACCCATCGGTAAGATAGTTGGTAATTCAATTCATAAATTATTAAATATTAAATATCTTGAGTACCCATCGGTTTCCTTGTAAATGCTTTAATAAATATTCACTATTAAATATAAAACTCATCTGTGGTTAACTGGTATACCATCGGATACTATGCGCGCCAACTGGCGGTGATTAGTGCCATCATTTACCGACATCTATACCGACGGGTATTTTATGTAAATAATTTTAATACGAATTATTGGCTTACCGTTGGTAGGTTGTTGGTAATTATCAACTTACGTACCTCTCGGTAAAATGCATTAGAATTTCTGCCATTTTCTAGTAGTGAAAACTACTTCTCCCTCAAATTTTCTACTATACACAATAAATATTTTAAAAAATATCTCTTTATTTTTATCTCTAAAAATGAATTTTCTCATCAATATTTTAAAAAGCCTATCAAAAAAATTTATAAACTTTTTTAAAAATTCATATTTATAAAAAAAATAATAATACCATTCAAAAAATTTATATTTACAAAAAAGGACAAAAAAAATATAACTATCAATTAAAGAATTTGACAAATGCTGTAGTATTCCAATAGGAAACGCTTTAAATAGAGATACAAATATTGACCGATCCTATATCTAAGGAAAAATATCAACACATAATTAATTTAGACAATGTAATAGCTATTAGCTAGAGAAGATTAAGGAGCTATTACAACTATTTACACATGACAACTATTACTTGAGAGGATTAAGAGCTAATGAGATTGTTACACAACTGTACACACATGTACAATGTAGCTAACGTGTGTTTATCTATTACGCCCCCTCAAAATTGGGTCACCATCTTTGACACCAATTTTGTCTCTAAAGTGTGAATCTTGCTCGTGAGAGAGGCTTAGTCAGATGTCAGCTAGTTGCTCCCTAGTAGAAATGTGAGCTACATGAAGTTTCTTCATTTGAACTAGTTGCCTCACAAAATGATAGTCAAAGCAATGTGCTTCATCGTGAGTGAAACCAGATTTGTACAAAGATATGTAGTGCCAATGTTATCACAAAAGAGGGAAGGTATTTGAGGCTTTAATCCAAGTTCACCAAGCAAATTGAGTAGCCACATAACCTCAGCCAAAGTATTTGCAAACGACCTGTATTCAGCCTTTGTAGATGATCTTGCAATAGTTCTCTGCCTTTTTGAGAGCCAAGAGATAGGATTGCCACAAAGATAGATGATGAAAACGAGGTCGATGTTCGATCATCAAGGTTTCCACCCTAATTCGCATCACTGTATGCCTGAAGTTGAAGGTGGATTGGTTTCTGTGTTGCAACGCATGATTCATTGTCAATTTGAGGTCCTAGGACCCTTTTCAGTTGCTAAAGTGTGTTTGTGTAGGCCGATGCATAACTGACAACTTATTGATGGAAAAAGCAATATTCGGCGAGTCGTGTTGTGTATTGCAAAGCTCCTATGATGCTTCGAAATAGCTTGGAATCTCCAGAAGCTGAGCCATCAATTAACTTCAGAGGTGTTGTTGGGACAGGGGTGTGGCAGTGGGCTTGGCATGGACATGTTGAATTTCTCTAACAATTCCTGAATGTAACCATGTTGACAAAGAAACAGTCCATCTTTGGTGGGAATGAGTTCAATGCCAAGAAAGTAGTGAGGGAAGCCAAGTTGTTTGAGGGAGAAATGGCTTGATAATTCTTCATAAATTTGTTAGGAACTTATTTATGCTCCCTGTGAAAAGCAAATCATCTACATAGACCAGAGATATGCTTGCACTCCTTCCTTGTCACAAATCAATAAGGAGGGATCAGTTAAACTTGTCCTAAATTCGAATGCAATGACAAAGGACTTCAAGAATTCATGCCATGCCCGTGGGGCTTGTTTCAAGCCATAGATGGCCTTCTTAAGTTTGCAAACATGAGTGGGAAATTCAGCATGGACAAAACCTGGTGGTTGTTGCATGTAGACGATTTATGATAATTGACCTTGTAAAAGGGCATTGTTGACATTCATTTGATGGAGTGACCATCCTCGGGCAAGAACAATTGTGAAGACAACTTTTATGGTTTGTGGTTTGAGAACTAGTGCAAAGGTTTCCTTGTAATCAAGGCCAGGCATCTGAGTATTACCCTTTTGCTACTAATCGTGCCTTGTATTGATAATGCTACCATCTGGATTTCTCTTGATTCTAAATAACCATTTGCAGCCTACGAGGTTGTTGGTCTCATCTCTCTGGGTACAAGTGTCCATGTGCCATTTTTTATCAAGGCATCAAACTCTTCAGAACATGCCTTGCTCCAGTGCGGTATTTTCAATGCTTGAGTGATGGTAGATGGCTCAAGGTTTTCAAGAAGTGTGTGTTTGGTAGTTGTGAACACATGCTTTGGTTTGAAAATGTTGTTTTGAGACCTAGTAACCATTGGATGAATACGGGTTAGAGTAGTAGAGTTGTGACTTTGGGATGGATTGGCAAAAGAACTATTACCTAATTGTAATCCATGAAGCACATTTGAATTGTGGGCGGCAAATGTTCAGGGACCACTTTGGGTTGTGTAGGTGGAGAGTCATTTTCAGGCACACTAGGAGTAGGAGTTGACATTGGCTCAATGATAGAATGTAGGAGGAATCAGTAGGTGAAGTAACTTGACATAGCTTTGATGGTGGGGACAAGGACTGATATGAAAAAGAATTCTCAATGAAATTGAAATGCAGGAGACATAGATTCTGTTTGAAAGAGGTTGGCAGAAGAATGCATACTAGGAGGTTGAGTAGCCAAGGAATATACAAGGAAGTGATCATGGTTGAAGCTTGTTCTTGGTATAATGTCTAAGCCAAGGAAAGCACAAGCAACCAAAGGAGTGAAGTTTGTCATATTCTGGAACCTTTTTAAATAACATTTCATATGGAGTTTTCATCTTTATTGTAGGGTGGGCATTCTGTTTATGAGATAGGTTACTATGGTGAAAGCAAAAGACCATAACTGAAGGGGTAGGTTAGCATGATGTAAGAGGGCACGACCCATTTCTACAATATGTCTATGTCGCCTTTAGCTGTGCCATTTACTTAGGAGTATGAGGTGGTGTTGTAAAATGTGAAATACCATGATTGGCTAAGAAAGATTTCAATTTGATGAATTTACCACCATTATTAGAAAGAGAGAGACAATAGACAGACTAAAGAATTTTTCAACAAGAGACTTGAATTGAATGAAAATCCTGGAAACAATTGACTTTTTTTATTGGATATAGCCATACATACTTAAAGAAATGATCAACAAAAACTACATAATATAGATAACCATCAAAAGACCTAATAAGGGCTGGTCCCTAAACATCAAAATAAATGAGCTCTAATGGCTTGCTCCTGGTGAGATGATGATTGGAGAAAGGAAGTTAGTGACTTTTAGCACAATGACAGAGCTACATTCATGAGATGAAGGAAGTCTTATTGGAAAATGATGAGTGTTTGCCAGATGTTGCAGTATTTTGGAATAGGGATGACCTAACTTGTGATGCCATGTAGATGTGGGACTGAATGGATGCAAGTGAATGCTTGGGGGGATTTTGCGTGAAGGGAGGAATGGGCAGATGATAGAGGTCCTACTTAAGTAGTCCTTGCATCGCGCTTGACCCAAATTCAAATCCTTTACAATAAAACAATTAGGGAAAAATTCAATTGAGCAATTGTTATATTGACAAAGTTTTGAGACAAATAATAAATTTGACTGAATATTTGGTTACATAATCCTGGTTTGAGATGAAGAGGTTGTTGGTGTGTGAATAAATGTATGACCAGTGTGAGAGATTGTCAAACCTAAGCCATCACCAATGGTGACTTTCTCAGAACCTAGATAAGGATTGGCCAAAGTCAGCTGCTGAAAGTCCTGGGCAATATGGTGAGAAGCACCTCTGTCCATGATCCAAGCTAGAGTCGTTCGGGCAAATTGATGAGTTGCAACATTTGCTCCTGGTTTGTTGCCATTTTTCTTTGGGAATCCTTTGATTTAAGTAGTTTCATGCAATATGGCCTGGTTTGTTGCAAAAAAGACAACTCTAGCCTTAACATTATGTGGGTTGGAATGGTCCCTTGATGGCTGACACTGGCGAGACAGCAACATTGGAGTAGCAACAATTGAGTCATTGGAGATTAGTTGATCACGATGTAGGACGGTTCATAATCCATGGGTTTCTCATGAAGCTCATCAAAGAAAATTGGTGCTCCTCTCCTGCGTAGGACGCTACTATGTCATGGAATTCTTGACTAAGGCCATTTAAAGTGTGAATGACTAGGTCCGTTTCATCAAGAGGATGATCAATAATGAAAAGTTCATCAAAAATAGCTTTAATACCTTGAAGGTATGCTGCCATAGTTTGATTTCTCTTGGTGAAAGTGGAGATCTTATGCTTGAGTCTCATGACTCTAACTCTAGATCGATTTACATACATGGTGTTGAGGGTGTCCTGGGCTTGTTTGGAGTTTTGATTGTGGCAAGGTGAGTCACACTGTTCCTGTGACAGAAGAGACAATGGCATGGACAATAAGCTGTCCTATCTCATCCACTTTGTGAACTCAAGATTAATATTGGTAGGATTGTCGCAATGGACTTTTCTAGGCATGCCTTGGTGCCATCAATGTGACCAAGAAAATCATAACCAGTCAACAAAGCAAGGAATTGAATTCTCCATGCCTGGAAGTTGTCGCCATCTAGCTTTATATGGTTAAAGCTGGCATTAGGACTACAAGTTCATTAGTAACGGGAGAGCGCCATAGAATCAAATATTGGATCAAGAAGAAAAAAATGCTTTTAAGCTTAAAGCTCTAATTACCATAAAGAATTTGACAAATGCTGCATTATTCCAATAGCCGAAACAACTTTAAATAGAGATACAAATATTAACCGATCCTATATCTAAGGAGAAATATCAGCACATACTTAATTTAGACAATGTAACAACTATTAGCTAGAGAAGATTAAGGAGCTATTACAACTATTTACACATGACAGCTATTACTTGAGAGGATTAAGGAGCTAATGTAGATTATTACACAGCTACACACATGTACAATGTAGCTAACATGTGTTTATCCATTATCAATTAGATATACAATCGCAACTTGCAAAAGGAAAAAAAAATAACAAATACTATCTCTCCAACACTTTGGCAATTTTTTCATAATAATACACAAGGAAAACTATCCAATTCAATAGCATATTTGTTCATCCCCATATAAACTATCCAATTCTATATATATATATATATATATATATATATATATATATATATATATATATATATATATATATTTTGCATTACCAATAATCATCAAGAAAACATCGCAGGTGACAATTACTTTGATGGAGTAGTTGCAAACTTCCAACTATATTTAGAAAACATGTCAAATTTTAAATATCCAGCAACTTCATAAAGAAGGATTCATTGAAAATTTCATTCAACTCCTCATGTAAGTGCCAAGCACAGAGCCAATATTGTTTGAGGTTCTTAACTTTAGTAGTCCCTATAATATCAAATGATAAAATTTTACATTATTAGTACATAGAAATTAAACTCAAAATATATTGATTTCCTTGTCTACAATATCAACTTATGCACAAGTTATTAGGTACTCTCTCAAATATCAATCAACAAATGGACATTATGTAACGCGCTAGTTAGATAGATGGATGGAGAATCTGTTTTGGTAAGAGGAATGACTTTTTAACATAACAATCAACAAAAGCCTTTACTATTAATTTCTTCATCCACCTTATTGACCCATTCTTATTATCTTATGACCTTCACAACTAGCAATTTGTTTCATTATTTTTGTTCATACCCTCTCCTTCTCTAAGGTTAAAGTATGCTCAATCATCTTATCTTGAGAACATTCTCTAATTATGTAATAATAAACTACAAGACATACAACTTGGACAACAATCATCTTATATATTTGTCTCCAACTTAACGTGTAAGATTTATGTTCCCTCCTTGATCATCCATCTACAAATTTTCAAGAAACAAATTTGTGCGGTCAATAAATTATCACATACAACTCCAACCACAATTAACCAAAATCAAACACAAGAACGAAAGAAGAAGCAAAAGTTTCAACCAACCTCCAGGCATTACAGGATGCCCTTCCAACAGCTCACAGATACTATACATAATCACAATTGGAATAAAAATGATGAATTAATGATGAAAATGATGAGTTGATGGTAAGGAGAATTCAAAGATTGATTGTTGTCATTGCAAATATTGTAGAGAAATTTCTAATGAGGCTAAGAAAAGTAAGTTAAAAGAGACAAAAGAAAAAAAAATAAGAAAGGGAAATTAGTCTTACGTTACAATTGAAATGGTCAGAAGGTTATGTCCTCCTAAGAGCAACCTTATACATTTGGCCTCATTAGTAATTAGGTTTCTTATTAGCACTACTACTTTCTGAATAGAAATATGAAAAAGACAAAATAAGAAAAAGGTTTGGTAAGTGTCATAGTGCTCTTTTTCCAGAAAATATGAATGCTAGGAAGATGCTGCCAACAAACAATATTAACCTATTAATAGTAACAAATTACACACACAGAGGCGGAAGGGCATGAGGGAGAGAACTAGAAACCTCTTTATTCTTCAATACATTCAAATCTAAATATACATGCACACATCAATCATATCACAATTAGTTAAAGAACCACTCAATTTAAAAGCTTAAGCTTTAGGTGAAAGATTGAGAATGAATTCAAATGAAAAAACATTGAGTTAAGCAAAACAATATTTTGCAACAAAATGGGTAGAAAAGAAGAATTAGATTGGTTAGAGCAACTCCAACTCAAGTTAACACTAATGAGTGAAACAACTTTTGTTCCAAACTCACTTTTGCTTCGCACAACATAGGCAGGACATGACGCTAAGATTTTCATAACCTTTAGGATATTCTCTAGCAAAAACTTGCATAGCTTTCAACAAGTGCTATGAATCAAAACAACATAGTAGAGATTTAGTTCAATGTTTAGTAATCCATCTGGGCTTGAACAATGGTAGGTTTTGTGTAATTTGTGTATCCCTTAGTTACATTTGGTTGGAGCAAAATGCTGACATCTTTTAAGGGTTTCTCTTTCGACATAAACATTACATGAGACAGGATCATGCTTATGCATTCTTCTAGCAATGTGTGCTTCATTCTTGTTTCAAAGGGAGTTGCTATCTGATCTCTTACAAATTCTAGGCACTACTCTTCTATAAAGCAATTTTCTTAGCTTTAATACTATATTTTTTTATATACTATGCATATGAGGGTTGCAAATTTTCTAATTCTAGTAAAAACGGCTCTACCTGAAAGAAGAATGAAAATTTGCCAAAAAGGTTCAATTCATGATCATAAAGGGTGGCATGTAGAGAAGCTTATTATTGAGACAATCAACAACAACAACTATTAATAGCAGACATATTAAACAAAAAACAAAAGACAAAAACAAACAATAGTGGTTTCCAATGATAAATACTCCCCATAAGATCTTTAATTCTTAATGTTGTGCAAGTTGGAGAGCAATTTTTTTGCTTTCTCCAACAAAAGATTTACCACGTCCCTTTGAGGCTACAATGCTTCGACTCTTGGACTCCTAACTATCCAAGTTATGAACTCATAAATAGATTAGGATGAATTTCATGGTGAAAGGGCAAAAACAACAGTACCTGCTGATTTTGGAAACCAAAACAATGAATATCCACTATCAATTAAACAGAATATGATAAAAAAGAAATCAAAACTTGAAGAAGATTGTTAGACCCGCTATCATGGCGTCATCCTTCGTGGTGGTGGCCCTCCTCACTGCGGTGGCATGCTGGTGGCAATGACTAATAAAACCAAGACGCACAATGGTGAAATATCAAAGACAAAGTGCAGAAGCGAGATATCAATGAGATGGTAAAGGGTGCCGGGAGCAGGAGCTGGTTCAACACCTCAACATACTTGGCAAACTTGTTCTGAAATGAGAAGGCAAAGAAATGCAATTTGAAATGCAGATGTTGAAATCAATAGAGATTCAAAGCTTGAAATGGCAAAATCACAGAAGTTGAAGATCCAGAAACGAAAACACAGACATGCGATATGAAACACAAGCTGAAGCACAGCAAATTGGGATTAGGGTTCGAAGAAGTTTGGGAAGGTTATAGAGAGATGTGATTCTCGTGTGTGTATATGTGTAAGAGAGAGATGTATCATGTGGTTATTTTAGAAATTGACTAAACTTAATAAGGGTAAAATAGTATTTTTAGTTCATATTTCACTAAAAACCCCCCAAAATGGGGTAACTCAAAATGGGGTGAATGGAGGATTAGGGAGGATTTTAGAAATCCTTGAAACACCCCTTCCTCAATTAACAAAACTCCCAAACACAAATCAACCCTCCAATGCCTTCCCCTTCCTTTCCTTCCCCTCCTAACTCCATCTCGCAAATAGACCCTAAAGTGTCAAAGGGATGGTGTAAGACCTAAATAAAGTAAAGTGTGATGCAAGAATCAAAACTAAACATGACAATAAACAAAATGTAGAAATATAAAAGAGAAAAGTAAAGAAAAACTCCCCTACGGTGGGTTGTCTCCCACCCAGCACTTTGCTTTAACGTCCCTAAGTGGATGGTCAGGACCCTCATAGAGGGTATGTAGCTCTAACCTACATAAATGCCATCTGAGCCTCTAGATTCTTGGGAGCTTTATAGAGGTGCTTCAATCGGTTCCAATCAATTTCATAACAAATCACGGACCTTGGGTTTTCTAACTCAATTGCACCACTAGGGTGCACTCAAGTGACCAAGAATGGCCCCTTCCACTTGGATTTTGACCTCCTAGTCATTAGTTTCGCCCGAGGCTCATGTAGTAAGATCCTTTGCCCCACATAAGGCTTCCTTCCTAATATGGGCTCATCATAAGGCACCTTTGAAACTAATGACTATTGCTGACTTGGAATACTTTTATTCTAAGCGTGGAACATTCTAACACTCCACCATATGCATCTTCCACTAGGAAGTCAACATTGATGCTAAACACAGAGTGTTTCTCATGGGGAAATTTCATAGCATCCAATAAGCAAAATTGGATTTTCATGTCCCTATACTCCATGGACAATGTGCCAATATAAAACATCAATCAAGGTTCTAGCAGTTTCAAAAAAGGTTTTCCCAAGATTAATGTATGCTAGCTAACATCAATGTCATTCTCCATCTCAAGCACATAAAAATCACTAGGGAATATTAAATCATTTTCCTTTACCAGGACATCTTCCAATACTCCCTCTGGCCTAGTAATGTTGCGGTTAGCAAGTTGGATTTGCAACAGTGGGCTTGAGCTTTACAAAATGCAAGGATTAGTAGAGTGATTTTGCATGACATTAATTCTAGTCCCAAGATCAACCATGGCTTGGTTAATGTGCAAATTCCTAGTGGTGCAAGGAACATAGAATGTGTCTGGATCCTAGCACTTGGGTGGTAGGTTGCCTGGCTTAATAATGGAGGAAGCATTCACCCTATAGTCACCTCCTCCTTCTCATGCCCTTATTTTCCTTCTATTGGAGCAGAATCATTAAAACTTTTACATACTTTGGGATCTGTTGATTGCATCTAATAGAGGTATATTCACATCCACCCTTTGAAAAGTTTCCCAACCTTCTGGATCGAGTTCTACTATAATGGCTTTCTTGGGTTTCATCCTCTGAAGGAATGGTAGTAGAAGAATGGGGTCTTGATCTCCCATGGATTCTATTGAGCACTGTGGTGCTCTCCAGAAGTTTTTTTGCTGCGTTCATCCTCGCTGAGTACTCCAGTGCTTAGCAGAAACTTCTCTGGGCTTATTTTTCTCTTACTTTTCTTCCTCTAGGCCTTGTCACCTCTGGAATTTTCAACCAAACCTCAAGGTGATTGCACTAACATTTCCCTTGAGATTTGGCAAAGTTTGAAAAGGAAACTAAGAAGCTAAGGCTTGCTGACTTGATTATTCTTCATTTCAGTCACCTTTTCTCATTGTTAGGCATTCTTCTTCCTTATTACCTGCATCTGTTCCATTATCATCTTCATTATTTCAGTAATAGTAGGATCTAACACCCTAATATTTAACCCCAATACGCCTAGGACGTATCAAGACTAATTATTAGTTATTACTTCTCTTTAAATTCATTTATAAAATACTTAGCGGAAAATACCGGGTAATTTTTTTTTTTTTTTGAAAGGAGACATGTAAGACAAAATGCGAGCCTTTGCGCGTAACATAAACAACGTGAAGGAAGAATAAATAAAACATACAGAACATAAACATTAAAGAACACATCCATCATAAACATCATTCCTCATCACATTAGATAATATAGTTTAGTACATCATAAGAGAAATATAACAGAAGCATAAAGTCTTACCCATACTAGTGGAGAGCTTGCAACACAATGATATCAAATGATAACAAATATATGAAACAGCCCCCCAAAAGATAAATACCCAACTAAGACTCTCCCTCCCTCAAGCCATGGATGACGCTCCTACCCATCCCTCGGTGGTATATATCCAATGAACTGCAAGCTTCTCGGATGCGTGAAGGCGGAAGGATGGCGAGCATCCCGCCACGATGAGGGCGCATCTCAGAATGTCGTGCTAACCTCCGCTGCGTAACCTCCTCTGCTACCCATCCCGATATCCATGGGTCAATGGCGGAACCCTGGAGAAGGATCAGAAGGAGGATCCTCTGATGGTCGATCTCCGAACGTCTCGGGTGAGGCACGTACTGGAGGTAGCCTGCACCGCTGAAGATGCCGAATGGGCGCGACGTTCTACTCGTGGCACGGGTCCGTCCTCTAAAGATCATATCGTCGCCAAAAGGGGAGGTCGGGGTGAATCTGTGGCTGGAGACTGGAAAGGCAACGGGCGTCCCACATATGCAAAAATACGTATAGCACAACGACCCTCAAAGTGGTAAGATGATGGTCCGATCGTAGAGCGGCTCCCACATGGGTGATAGCTCTCCGCTTGCCATCAAAATAGTCTAAGTCCCCTTATTTGTAGTATAAGATAACTCAGGTCATTCTTCCTAAGGATACACAGGTTATGTTATCAAACCAAAATTGCTAAATACAACAAAGGGGGGTTTGTGATTTTCAGAATCTAAAAATGGAGAAACAGAATGAAATGCTATTAATCAAAGAATCAATCCCAACATCACGATTATTGGCAGAATTCATCATGGTTTAAAAGAGTCCAAATCCGGATGCTACTTGTTAACCCAAATTTACTATATGATCATATAGTTATTATTCAACAACCTTCAAATCACAATCGTAATTTTAAATGAATGTTGAATTACATGCAATTCGGATTAACCTGGATAACTAATCAGTGATCTAGCCTTACTTGATTTCAACAACGAATTTGGTCCTATATCTAATCGATATAATTCAAACATAATCATGTTCAATAACTGAATTCATATTTGAAATTGAAGTTGAGAAAGGAAAGCATACATACGAAAATGGAAAGTTACAAAACAGAAACTCCAAATTCAAACCAATCATCTATGATGTCCAGGATTGAAAAAAGTTTAGCCTTCTATGGATATCTCCATTGAAAGCTTTCTGTATGAACACCTTAGATACAAAAGAAAAATAAGAAGACAAGTAGAGAGATGAGAGATTCTGATGTGTTTCTTTGAATGAACAACTTAGGCTTAAATAGAAAATGAAAAGATAAGATAAAGCTTGAAAAATTGAAAAGAAGGATTTCCTTCCAATCAAAAGTGTCCCCTCGGATTACATCTTATCCAGATGTTATCTATCAAAATAATTCCAGATTTTCGAAATCTGATCTGGATAAGATCCTCTCTGGATAAGCTTTCCATAAACATATTATATGACTCATTTGGACCAGAAATGAGTGAGATATGCCCAATTATGTGAGGAAAGGTCTTGGACCCGCGTCAGCACGAGCTCCGCAACTTTGCAGCCCAATTAGGCCATGAATCGGGCCGAATTTGATGAAGCTTGTGAAACCTAAAATTTTAGATCTCGGTCTTAGCTTTCAGAAGACACCAAAATCACAAAAATCCAATTTCTATAGCGCCCAAAATGATCTGTGCAACATGGAAAGGTCATAATGAGTGTAAAATCCGAGATTAACCAAGTTTTGACAATTAAATCCAATGAAGCCCAATTATGAAAAACTCAATTAAATCATCAAAATTAAACACATGTAGAAACCAATTAGGCCAAGTATGCAACCATAATAGGTGCCTTAAAATTTCTCTATCAATGGGTGCGTCAACAAAAATCACGAACGACGCCATCAATCTGAAGACGTAACGGAAAGAAACGAGAGAGAGGTGAGAATTCTTGCTAAAGAATCTCAGGAAGGGAATCTCTATCCTAGTGTCATCGTTTACGTCCCCAGGAACCTTGGGTTTATTATGAAAAGGTTAAGCATGCATAAGTTCATTATGAGGTTTTCACAAAGGTATTTATCCAAGGTCCATGTCTTTTATAATGATTCTTAATACATGTATGCAACATAATAGTTCATGGATGCATGGCAGGACTTTAGGTAAATCAAACAATTATCAATCAACATATAAGTGGCATGTAACCTTTCTCTTGAACATCTTTCCTTTTCTCATACTTGTGACACCAATAATATAGTAACCGCACCCCTTAAACTAGGCTATGAGCTCATACCTTAACTAGTCGTCACTAGTTCTTACTTATCCTCTTGATAAGCGAATCATAAACATAATCATCATAATCCCAACTCCCAGTACGGGTATGGGGCCTAAGGATCACCCATCATGGGACTTTTTCCTTCTTCGAAATGCATCGACTTTAAGACCGACTTTGTCCGCTTTGGCAGGCTAATGTCTATGCCCTCACGGTTTACCTTTCTTCTCCTCGGAGGGAGAAGTACGTCTCGGTGTATCACCTTAAACATCATATACTTTCATTCTTCGAAACGCATCGACTGGTTAAGACCAGCGACTTTGTCCGCTTCGGTATGGCTTTGTCCATACCCCCACGGGTTTACTTTCTCCTCACCAGAGCAGGAGAAATGCGTCTCGGCATATAACTTTAAACTTCATATTTCTCAAAAACTTTCTTTTTGTCCTTCAAATTTGAAAATTCGCAGCATAACGCTATATTCCGAATTTCCTCAAATTTGAGTCATGCCACATAATCTCAATCACATGTATCATTCTTTATGAAACTTTCTCAATTAAAAACTACATAGTTCACATGAGCATACTTTTCAATCTCATTTATACTTTGAAACCTCATGCATCTCAAATACATGGTAACATTTCATCATATCGTCATGTCAATTATTTACATAAGGTTTCATGCTCAAGATATTAACACAATCACATCATCATAATCATGCTCGAGGTTCATCATCATAAATATGCTCACTCGGCCTCCTATCTCATAGTATCTTATGATGTGACCCTTACGGGTCTTAAACTCATATTTCGGTCATTCTAATCCTCACTAAGGATTTTTATAACACCTAAGGGATCATTACTTAAAATTCTCACTAAGTTTTAGGCACACTTAAAATTCCAAACAGCATTATGTAGTTTGGGCAGGAAAAATATCATATACTTACGGGGCTCTAAAATCTCCGTTCGTGACCCTTTTTAAGATCCGTCTTCGCCTAAGGCTTCATAATCAATCCCTAAACCAATTATGAGGGATTCCTAGGCATGTTTACTAAGTTATAATTCACTTTTCCTCAATTTAGCTTTGCTGGACAAAATCACATTTTGCCATGTCTAAGTGTGCTAGAATTCCTATTTTAAGTCCTTATCATCACCTTAAGCTTAGTAATTAATACCTAATCATTTATGAAAGGTTTTTATGCATATCCTATTGATTATGAACCATTTATACTTGAATTAATTATGCTGGAACAGTTTTGCAAATTTGTGCATTAAGGTGTTCTAGAATTCTCATTCTTGATCCTTTTAAGTTACTTATTCTTTTCTAACTTCTCTAAATCGATTCTCCCTTCACTCAAACATAATTTTACACATTTTAACACCTTAGAACAACATTTGTATAGCAGCCAATCATGAAGGGCAGAACCGAAATCATAAGCCCATAAAATCACATAATCTTGTAAATTAAAATGCATACAAGTTACTAGTTTTCTCTTGGAATAATTCTAGGGATTCAAAACTCTTTTAGAACTCAAATCCTTTCATTAAAATCATGCCTTTACACATAAGGTCAATAGCTAAATTAACTTGCTTGCAAAATAGTTTTAAAGTATATAATTTTATGCATAATGTTGCTTAGGTGCTCCTAAGCTTGGAAAAATTACAAAACACAAACTATGGACACTTGTGATTAGAGGAACTCATATTAAGTCCATCATCATCACCACAAGGCCGAAATGGCTTCTTTAAGAATGCCAATATTTTCTTGAAAACCTTACATAGGATACTTGGGCATGCCTTTGAGCTTTAGGAAGCTTAGGTGATGACATAAACTTTAAACATGATATGCACTCATTTTATTCTTCATTAGAAAGTAAAGTGAGAGCATAAAATAAATATGGGATACAACCTCTTTATTATCTTTAAGGTTAAGTGATGACTTGAAATGTAAACATGAGATGCAAGCTTGAAATTTAAACATGATAGTGCAAGTCCAATTAATTAGTCTTGAGAACTTAGTGATGACATCAAAATAAACATGCTATGCAAGGCATAAAGTAAACATGAATGCATCTTATTTTAGATCTTAGCTAGAGCTCTTTGCAAGACTTTAAAGGAATAAAACCTCAACCCATTATGTATCATAAGGCAAGCTTTAAAGTTCTTAGCACCTAGACTTCAAAGAAGCCTTAAGGTTGTGAACCTCATCATCAAGCTCAAGAAAATGACCCTAGTGGCAAAAACCACAACAAACATTCAAAGGACCATTCTAATATTTTTGGCAAACCTTTTTCCCAAAACCAAAACAAAGAGGCCGAAACCAAAAAGGAAAAGAAATGAAAACTAGAGCTTGAACAAGATAAAAAAAAGGAAAATTGAAACCTTAGATAAATGAAAGCCAAAACTCTGAACTTGTAAAGAAAAGGGAAAACAAGTTTGTATATGGTCCAAGACCAAGATCCAAGCTTTAGAGGTTTATCCCATGACAAACACCACACTATTTCCATGAGACCTCATCATCAAGCTAAAGTTGTGTTCATAAAATGGCCTCATGGCCGAAAATGCAAGGAGGAAGAAAAAGAGTTTGAAAACAAGAGAAAACTAGAAACTTTTCTCAAAGAAAGTAAAGAAAACTTGAAAGGAAACCCCTACCAAGTGAAATCTTGAAAGCTTTGAAAGAAAGCTTGAGTTTGCAAGGAAATGAGAAGACAAAATCTTCTCTTGGTGAGCAACAAGGATTCGGCCTCCAAAGGTTCTCAAGGAAGATGATTTTTCCTTGAGGATGCAAGCTTGGAAACGGTGAGGTTTGGTGTTTAGGAGGTGTTTTAAGGTATGAGAGTGGTGGTTTGAGGTGGTTTGTGGTGGCTCAAGGTGGTGGTGGTGGTGGTTCTTTGAGGAAGGAAGAAAAAGAACTTAGAGGAAGGGAAAATGAGAGAAATGAGAGAAAGTGCAAGAAAACTCAACTTAGCAAATGATCAAAAAGGTTTCCAAGCTTTCCAAGGTGTGGTATTTATAAAGAATGAAATGTTGTGGCTGATTTAGGGGAAGAGCTGGCTGAAATTTTGGCTTTGGGAGGAAGGAAAATATCTTCTAAAGTTTGTCTTGGAAGCTTGGTTTAAGTCCTAGATTAGGTATAGTCAAGTCCTAGCTTTGGCATAGCCTTTTTGGATGAAATTGAAATCAATATTTGATGGATTTTGGGGAAGGAATTCGGCCAAATCTGGACAGCCAAGAGGGAGGGAAAAATCATCCATGTAATTGTGGTTTAATGATGTATTTAGGTGTTTCATTAATTAAGGTTTGGGTTAGGAGTTTGTGAGAAAGTGTTTAGGTGTAATAAAGGTTAATTAGGGTCATCAAGGCTTGGTTTAGGGGGTGTTCTAATCTAGATTAACAATTTTAAAATCATTCTTTTGGTCAAAAAGGTTGTAGACAAATTTCCTTAATTTAAGGAAATTGAGAGAAAATACTATTCATTACTTTTTGATTAGTAGTCTTGGATTAAAGAATGAAATTAGAATTTGACTAAGCAATTTTAGTTTCTAATCAACCTTAATAAATCATTTTGACTCTAGATTAATTATCGAAATAAATTAATCTTCGATTAGAGCCTAATATTGCTTAGGTTGCTTAATTACTTCATTAGGCGCACTGTACATTCTAGGGTAAAACGGTAATTTGCACTAAACTTGGGACCTTCCTGGCCTAAACATCAAATATTACTCTAAAACATCATTCTAAACTTCCTGGAAATTTGGCTCAAACGGCACCTTTTACCGTGTAAAGCACGGCATGGGTATTTTGGTCATTTTGAGCCGAAAGTTTAGAAAACGAGATTTTCACCTCGGATATCAAACATAACAGGTACAATCCCCTTCAAACATTGAGTTGACCCATTAAAGGAGGTGCTCCGGCTTTCCTTTAAAAGAAAATGACCTCAGGGGTATTTCGGTCATTTGTACTCTAATAGCAGAAATTCTGCGTACAGGATCTAAAAGTAAGATGTAGGAGGGCCTGATGCCTGATGAGGTCCTGATACTTTTGTTGAAGGTTAGCCTTGTTGTTAATTGTTTCCTACTTCAAGTTGGTGATTCTTCTAGCTTGAGTTGTTTGTGTTCCCAAATGGGAACTACCCTATGGTTTTAAGGTTAACTTAAAAAGGTTTGTTGCTATACCCAGTAGTTAAGTCATCATGCAGTGTTGGGTACATGTCTGTGTGATGGTCATTTGAAGTACAGATGCCACAAATCTTGCGAACCGCTGGTGTTGCTGCCTAGTTAACCATCAAGTGCTTTATGAGCCCAGAAAGTTCCTATAAGGTTTGGGTCAAACCCAGATTCTAGGTTGGCTAACCTCATGAAGGCCCTTAGTCCTGGTGCCCATTCTAACTAAACTGTAAAAATTTATAGCCATATTTTCAATCAAAGCATGGTCCTCTGCCAGTGTCTTATCCAGAAGTGCTCCTCCACTAGTAGCATCAATCATACATTTATCAAGGGTACAAGACCTTCATAAGAATCCTGAGAGTAGCTCCAGGATTCGATAGTTAGGTCAGTGTACAAAGGAGCTTGAAGCGCTCCCAATACTTAGGTAGAGTTTCATTAGACTAGCAGATTCTGGAGATTTCCTTTCTAATGGAAGCTACTCGAGAGGCGGGAAAATACCTCTCAAGGAAAAGCCTCTTCCTCTCTATCCAAATATTCACAATACCATCTAGTGAGTTACCAATTTTTGTAGCGCCTTCTAGGGAGAAGAGGAATGCTCTAAGTTTGACATCATCCACCTCCACCCCATTGGGTTTCATGCCAGAGCACTACCATATGCAGCTTCTTCAAATGTTAGTGTTGTCCTCTCCAGATAGCCAATGGAACTCGGGCAAAGCACGGACTATATAACTCTTAAACTCAAAATTATTGTCAAGCCTGGGTATGTAATTGCCAAAGGTTGTTGGGAAAGTCAGGAGTGAGCTCCCTACGTGTCAAGTTGTGATCTCTCATGTTACTTGTGTTTCCTAAAACAACAAATAAAGGATTAGATCACTAAGATTGTTCTGCTTGTTGACGTCTTACCTATTTGATCCGCCTTAAAGTTTCTCAATTTAAGATAAGAGGCAATAAATTGCCGAAAGATAAGGAATGCCTCATACAAGGAAACAATCAAAATAAAAATAAAACAAAAACAAATAAAATAAAATAGAACAAAATAAAATAAAAATAAAAAAGGTAAAATAAACAACTAAGTTTCAATGCTTCCCCAACAACGATGCCAAAATTTGATGGAGGTTGTCGCTACCTCCTCAAATTAGGATTAAAATAATAAAATTAAGTTCAAATACCGAATGCACCAAAACTTAGTTAGGATGCAACTCATGCCATCTCTTAAGGGGCGTTTCACTTAGTTGGAAAATTAGGAGTTTGGAGAATTAAATTAAAGCAATTAAAAATTAATTAAGAAAGAATTTAGAATTAAAGGCACTAGTGCAAGGTATTTATAGGATTTAAGCTAATTATCACAGATCAAATATGAAACACATTAGTGGCTAATAGTACTAATTTACTTGCAATTTTGCTAGTGATCAATTGACCTAGAATTTGACCAATCCAAAAAGTAAATGAGATCCCAATTTATTAAAAATTACATTGATTTAAAGTACCAATTGTATAGCCTAACAGCAATTGGAAAGTTAATTCTAATGTTCTTCTTCAAACATAAACCAATTGATCAATCAATTTATGCCCAAAAAGGGGTTCCTAAATGACAATTGCTAATTTAGTTATTCTAATCAAAATTGTAATAGTTGCAACAACAATGATAAGAATAGAAACTAAAAAACATTGATAAAACTAATGCATTTAATATAAAAAAATCTCAAACATCATCCCAATCCATTTGCAAACCCTTACACTAGAAAGGGAATCTACTCTTCCATCTTCAACAATAAAATTAAAATAATATCTGAAGATAATAACAATAATCCTTGTTACAATATCCAAGACAAATCAAAATCACTAAGGGAATCCCGAGAGAGAGAAGAATAGAGAAGAAGAGGTGTGATACGTAGAAATAGAGAGAGAGAATAGCTCGAAACTCAGAATCCAAAACCAGGTTAAAAGTCTATAGAGTTTCCTTATCCTCTTTCTGAAATAGCCTAAAGTGGTGCCCAAAAATATATTAATTATTTGTAATACCGTCATCACACGAGCACTATAGCGCTAAATGAGCGCTATAACACTCATCAAAGCCTTTGCCTTTAGCGTCCTTTTTGCTGCTTCTGCGAGTGCTGTAGTGCTAAATGAGTGTATAACGCTCACTCAAGAGTGGGCTTTTCCTCTTTTGCTGCTTTTTGCAACCCCTTAGCTCCAAATTCCCTCCAAAGAGTTCCAAGCCTTATTCTTGACCTTTTGCACTCAATTTATAGCTCCTATGTATAAAACCATACTCAATGAGTTAGGTTAAACGCAAAGGCTATAATTATAAATTATTACAAAATCAATACAATAGTCAATGACTCTATTAGAAATGCACAATGAGGGCCAATTCAAAAATCTAATTATTTATATCAGAACTCAGTTTAACTCATGCAAAAGGCTAAAGTTTAGAAGTAAGATAAGTGACATAAATGCCCCTTATCAAACACTTAATCACATGAATAGGAAGAAAAAGGAAGTGGCATGATCCATTAACAAATTCTTACCTTGAAGCCAGGGGAGATAAGATTGAAGGAGGAAGATAGTAAAAGCGTAGGAGATGAGCATGAGATATTATGGTTCACATTTTTAGGGTTAAAACACGTGGTTGAGTGGTTTAAATAGAGTTAGGGGGTCACTTAATGAAACTACTTTGTTTTGGGATGTGTTCTAATGTCGAGGGCAATACATGACCACCATAGTGGTTAACGGGAAGAGTCACCACGGCCAACACATGATAGATTGCTATAGTAGTAACCAAGGCCGCGACTCCCTACGCTATGCCCTATCATCGCTATACTGGTCACCCGCGACCCAAAACTTGTGCGGTTGCATCAACCACCGCTAAAACGATCACAAGAATTACAGTTATGCAATTTTTGGGCTTTCTTATGTGTCCTGGTCTTCTGAGCAACACGGGTGGATCTTGGTAAGCCCTAAAGTCATACTAGACTTATTTAGGGACAAATGGACCTAAGGCATAAATCAACCAAATGAGCTCATGGTCTTTTGAAAGTTAAAATGATCGTTCTAGAAAGTTTACTTGGTGTAAAATGGGCTTTTTTTTTCAAAGGGGTCTTTTGAAATATACAAACAAATATAATTTCTTTATTAGGACCATTTTGTCAAGGGTGTTCATTTGGATTAGCTTTTCCCCTACAAAAGCATTTTGTTGAAAAAATTACTTTTATGTATCTTTTAGCGTGTTTGGATTGGCTTTTAAAAAGAAGCCACTTCAAATTAAATTAATGATAGAGGTTTTTTTTTAAGCTAGTGGTACGTAGCTTTTAAAAATATAGAAGCAAAAGTGGTTTGTTAATAAAATTGTCTTCCAAAACTATCTCTCACTATTATTTATAATTACAACCTTCTCCTTGTCAAACGCTTAAAAATACACCTTCCTTCTTACTCTCTCAGTCATGCACACATCTCTCATCTTCTCACAGTCACACATGCACGCACATTTCATAAGCCTACACTCCAAATCTATTCCAGGCTTCATGTTTTCTAAGATACACTAACTTTAAGCTCCCTACCTAGTTTTAAATTATATGGGCTTGTTTTTTTATTTTGTTCTACACAATTATATAAGAAGAATTGGCTCAAATGATGTAAGCATCCTTCAATAATTTGAGAATATTTCTAAGTTAAAAGGCACTGAAAGAGACAACAAACATGATAATGAGCATGTCACTCAAGTTGAATGGAAAGAACCAACTCAAGAAGATGTAAGAGGCGTTTGGCATGGAGTAATATATCAGGATTACTAGTAATATGAATTAAAATTACCTAGGCCCATAGCATTGCCTTGCTTCATTACATTGCATGACTTAAAACTAGATTACCAATGTTATCTACTTTGCCATCTTAGTGATAATGTGGATTACCCCTATGATAGGTGTCTATATGGATTACCTCCTGGTGGTAATCTTCCTTGTGTTGTTGTTGTTGTTGTTGTTGTTGTTGTTGTTATTAGTAGTAGAACATAAAAAATGAATTATTATTAATATTTAGTTATAATATTAGTAATTAAGTTTTATTAATAATAATAATTTTATTCTTAAATAATAATTAAATTATCATACCAATTTAAATTCTTATAATAATTAATAACAGTAATAATTATTATTGCTATTATCCTTAATTTATTAGTAAAACCATATATTACCAACCAATCCTTATGATATAACAAACAAGGTAATTTGCATTATCAATTAGATCAAGTGTATATACCAAATGCTGCATTGTAATATTACTAGTAATTTAAAAAGTGGCAATCATTTTAAAAGGTAATCTAGATTACCAATAATCTTATGGGCAATACACCAAATGCCATCCAAGTAATGGAATAATTAAGGAATAGTATAAGAGATTAGTTACTACATAGAATGTGTTGGTGTTTTTACTATTGTCTAACTTTTATTTATGTCCTTTTATTTAATCTGATTTAAAAAAATTTTACTTTTGTTTATCTAAATATATTTATAAGTTCTTTTAATAATTAAAAGTACTTGTTAGATTGTATATCCAAATACAAAATAAATTTGTCTATAAAAACACTTTACTAAAAGGTTAAGTACAACAAGTATTTTTTTTCAAGTCAATCCAAACATAATAAAGATATGTAGGGTATGTTTGGATTGATAGAGTTGAGTAGAAGTAGAGTAAGTAGAATGAAATAAAATAGAGTGACATCGCAGAACACTATTTTAACTCTAATTCATTGTTTAATATTTTCCATTTCATCCCATCGCACCTAATTTGAGGAAACAAGAAGTTGAGAAGAATAGATAAAATTAAATAAATAGAGTTTATCTATCTTCACTTCGTTCTATTTAAGTTTAACAAATTTAAATAAAAAAATAAATTAAAATACTACTCTCTACACTGTAATCTATCGAACTTGCCATCCAACAGTCGCTAAATAGGAGCTATTAAGGGTGTTTGGAAAGGATGAAATTGAATTCCTTCAAGAATTAGAATTCAATTCTTTGCTTTGGAATAAATTTTGATCCAAGAATTATATGGGAATCAGAATTCAATTCCACAACATCCCCAAATAAATAACCTAAGAGGTCTAATTAGTGATGGAATTGATCTAGAAAAATGAAATTACCATATTAGCCATCATCTCTACTCTCTCCTGTAGCTTGAAGCCACCATCCCTCCACTGCGCCTCCCGCCACCGCATCATCAATTGGAGGTAAGTGAAATTCACAAGAAGAAAAGCCACTAGTATTTATGCTATCACACACTCACGGAGGGACCACAAGCGCAGTTCCACGTGTCTTTGGGTTCCTTAGGCGGAAGCTATTGGAGCGCCCTCATTGGGCAAAGGAGAAGAAGAAGTGGGTTTGGGGATTGTTGTAGTTGCAGCAGATGAAGGTGTTTGGTTTGGGAGGGTGGGAGACGTGAAGGCTGGAATGTGGGAAATGAAGGTTGGTTTGATAAGAAGGGGAAATAGAAGCAAAGAGAGATGAGGAGGATGACAGAGGGATGAGGGAGAGTCAGTTACAGCATTGAACAAAATAGTAAAAATAAACAAATCAATTCGATTTTAAATCCATTTCAAATCAAGAATTCAATTCAATTCCTTAATTTATTAACTCATTCAAACATAAGATTGAATTCAATTCCTATAAAATTCAATTTTGATGGAATTCAATCAATTCTATCACTTAAAAGCTTTCAAACACCCTGATTGTTCTCCCCACAAGGAAAGAAAGAACCCTAGGACCAACAAACACCTTCTACTTGCTTTGTTACGGTTACTCTCAGCTTAACAGAGGAAGGAAGAAGTCGAGTTTCATCCACAGCACAAAGCCATCGTCGAAACAATGACGAAGAGCGACCTTCACAGCAGAAAGCGAAAGAGGCCCAGAAATCGTGGACCAAACAAGAACCAAGAACCCAGTAACAACCAATACGAAGAGCAAGAGATTGCTTCGGGTTCTGCCAAGCGCAGAACGTTGAAGGATCCCTCCAAACCCTCTAGCTTTCTTGAAAAGGCATACCCCATCTTTCGTTTTTGTTGAATGCTTTCCACCTCACTCCCAAAATTGAAACCTTATTTATTTATTTATTAAGTTCATGTTATTCTGAATTTAATTTTAGTTTTAATCCGAATGGCGTGCTGGATTGTTGCAGATGCGAGCAAGGTTGTCAGGTGGGCATTTCAGGATGATTAACGAGAAGCTCTACACTTGCACGTATGTACTACTCACTGCTTCAGCATGAAGGGATTCTATTCGATTAGGGCAGTGAATTGGGAAAGAAGTGGTTTTTTTTTTTGTTTTTTTTTAAATCATCCGTTCACTTTCATATTGAAATTGGATTACTGGCTTAGTTAAATACATTATTTATTTCTTCATTTTTGCTAGTCTTAGATTAAATTATTCAGGGACCTGCTGGCCGAATTGCCTTTTAACCCTTTTTTTTTTTTAAGTTTCCTTGTCATGTTTTTGGTCTTGATAAGAGTTAAGGATCTGTTTCATTCTTTCAGTGGGAAAGAGGCACTGCAGTATTTCCAAGAAGAACCATCGCTATTTGAACTGGTATCAGTTGTTTGCATTAATTTCTTTTTGACAAAAAAATGTAGACTTGTATCATTGAACTGAGATTGAGTGCTCTTTTGTTTATGCATGACACCCAAATATGTGCACATAGACAACCATGCTAGCAGCTACTCTCCCTAGTCTCATGCATGCTCATTACTCACACTCAAAAGATATTATTCTGATTTCACGGGTTGATATAAGGCCCTGACCTTCAAACCTGCTTAGATGCATTTGAAGTTCTGAACCAATGTCAGAACATTAAACCGTTATAGCAATTGTAGACACCTGAGGCTTGAAGACCTGCATTCGTGGCTCACACAACAAAAATGCATGTTGTTATTGATTAAATGAAATTAGTTTTCAAAAACAGACATATTATTTAGGTCTAATGTGTGTGCCTTGCTGAACACGAGACTAAGTGCCATACCCTACTCCATATTAGTCTGCTGTCATGTATTTGCTTCTTCATGTCATATTCTTCACGCCTTTTCAATTTTTATGACATATTAGTGTGGTAACAGACTTAGCATTGACATGTAATGGCTTGAATAGCTCATTCTTATTGGCTCTTTCATTTATCTTGCTAGTATCATGCAGGATACAAAATGCAAATGTCAAATTGGCCTGAACAGACAGTTAATGTGATTATTAAGTGGCTAAAAAAACAGAGCCCTTCTTTGGTTGTAGCTGATTTTGGTTGTGGTGAGAAACTGAGAATTTATTCTGCTCTTGTTCATAATTTTAACTTCCATGCACTTGTGTCCTTTTGATCTCTGCTAATGCTTTCATGTCTCCATTGTATTCTAGGGGATGCACTCATTGCTAAAAGCGTGGAGAATAAAGTCTTCTCTCTGGATCTTGTCTCCAATGATCCTGAAGTAATTGCTTGTGACATGTCAAATGTATGTCCTCCTCTTTGTAAGGCTAGTAGTAGTACACAGTGGAATGTTACTTTTTGTACCATTGCCTTGTCAGAATATTATTTTTTGTCATGCCATTGTACATCTCTAGACCAGTTCTTGCCATCTTTCAGTGTCAATTTCATAATGCATGTTGTTTCATGTATTTGGAAAATAAAAATTATATGCTCACTGGAGAACATGAAGATAACTTTCTGATACAAACTGATCAGCCTCGAGTATCCTCACTGTCTTGTAGTCAATACCAGGGCGGAGTTGTCAAATGGCGGCCATGGCGTGGCAGATTTTGGTGCTCCCCATGAGAAAATTTGTTTATCATGGTGGCGCCATGGCGGTCTTATGGCAGACTTAAATGGTGGATTTCTGGTGTACCTCCATGAGCCACCGTCCGCCATTAACTATGGGCTACCTGAGATACTGTTCTTATGGAGAGAAAGAAAAAAGAAAGAAGGGGGGGGTGAATTTTTTTCCTTAGCCAAATCATAAAAAGTTATGTGGATTCCTATATACACTAAAGAGAAAGAAAAAATGTGGTTCCGTACTGTCCTAATAATGTAATTGTGGATGCTCTCAAGCACTAAAAGTTGGTACTAATAAAGTAATGGTTAGTTTGCTTAGGTGTAAATTCCAAGTACTTAATTTCATAACTTCTCAAGCAGCAGAGCCCTGTAAGGGATAACAGTCTCAACTTTTGTTTCAAAGATTTGTGCTTAGAATACTTACAAGAGGACCTGGTCATTTTGTGGCTACTGTCAGACACCCCTTGACTCCTCATCTGTCGACATTGCTGTCTTCTGTCTTTCATTGATGGGAACCAACTATGAGAGTTACATTGAAGAAGCCAACAGGGTGCTTAAGCCAGGGTTTGTTTCTTCTCTATGATTTTAAGCTTTTCAGGATGGAGATTGCTTACTAATCAGGATCTGACTTGTTTTGAACAGCGGCTGGCTTTTGATTGCAGAAGTGAAGAGCAGGTTTGATCCAAATACCGGTGGAGCAGACCCTAGGAAGTTTTCGAAGGCTATTTCTGAGTTATGTTTCAACTCTGTAAAGCAGGTATTAGAAATCTTCCTTTACATGACCTTTATAAAGTATTAACAAAGCATTGTGTTGTGCTAAACTGTTATTTACACCATGCAGGACTTCTCAAATAAAATGTTCATTTTGTTCTACTTTACGAAAAAGGTATGCAGCTTATTGTTTAGTGAATGTTTTGATCATATTGGCAGTGTATGTTTTGATCCTCACCGCTGATTTAATTTAATCTTCCCTGTGTGTAGGATAAGCAAAATTCTGAAAGGAAGGAAATTGAATGGCCGTCGCTTAAACCTTGTTTGTACAAGCGTCGTTGAGACTGAGATTAGCTTTCCCTTTTTTTCCTCCATTCTAAATTGTCACCCGATACGAAAATTTAACCATCTTTTTTCACATTTGCATGGCCTGCTAATCATTAAGGCATCGTTTGTTGTTTTGTATTAAGCCCAATAAAATAAGTTTATACAGTTTCATCTATCTTTTTCATATATTCGTTGTGATATATAATGTGAGAATGTTATTCGGTCTATCTAAATTTATCCAATAATTAGTTTATTAGTATTATATCAGATTAAGCAATTAGCTGCATAGACAAGGGTCAGCGGGTTGAGGGGTAAAAGGGCTAGTAGTGTTAGCAATGCCAGGCTGAATAAGTGTTAAGTGGTGCATTATATGGATCTGTTTGGGGCTCATCAGCGTCAACTTTGCTTGTAATATTGATGGTTTAAGTCAAAAACACACAATCGGACGAAAAAAAGGGTGTAGAACACGCTCCAAATCCTATTATCAATAGGATATAACTTGGATAAAGTATTTTTATATTTGAGTTTCACCAATCAGATAATGACAAGTGTATATTTTCATTGAAATAAGTAATTTAAAATTATGCATTTATTTCAAGAAAATTTCACCCATTATAATTTGTTCGAAGAATTGGATGTAATGGATGTAAGGAATTTGATCTGTAGATGTATTGGGTAATCTATTTAAATGATTGATAATTTTATTTAAAATTGTTTGGATCCACAACATTACTGTCTTGGTAAAATAACATTTCTAGTAATCTATATTGTCAAGGTAATCTACGTTACTTTCTTATTGGTAATCTATATTATCCGTAAGAGAGGTGTCTATCTAGATTACCATTCAAGTGGTAATCTTATAATATTTTTATTTACAAAAATACTCCAAGAGGTCTCTCTCCCACTCCCTCTCTCCTTCCCTCACTCTCCCATGAAGCTCTCCATTGATGAACCTACTCCCACTGCTAGTGCTAGAATCTCATACAGGTGTTTGGTTGACCCAAAAAAGAATAGTATTAGAATTAATTTAATAGTAGATACAATTTCGGGATTTAAAACTTCAGAGAGGTGTCTTTGTTTTTCATGATCAAAGACATATATACCAAATATGTGGCTTTTTTTTTCTCATTGTTTTTCGTTGTTAAAGTTAACCTTTATATTTTGTTGTTAGTATAGTTATTATTTTTATTTTTATAATAATTTTTTTAGCATTATTATTATTATTATTATTGTGTTTTGTTTGAAGAGTATTTTAGTAATTCTGGTAATGAGGTATTCATTACCCAGTGATCCTTTTGCTATACCAAATAGGATAGTGAGAATTGCCAATTATATTACTTGTGCATACCAAACACTACAATATAATATTACCAGCAATTTAAAATATGGTAATCTAGATTACCAGTAATCTTACAGGCAATGTGCCAAATGCCCTATAAGTTCTTTCCTTATTAAAATCAAATCGGAGGTGTTCTGTCATAGCAGTCCTATGGTTTACACTAGTGATGTGTTGAAATGGGCTGATGAAGGAGTCATTCTTTTGTATATGGAGGAAGAATTTTCTTCCTCCACCAATCGTTTACACCATTAGATATATAAGCTCTACATCTAAAAGTGGCTCACGTGTTAGTAGCTAAAGAGGGAAACTCATCGTTGAGGAAGAAAAGGCCTTCCTCCAGGAGAATGGCAGAAATTTTCCTGATGAGGCTGTATTAGCGTTTAGGTGTCAATCCGGATGCATACACCGCAGATAGAAAAAGACGCGAACTAGAGAGTTTCTCAAGTAGGTTGGGCTTGGAACCCAGAACAATGAGCTTGGAGATTAGCAAAGTCTAAACGATACCATAATTTGGACCAAATAATAATAATTAAAAAAAAAACGATACCATAATAGGTTTCATTCAAGCAAGAGAGCACCTGTGGTTCTAACTCAAGATGTGGAACGTAATGAATGATTAGTAGCCTTTCTTGTGTTTAAGGTAGCATTTTGAATGAGAAAAATTTGAAAATAATTTGATTTGTAAATTAATTTACGTTTGGATCTTTAAAAATGAAAAAATGATTTCATTTATCAAATATATGATATTTGTTTCCTTAATTTTCAAAATCATATCAAATTTGATAAGATTTGATAGCAATCGATTTGATTTTAAAATTAATAATTCTGAACACTATTGTATCTTAAACAGAAAAATTGATTTCTCAATCAATTCAACTCCTATGTTGATCATTCTAAATATAAGATTTATTTATAAATCAAATCAATTCAAATAATTTTAAATCAAATCAATTTGTAACTTATATCATTCCAAAGGCAACCTATCAGAATTCAATTTAAGGTGGTTGAGAGCTCTTGCTCTAGCTCCACGGACTAGGAAACTATAGGATCATGAATTGTGTCTAGCCTAATCTAGGCCAGCAATTGGTTGATAGGCTCCCCTATGCCGAGTTAACCCAAGACATAGGTAGTGTGTAGAAATTATTATGGTTGTGCAATAACAAGTGGCTTGTGATTTATCTAATAATAAAGTGATATTTTAAATAAAAGTGTGGGTCATGTCATTAATTGGAGCTGAAATATCACTTTTTTACTGAATAGAGTACAAAACACTAAGTTATTTTATGACTATGTAATAATTTATTGTAAGGATAGAGTGGCAAAATTCTCTTGGTGGACCTCTTAATCAAACTCCAAATTAAGGCGTGGGAGAGAATTGGCACATTTCTAGTAGCAGTGGTTGAAAAGAACAATCTTTGGCACTTGGAGGCAAAGACAAATGGCTGATGGCTTTGCCTTGCTCAAATTGCACCCGAGAATGTTGAAAAAAAAAAAAACCCTGTTCGAGGTTTGGTATTGGAGAATCCCATGTACTTGTCCCTCCATCGACCCCCCTCAAAGATGGGGCACCACCTCAGTTCGGTTTAGATTTAGGGATTTTTGTTACCAAACTTAAACCAAAGTTTGATTCTAACCATCTAGTTATCTAATTATTATTATTTTTTATTCAAGTCAATTGATATTAAAAAATCAAAAATTTTAAATCTCATATTTTTTTTTAATTTCATGCAAAAAAAATATTTTATAACATTATTATACATAATTAGAGTATGATTTATTAACCACATACATTATATATAACCCAAGTAATAAAAATATATATTATATGTATATTAGGTCGAGTCATCATGTTTAAATTATTAAAACACGATAATTGGATCAATTACTGTCGATTTCAATTAGTTTTTATCCAATGTGACCTAGTTACTTAAAACAATTAAGTTTAAGTTGGTTGGGTTTGTTGGGTTGACCCATCCACTTACACTCTTAGTTATAGGAAAAGAATGGTTGGTAACAATGATTGAATGATTGTGGAAAATTTCATACTAAAGGCAGTACAACTTTCTTGATACTATACGATTGTATTTGAATTCCTTTTCAACTTCTAATAGATTACTACTACTATTGTGGTAATAAAATTAATATTAGAAAATTAAAATAAGAATAGGATGGAGAAGGGGAATTTTTTTTTATTATTGCTGAAAAATGTTATGTACAAGATTCGAAGAAAATTTCCATGGTTCCTAATATCCTAATAAATCCTAAAATTTTTGAAGATATAATAAGGAATTGCTAATAGAGCCCAAACCTTACATGAATCAAGTTCAACAAAAGTACGAAAGACATGTTCAACATGTTTTGAGTTTGCAATGGTATTCTAATATGTCCTCCATAATGGCCATCTCAATAATCTATATACAAGGTTGTCAAACTCGTAGATCCTACCTTGGATCAAACAAGCTTGGTAGAAACATAAAACGTGGAATCACAATACAGGACAAAATTTTCTACCTATTATATAAATTTATATTTAATAATATAAATGCACTTACTAAAACATACCAAATCGACAAACCCAAGACGTCCTTCTAGATCTTATAGCTATGGTTGAACACAATCCTCGAGCCACAATTGGACGATGTCGAAGTTGACCAAACTACATATGGCGCACGCCTATGTTATTTGCAGAGAACCACCGCTAAAAAGTCATCTAAAGTCAACAAATTCAAGCAAGTTTTTTGCCAATAGAATTAGAATGAGAAACCACAACAAGTGTAACTTGTCCCCTTTTGCATCTAAGGACTTTGGGCCTAAATGGTTTACTCGAACTATGATCTGTTCCAATCATTTGACTCAAAATTTTAATAAATATGTATGGGCTGAGTTTTTGTGTCTTCAATTTTTCCTTTCTAGTTTCCCTGGAGAGAATAACTTAAGTATCACATGTCATGCTCCTAATTTTGTCATTCAACAATTTGGTTTTTCTCAAGCCATACCAGCTCTAGTATCTTTTGAAGTTTCATACCAGATGTTAAATGCATGTGCATCATCTTTCAACCATTTATGCTCTAGTTTAGAGGAAAATGAGGAAAGAAAAAATTGTTTGACTCTGGTTGTAGTCAAACCTAGTTTTTTCATTTCCAAATCTTTTGGTGATTGGTGGTTAGACTATGCTTTTCCTCACCATAAACCTTTCAATGAATGTAAACCTCACATGGTTAACGTTTTTCCTTCTAATGTGCAGATTGGTGGCGACTAAGTGTAACAACCTTTGGAAAGCCATCAGAATTCAATTTTATAAGGAATTGAATTCAATTCCCTACTTTGAAAATAATTTAACCCAAAGAATTCAAATCATATGAGAATTGAATTCCATAAAAAACCCTCAAAGTAAATTAACCCAAATGGGTCTGATTTGTTGATGAATTGATATAAAAAGTTGAAATTACCAAGAAACCAGAGAGAAAGAGAGAGACAAAAGAATAGAGGCAAAGTTGGAGCAGTGGTGGAGGAGAGGCAGGGAAGGGAAGAACCGCCATGACTCGGCATGGTGCAGCGCGAGGGGTGAGATGAAGAAGGTGGTGGTGCGACACGGTGGTGAGGAAAGGAGCGTGAAGGAGAGAGAGAAGGGAACGGCGGCGATGGGTGGCAATGATAGCTGCGGCCTCCCTTCTTTGCCTTCTCAGTTTTTTGTTCCCGTTTTGTCTTCATTCCTCCTTTTTGGTTAAGTCCTTTATCTGATTTGTTATGCATCATCTTTTTTGATTGGGTTACAAGTGAATGGTGGTCCATGGTTTGTGGAGAAGATAGCTTGGATGTGGTTGATTTGTGTTGTTGTTTTGTGTTTGGAAAATGTTTGGTTGTAAGGTAGGAGATATAGGTGAGGTGTTGTGTTTAAGGATAAAATGGTAAAAGTAAACAAATCAATTCATTTTAGATAGATTCCAAATCAAGGAATTGAATTCAATTATGTTATTTTCTAACTCATTCCAAATATAAGAATTGAA
This sequence comes from Dalbergia oliveri, assembly GCA_030441495.1. NCBI lineage: Eukaryota > Viridiplantae > Streptophyta > Magnoliopsida > Fabales > Fabaceae > Dalbergia > Dalbergia oliveri. Next base: position 31,888,040 of record JAMLFY010000008.1, on the reverse strand, counting down.
TTCAATTTCTGATGAATTAATTCTTGATAGAATTCAATTCAATTCTAGCACTTAAAAGCTTTCCAAACACCCTGGAAAGGTATCCGCATTTGAGAGATTCAAAAGTTTGAAAAGAAGTTAAATGGAATCCCTAGGATGTAAAGGGATGATAGATTGCGCGACAATTTAAAGATAAGAAAGAGAGGCATAAGTGTCAACATTGGTGAGCTTTTAAAAAGGCTCAATTTGTCAACCTTTTAGTTTGAGTAAGTCTTTTTGAAAAACACCTTTGAAATTCCCTCATCTAAGCCTTTTGGGTTAGTTTATTCATTCCTTGACCCCTTGGTGCAGCCTTGGGAATTTAAAATTTTTAATTCCTTCTTCAATTATGTCTTAGGAAAAATCCTTCTTATTTTCCTTGAACTTAATATGTATGGTTTCTTCAACAAATAAGGTTCTTTTGTTATAAACCCTGTAAGTTTTAGAAATTGAGCAATACTATAAGAAAATGCCATCATCAGACTTGGGATGAAACTATGCTAGTTTGTCCTGTGTTAAGCATGAAATAGTTAGATCCAAAGACATGGAAATATGATATGTTTGGTTCTCATCCTTTCTATAACTCATATGGTGCTTTGCTAAGGATTGGTTTTAAGAAAACTCTATTTTGAATATAGCAAGAAGTGTTTACAGTCTCTACCTAGAAACCTTTTGACAAACCACTTTCTAAAAGCATTTTTGGTCATTTCTTGTAAACTTCTATTCTTCTTTTCTACAACCCCATTTTATTAAAGTGTTCTAGGAAAAGAAAATTCATGAGAAATGCCATAGTTTTCACAAAAATTTTCAAATTCTCCTCCATGATCTAATCTAATGGAGAATTTGAATTCCTTTCTCATTGACAAAATGTTTTACAAAATCTTTGAATTTGTTAAAAACTTTGTCCTTAGATGCTATGAAAATAACCCATGTGAATCTAGGAAGTCATCGACAATGACCAAGCAATATCTCTTTGAAGCAAGACTGCAGTCTTGGTTGATCCAAAGAGATCTATATGTAAAAGCTCAAGTGATTTTGTGGATGAAACCCCATTCTTATTATGGAAAGAATCCTTGGTTTGTTTGCCTTTGTCACAGAAATCACAAGTTGAATACTTGTAGTAACTTATCCTTGGAAGGCCTTTAAGGGCTCTTTTTAAAAATAGTTTAGAAATTAGCTTCATATGAGCATGACCAAGGTTCTTATGCCATAAGCACTTATCATCCATAAAGGATGCTAGGCATTTTACATCCTGATCTAATAAGTCATCCAAGAATAACACACAAGTGTTATCATGCCCCTTGCCAAAAAGTATTACTTGTCTAAAAACTAGATTCAACACATGACATCGTTTGGCTTCAAAACATACATTGAAGCCTTGGTCAAAAAATTAACTAATGCTAAGTGGGTTGTAACCTAAGCCATCAACTAAAAGAACATCATAAATTTGATGAGAATCATCCTTACCAATATTTCCAATACCTATGACCTTTTCTTTTCCACCATCGACAAATTTAACTGATTTGTGAATTCTTAGACTTTAACTTTCTAAACCATTTTCTTTTCCTTAACATGTATATGGAACAACCACTCTCTATGTACCACTTGTCATCCTTTTCAACATGTGTCCTAAGACACACCTACAACATCAGTGGTTTTAACTTTAGGTACCCATATCTTCTTGGGTCCTTTTATGTTAGTTACTTTGGCAGGCGGGTTCTTGACTTGTTTTTTGCCTTATTACGAAAAAAAGACAAGCGTTTTATTTTCATTTTTTGAGTTGAAGTTGTAGTAACTTTCTCATCTATTTCTTCTTATAACCAATCCTAGTCTTTGAAAATATGGTCTCTGAGCACCAAGCATTTGTTTAGAAACTTGGAACCATTTACCATATTTTCCATATTAGACTTGAGAAGATTTGAAGTTCTTTCAAGTTCAAAACCTCCTTTAGGACTTTCTAATCCTTTTTAGAAACTTCAATTTCTAAGGCTTGTATTTAACTTTTGAAAACTTATTTTCTCCTTTGAGTTCCTCTTTTCCAAGCCTTAGGTTCTCGTGATCTATTTTCACTTTCTCAAGTTCTAAAATTATTTTTCGATGGTTTTTCTTGATAGAGATATAATGAGAAGTCAACGTTTTGGAATTTTCCAACAACTCATCATATAATTTTAAAAGCTCATCATAAGAAAGCTTAGTTTCTAAAGATTCTTTTACCTCGGTTTCTTCTTCAGGAAACATAGTCAGCCATGAAGCACATGTTTGCTATATCTTCTAGCTCATCCTGAGTTTTTGAGCCTTCTTTCTCATCTTCATAATCACTCCATGTTGCTAGCAATCTTTTCTTTTTGGGAGTGAACTTTTTTTGTGAGCGCTTGAGCTTTGAATAATAAGTTTTGAAGTGTCCCTTCTCACTAAGTGGTAGCAATTTACATTATCTAGCTTTTGTTTATTCTTTTTATGTAACACCCTTAAAATTATTTAAAAATTAATTTGAGATTTATTAGTTATAATTTAAAAATATGACAGTTTTAGCAATGATAAGGATGACCCAACGAATGTTAAAAAAAAATTTCGGGCTAGGTGAATAGTGACCTTACAGACCCCAGGGCTTGTCCAGACCATGAAGCTCTAGATTGGACAGGAAATGCCCAGGACTGAGAAAAAAAGAGAGTTAATGTTAGAAATGATAAGGAATGAGAAATTATACCTAGAATTAATTTCGGGTAATGTTTGATTATCCGATATGATGTTTTACCCATTTGGTAGAGTTTTGATGTGTGGATTTTAACAACGAAAAGCTACTTGTTCCCAAGCTAAAGTGAGCCACTTATCTTGAGCCAAGTGGATGACCAAGATTCATTCTTTGACCAAAAAAATAATCCTAGCCATTCATATAATTTCTTTTCTAGAAAAGAAAGAAATTTAGACTTTAACTACATAATTACTACACCTATATCAAGATAAACATAAACCACCAACCTTATCACTCCACCCTTGTCATTTTTGGCCAGCCCACTCAGAACACCTCCTCCATTGTTCTTGCTCCCAAACCTTTATTTTTGCTCTTAAATCCCCAAAACACTAGCTCAAAATCACTAAAACACCAGATCCTTTCATAAAACTTGTTCTACTCATCAAGATCTATCAATCCAATCGATTGAAATTTGAAATCCTCACCACTTATCACTTTGATATCACATACTCTATCCTAAGGGAGGGTTTGGTGTTTGGTTTGAGGCTTTGAAATAGTAGGGTTTTTGAATCTCTTCTTCTTCAAATCATTTTTCTATTTTTAATCACTAATTTAAATTGATATTTTTAGTTGTATTAGTTGATGATATATGGATATTGATGTATTAATTTTGGTGAAATGTTTGGATGATGTTAGAAAATCCATTTTGCAAAAACAAGTTTTGAATCATGTGCTGGAATTCTTGAATTTGTACAGCAGGTTATGAATCATGAATTTTCTAATGTACTTGTAGATGTTTTTATGAGCTATAAAAATTATATGTTGAAGGTAACACCCTAAGCTAGTTCCACAAATTTTATTGAGCTTTGTTTGGACTCCTAATGCTTTAAAAAAAAAATTAAGAACCAAAATGTTATCCATGCCACCTGGATTATTGGAACTTGAAAACTTTGAATTTGTCTAATTTTTTTACTATAGCAAATGATTGAATTTTCCTTTGGAATTTTTACAGTGTTGACAACATCTTGAATTGTAACTGTGATTTTTCTTTTGAAATAATTCAATCATTTGAGGGTTAAAATTATAAACTTCGGGTTCTAAGCTAAGGTTAAGTGGTTTCTAAGCACCAAACTTGTCTAATTTTGTTAACACAGTTAAAGAACTCTTTTTGTTCTGAAATTTTTATGAGAACTTGTGAACACATTGAAGTGTATTGGATAATTTTTATAGCCTCTGAATTATTTGATTGATGTGCAAATAAATTTTTGCTACAATGATGTGAAATCTGCCCATGTGCTAGAAATGAACCCAAGTTTTGAATTGGTAGTGTAATGGCATTTTTGGTTCAAGTATGATGTATATGAATGCATGCTAGTGACTTGAGAGATTGATTCATGAGGGATGATTGAAATTACATTGTGAATGAATGCCTACATGTGGCTTATGCATGCATTTGAGAAAAGAAAAGTACATAATGCAATTATGTGAGAAAAGAGAATGTGTGAAATTCAATCGTGTATGTTCTGACATATAGACAAAATAGAAACTTATGTTGAATAAGGGGAAGGCAAAAAAGAGGAACTTCCCCAGATATATTATAGGGAAGGAAAAAGAGAAATTTCCCCAAAGCTATTTTGAGTAAGGAGACGTATCAGCTAGGAATAGATCTGTTGTATTCAAGAAGAGGAAAAAAAAAAATAAAGTTGATGATCATTGCATTTGGAATGAGCTTAATCCTGAAAGCAATCTATTTTCCTTGTGTGGTGTGATCCACTCTAAATACCATGTGGTATAAACTAAGTTTTTCCTATGTCGATGAAAAGAGAAAAAAAAAAAAAAATGTACTAATTTGAGTTCTATGGTTATAAGTGAATCCAGGTCACTTTGGGATAATTTCACTTGCATTTAGCATATGCATAATCATATCATATGTAACCTCTTGATTAGAATTACTTACTATGTGTTTGAGCTTCATGATATATATGCACTAAGTGATTGATTGTTAAAAGCTACCCACTTTTGGAAGGATGATTTTAGAACTTTAAAATGAATCTTTAATATGTATTGCATGATCACATTTTCTTGATAATCCAAGTGGTTGGGGCGATGATGATGACATTATGATTGTGTAACTTGGGAGTTACCCTACTAAGAATTGTATAATTCTCACCCTCTATGTGTTTTTGTGTTCCCTTGCTCTAGGTTGATTGATAACAATGAGTTTGCTACATGAAGAGCTTAGGATTGTAGTAGCTTAGTAGTTGATGTTTTTATTTTGCTTGGACTTAGTAGGAGTAATATGTATGTAAATGTAATAGGGGACATATATGTATTAAAACTCATAGAAGAGATTTCTTTTGTACTTAACTATGTATTCCATAAATGTTGTGTTTCTTTGTTATATATTTTAATAGAATTACACTTAGTTATTATACACATTACTCGAGCTTGCTATAGATATTTAAGAAAGATCCATTAATTAATAAGTAACAACTCTTGAGTATGATGTCATGACTTAAGGATATGGCTATACTTGGGAGGATGTTACATTTGTCCTTTTTGAAGGTAGGCTCATTCATCTTCTTGAGTTTATGCTTTCCATGTCTAGACATCTTTCTTATAAGACAGAGATCTTATATCCATCCTTTTAGGAATCTTCATTGAAGTCTCTTCTTCCTATTTAGAAACAGCCAGCTTTCATTGTCTTATCTTGATTTTGTTTTTTTATGGGAGGTCTTTAGAGATACAATCTTGTTTTTCTTTATAATTCACCATGAGCTTCAAGGAATACCACTTCATGAGTCTTTAGAGATCCAATGGGAGCATCTAAGTTAAGAGACTTGAGATCCTTAGCTTTAGTGATTTTTTGACCTTTGAAAGCCATTTTGATGGTAGGTTTCTCAAATCTTCCTGAAAAATCTCAAAGTTTGAATACCTCTTACCTAATTTGTTGAGTTAGTTGATGATATGCATGAATCTAGTGGTCATCTCATCAATATTCTCATATTCATTCATTTTGAACATTTCATATTGATGTACCAACATGCTTATCTTTGTTTCCTTAACTCGTTTTTCCCCCATGTAGCATTTGTAGCATATCCTAGATTTCCTTTGCTTGTGTCACAAGCAATAATCTTATCATATTGAACCTTGCTTAAGGGTCAAGTAAAAAGGTATTTATCCTTTGAGTTCATTTGAACTATTGCTTTCTATAGTTCAAACCATCTATTATGGAACTTGCCTTGTGATAGAAGGTCCACCTTCATGATTTTTAGCAAATGCATTTTTCTAGAATTCTTCCATGGTATGTAGTCACCATTCTAGATTATTTTCTACAAGTCAAGGACTTGTGCACTTGATAAACAACTCCACTTTGTCCCTCTAGTAGGCATAATCACCACTATCAAAGAATGAAGGTCTATTGATAGAATGTCCTTCAAGCAATATGTACTGCATTGTGTGCCATTCTCTTTAAGGATCTTTTTAC
>JAMLFY010000008.1:31825078-31881343 GCA_030441495.1 Dalbergia oliveri | reverse complement strand
CATATGTTCTGGTTTCATATTGATGCTTGGTTACATGTAATATATATAACCATGTGCAATCTTATTTGAAAGTCTTTATCCATACCTCAGTGCAAATGTGCACTAACACTTCCTTATATAAACATGAGCATTAGCTTTCAAAAATAAGTTTGGATAAAGTCCTAAAGTAAATCAAATCAATTAAGATAAAATATCACAAGTATTACTTATTAATTATTCAAGCACGTGTATTTTTAAAAAGTTTTTTTTTTATTGAATATCAAGCTAGTTGTAAAAGAACTTAAACGATAATATCAAATTTATATCCAATTTATTACTACTTTGATGTATTTTAGAGAGTACTATAAGTAAATTTAGAATCTTAATAAACAACAAAATTAGCTCTTATTTAAGTTACTTAATGCTTTAAAACGTTTGAAAACCTTATCCATATCATGCCTTAAGAAAAAAACTCATGAATGTTTCAGCTATATAAAGTTTTGAAAGAATAGCTATTATCATGACATATTCAATTCTTTTTCTTTCAACATCTCTTCAAAGATTTTTTTTTTAAATTGGTTTGTCATTATCAAAAAGGGGAAGATAGCTAGCTCCATAACCCTAAGAAAACTTCAAAGCGATATGATTTAAGTGACAGCAAAATCAATTAAAGAAAATATTTGAAGAATCACTAATGTCTGTCTTTCGTTGCTTTTGAAATAGCATCCAGGCATTTTCGAATTGTATAACACGGACTTGAAATGGGAATAATTTCAACTTTGCATGTGCAAACATGATTTATCTCATATAAAGAGATTGAACTTAATAGAAAATGAATATTATATCACAAAAAGTACGTATATATGCCTTACGGATGAAAGAAAATCATATTCAAGAGCTAGAAACCAAGGTCTCAGTACAGAAAGACTCTGGGATGGACTTCAAAAGGTATATAAAAAATGATATCCATCAAACTCTAAAGCCAAAATGTTCTACTATCTAAATCATCACATTCGCAATGGTTTGTTCATCAACAAGCCATGATTAAAGACGTGAAGACCTAAGAATTATCAAGGAAATTATACCGTCAAAAGCTGACATATAGTAATAGTATGCGCTCTACAATAAATGGAGGGAATTTTTGAAATTCAAATTTGAAATTCAAAAGTCAAAACCCAGTGATTGAACTACCTTATCTCTTCTACCACCATGATCAGACTACCTTAGCATAGAAGAAGTTAGAAATCACGTTCAGAAAGTAAGAGTAATTTCTAAAGTAGTCTGAAAAACTCATCTTGCAATGGCTTCTACAACAGTCCTAACAAAAAGATAGGCTACTCTTTTAGATTGCTTTTGCAAGACACAAATGAATGATCAACTCATGTCACTTGGAGATGATCAAAGGCATCGGTCACAAGAAAGACCATCTATAAATAGAGATGTTGCGCTTCAAATAAAAAAAGAGATTGATGTTACTCAAGAGTAGAAACTCTATGAAAATCTTTCTTCATATTCTAAGGTTCATCACATCATGTAATTAATTTTCTTACTTGTAAAAATCTTCTTTCTATGTTCATGTATAGATATATGTTCTTCCTAGGAAGAAATTATAGAAAGAAGTCATTCAAGTTATCTCAAGTTATTCATATGTATTTTAAGGAAACTTGAGTATAGGTTAGTTTGAGTGGCAACCCAAACACAAACCTTTGTGTCCTTAATCTAGTAATGATCAGTGTGAGTTAGCTTGGAGAGGCTAGTAAAGACTACTTGCAACATGACAAGTAGAGGTTGTTTCCTGGTCACGAGTTCTACTTTGAAGAGGCTGGGGAAGAGTTACTGGTTGAGCTTGGAAAGGCTAGTGGATAACTATTTGACCCTCGCAGTAGAAGTTGTCTATTAGTCACGGGTTCAATTTGAAGGGCTGGGGAAACTACTTGATTAAGCTTATAGAGGCTGGTGAATAACCACTTTCAACATGACAGTAGAGGTTGTCTGCTCACACGAGAGAGATTGGGAAGACTAATGTAAAGTTTATCCATGTTTGTCTCTAGTTTGATAAAGATGTTTAGTAGAACCTTAACATGTGTTGAGTCCTGATGTCAGGTTCGGGGAACCGTATAATCTCACTGTGTCATGTCTTTTTCTTTCTAATATCTTTTACTTTATTTATTATGCTGTTTTATTTGCTCATATTTCTATTTGGCATTTCTGTTATATCCGAAGGCTTCACAAATCTACCTTCTGAAACAACTAATCATATTTCCACTACACTTCAAGCTTAATGCTTGATAGTTCTTTTGTTAAATGTTTCAAATGGGAAAAGAGGCAAAGCACGATTCAATCCCCATTTCAAGTGCACTTTTATACCTACACATTCTTTCTCATAACTCTAATTACTTTCTAAGATACATTATACATTAAATTCATTCAAAGCTCATGAAAAATAATCATATCTTGCGAGAGTTATGGAATTTGAGTTGCATTTTAACATTTTCATTAAGTTTATTAAAGAATTTAAGCATAAAGTGTATGATATGAACCTGAACTTTACAAAAGACACTTGGACACACAATTAGTCCTCTTTCTTAAATGATCCTTTAAACCTTCATTTGTTGTCACTCGATTCAAACCAAGTTATAAACAAGCTTTCTCAAGGGTTCTGGAGCTTAACTTATCCCATCTTTAAGCATAGTTACATTATTTAATAACTTGTTATAAAAGAATTTTTTTATTGGTCCAACCATTTAAGTACAATTACATATCATAAAAATCGTTTGCATCAAATTTCATAAAAATTAAATATCAATAAGAATGCAATCATGTAGCTTTTATCGTTACTCATTTTAAACATATATATTACATTAATTTTGATATACATAAAAATTATTCCAAACGATTTTAGATCAATCTAAAATTTTATAAACATGAATTATACAATGTGGACATCAATTCAATGGTAGGTTTTGTTAAAAATTAATCAAATAAAAAGTTATTCACTAGTATAACAATAGCTTAAAGTTATTCCATGATTTTAGATTTACTTGAGATTTTATAGGCACGATCTCTCCCTTAGCTTCCTCTAAAGATGACATAAAAATGGGTGAGAAATACTAGATTTAATTACGGGTAAAGTATCATCATGGTCATTCTTAGTCACTTTTGTTTATTAAGAAAAGATGTGCATCTATCAATGTTCTTTTTTAAGTTTAGAAAAATCTTAAAATCCAAAGTGAGTATTTCTTTTATTCAAGACCTTTGTGCATGAATGCATTCTACCTTATAATCAGAATAAGTAGAATCATTCATAATTGATACCAATTTTATGGGGATTTTTTGTCTTTCATCGTTAGCAACAATAATTTAAGTTCCAATTTTGCTTCACAAATCTCAATTTGGAGTGGAAATGACTCAACTTATGCATTCTCAATTCCATAATTTTGTTAAGAGAATATTTGTATTTGATGATTTTGGATGAACCATTGATGACTTTGTTCTTTATATGTTACTTCTGTTAATAAATGAAATGAACAATATGGAAAGAGAAGATAGAGAAAGAAAGATAACTTCAATATTCTTAATAAATAAAGTTGAGTGTTTTGGCAAGCACAATGACATAAACTAATAAAACAATGATGATGAAGAAAGTAAAATTACAAAAAAAAAAAAAAAGATAAAGAAAGATAAGACAAATGTGAGTTTAGAGGATTGTACTTGATTTCCCATGCACTCCTTGCTATCATTATGACTATAAAGATAAGTGAATGTACATAAGTTTCTAGATCAACTCCCTTTTACAAAGTCATTATCATTTTATTCATAGACTAAACTAATTCTATCAAATTGTACCAAGTGGCTATGACATTTATCTAATCTAATGGCTTTAGCGATTTTCATTTGAATTTGACAATGACAGTTCTCGCTTCTTTTGAATTTCCTTCTGACTTGTGCTTTTTGAGGTTTACATTTTGCAAATTTAACAAGGTCCATACTCAGTAACTACTTTTGAATCTTGTATCTATCAACACACCCTATTGAGCTCACATGTTGATGAAAGCTATGTAGGTAGAAAGGTGCACGAGAATAAGGGGTTGAATTGTGCTTCGCTTTTTCTTTCCTTTTTCTTTTTCTGAAAACTTGGATAGATACTATCAAGTATTAAACTTCAAGTGCAACAGAAACAATGTTAGAAAATGTCACAAAGTAACTTTCTGAACTATAATACTAATGTAAAAAATTGATTAAAAAGTTTTCTGGAAAACACAATATAAATAGCACAAGGTAGAAAAATAAAAGAGAGTTAGGCAAAAGAAGATAGCACATAAGTTTTTATCCTGGTTCGGCCAACTTGCCTACATCAGTTCTCAATCATTGTTGAGTTTCATTAAAACCTTTCTCAACCTAAGAAAGTTGGATAGTCTTTACAGTAGCCTTTCCAAGATCTTACCGTGACTAATAGTTCACTCTCCTGTCATAATTAAGTAGTTTTTGACCAGCCTTTTCAAGCTAACACCGTGACCAATAGCTTACTCTACTATTACAACGAGTAGTCTTTGACTAGCCTCTCCAAGCTAACATTGTGACCGTAGCTTCTCTACTACCACATTACAAGTAGTCTTTGCTTAGCATCTTCAAGCTAACTCATAATGATTACTATTGGATCGAGGTTACAAAGGTTTGTGTTTGGGTTTAAATAGTCAAACTAACTAACACTTAGTTTTTCTAAGATGAACAATGACAGACCTAGAAAACTTGAATGAATTTTTCTATCAATTTTCTTGGGAAGAACATATAATCTATTAGAATGTAGAAAGAAGATTTTAATAGATGAGACTGATTACAAGCAGTAATAAACTTTACAAAGGATGAAGGAAAATTTCTTCAATGTTTCAACACTCTTCTTAGTAAAATCTGTTGATTGTAAGGACCGCATATCTACCTATACTTGATCTTGTCTTTATGACCGTTGCCCTTGATCTGTTTTCCTAGTGACATGTGTTGATATTATTTTTGTGTCTTGGAAAAGTAGTAGAGAAATAGCTTCGTTGTGAGTAGTTGTAGAAGTCATTGTGAAATAGAGGTTTTTTGAGGCCACCTTAGAAACTACTTTTTACTTTTTGAACAAGGTTTCTGAACTTTTCCTTCTAAAAGCTAGCAGTTGACTAAGTTAGCAGAAGAGATGTCACGTTATCTTTGACGGTTTGATTTTAAATTTGAATTTCAAAATTCTCTCATTATCCTGTAAAGTGCACCATTTCACTTTGAAACATGTATAAAGTGCGGTAAGGTTCTTAGTATTTCTTGATCTTCTAGTCTTCAAGCAAAGCACTGTTGATGATGATATGATTACGATCATGCTAATTGAAGGTTGTAATATACACTTGCTTCAAGAGTTGGATTGAAATCTTCACTTGAAATATACTTTTTGAAATCACGTGCTACTTTTGAAGATCTGAGCCTTGATTTCTTGACTTGAAAGTTTTCTTTAACCCATTGAGCATATGTTCGTTCATTCCACAATATATTTTTCACTTTCGTTAAGTCTCAATCTCTTCAAATGAGATTAAACATGTTTACATATATTATGTGAAAATATTTTCATTTGCGAACCATGTTATGTGTAACATCCTAGTTCTTTTTTTAGAAATTGATGGAGGAATGGTTAATGGGAATATTAAGATTCTGAAGACGTAGTTGTGATGAGAAACGACCCTATGATTGAGCACAAAAAAAGAGATGAATAGTGTTTTGCAAGCCCGCAGGTCAAGGGTAAGCCAAAAGTCGAGAAAGAACTTTGAGGTGCCCGAAATTAGGAAAAAAATGGGAATAAGGTTAGAAATAGTTAGAAATGAAAATTTTATGCTTAGAATTAATTTTTAAGTAATATCAATTATGGGTATGATGTTTACCCGTTCGAAAATCGGTGAATGATTTTTAATCAAAAGATATTTTCATCATCACCAATGGATAATATCTATCTATTTAGAACATGAAAGGGCAAGATTTAATCTTGGAATCCAAGATTAAATCTTAGCCATCCATTTTGCTTTATTACACAAATGATTGCTTTATCACATAATATCTTCATGCATTAAATACAAAGAAACCAAGTCACAAACTTCTTCTCCAAGCCAGAACCCATTCGGCCAGCAAGGGAAAGAAAGAGCAGCCACCATTTTCATCTTCAAGAGCTTGATCTTGAGTTCTAAGCCCAAAAACACTAGCCTAAAGTTGTTGAAACCTCAAAGTTCCTTTATTAAACTTGTTTTACACCTTGATCTCTACAAATCTAACCGAACAAAATCTCTATTTCTCATCAAACCTTGTTTTGTTACCTCACACCTCACTGATTTAAGAGGGGTTTGAAGTTGGTTTGGGAGCTTTGGAGTGGAAAGATTCAAGTTTGGATCATCTTGGAGCCAAAGATCCACTAAGTTGCTAAAAGTAGGGTTTTAATTGCTTTTTCTTGTCAAATTTATTCTGATGTGTTTTGATGGAGCCAAGCCCAAAATTTCTGGTTATGTTGGATGATATTATGTTGATGTTGATTTATTAATTTTGGTGGTGGGTTTGGATGGTGTTAGAGTATGATTTTTGTTAAAGGAAATCTTGACTAGGTTGCTGGATTTTTGACTTTCCTGCAAGTAGTAGTTATGCATGAATTTTCCGGTATAGTTATGGGTAGTTTCATGAGCTATAAAAATTACATGTTGGAGTTAACATCTTAAAATAACTACATGAATTTTCTTGAGTGTTGATTTTAAGGTTCACTATCTCAAAAAATCAAAAACAGAAATGAGACTGATGCTGTCTTGATTGTTGAAACTGAAGCAATAAGGTTGTCAAAATTTATTACCATAGCAAATGATTGAACTAGCCCTTGAAAATTTTACATGAAGTTACTAACATATTGATGTATCACTGTAAATTTTATTGTGCATTGATTTAATCATTTTCTAGGGTTAAAAATTATGAGAACTCTAGTCTGATCTATGATTGGTGGCCCCTGACCACTAAATTTGTGCATTTTACTGAAGGAGTTAGAGAGCTCTATTTGTCTTGAAATTTTTACAGGGCCTCCTAGACACATTGAAGTGTCATGGAGAATTTTTGTGGCATTTGAATCAAACAGCTGTAGGGAAAATAAATTTTTCTACTTAAGCACAGATTCTGCCAATATGCTGAATGAATTACAAATGTTGATTTAGTACTATAATGACTTGTAATTCAACTAGGATGTGAATGAATGCATACTATGAACTCTAATAATTGATTAATGAGAAAAGAATAAGGATTACATTGTGCATGAATGCATATATATGGTTTATGCATGCCTTGGGGAAAGAGAAAAGTACTTGATATACCTATGTGAGACAAGAGAATTTATACATTTCACTAGTGCATGTTTGAAAGATGGGGAAAAGAGACAAGGCTTAGATGGGATAGAGAGGGAAGGCATGAGTAAGGACTTTCCTGGCAAATTTTATAAGTCGGTAGACGTATCGGCTAGGAGTAGAACTTTGTGTGATTCAGAAATGGAAAAAAATGAAGGCCGATGATCACGGATAGGAATGAGCTCATGCCTAGAGTCCTATTGTCCTTTGCAGAATTATCAAATGAAAATATATCTTTATGTGGAAATAAGTCTTTCCTATGTTAATGAATGGAGGAAAATACATGGAATTGAGCTTATGGTTCCAAATAATAGTACATGATTTATTAGTGGTGATATTCTAAATTCCCATGATTTACATATTTTAGCATTGATGCCTATAACTTTTGTATGGATGTTTTATATGAATGAAATCACTATCTATATTCTGTATAGTATCTGGGAATTACCCTCCTAAGAATTTTAGTATTCTCACCCCTAAGCTGTATATACTTGTATTACTCAAATTCGGCAATGCGTCACTAGTGTTCTTCCTTGATTCGCCACAATGGGTGTGGCGGTACAATCCGGCCTTTGACTCCTTGTATGTCGTAGGTTACTCTCAATTTTGTGTATATGTGTTTTTCGGCTCCTTCAAGTGCGTCAGTTTTTCCTGGAGTTCAACCCGCTTTCCCTTCGATGGTGTGCTTCTCCATATGGCACACCCTGATGTATTTGATATCCCACTTGCTCCACAAGCTCACCCTCCGCAGATGCACTTGCTTCTTCATCATCATCCTCAGACTCGAACCCATCCAAGGGCCATGATGGCCCTGGAGGGGTGAGGCTATGAGACGGCCAATAGCTTCCTATAGGAGGACACGAGGCCTTCAGGGATTTTTGTCTTGTGCATAGTAGTAGTATAGTGTTAGTACTTCCAGCCTCCAGTCTGATGTATTATTATTCGTTCCAGGTCCATTTGTATCTATATGTGTTTTGTTAGACGGATACTAAGAGTAGGCTAGGTTTGGATGTTAACCAGTTCTTTTGATATGGGTCCCTGACTAGATTAGGAGTTAGTTGGTTGGTTTGAGTATGATGTACATATTGTAGACTTACAAATGATGTTATGTACGGGGAGACAAGCTTTGAAACATATATTGTCTAAAGTACTTTATTGCTTTATATCTTGACTAGTATAGAATATGAACGTAATACTGCTAAATACTATGGCCATACTTGAGTAGAATGTGGTAATTAGGAGGGTGTTACATTATGATATAGGGACTATTATTCAGCCTAAGGATTGGACCAACTATGTTTCCGTAGGAATTGTCATGCATTATGATGCCTACATGCTTATATGTACGTATGACTTGGTTAGGAATATTGTGGGTTACTACTACACTTAGCTTGGTATTGAGCCTGATCAACTCAATATTTTGTTTTGTGTGATAGGAATCAATGACTTCAAATTGGCAAACTAGGAGCGGAGCGGGAAATGACGAAATGATGAATACCTTTCGTGATATGGCCGTGTCAATGAGAGAAATATTGCATTGCCACTCGAATGATGGAAAGGCTGAACCACAATGAGGAGTAGAACCCAGTTGGCAACCCAGGAGGAAATGAAGTGGATGGGGAATACCAGAAATTTGCTGAATTTAGAAAGGCAAACCCCAGCTTTCGATGAGCTTTTAACCCCTGTAAAGTAGAAGAGTGGATCAAGGCAATGGAAAAGATTTTCTAGCTTCCCCGCATAAGGATTCAAAAGGTGGTTCTGCCACCTCTATGCTAGAAGCTTATATGGAATTCTAGTAGGTTGGTGCTAGGGGATTATTTGAAGCTTCCGCTCGGCTACCTGGGATATCTTCAAAGAGGCTTTCTATCATAAGTACTTCCCTGCTTCTATGAGGAATGCAAAAGAGTTAGAATTTATGGCTCTTAAACAAGGACCTATGGGTGTGGCAGAGTATCCGCCAACTTTGAAGACTCTACAAATTTTCTACGATTTACTACGTGACCCAGATGAAGCCTGGAAATGCATGAAATATGAATGAGGTCTACGTGAAGATATAGAAGCTAAAAGCCTCTTGGAGATCCGAGATTGCCCTACTTTGGTGAATAAGTGTCGGCGTGAGGAGTCTAACAAGAAGCTTGCAAGCCTTAAGTATGCGCAAAACAATGCTAGGAGAGGATTAGCACCCCAAGGCCCTCAATTCAAGCCTCTACACGCATACGGGGAGATTTCCACTAATAACAACAATAACAAAGGGAAGCGCTTTAATCCCCAAGGCTGGAGATAAGACCAAAATGCCCTAAATATGGGAAATATCATCAGGCCATGTTGGACAATGCAAATTGTGTGCTTCACTGGGAAACCAGGACACAAGATATTCAAATGCCCCTACAAGAAAGTTCAGTAGCCCATCCCTAGGCCACAACAACAAGGGCGTGTTTTTGAATGCCAAGGAATCTTCTCAATCTACCTCTTTCAGAGGTAAGTGTGAAACAAATGGTAATACCTTATATGTCCTGTATGATTCAAGTGCCACTCATTCTTTTATATCCCATGAGCTGTGTACAAAGGTTAGGATTCTATTGTTTGAGTTACCTTATGACCTTCTTGTATCCACCCTCCTGGGTCCTATTAATTGTCAGGCATGCATGAACCTTTTTCTTCTTATAAATACTAGAGAATTCCTGCCAATTTATTTTGTCTCCCTTTCTGGTTTAGAAGTCATCTTAGGTATGGATTGGCTTACCAAATTATTTGCTTTTACATTATCCAACTAGAACTACTTTTTCTCCTTGTATCTCCTTCTCTCCTGTGGTTCCTTTTTCTTTTTACTTAGACCTAGTGACACCAAACCCTAGTGAGGCGAACTTCAGGAATATGTTCTCCTCTGGCTAGTGAAACTAAAAGCAACCATGAAGTCAGTATGATTCCAGGTGGTGAGAGAGTATCCAAATGTGTTCCCAGCTCGTATTCTAAGTTTCTACCCAAGAGGGAAGTCAAATTCTCCATTGAGTTGGTCCAAGAGGGTCCTATTTCAATTGCTCCTTATAGGATGTCCCCTTTAGAGTTGAAGGAATTAAAGTCAGGATTAAAGAGATACGGGAAACATTCCATTAGACCAAGTGCCTCTCCATGGGGCCCTGTTCTTCTGGTAAAGAAAAAGGATAGGGCTATAAGCTTTGTGTGGACTATAGGCAATTGAATAAGGTAACGATCAAGAACAAGTACCCTTTGCCAAGAATTGATGACCTCATGGATCAATTACGTGGGCAACCATTTTTCAAAGATTGACCTTAGGGTGACCATCAGATTTGAGTTCGGACGAGGATATCCAAAACTTTTAGAACTCGATATGGACATTATGAGTATAGGATGATGTCTTTTGGATTGACTAATGCTCGTGGTATTCATGGATTATATGAATCGAATCTTTCGCCCGTACTTGGATAAATTCATAGTTGTCTTTATAGATGACATACTTATCTATTTAAGGACCGAAGAGGAACATGTGGAGCATCTTAGGGTTGTGTTACAAATCCTAAGGGAGAGGAAGTTGTATGCCAAATTGTCAAAATGTGAGTTCTGGATGGGAGAGGTTAAGTTCCTTGGCCATGTGGTATCACGAGAGGAGTCTCCGTAGATCCCAGCAAAGTAAAATCAGTACTTCATTAGGGATGACCAACCATGATGACTGAGATTCGAAGTTTCCTAGGATTAGCTGGATACTATAGGCAATTTATTATGAGCTTTTCCAGCTAGCCTTACCTTTGACAAAGTTGACCCAAAAGAATGCTCAATTCAAGTGGACGTGTATAAGAGTAATTTCTAGGAGTTGAAGCAAAAGTTGACTATGGCTCCTATATTGGTGTTACACCGATCCCCATGAAGCCTTCGAGGTTTATTGCGATGATTCAGGTAAAGGCTTAGGCCTCTGTTGATATAGCATCGAAACGTGATTGCCTTTGCTTCACGCAGGTGAGACCCATGAAGTAAGCTACCCAACTCATGACCTTGAGCTGGCTGTGGTTTTTGCTCTAAAGATTGGCGATGCCATCCTTATGGTGTACAATTCAATGTCTTCTTGATCATAAAATTTTAAAATATCTTTTTGATCAAAAAGAGTTGAATATGAGGCAAAGACGGTGGATGGAATTCCTCAAGGATTATGAGTTCAGTCGAATTACTATCAGGCAAAGCAAACATTGTGGTTGATGCATTCAGGAAATCCCTAAGTGTAGCATGCCTGATGATCAAGGAAACGAGCTAGTAGAAGCTTTAAGAAGCTTAGCGTGGGTATGTCTGTGAACCCTGAAGGTGTGGTGTTAGGTCAATAAGAGTAACGAGTGAGTTCAAGGAACAAATTCAAGCTGCACAACATGAAGATCGAGAAATTCAAGAGATTTTAGAATCGGCTCATACAAGGAAGTTACAGAGTTTACTAGAGACCAGCGAGGTATATGGAGGTATAAGGATAGGGTATGTGTACTTGCAAGTGGTAATCTTAACGCAGGAGATATTAAAGGAGGTGCACAGAGGCGAATTCACCATACACCATGGAATTTGTAAAATGTATGCAGATCTTAAGAGGATGCTTTGGTGGCCTGGGATAAAGAAAGACATAATGGAGTTTGTAAGAAAGTGCCTAACTTGTCAAAGAATCAAAATAGAACACCAAAAGCTTGCTTGGACCTTACACCCTTAGAAATCCCAGAATGGAAATGGGAAAAATATCTCCATGGACTTTGTAATAGGTTTGCCAAGGACGTCGTTAGGTCATTATGCTATATAGGTTATAATGGATAGATTGAACAAGTCTATTCATTTCTTATCCATCAAAGCTAGTTATCCTCGGATAAGTTAGCTTCTTTGTACATTCAAGAAATAGTGAGACTACACGGTGTTCCTTCTTTAATAGTTTCCGATAGAGATCCCCGCTTTTCTCAAGATTCTGGGAGCTTTCCAAAGGGCCTTTGGAACCAAACTTTGCTTTAGGCCTATCACCAAACGGATGGACAACTGAATGCACCATCCAACTTTGGAGGATATGCTGAGAGCATGTGTGATTGAGCAAAAGGGAAGTTAGGATAAATTGCTTCCATTGGTGGAGTTTGGTTATAATAATAGCCATCATGCTAGTATTGGCATGGCCCCATATGAAGCTTTATATGAAAGGAATGTCAATCTTCATTGTGTTGGTACGATTCGGGGGAAGCAGGATTGTTAGGACCAATCTAATTAATCAGATGATAGAACAAATCCAGAAAATCAAGGATAAAATCCTCACCATGCAGAGTCATCAAAAGAGCTATGCAGATAATAGAAGGAAGCCTTTAGAGTTTCAGAGAGGAAGAATACATATTCCTAAAGGTCACACCTACTACGGAAGTAGGTAGAGCTTTAAAGGTCAAAAAGTCATCACCTAGGTTTATAGACCCTTTTCAAATCCTTCGACGGATTGGGTCAGCTGCTTATTAAATAGCCCTACCCTGCCTTTATCCAATCTTTATGATGTCTTCCATGTATCTCAACTCAGAATGTATCACCCAGACCCAAACCATATCATTGAACCCGAATCTATCCAGTTACGAGATGATTTAAATTTTCGAATGCCTACCGCTCAGATCGTCAATAGAAAGTAGAGCAACTGAGGAATAATGGTGCAGCTAGTAAAAGTAGCTTGGGGTGCGCTCAGGGAATGAAGATTTCACATGGGAATTAGAGTCAAGTGAAGAAAGATCTAGGAATTATTTCCAAGTACGAAATTTTGAGGATAAAATTTTTATTAAAGTGGGTGGTAATGTAACATCCTAGCTCTTTTCTTTAGAAATTGATGGAGGAATGGTTAATGAGAATATTAAGATTCTGACACACATAGTTGTATGAGAACGACCCTATGATCGACACAAAAAAAAGAGATTAATAATGTTTTGCAAGCCCCGGGCCCGCTTTAGCCGAAACATAAAGAATTAAAACCAAGAGTGCCCAAAATTAGGAAAACATGGGAATAAGGTTAGAAATAGCTAGGAATGAAATTTGATACTTAGAATTAATTTTTGGGTAATATCGGCTTTATCGAGTATGGTGTTTACCCGTTGAAATTCGGTGTGTAATTTTTAACACGGAAAGATATTTCCATCATCATCAATGGATAATATCTATCCATTTAGAACATGTAGAAAGCCAAGATTTAATCTTGGAATCCAAGATTAAATCTTAGCCATCCATTTTGCTTTATTACACAAATGATTGCTTTATCACATAATATCTTCATGCATTAAATACAAAGAAACCAAGTCACAAACTTCTTCTCCAAGCTAAAAACCCATCTTGGCCAGCAAGGGAAAGAGAAGAGCAGCCACTATTTTCATCTTCAAGGGCTTGATCTTGAGTTCTAAGCCCAAAAACACTAGCCTAGAGTTGTTGAAACCTCAAAGTTCCTTTATTAAACTTGTTCTACACCTTGATCTCTATAAATCTACTGAACAAAATCTCTATTCCTCATCAAACCTTGTCTTGTTACCTCACACCTCACTGATTTAAGAAGGGTTTGAAGTTGGTTTGGGAGCTTTGGAGTGGAAGGATTCAAGCTTGAATCATCTTGGAGCCAAAGATCCACTAAGTTGCTAAAAGTAGGGTTTTAATTGCTTTTTCTTGTCAAATTTATTCTTGATGTGTTTTGATGGAGCCAAGCCCGAAATTTATAGTTATTTTGGATGATATTATGTTGATATTGATGTATTAATTTTGGTGATGGGTTTGGATGGTGTTAGAGTATAATTTTTGTTAAAGGAAATCTTGACTAGGTTGCTGGATTTTTGGTTTTCCTCCAAGGTAGTTATGCATGAATTTTCTGGTATAGCTATGTGTAGTTCATGAGCTATAAAAATTATATGTTGGTAACACCTTAAACAAACTACATGAATTTTCTTGGGTGTTGATTTTAAGGTTTACTACCTAAAAAAATCAAAAATAAAATAATAAATGCTATCTTAATTGTTAAAACTAAACAATAAGATTGTCCAAATTTATTACCATAGCAAATGATTGAACTAGCCCTTGAAATTTTTAAAAGAAGTTAATAACATATTGAAGTATCATGCAAATTTTATTGTGCATTGATTCAATCATTTTCTAGGGTTAAAAATTATGAGAACTCTAGTTTAATATCAATTGGTGGCCCCTGACCACTAAATTTGTACATTTCCTGAAGGAGTTATATAGCTCTATTTGTCTTAAATTTTTACAGGGCCTCCTAGACACATTGAAGTGTCATGGAGAATTCTTTGTGGCCCTTGAATCGACCAGGTGTAGGGAAAATAAATTTTTCTATTTAAGCACAAATTTCTGTCGATATGCTAGAACTAAATTACAAATGTTGATTTAGTACTATAATGACTTGTAATTCAACTAGGATGTGAATTAATGCATACTATGAACTCTAATGATTGATTAATGAGAAAAGAATAAGGATTACATTGTGTATGAATGCATATATATGGTTTATGCATGCCTTGGGGAAAGAGAAAAGTACTTTATA
The DNA here is from genome assembly GCA_030441495.1 of Dalbergia oliveri. NCBI lineage: Eukaryota > Viridiplantae > Streptophyta > Magnoliopsida > Fabales > Fabaceae > Dalbergia > Dalbergia oliveri. Next base: position 31,866,439 of record JAMLFY010000008.1, on the reverse strand, counting down.
TACCTATATGAGACGAGAATTTATACATTTCACTAGTGTATGTTTGAACATATGGGGAAAAGAAGACAAGGCTTAGATGGGATAGAGAGGAAGGCAAGAGTAAGGACTTCCCTGGAAAATTTTATGAGTCAGTAGACGTATCGGCTAGGAGTAGAACTGTGTGTGATTCGGAAATGAAAAAAAATGAAGGCGATAATCACGGATAGGAATGAGCTCATGTCCTAGCAGTCTATTGTCCTTTGCAGAATTATCAAATGCAGATATATCTTTATATGGAATTAAACCTTCCCTATGTTAATGAACGAAGGAAAATACATGGAATTGAGCTTATGGTTCCAAATAATAGTACATGACTTATTATTATGGTGACATTCTAAATTCCCATGATTTACATATTTTAGCATTAATGCCTATAACTTTTGTATGGATGTTTTATATGAATGAACTCATTATCTATATTCTGTATAGTATCTAGGGGAACTACCTCCTGAGAATTTATAGTATTCTCACCCTTAGCCGTATGTACTTGTATTGGATTCAACAGATGTCATCACTAGTATTCTTCCTAGATTTGCCAATGGGTGTGGCGGTAGAGGCCCTTGACTCCTTGTATGCTGTAGGTTACTTTCAGTTCGTGTATATGTGTTTTTCGATCGCTCCTTCAATGCGTTGGTTTTTCCTTAAAGTTCAACCCATTTCCCCTATGACGTGTGCCTCTCCATATGGCACACCTTGATGTATTTGATATCCCACCTGCTCTACCACACCTCCGGCGAATGCACCCGCCTCTTCATCATCATCCTCAACTCTAACCCATCCGAGGGAGGCTATCTGATACCGATGGCCAATGGCTTCCTGAGGAGGACACGAGGCCTTCAGGGATTTTTGTCTTATGCATAGTAGTAGTATAGCATTAGTACTTTTCCAACCTGGCTGATGTATTGTTATTCATTTCCCGTCCATTATCTATATGTGTATTGTTGAACCGAATACTGAGCAGGCTAGGTTTTGGATGTTGACAAGTTCTTTTGATATGAGGTCCCTAACTAGATTAGGAGTTAGTCGGTTGGTTGTGATATGATGTACATATTGTAGACTTATAATTGATGTTATGTACGGGGAAACAAGCTTTGAAACATATATTGTCTAAAGTACTTTATTGATTTATATCTCAACTAGTATAGAATATGAATGTAGATAATACTCTGCTAATTACTATGTCAATACTCGAGTAGAATGTGGTAATTAGGTGTTACATTATGCCAACGTAAAAGACACTGTTAGTTGCTTTAATAAACTCAAGGAAATGATTAGTCCTTCTTCAAAATATTTTCTCAAAATTGGTTATGTTATCACTGAAAATATTTGGCATTTAAGCTTCTGAAGAGTTACTGGAGCTAACAAGCTAGTCACATGCAAAATCAAAATTTCACTTAGAATTATTCTAAGTTCTCAAGATTCTCAAAAGATGCTGAAAATCACATTTCCAACAATTCATCAAATTACACTTTCAATGCTTAAGAAATATGCCCCCACCCATAGAGCACCTCATGGCACATAATCAAATAATTCATAAAGCATGCTTATGCACATGCACATATTAATTATTGCTCTTTAACTTTTCTCATACTTTAAACATCCTAATACTTTGCATAGATATACTACCATCTATTGTTGCCATCTCAATACAATAAACATACCTCCCAGGCAATTTTAAAAATAACCAAAATGCCAAGCAAAAGTAGAAATAATAAGTTTTTCTACTTTTTTAAAGCAGAAGGGACTTGTTTCTGGATGAATTAGAAGTAATAGAAGAGTAAGAGCATTGTTGGTTGAATTTTAAAATTACTTGAGTTCCAAATCTATCCTCACAAATTTTATAAAAAGACAAGACTAAATCACATAACATAAAATTAGGCTAATTTTATAATTCCACAAAACATAACTCAATAGTAATAAATATAGAAAATTAGTTTCATAGGTCCAATGAATATTAAATAGGATAAACAAATATGAAATAATAAAAAAATTATTTATATTTAGTTAAACTAAATTGTTTAATTAAAATTTAATATAAAATAAAAATTGTTTTATATAAAAAAATTTCATGTGTAAGATATACATTTTATCCAAACATCCTTCTTAAGAAGTAACTCTTGTCCTTAATTGTAATTTTATCCATAAAGTACTTCTATATCCATTATATCCAAATTGTTTAACAACTTCTATTATAATAAAAAATACTTTTACATTTACATCAAAACGTATAATTTTCTACTTTCTTTTGATTCTGCTTCTACTTCTATTTCTAAGTATTTCTTTAATAATTTTAATGTCATGATCCAATTCGAGAACATGAGCAACAAGTGAGAGCGACCCATAAAAGCCCTTATATGATATGTCATGCATAAAATCTCATAATTTTACATTTAACATAATTTGAATAAAAACTAGATAAATAGTTCTCTTATGAATCCTAATTTATAAATCAATCCATGATTAATATCAAAAGAGTAAAATAATTATTCTAAAATATCATAACATCCTTAACTTATAATTACTTAAATCCTCAAAAAAAAAAAAACAATGTAGTTAGATATAAATATGCATGGTCCATGAATTTTGCCTACAATGTAATCTAGCACTACTAACATAACTGAAAGAAATACCACTTCACTCCAAGGTAAAGCTCACCTAAAAAGAACTAACAACTACTAAGAAGGAGGTGTTTGGGAAGACTTAGACCAACAATTGTAAGGGAAAAAGAGGGGTGAGTTTTATCTAAAACTTAGTAAGTGAATTCTCACTCTAAAACTTAGTAAGTGAATTCTCACCCACATCCATACATGAGATAATAAGGAAAGTACATAAATAGTAATGTAGCAATAAAATATCATTTCTATTCATAATACATAATAATAGTAACAACATTGGTTTCGTGTAAAGCATAAGAAAATATAAATATTTTAGGGAATTAAAATAAGATTGATTACTAAATAATTAAAAGGATGCGTTTGTCTGCAAACAAGAGCACCTAACTAAGATTTTAATAGTTGCTCGTGAACCGCATCCCTTGTAGACTAATCTAAGTGAAGAATAGTTACCCTCGTAGGCGTCATGGTATACTAAAGTCAACGAATTTACCGTTGTTAATTCACAACTCTATTTCTCTCTAATTCCTACCCAAATATCACTCACAATCAACATGCCAAAATCTTAAGCTAGAAATCTCAATTAGTGTTTTCCATCACTTTCACAGTTCACATTTGATTTTCTGGAATAAATACTCTCTTCTCATAATTCCTGGAGTAGTTTAATAGCATGATAACATAAATGGTATACAAGCATCAACAATGGTCCCATTATTTTCTAAAAGTCATGCATTTTCATAGAATGTGTAAAATCATAATTCTCTCTAATTTAACATAATTCTAAAAGCATGTTAATAGCAATTAAATTGTTAAATTCATGGTAGGTACAAACGTTGTATGGAAACTACTTGTAATGGCCAAAATTAGAGGCATAAGTTTAAACCCACTCACTTGGAGGGATCAAAAGGAAGTGCCAAGACCAACGGAGTTTCAAAGAGCAAGAATGACACCAACATCTTATGGAAGCAATAAAAACCATGAGTAAACTATAACCATTCTAGAACAACTCTATAAACATTAGGAGAGTACCCAAACTTGACAACAATCAAGAACACAAAACACCCAATCACATGAATAGGAAGAAAAGGGAAGAAACTTGGCATAATCCATTAACAAATCCTTACCTTGAAGCTAAGGTAGGTAGGATTGAATGAGGAAGAGAGTGAAAGGGTAGGAGATGAGCAGAGAGAATAGGGTTCATGTGTTTAGGGTTAAAACGCAGGGGAGGGGTATAAATAGAGTTAGGGGTCACCTAAAACTACGTTATTTGGGATGTATTCTAATGTTGAGGGCACTTCTACAGCGATCTATGATTGCAATATTGCGCGACTCCGCTATAGTGGTCACTCATGACCTAAAACTGATGTAGTTGCACCACCACTATAGCAATCCCTAACCGCTGCAGCCAAGGAATTCTAGTTCTACAATTTTTGGGATTTTTCATGTGTTCAAACCTTCGGGAAATATGGGTGGGTCTTAGGGGACCCTAAGGTTGTACAAGACCTATATAGGGACATGTGGACCTAAGGCATCATAGACTCTCCCTTAAAAGAGATTTGGTCCCCAAATCTTAAACAAATATACATTGAGGTGGAAAAATATGCGGGTACTTGATTTTCATGGCCTCTTCAGGGTTCCAAGTCACTTCTTCACAGAATGTTCCTCAAGATGACTTTCGCTAAGGTTATCTCCTTTGAGCAAAGCTTCTTGATCTGCCCATCCTGGCAACCGATTTTTCCTCATATGATAAGCTCTCATCAACCTAGACCGTTTTTGGCATGAGCACATAAGACTAATTAGGCATGGACTTCCTAAGCATCCTGACATGGAAGATTGAATAGATAACTAATAGACTAAGAAGTAGTACCAATCTATGGGCCACTACTCTAACTCTTCTAGAATCTTGAAAGGGCCAATGTCAGCGAGGATTCAACTTTCCCCTCTTACCAAACCTCGGCACTCCCTTCATAGGAGATACCTGCATAATGCATGGTCACCCACTACAAAGACCAAGTCTTCCTCGTTATTAGCATAAGATTTTTGTCTTGGCTAAGCTAACAATTTTTCTTTGATCAACTAAACCTTCTCTAAGGTTTCCTGAACTAGGTCTTGGCATACCTAAGCTTAAACCATCCAATGTAGATATACAGTGCATCCTATACAAAGCTTCAAGCGATGTCAACTAAATACTCGCTTGGTAGCTGTTGTTGTATGAGAACTATATCAATGAAAATGGTCACACCAACTCGCATCAAAATTCAAAACACAAGCTCTAAGCATGTCCTCTAAGGTTTGAATTATTCTCTCTGGCTGGCCATCTATGTGGATGAAATGTCATGCATCCATAGGGATTTCTAAAGTGCCCTCCAAAATCGCAAAGTGAACTGATCCTCTATCTAGATGATAAACATGGCACTCCATGCAACCTAACTATCTCATTAATGTACAACTAGGCATACTGCTGCTCTACAAGAGGTCTTTGTAAGTATAAAAGTGCACGAGAAAGGGGGTTGAATCATGCTTTACTCCTTTTCACATTTGAAACATTTAAAGAAATACTATCAAGCACTAAGCTTGAAGTGTAGCGGAAAACATATTAGCTATTTAAGAAAGTATATTTCTGAAGCATGAGAAAGTGATAGACAACCAAAACGATATATCAGTAAATATTAAAATATAGATCATAATAAAGAAAGTAAAGGAGTAGGGATGAAAAGAGTGACACAAGTATTTTTATACTGGTTCAGCCAAACCTGCCTACATCAACCTGAACACACGTTGAGGTTCCACTAATCATTTTTCTCAAATTAGAGAAAGAAACTGGATAGTCTTTACATTAGTCTTCCTAAGCTCTCTCATGTGAACAATAAATAACTTCTACTTTCACAACCTAAGTAGTTATTCACCAGCCTTCCAAGCTGAACCTTGAGTAGTCTTGCACTAGCCTCTCCAAGCTAACCCCATGACAAGTAGACAACCCCTATTGTCATGTTGAAAGTAGTGATTCACCAGCCTCTCCAAGCTAAACTAAGTAGTCTTTCCCAGCCTCTTCAATCTGAACACTAAGACAGACAACCTTTCCTGTCACGTTGAAAGTAGTTATTCATCAACCTCTCCAAGCTAAGACTGATAGTCTTTCCCTAGCCTCTAAGCTAAACTAAGTAGTCTTTCCCCAGCCTCTCCAAGTTGAACCGAGAGCAGCAAGAACACCTTTCTATCATGTTGCAAGTAGTTTTACATTAGCCTTTCCAAGTTCTCACACTGATCACTCCTGGATCAAGGATACAAAGGTTTGTGTTTGGATTGCCACTCAAACTAACCTACACTCAAGTTTCCTTAAAATATACATGAATAACCTGGGATAACTTGAATTACTTCTTTCCCACAACTCTTCCTAGGAAGAATATATAACTATTCAAGAACGTGGAAAGAAGATTCACAAGTAAGAAATCTGATTACATGATGATGTGATGAACCTTACTAGATGAGGAGAGATTTTTGCAAAGTTTCCTCTCTTGTGTAGTGTATCCCTTACTTTCATTTGAGCACAACATCTCTATTTAAATATAGTCTTCCTGAGTTGTTGCCCTTGATCAGATCTCCAAGTGACACATGTTGATCATCCTTTTGTGTCTTAGAAAAGTAATCTAGAAGAGTAGCATGTCTGTTTTAGAGATTTTGTAGAAGTTGTTGTGAGATATGAGGTTTCTATATTCTTCAGAAACTACTCTTACTTTCTGAACATGGTTTCTGAACTCCTTCTTCTAAAAACTGAGTTGGTTGATCGAGTTCAGAAGAAATGACCTACCAGTTTAAACTAGGTTTGACTTTAAATTTAAATTTCAAAAATTCAAAATTTCCCTCCTTTTCAGTAACGCTCAACGCTCCATAGTGAAGTGAGCTTTCTGAAATGTGGAATCAGTTCCTTGATGAATCTTTCGTCTTCAGATCTTCAATCCAAGCTTTATGATGTTGAAAGATTTGCGATCATGATGATTAAGATAGTAGAACACATTGGCTTTAGAGATTGATGAATATTTTCATTTCCAATATACTTTCTAAAGTCCTATGCTACTTTCTAAAGTCCTAGATCTTGGTTTCTTGTACTTGACTTGATATTTTTTTATCGTAAGGCATGTATGCATACTTTGCACGATATAATATTCACTTCTATTAAGTTCAATCTCTTTATATGAGATAAATCATTTTTGCATATGCAAAGTGATATTATTCTTGCTTTAATCCGCATTAGGCAATTCGGAAATAACATCTATGCTATGACAAGAAACTCAAGGAAGACATTAGTCATTCTTCAAAATATTTTCTTTAACTTGGTTTTGTTATCACTCAAAACATATTGCTTTGAAGTTTCTGAAGGGTTTTGGAGCTAACAATCTCTCCCTTTTTATGATGACAAACCAACTTGAAGAAAATCTTTTGAAGAGATGTTGAAAGAAATAGAATTAAAAATGTCATGACAATAGTTATTCTTCAGAACATCATAAGCTGTATCATAGTCCCGAGCTTCTAAAAATTCTCCCAAGATACCATCCTTAGACACTATATGCCCAAGGAAAGCCACTTGCTCGAGCCAAAATTCACACTTAGAGAATTCGGTATCCAGTTGATTCTCCCTTAATGTCTACAACACCACCCTTAAATGCTGCTCATGCTTTTCCTTTCTCTTAGAATACACCAGGATGTCATCAACAAAGACAATTATGAAATCATCTAGATGTTTGAATACCCTGTTCATCAGGTCCATGAAAGTTGCGAGGCATTGATAAACCAAAGGATATCAATAGAAACTCATAGTGTCTATAGCAAGTCCTAAAAGCTATCTTGGGTAGATCTTCACCCTTAATCTTCAACTAATGATAACCCGACCAAAGGTCAATCTTGGAGAAACACACTACCCTTTGGAGCTGATCAACAGGTCAACAATGAGAGGCAAGGGGTATCTGTTCTTCATTGTCACCTTATTCAACTAATTGTAGTGTACGCTTATCCTTATTGACCCATCCTTCTTCTTTACAAACAATAATAGGGCACCCCAAGATGAGGTACTTGGCCAGATAGACTCCTTATCAAGCTCATGTAATTGGTCCTTCAACTCCTTCAAATATGTTTGCACCATGTGATAGGGGGTATGGAGATAAGCTTTACTCCGAGTGCAAGCTCTATCCTAAACTCGACTTCTCCCTTAGTGGTATTCTTAACAAGTTATCTAGAAACACATATAGAAACTCACAAACCATCATAACTAAACCCAAACTTGGTGCTTCTACCTCCACGTTCCTGACTGAAGCTAAAAACCTTTAACTCCTTTTATCCATAAGCAATAGGGCACTCAAAGCCAAAATCAAACTTATAGGAAATAATCCACTTGTGTTCCCCTCACGTAAATCTTCCTGTCTCTGTAACAATCCATCATTGCTTGACATGAAGCTACCTAGTCCATGCCAAAGACACTATTAAAATTGACATGTTCAACATATAAGATCTACTAGTGTCTCAATGCCACAAACCTTGACCTTGTACGATCTATATACTAATTGAACGTAAAGGGATTCTCCTATAGGTACCCCAACAAAGAAAAGTTTATTTAAGCTAGAAAGGGATCTCCCAAACCTCATGACAAAGAATGGGGACGTATAAGAATGTGTAGCTGTAACACCCTAAAAAAATTAGTTAAAAATTAATTTGAGCTTTATTAGTCGTAATTTCAAAAATTGACAATTTAGCAATGATAAGAATGACCCAATGGACGTGTTTAAAAAAATTTTGGGCTAGTGTGAATAGTAACCTTGCGGGCCCCATGGGCTCGTAAGAAGCGAAACCCAAATCCAGGCTAGAGAACATACACACAAGGTAGAATCCACATACATGATGCATCGACCAAGTACAAAGATTTTCCCTAAGTCGTATTTGCCACTCATTCATTCAAGTGTTTTAGGTTATGATGCATACTCAATCACCTCAAATGAAAATGCATTATCATAGGCTTGCCAGGTTCTCCTTTCCATTCATCACACACACATGCATCCTGAATCAAGAAGACTTACTTTGGGTTACAATGGAGCTTAGGTGAAAATGGATGTATATATATATATATATATATATGCCATTGAATTGCAATGTAGGACATCTTCAACTAAACTTTTTCATATTTTTTAAAATTTATTTTTGTTCATTTTCTTAGTATGCCACTTGTTGAATTTCTTCTTCTTTTTTTAGCAACTGATGGATGAACATTGTCCCTCCCCTACACTTATGCTCAAGTGAATATAAGAAATGTACAAATGCTCTCCTAAGCTTATAAGGTTGGGAATTTTCATGGTTTTTCACTTTTGACTAAGGATGTGCTAAAACAAAAGAATAAGCAATAAGGCTCAAATGACTAGACAATGGTAACATGCAAAGGGTGACTATATGGACAAGTGACTAAAAACAAGAAAAATACCTCAATTACATTTAAGCATGCACATGGAAACATATTTTCAAACAAGACCATAAACAAGTTCTAGAATGCAAATCCAAATAGGGAAACACACATGAACAAACAAGGATGACATATGACAGTCCAATCTAAAAGGCTTAAAATCTCACAAGTAAATCACATGTACTCAATCCAAACAACATAGTGAATCACCAAACATATAATACAAAACAAAGTCAATGTCAAGCAAGTTAATAAAGTACATGTGGTCTCAGCCTATGCATGTAATCTCTAAGGCTTTGTTTGGGAGTTTGGAAGGAAAGGGAAAACATTGGAGGGAAAGGAAAGGGAAGGAAGGAAGAAGTTTAGAGGATTTATCCTCTATTTGTTTGGGAGTGTAAGATATATAGAAGAAAGGGAATTGAGGAATTTCTAGTCAAGTTTTACAATTTTACCCTTTCTTATAATATTTAATTGTTTTATTTTTATAGAATTAATTATTTTAGTTAAAAATACATATTTCTACTGATAAAAAAAGAAATAGAAATTTAACAACTTTTTTTTACACTTTTATCCCTTAATAATATATTTAATTATTTTATTTTTTAAATAATTATTTATTTTGAAAAAAAATTGAAAACACTACAAGAAAAGCGCGGGATACCGACCCTCTTCCGATGAGATTTTTATGGCTAGTATTTATACTGACGGGTATCCTGAGTCACGGAGGCATCGATTTTTGGCGTCGATGAGTATTCCGACGATAGAATAACACCAATCGGTATTTATCGACACAAGTACCGACGGGTAATAAAATACAAAGCGTCGGTACAATTATACAAAAGGCGTCAGGAAAGGGTAGAGACATATTTATACCGACGGTTTTTTGTTTTTTTACTGATGGGTATTTAAATAATTTTTCCCTTTTACCAATGGGTAGATATTTTTGACCTTTTACGATGGGTTTATCGATGGGTAGATATTTTTGAAGAAATAATTTTATTTAATTAATATTGTCTATTAAAACAATAAATTTATCGGTAACCGTGGGTTAAATTATAATTTATCTTTAATGATTTATTATTTAATTATTTATTTATATAATAACCAAATTATCAATCAAAATGATATTAAATAAGAAGAATAATAAAATGAATAAATTAACTGAATAAATAAAATAGTAAATTATAATAATAAAATATATACAAACTACAGTAAATGTAAAAAATATCCATAAAGTAAAAATGAAAAAGCTAGATAAAAACTAGCTGAATTCCTAAGCGTAAGCATCGTAACGCGTGGCTACCATCATCATCAGTATCATCTGGACCATCATCGTCATCAGCGGGTCAGACTGGTGGCCCTCAAAGATGGATGGGAGTGGGATATGGGGGAGCATCTTGTCGAGTTGGATGATCTTGAGGCCTGCATGTCCGGAAGAATGTCATGACATTTGTAGTGATCTTTTGCTTCTTCTTCAGAAGCTTAGCTTTCACCTTCTTTGCTTTCTCCTGCTCCTTCTTTGCGTTCTCTTGTTGCTGCCGCTCCAGGAGAGCTTAGCTCTCGGATCTCTCCAGCTCCTCTTCCACAGACCTCGCCCTCCCGCTGCTCCTGGAGTCCTGAAGAAGCTAGGCCTGCTCCTCCAAGCTCATGGTTGAGGGCATGGACACGCTCCTTAGGGCATCATCCCCGTAGCTGACCCGGTGGCGGAGGATAGGGATATACTCTAGGATAGTACCCGTCCCATATATGCGACCCTTTAAGGGCCACCAACCACCTGAACCCATACATCCTCCTCAACATCGGGCCCAAGCCTGAGCCATCTGGACCTGGTCCTGGGTCTAGCCTCTCCTAGGTCTGTAAACTCACGCTGTAAAGGAAAAAAGAAAAAACAAGTTGTAAATAATGATTATGACATAAATGAAAATAATAATACAAATTAAGTAAAGATATGTCTAAATTTAAACTTACATAGGTCGCCTCAGAGCGAGACCTACCAAACCTCTCCAGGTCCCCTCTCTCACCCTTTCAGGTGTGAGTCTCAGAAATAGCTCACCCTGTGTAGGGCGGCTCAACTCCCTCGCCTGCACAAATAAGCACAATAAAGTCATCAAAATATAGTATTTGTCACAATTCAAATATAGTAAATGTTATTATAAAATTTAGAAAGGGTAAAGAATTACTAAGTGCTTTCGGGTCCCCCTGGGTGCTCGATCCATCGGTGTGCAGCGACTCGCCTTTTTGTAAGGCTCGTTTGTCTTTCCCTTACCTGACCTATCCTTGAAGGTCGAGTCACTGGCCCAGTGGCACTGCAACTCAGCCAAGGTGGCGTCGTTCAAGCACGAGCTGTTCATATGTCCCTTACGGACATCATGAAACATATCCCGCATTCGCTTGGAGGATCTAATCCTCCAAGCCCTCTTCACTGCGGGCTCATGCTCGGGCTTAATGTAGAATGTTTTCTGCATAAACAAATCCACAACACATTAGTGATTGTATATCAGGCATATAATTAAATAATATAAACATATATTTTAACAAAAGCGAAGCAATCATATAATTACCTTCCACTCCTTACATCACAACTCCTTGACATCAGCATGGATGTCGTCCATGTAGGCTACGGATGGTTATACCGACTCTATATAACCTCCGTAATCCTGTGGTACCGGCGCAAATGGGAGAAAACTATTACATAAATGAAAAAAATCAAAAACCAATCAAAGTTACTCAAATATCATAAGCAATGTAAAATTAAAATGTAATAAAAAAACATGTTTTAACTTACTTGTCCTTACCGCTAATCTCCAGAGCGTCTACATGAGGCCCAAGTGGCCTGCCATCTGCAGCCGAGAGGCTCCCATCGGCATCCGTGCCTGTGACCTCGTCGAGGAAGGAGGAGTCTGATCAGATGCGGGGTTGGGAGTCGGGGCAGTGATAGGGCTAGGGGCAGTGGTAGGACTAGGGAGGGGTCGAATAATGCGAGTGGCTGTGAGTGTAAATATGGGAGGGATGGGGGCCCAGATACCCAGGAGTGGGCATCATCGAAAGCTTGGGGTGCTGATGGTTGGACTGACGTAGAGGTGGTGGAAAGGGAGGTGGTAAGGGACGGTGGCTGAGGTGGTGGGAGGGGCGGTGGCTGAGGTGGTGGGAAGGCGGTGGCTAGAGGTGGTGGTGGTGGGTACACTGACCTTCAGAGGTCAATCTCTACCTCTACTAGCCATCCTGAAATGATTAAAAATAATACATAACAAAACATTAATTAAATCAAGAAATTTCAAATAATTGCATAATAATATTGCATATAATATTGAACACCTTAGTTAATCTGAAAGTGTACGTTTTCATCATCACTTTGTTGTTGATCACTAGGTGATTCATCAGCACTACTATTACTTGTTTCATCTTCGTGATTTCTGATTGGGTAGTTACTTGTGCATTCAATTAAGTCAACTTCCCCAATAGTCAATGAAAAGGGGTTTTCAGATTGTCTGCATCGAGTCCTGCCCTTGAAAGATGTGGATCATCCACTTGATATGCATCTTCAATAATATCTTCCTCTATTTCAATCATACCTCTTGATTTTATCTTATTCACAACACCTACTTTCCAGAATAAGACATATAATATACTTGTTTGGCATTTTGGGCTATGATAAATGGATCATAACTTCTATATCTTCTGGCGTGATTGATTTCAATGATTTTGTAATTGTTGTATTGACGTGTCCCATTTAGTTGGGTAGGGTTATACCATTCACATTTGAATAGGACACATTTATTTGTGAGCTCACCTACGTACTCAAACTCAAGGATTTCCTTAACAACACCATCCCAATCACATTCTCCGTCCCGTATCGCCTTTAACACAAATACCAATATTGTCGATTTTCCCTCACCCTAATCATGTGTAAAACATGTACCTATTAACATAGTACATGGGCCAACTTACAACTTTATTTTTTGGGCCCCAAGCTAAATTGAACAAATGGGGACATGTTACGCCATTATTTTTGTTATGAACCTATGTACATAAAGTTTGAAATGTCAAACTTACTTGTATCAAACAAAATTAACAGATAATATTTTGGACTACATAATCTAAAACAAGCGGACTTACATGTAATCTAAACCAATCCATAAATTGTTGAAGAAAATCTTGACCATGCAGTTGCTCAAAGTATCTATTGTTGAAAATATATTTTACGTTATTTTATTATATACGCATAACATCACATTCACACCTACACAAAAAAAAAAGGATTTTTGACTTACAATCTGAATGGTTGCACCTCATCACAATTTAGCAAAATATGTAAGTGTGCGGAATTCCACTCGTGGGAAGTTAGCCATCGAGGCACGCTCTTTCAGCAGCTCGACTAAGTTGATTGAATATAGACAACGTAGGTAGAATAGAACACTCCCTCCATCGTCGTTACGACCAACCCGTTCTCCTAGATTGAACATGTGGCTGAAAGTAAAATGAGCAGAAATTTGAAGTCCCTTTCACTAGATAAGCTTGGCATATTGATCCTTCTACTTGAGACCTATTCTTCAGTTCTTTTAAACCCTTCTATTTCCCTTTCAAATGGATACATCCACCTATATTGAACCAATCCACACCCCTGCTTCATATGCCAAAATGTATGGGCAAGTGTTCCATTGAGTCAAGGAACCCAGGAGGAAAAATTCTCTCTAATTTGCAAAGAATTTTGGGAATATTTTTTTCCATGACAAGCAGATCATCAACAGAAGAGTAGAAGAGCATAAATCCCTGAAATACTAACTCAGCTAATGGCAGCTTCCAACAATATCAAGTAGCTCTCTGAATGCAATTGGAAGCAAACACTCCATGAACACGTGACAATCGTGGCATTTCATGCCAACAAGCTTGCCCTGTCCAATATTGACACACCTACTTAAGTTTGAAGCATAACCATTGGGCATTCTTAACTCCTTAAGCCAGACAAACTGCTTGTTGCTGATTGCAACTCAAGGCATATTTGGCCTTTGGTTTATAGAAACAACCATATTTCATTTTTGTAAATGCAAATAATGCGTGCAATACTCAAGCAGATCATACCTTACCTTGTCGTTGTCTTTTGTTCGATCTGTATCCAATACAATATTCATAATGTTGTCAAACACATTTCTCAATATGCATGGCATCTAAATAATGACCACCAAATTATCTTTCCAATACGACAACTCCAGAAAAAATTTTGTTTGGTCCAATTATGGATACTCCATAGCCTGGCTGCTACACTACCTTTTCGATTTTCATTATTTTTGGATATCCTTAACTCGATCCCACATTTCGTGGCCACTTAGTCTAACTGGAGGCTCATCATGTTTAACACAATTTCTTTTAAAATCATATCTGCTTCGCCTATAGGATGATTAAAATCTAAGAACCTTTTATGACAATCAAACTAAGAGTTCTTTCCTCCATGTTTCAGGGTGAATACTTTAGTATCGTCCATACAAATCGGGCATGCTAATTTGTCTTGGATCATCCATCCAAATAGCATTCCATAAGCTGGGAAATCATTGATGGTCCACATTAATGAGCTCTCATCATGAAGTTCTGCTTAGTTGAAATGTCGTAAGTAAGAACACCTTGGCACCATAGCTCATTCAATTCATCAATTAGGGGTTGAAGATACACATCAATCTTAGCTTTTGGATTATAGGGGCCAAGGATTATACATGTTAAGAATAGGTAAGGATATTTCATGCACATGTCAGAAGGGAGATTATAGGGCGTAACTACTAGGCCAACAGGAATAGGGTTTGCTAAATTGGTTATTCGGAGTAAATCCATCTGAACGAGTCCCAATCTAACATTTCGTGGGTCACAAGAAAATCAGGATATCATTGGTCGAACTTTTCCATGCATCACCATGCGATGGATGCATAATCACACGTCATCCCTTTGATTTTCACTATGCCACCTCATATGAGAGCCGAACTCATTGAAGCGTAGAGTCTTGTGAGCCTAGGGATTAAGGGCAGATAGTGCATTTTTTCCTTAGGGACATCCTTATACCTCTCACTTCCACGTCTCTTGGGTTTAAACCTAGGCTCTTCAGAACTTACACTCAGTCAATGAACTATTATCTTTATAATAAAACATACAACCTTTCAAGCAACAATCAATCTTTATTTCCTTCAACCCAAGTTTAGAAACTAATTTTTTAGCTTGGTAGAAATCTTTTGGAATTGCATCGGGGTTCGACTTAGCTCACTGATCAATGCAGCCCACTAATCAAACGAACTTTGGCTTTGATTCCCTTCGGACTTAATGCTCAACATTCGAACTACTAATGACAATTCATAGTGAGCATAATCCTCCCATAAAGGTTGATTGGCAGCTTCTAGTAGACTATAAAATTGAGCGGCATCTTGGTTAGGCTCCTAAACTGAAGGCTGTGAATAACGACAATTAAGCAGCGCATCAAACACCATCTCATGATGCCTAGCTATGTTATCCTCCCAAGCACATTACCCACGTCGTCCTGAGTTATATGGATCCCACAGAACTACTTCAGTTTCACACATACCCACTTGGTTCCATGCGTTAACTACCTCCCCATGCTCAGTCCAAACCCAATAGTCAGGCATGAATCCCCACTTGTACAAATAAACCCTTATTGTATCATCCAGATACTTCCTACATTTGCACCTATTACATGGACACATAACTTTTGCTTCATTAATGAACTGTTGTGTTTTACATGCCACGCTCATAAATTCTTCAACACCATTATAAAAGTCCAATTTAATCCCCTCTATGAAGATGCAATCTATCATACATCCATGATCGATTTGAAGGTAACATTGCGCTTGTGATTAACTCTAGACCCTACAATTATTTAAAGATAGAAAGCTATTACTTTCAAAAACAAATTCAATTGCTATTTAAATTTTAGGTATAACTACTTTAATCTTATTCTCTCAACAAATATTCTGAAAAATTCTTCGATAGCATACCCGTTTAGATTATGAGTTTCCATCATCACATATTTCTTTTAAATGATTTTAAGTTTTTTGAAACATGGTTATTTTCATTTAATCTGTTATTCATAAAAAAAAATTTAACAACATTTTAACAGCATCTCGCCTTAAATTATAAGCTTTCATTGTTACATATTTCAGTCAATACAATAATTATAAATATCATTATAAAGATCAGCAACAAAATAAATATCGTGAAACGTAATTTAGCCCACGTTGAAAAATTATATGGTTGTCCTGAAATATATGGTTGGAAGAAATTTACAAAGCATTCTTATTGGGGACATAAATATTTGTTATTTTTTAAATATGAAGGAGGCTTCTATTTTAAAGCCAGAGTATATAACCATATTGCTTTAGAAATGGATTATTCAAGATATGGCAAAGACATATCCAAGATTGTGAAGTTGGCAATGATCAACTGAAAGGCCTGTAGCACCTGAGGATTATGTACATTTGTTTAAGGTGCACCGCAACTTTCAAGAAATGTACATGATCCTTAGATGCTATAGGCCTTTCAGCGTCATCATTGCCAACTTCACAATCTTGGATAGTGTCTTTGTTATATCTTGAATAAGTCATTTCTGAAGCACTATGGTTATACACTATGATTTTAAAATAGAAGCCTCCTTCATATTTAAAAAATAACAAATACTCATGTCTCAAACAAGAATGCTTTGTAAATTTCTTCCAGCCATATATTTCAGTCAATACAACCATTGCCATATAAATTTTTTAACGGCGGGCTCAAATTACTAATTTAAAACATATTGAATTAGTTTTCTTTATTTTTTTTAATACGTTATTTTTAATCCTTTTTTTAATCTTATTTCTTCGACGCACAATTTTTTTTTTAACTTTTTTCCCTAAAACAAAATTTTGTTCATTAGGAGCTTACAGCATTAGATATTTCTTTTAATTGGTCTTTAAGTTTTTTTTAATATGGTTAATTTTAATCTTTTATCCCTAAAAAGATTTTAACAAAATTTTGACAGCATCTCCCTTAAACTAGGAGCTTCCATCATTGGATATTTCAGTCAATTCAATAATCATAGATATTATTATAAAAATCAACAATAGAATAGGAACAGTTAAACGTTATATGTTAATAATTACATACAATTCAAATAATCCTAAAAATCATTTTATTGCGCATCCCATTATAACTCCACAACATGCATCCTGGAATCTTCACAAACACAAAGAATCCACTCCAAACAAATCAAACAAGTCAAGGAAGAGCCTTTACGTCTTTCCCAAGTCATGCAATCCCCATTTCCTACAACTCTATCCTATAAAATATAAGTCTCTATATATTATACATATATATTAAATCATTAAACGATATAAATAATAATGAATGAGTTACTAACCTCTATAGGAAAAAAAAAAAGCTGAAATATGGGCGGCTCCATGCATTCAACCAAGTCCAATCTTGAAAATCCAACATTATAAATTTCAATCACTACAATTATATACACACAAAACATAGATTAACATCTACAAAAACAATGGCAAACCGATCCCAACGTCAATAATCGCTGACCCTCAAGCAAAACTCCTATATTAACAAATTAATAACGTAATTAATCCCTAATGCAACACACACACAAACACTATGAGCACCAATAAATGAACAAAAAAAGTAAATCAAATAAAAAAAATAAACCGGTTAAAATGCTCATTAAAGCCTCGGGATCATAATGGTCGCCTCGTTTCTCGAACGGACTTCGTGGCGGCAAATGAAGCTTGGTCAGGCAACAGAGCCAAAAACCATGGCGGCGAAAATAGAGAGAGAAAGAGAGAGAGGTTTCAGAGTGAGGAGGAAGAAGGGCTTTATGGGTATCTCTTACGCCTTCCAATGGGATTACCGACGGGTAATCAATTAAATGAAACGGTGCGTATCATTGATAGGTAATTACCGACTATTGCCGATGGGTGAAGGCATGCCAAGGGTTTGCGTGGGTGTAAACGAAATTTCAAATCCTTGGTCGGTAATCGTTGGTAATCCAATATTAAAATTCTTAGCTATCTGTCGTTAAGCGTCGATAATTTCATTCATAAATTATTAAATATTAATCATGTTGAGTCTCCGTAGTTCACCTGTAGATAATTTCTATCATAAATAATATTTATTTAAAACCATAAATACCATCAGTAAGATAGTTGGTAATTCAATTCATAAATTATTAAATATTAAATATCTTGAGTACCCATCGGACCTGCCAATAAATGCTTTAATAAATATTCACTATTAAATATAAAACTCATCTGTTGGTTACTTGGTATACCATCGGATACTATGCGCGCTGGCGGTGATTAGTGCCATCATTTACCGACATCTATACCGACGGGTATTTTATGTAAATAATTTTAATACGAATTATTGGCTTACCGTTGGTAGGGTTGTTGGTAATTCCGCTGTTACGTACCTGTCGGTAAAATGCATGAATTCTGCCATTTTCTAGTAGTGAAAACTACTTTTCCCTCAAATTTTCTACTATACACAATAAATATTTTAAAAAATATCTCTTTATTTTTATCTCTAAAAATGAATTTTCTCATCAATATTTTAAAAAGCCTATCAAAAAAAATTTATAAACTTTTTTAAAAATTCATATTTATAAAAAAATAATAATACCATTCAAAAAATTTATATTTACAAAAAAAAATTACAAAAAAGGACAAAAAAAATATAACTATCAATTAAAAAAATTGACAAATGCTGTAGTATTCTAATAGTCGAAACGCTTTAAATAGAGATACAAATATTGACCGATCCTATATCTAAGGAAAAATATCAACACATAATTAATTTAGACAATGTAATAGCTATTAGCTAGAGAAGATTAAGGAGCTATTACAACTATTTACACATGACAACTATTACTTGAGAGGATTAAGGAGCTGATGTAGATTCTACACAGCTGTACACACATGTACAATGTAGCTAACGTGTGTTTATCTATTACGCCCCCTCAAAATTGGGTCACCATCTTTGACACCAATTTTGTCTCTAAAAGTGTGAATCTTGCTCGTGAGAGAGGCTTAGTCAGATGTCAGCTAGTTGCTCCCTAGTAGAAATGTGAGCTACATGAAGTTTCTTCATTTGAACTAGTTGCCTCACAAAATGATAGTCCAAAGCAATGTGCTTCATCCGTGAGTGAAACACCAGATTTGTACAAAGATATGTAGTGCCAATGTTATCACAAAAGAGGGAAGGTATTTGAGGCTTTAATCCAAGTTCACTAAGCAAATTGAGTAGCCACATAACCTCAGCGAAGTATTTGCAAACGACCTGTATTCAGCCTTTGTAGATGATCTTGCAATAGTTCTCTGCCTTTTTGAGAGCCAAGAGATAGGATTGCCACCAAGATAGATGATGAAAATCGAGGTGGATGTTCGATCATCAAGGTTTCCACCCTAATTCGCATCACTGTATGCCTGAAGTTGAAGGTGGATTGGTTTCTGTAGTTGCAACGCATGATTCATTGTCAATTTGAGGTCCTGTAGGACCCTTTCAGCTGAAAGTGTGTTTGTGTAGGCCGATGCATAAACTAAACAACTTATTGATGGAAAAAGCAATATCTAGGCGAGTCGTGTTGTGTATTGCAAAGCTCCTATGATGCTTCGAAACGCTTGGAATCTACAGAAGCTGAGCCATCAATTAACTTCAGAGGTGTTGTTGGGCACAAGGGTGGCAGTGGGCTTGGCACGGACATGTTGAATTTCTCTAACAATTCCTGAATGTAACCATGTTGACAAAGAAACAGTCCATCTTTGGTGGGAATGAGTTCAATGCCAAGAAAGTAGTGAGGGAAGCCAAGTTGTTTGAGGGAGAAATGGCTTGATAATTCTCATAAATTTGTTCAGGAATTTTATGCTCCCTGTGAAAAGCAAATCATCTACATATACCAAGAGATATGCTTGCACTCCTTCCTTGTCACAAATCAATAAGGAGGATCAGTTAAACTTGTCCTAAATCCGAATGCAATGACAAAGGACTTCAAGAATTCATGGCATGCCCGTGGGGCTTGTTTCAAGCCATAGATGGCCTTCTTAAGTTTGCAAACATGAGTGGGAAATTCAGCATGGACAAAACCTGGTGGTTGTTGCATGTAGACGATTTATGATAATTGACCTTGTAAAAGGGCATTGTTGACATTCATTTGATGGAGTGACCATCCTCGGGCAAGAACAATTGCGAAGACAACTTTTATGGTTTGTGGTTTAACAACTAGTGCAAAGGTTTCCTTGTAATCAAGGCCAGGCATCTGAGTATACCCTTTTGCTACTAATCGTGCCTTGTATCTGATAATGCTACCATCTGGATTTCTCTTGATTCTAAATAACCATTTGCAGCCTACGAGGTTGTTGGTCTCATCTCTTGGGTACAAGTGTCCATGTGCCATTTTTTATCAAGGCATCAAACTCTTCAGAACATGCCTTGCTCCAAGTGCGGTATTTTCAATGCTTGAGTGATGGTAGATGGCTCAAGGTTTTCAAGAAGTGTGTGTTGGTAGCTGTGAACACCTGCTTTGGTTTGAAAATGTTGTTTTGAGACCTAGTAACCATTGGATGAGTACGGGTTAGAGTAGTAGAGTTGTGACTTTGGGATGGATTGGCAGAAGAACTATTACCTAATTGTAATCCATGAAGCACATTTGAATTGTGGGCGGCAAATGTCAGGGACCACTTTGGGTTGTGTAGGTGGAGAGTCATTTTCAGGCACACTAGGAGTAGGAGTTGACATTGGCTCAATGATAGAATGTAGGGAGGAATCAGTAGGTGAAGTAACTTGACATAGCTTTGATGGTGGGGACAAGGACTGATATGAAAAGAATTCTCAATGAAATTGAAATGCCAGGAGACATAGATTCTGTTTGAAAGAGGTTCAAGGCAGAAGAATGCATACTAGGAGGTTGAGTAGCCAAGGAATATACAAGGAGGTGATCGTGGTTTAAGCTTGTTCTTGGTATAATGTCTAAGCCAAGGAAAGTACAAGCAACCAAAGGAGTGAAGTTTGTCATATTCTGGAACCTTTTTAAATAAAATTTCATATAGAGTTTTCATCTTTATTGTAGGGTGGGCATTCTATTTATGAGATAGGTTACTATGGTGAAAGCAAAAGACCATAACTGAAGGGGTAGGTTAGCATGATGTATGAGGGCACGACCCATTACTACAATATGTCTATGTCGCCTTTTAGCTGTGCCATTTACTTAGGAGTGTAACGTGGTGTTGTAAAATGTGAAATACCATGATTGGCTACGAAAGATTTCAATTTGATGAATTCACCACCATTATTAGAAAAGAGAGACAATAGACAGACCAAAGAATTTTTCAACAAGAGACTTGAATTGAATGAAAATCCTGGAAATAGTTGACTTTTTTTATTGGATATAGCCATACATACTTAAAGAAATGATCAACAAAAACTACATAATATAGATAACCATCAAAGGACCTAATAGGGGCTGGTCCCTAAACATCAGAATAAATGAGCTCTAATGGCTTGCTCCTGGTGAGATCATGATTGGAGAAGGAAAGTTTGTGACTTTTAGCATAATGACAGGAGCTACATTCATGAGATGAGGGAAGTCTTATTGGAAGATGATGAGTGTTTGCAGGATGTTCAGTATTTTGGAATAGGGATGACCTAACTTGTGATGCCATGTAGATGCAGACTGAATGGATGCAAGTGAGTGCTTGGGGGGATTTTGCGTGGAGGGAGGAATGGGCAGATGATAGAGGTCCTACTTAAGTGGTCCTTGCATCGCGCTTGACCCAAATTTAGATCCTTCACAATAAAACAATTAGGGAAAAATTCAATTAAGCAATTGTTATATTGACAAAGTTTTGAGACAAATAATAAATTTGACTGAATATTTGGTAATATAATCCTGGTTTGAGATGAAGAGGTTTGGTTGGTGTGTGAATAAATGTATGACCAGTGTGAGAGATTGTCAAACCTAAGCCATCACCAATGGTGACTTTATCAGAACCTAGATAAGGATTGGCCAAAGTCGCTGAAAGTCCTGGGCAATGTGGTGAGAAGCACCTCTGTCCATGATCCAAGCTAGAGTTGGCGGGGTTGATGAGTTGCAACATTTGCTCCTGGTTTGTTGCCATTTTTCTTTGGGAATCCTTTGATTCGGTAGTAGTTTCATGCAATATGGCCTGGTTTGTTGCAAAACTCAGACAACTCTAGCCTTAACATTATGTGGGTTGGAATGGTCCCTTGATGGTGAACTGTTGTGGCGTGAGACAACAACATTGGTAGTAGCAACAATTGAGTCATTGGAGATTAGTTGATCACGATGTAGGACAGTTTCATAATCCATGAGTTTCTCATGAAGCTTAGCAAAGAAAATTGGTGCTCCTCTGGGTAGAACGCTACTATGTCATGGAATTCTTGACTAAGGCCATTTAAAGTGTGAATGACTAGGTCCGTTTCATCAAGAGGATGATCAATAATGAAAAGTTCATCAAAAATAGCTTTAATACCTTGAAGGTATGCTGCCATAGTTTGATTTCTCTTGGTGAAAGTGGAGATCTTATGCTTGAGTGTCATGACTCTAACTCTGGATCGATTTGCATACATGGTGTTGAGGGTGTCCAGGGCTTGTTTGGAGTTTTGATTGTGGCAAGGTGAGTCACGGCCTGTTTCCTATGACAGAAGAGACAATGGCATGGACAATAAGCTGATCCTATCTCGTCCACTTTGTGAACTCAAGATTAATATTGGCAAGATTGTCGCCAATGGACTTTTCTGGGCATGCCTTGGTGCCATCAATGTGACCAAGAAAATCATAACCAGTCAACAAAGTAAGGAATTGAATTCTTCATGAAGTTGTCGCCATCTAGCTTTATATGCGGCTAAAGCTGGCATTAAGACTACAAGTTCATTAGTGGGAGAGCGCCATAGAATCAAATATTGGATCAGAAAAGAAAAAAATGCTTTTAAGCTTAAGAAGCTCTAATTACCATAAAGAATTTGAAAAATGCTGCATTATTCCAATAGGAAACGACTTTAAATAGAGATACAAATATTGACTGATCCTATATCTAAGGAGAAATATCAGCACATAATTAATTTAGACAATGTAACAACTATTAGCTAGAGAAGATTAAGGAGCTATTACAACTATTTACACATGACAGCTATTACTTGAGAGGATTAAGGAGCTAATGCAGATTTGTTACACGCTATACACACATGTACAATGTAGCTAACATGTGTTTATCCATTATCAATTAGATATACAATCGCAACTTGCAAAAGGAAAAAAAATAACAAATACTATTTCTCCAACACTTTTGGCAATTTTTTCATAATAATACACAAGGAAAACTATTCAATTCAATAGCATATTTGTTCATCCCCATAGAAACTATCCAATTCTTCCTGATTATATATATATATATATATATATATATATATATATATATATATATTTGCATTACCAATAATCATCAAGAAAACATCAAGGTGACAATTACTTTGATGGAGTAGTTGCAAACTTCCAACTATATTAAGAAAACATGTCAAATTTTCGTGTCCCAACAACTTCATAAAGATTACATTGGAAATTTCATTCAACTCCTCATCTTACGCCACAAGCCACAGAGCCAATATTGTTTGAGGTTCTTAACTTTAGTAGTCCCTATAATATCAAATGATAAAATTTTACATTATTAGTACATAGAAATTAAACTCAAAATATATTGATTTCCTTGTCTACAATATCAACTTATGCACAAGTTATTAGGTACTCTCTCAAATATCAATCAACAAATGGACATTATGTAACGCGCTAGTTAGATAGATGGATGGAGAAATCTATTTTGGTAAGAGAAATGACTTTTTAACATAACAATCAACAAAAGCCTTGACTGTTAATTTCTTCATCCATCTCATTGACCCATTCTTATTATCTTATGACCTTCACAACTAGCAATTTGTTTCATTATTTTTGTTCATACACTCTCCTTCTTTAAGGTTAAAGTATGCTCAATCATCTTATCTTGAGAATGTTCTCTAATTATGTAATAATAAACTACAAGACATACAACTTGGACAACAATCATCCTATATATTTGTCTCCAACTTAACGTGTAAGATTTATGTTCCCTCCTTGATCATCCATCTATAAATTTTCAAGAAACAAATTTGTGCGGTCAATAAATTATCACATACAACTGCAACATCAAACACAAGAACGAAAGAAGAAGCAAGTTCAACCAACCTCCAGGCATTACAGGATGCCCCTTCCAACAGCTCACAGATACTATACATAATCACAACTGGAATAAAAATGATGAATTAATGATGAAAATGATGAGTTGATGGGAAGGAGAATTCAAAGATTGATTGTTGTCATTGCAAATATTGTAGAGAAATTTCTAATGAGGCTAAGAAAAGTAAGTTAAAAGAGACAAAAGAAAAAAAAATAAGAAAGGGAAATTAGTCTTACGTTACAATTGAAATGGTTAGAAAGTTATGTCCTCCTAAGAGCAACCTTATACATTTGGCCTCATTGGTAATTAGTTTTTATTAGCACTACTACTTCTGATCAGAAATATGAAATAGACAAAAAATAAGAAAAAGGTTCGGTAAGTGTCATAGTGCTCTCTTTCCATAGAAAATATGAATGCTAAGAAGATGCTGCCAATAAACAATATTAACCTATTAATAGTAACAAATTACACACACAGAGGCGGAAGGGCATGCACAAGGAGAGAACTAGAAACCTCTTCATTCTTCAATACATTCAAATCTAAATATACATGCACACATCAATCATATCACAATTAGTTAAAGAACCACTCAATTTAAAAGCTTAAGCTTTAGGATAAAGATTGAGAACGACTTCAAATGAAAAAACATTGAGTTAAGCAAAAACAATATTTTGCAACAAAATGGGTAGAAAAGAAGATAGATTGGTTAGAGCAGCTCCAACTCAAGTTAACACTAATGAGTGACACAACTTTTTGTTCCAAACTCACTTTTGCTTCGCATAACATAGGCAGGACATGAGCGCTAAGATTTTCATAACCTTTAGGATATTCTCTAGCAAAAACTTGCATAGCTTTCAACAAGTGCTATGAATCAAAACAACATAGTAGAGATTTAGTCCAATGTTTAGTAATCCATCTGGGCTTGAACAATGGTAGTTTTGTGTAATTTGTGTATCCCTTAGTTACATTTGGTTGGAGCAAAATGCTGACATCTTTTAAGGGTTTCTCTTTCGACATAAACATTACATGAGACGGGATCATGCTTATGCATTCTTCTAGCAATGTGTGCTTCATTCTTGTTTCAAGGGAGTTGCTATTAATCTCTTACAAATTCTAGGCACTACTCTTCTATAAAGCAATTTTCTTAGCTTTAATACTATATTCTTTTATATACTATGCATATGAGGGTTGCAAATTTTCTAATTCTAGTAAAAACGGCTCTACGTGAAAGAAGAATGAAAATTTTCCAAAAAGGTTCAATTCATGATCATAAAGGGTGGCATGTAGAGAAGCTTATTATTGAGACAATCAACAACAACAACTATTAATAGCAGACATATTAAACAAAAAACAAAAGACAAAAACAAACGATAGTGGTTTCCAATGATAAATACTCCCCGCAAGATCTTTAATTCTTAATGTTGTGCAAGTTGGAGAGCAATTTTTATGCTTTCTCTAGCAAAAGATTTACCACGTCCCTTTGAGGCTACAATGCTTCGACTCTTGGACTCCTAACTATCAAAGTTATGAACTCATAAATAGATTAGGATGAATTTCATGGTGAAAGGGCAAAAACAATAGTACCCACCTGCTGATTTTGAAAACCAAAACAATGAATATCCACTATCAATTAAACAGATCTGATAAAAAAGAAATCAAAACTTGAAAAAAATTGTTAGACCCACTATCGTGGCATCATCCTTCATGGTGGTGGCCCCTCCTCACACTGGTGGCATGCTGGTGGCAATGACGAACAACAACCAAGACGCACAATGGTGGAATATCAAAGACAAAGTCCAAAGCGAGATATTGATGAGATGGTAAAGGGTGCAGGCTGGTAGGGAGCTGGTTAACACCTCAACATAATTGGCAAACTTGTTCTGAAATGAGAAGGCAAAGAAACGCAATTTGAAATGCAAATGTTGAAATCAATAGAGATTCAAAGCTTGAAATGGCAAAACCACAGAAGTTGAAGATCCAGAGAACGCGAAGGCGCAGACATGTGATATGAAACACAAGCTGAAGCACGGCAAATTGGGATTAGGGTTCGAAGAAGTTTGGGAAGGTTATCCAGAGAGATGTGATTCTCGTGTGTGTCTGTGTGTAAGAGAGAGATGTATCATGTGGTTATTTTAGAAATTGACTAAAATTAATAAGGGTAAAATAGTATTTTTAGTTCATATTTCACTAAAAACCCCCAAAATGGGGGAACTCAAAATAGGGGTGAATGGAGGATTAGGGAGGATTTTAGAAATCCTTGAAACACCCCTTCCTCAATTAACAAAACTCCCAAACACAAATCAACCCTCCAATGCCTTCCCCTTCCTTTCCTTCCCTCCTAACTCCATCTCGCAAATAGACCCTAAAGTGTCAAAGGGATGGTGTAAGACCTAAATAAAGTAAAGTGTGATGCAAGAATCAAAACTAAACATGACAATAAACAAAATGTAGAAATATAAAAGAGAAAAGTAAAGAAGAACTCCCCTACGGTGGGTTGTCTCCCACCCAGCACTTTGCTTTAACGTCCTAAGTGGATGGTTAGGACCTCATAGAGGATATGTAGCTCTAACCTACATAAATGTCATCTAAGCCTCTTAATTCTTGGGAGCTTTATAGAGGTGCTTTAACCAGTTCCCATCAATTTCATAGCGAATCATGGACCTTGGGTTTTCTAACTCAATTGCACCACTAGGGTGCACTTGAGTGACCAAGAATGGTCCCCTCCACCTGGATTTTGACCTTCTAGTCATTAGTTTCGCCTGAGGCTCATGTAGTAAGATCCTTTGCCCACATAAGGCTTCCTTCCTAATATGGGCTCATCATAAGGCACCTTTGAAACTAATAACTATTGCTCAACTTGAAATACCTGTCTCTAAGCGTGGAACATTCTAACACTCTACCACATGCATCTTCCACTAGGAAGTCAACATTGATGCTAAACACAGAGTGTTCCTCATAGGGAAATTTCATAGCATCCAATAAGCAAAATTGGATTTTCATGTCCTTATACTCCATGGACAATGTGCCAATATAAAACATCAATCAAGGTTCTAGCACTTTCAAAAAAGGTTTTCCCAAGATTAATGTATGCTAGCTAACATCAATGTCATTCTCCATCTCAAGCACATAAAAATCACAGGGAATATTAAATCATTTTCCTTTACAGGACATCTTCCAATACTCCCTTCTGGCCTAGTAATGTGGAGTTAGCAAGTTGGATTTGCAACTTAGTGGGCTTGAGCTTTCCAAAATGCAAGGATTAGTAGAGTGATTTTTCATGACATTAATTCTAGTCCCAAGATCAACCATGGCTTGGTTAATGTGCAAATTCCTAGTGGTGCAAGGAACATAGAATGTGTCTGGATCCTAGCACTTGGGTGGTAGGTTGCTTGGCTTAATAATGGAGGAAGCATTCACCCCTATAATCACCTTCTCCTTCTCACTGCCCTTTATTTTCCTTCTATTGAGCACAGATCTTTTAAAACTTTTACATACTTTGGGATTGTTTTGATCCAACAGAGGTATATTCACATCTACCCTTTGAAAAGTTTCCCAACCTTTGGATCGAGTTCTCCTAACTGCTTTCTGGGTTTCATCCTCTGAAGGAATGGTAGTTGAAGAATGGGGTCTTGGTCTCCCATGGATTCTATCGAGCACTGTTGTGCTCTCCAAAAGCTTTTTTGCTGCTCGTTCATCCTCGATTGAGTACTCCAGTGCTTAGGCAAACTTCTCTGGGCTCAATTTTTCTCTTACTTTTCTTCCTCTATAGGCCTTGTCACCTTCAGAATTTTCAACCAAACCTCAAGGTGATTGCACTAACATTTCCCTTGGCATTTGGCGAAGTTTGAAAAGGAAACTAAGAAGCTAAGGCTTGTTGACTCTGATTATTCTTCATTTCAGTCACCTTTTCTCATTGTTAGGCATTCTTCTTCCTTATTTCCTGCATTCTGTTCCATTATCATCTTCATCATCTCTAATAGTAGGATCTGAAAAGTAAGATGTAGGAGGGCCTGTTGCCTCTGATGAGGTCCTTATACTTTTGTTGTGAAGGTTAGCCTTGTTTGAGAATTGTTTCCTACTTCAAGTTGGGGTGATTCTTCCAGCTTGAGTTGTATGTGTTCCCAAATGGGAACTACCCTATTGGTTCTAAGGTTAACTTGGAAAAGGTTTGTTGCTACCCTAGTAGTTAAGTCACCATGCAGTGTTCGGTACATATCTGTGTGATGGTCATTTGAAGTCCAAGTGCCACAAATCTTAGGAACCAGGTGTTCCTGCCTAGTTAACCATCAAGTGCTTCATGAGCCCAGAAAGTTCCTATAAGGTTTGGGTCAAACCCAGGATTCTCTGGTTGGCTAACCTCATGAAGGCCCTTAGTCCTGGTGCCCATTCTCAAAACAAGTCTTAAAATTTATAGCCATATTTTCAATCAAAGCATGGTCGTTTGCCGTGTCTTATCCAGAAGTGCTCCTCCACTAGTAGCATCAATCATACATTTATCGCAGGTACAAGACCTTCATAAAAATCCTGGAGAAGTTGCTGGGATTTGATAGTTAGGTCAGCTTGTACAAAAGAACTTGAAGCGCTCCCAATACTTAGATAGAGTTTCATCAGCTGGCAGGATTCTGGAGATTCCTTTCTAATGGAAGCTACTCGAGAGGCGGGAAAATACCTCTCAAGGAAAAGCCTCTGCATCTCTATCCAAATATTCACAATACCATCTAGTGAGTTCAAAAACCAATTTTTTTTAGCGCCTTCTAGGGAGAAGAGGAATGCTCTAAGTTTGACATCATCCACCTCCACCCCATTGGGTCTCATGCCAAAGCACTACCATATGCAGCTTCTTCAAATGTTGGTGTGGGTCCTCTCCAGATAGCCCATGGAACTTGGGCAAAGCATAGACTATACAACTCTTAAGCTCAAAATTATTGTCAAGCCTGGGTATGTAATTGCCAAAGGTTGTTGGGTAAAAAGGAGCAGTGAGCTCCCTACGTGTCAAGTTGTGATCTCCCATGTTACTTGTGTTTCCTAAAACAACAAATAAAGGATCAGATCACTAAAATTGTTCTGCTTGTTGACGCCTTACCTATCTGATCCGCCTTAAAGTTTTCTTTAGATCAGAAGCAATAAATTGCCGAAAGATAAGGAATGCCTCATACAAGGAAACAATCAAAATAAAAATAAAACAAAAACAAATAAAATAAAATAGAACAAAATAAAATAAAAATAAAAAGGTAAAATAAACAACTAAGTTTCAATGCTTCCCTCACAACGATGCCAAAATTTGATGGAGGTTGTCGCTACCTCCTCAAATTAGGATTAAAATAATAAAATTAAGTTCAAATACCGAATGTACCAAAACTTTAGTTAGATGCAACTCGTGCCATCTTTCAAGGGGCGTTTCACTTAGTTGGAAAATTAGGAGTTTGGAGAATTAATTAAAGCAATTAAAAATTAATTAAGAAATTTAGAATTAAAGGCACTAGTGCAAGGTATTTATAGGATTTAAGCTAATTATCAGATCAAATATGAAACACATTAGTGGCTAATAGTACTAATTTCCTGGCAATTTTGCTAGTGATCAATTGACCTCTAGAATTTGACCAATCCAAATAACTAGTAAACGAGATCCCAATTTATTAAAAATTACATTGATTTAAAGTACCAATTGCTATAGCCTAACAGCAATTGGAAAGTTAATTCTAATGTTCTTCCTCAAACATAAACCAATTGATCAATCAATTTATGCCCAAAAAGGGGTTTTCCTAAGTGACAATCGCCAATTTAGTTATTCTAATAAAAATTGTAATAGTTGCAACAACAATGATAAGAATAGAAACTAAAGAACATTGATAAAACTAATGCATTTAATATAAAAAGAGATCTCAAATATCATCCAAATCCATTTGCAAACCCTTACACTAAAAGGGAATCTACTCCTCCATCTCTCTAGAGGATTACAACAATAAAATTAAAATAGTACCTGAAGATAATAGCAATAATCCTTGTTACAATATCCAAGACAAATCAAAATCACTAAGGGATCAGGAAGAAAGAAGAATAGAGAAGAAGAGGTGTAGATACGTAGAAAGATAGAGAGAGAATCCTAGCTGCCGAAACTCAGATCGAAAACTAGGTTAAAAGTCTAGAATTTCCTTATCCTGCTCTTGGAAATAGCCTAAAGTGGTGCCCAAAAATATATTAATTATTTGTAATACCGTCATCGCACGAGCACTATAGTGCTAAATGAGCGCTATAGCACTCACCAAAGCCTTTGCCTTTAGCGTCCTTTTTGCTGCTTCTCCGAGTGCTGCACAGTGCTAAATGAGCGCTAT
Organism: Dalbergia oliveri; assembly: GCA_030441495.1. Classification (NCBI taxonomy): domain Eukaryota; kingdom Viridiplantae; phylum Streptophyta; class Magnoliopsida; order Fabales; family Fabaceae; genus Dalbergia; species Dalbergia oliveri. Next base: position 31,835,760 of record JAMLFY010000008.1, on the reverse strand, counting down.
AGCGCTCACTTGAGAGTGGGTTTTTCCTCTTTTGCTCCTTTTTGCAACCCCTTCAGCTCCAAATTCCCTCCAAAGAGTTGCCAACCTTATTCTTGACCTTTTGCACTCAATTTATAGCTCCTGTGTGTAAAACCATACTCAATGAGTTAGGTTAAACCCAACAGGCTATAATTATAAATTATTACAAATCAATACAATAGTTAATGACTCTCTCAAAATGCACAATGAGGGTCAATTCAAAAATCTAATTATTTATATCAGTAACTCATTAAACTAATGCAAAAGGCTAAAGTTTAGAAGTAAGATAAGTGACATAAATGCCCCTTATCAAACACCTAATCACATGAATAGGAAGAAAAAGAAGTGGCATAATCCATTAACAAATTCTTACCTTGAAGCCAGGGGAGATAGGATTGAAGGAGGAAGATAGTAAAAGCGTAGGAGATGAGCATGAGATATTAGGGTTCACATTTTTAGGGTTAAAACACGTGGTTGAGCGGTTTAAATAGAGTTAGGGGGTCACTTAATGAAACTACTTTGTTTTGGGATGTGTTCTAATGTCGAGGGCAATACATGACCGCCATAGTGGTTAACGGGAAGAGTCACCACGACCAACACATGATATATTGCTATAGCAGTAACCAAGGCCGACTCCCTACGCTATGCCCCATCATCGCTATAGTGGTCACCCGCGACCCAAAACTTGTGCGGTTGCACCAACCACCGCTAAAACGATCACAAGAATTATAGTTATGCAATTTTTGGGCTTTCTTATGTGTCCAGGGTCTTCTTGAGCAACACAGGGTGGATCTTGGTAAGCCTTAAAGTCATACTAGACTTATTTAGGGACAAATGGACCTAAGGCATAAATCAACCAAATGAGCTCATGGTCTTTTGAAAGTTAAAATGATCGTTCTAGAAGGTCTACTTCATGTAAAATTGGCTTTTTATTTCAAAGGGGTCTTTTGAAATATACAAACAAATATAATTTCTTTATTAGGACCATTTTGTCAAGGGTGTTCATTTGGATTAGCTTTTCCCCCATAAAAATGCATTTTGTTGAAAAAATTACTTTTATGTATCTTTTAGGGTGTTTGGATTGGCTTTTAAAAAGAAGCCACTTCAAATTAAATTAGTGATAGAGCTTTTTTTTTTAAGCTAGTGGTACGTAGCTTCTAAAAATATAGAAGCAAAAGTGGTTTGTTAATAAAATTGTCTTCCAAAACTATCTCTCACTATTATTTATAATTACAACCTTCTCCCTTGTCAAACGCTTAAAAATACACCTTCCTTCTTACTCTCTCACAGTCATGCACACATCTCTCATCTTCTCAGTCACACATGCACACATATTTCATAAGCCTACACTCCAAATCTATTCCAGGCTTCATGTTTTCTAAGATACACTAACTTTAAGCTCCCTACCTAGTTTTAAATTATATGGGCTTGTTTTGTTATTTTGCTCTACACAATTATATAAGAAGAATTGGCTCAAATGATGTAAGCATCCTTCAATAATTTGAGAATATTTCTAAGGTAAAAGGCATTGAAAGAGACAACAAACATGATAATGAGCATGTCACTCAAGTTGAATGGAAAGAACCAACTCAAGAAGATGTAAGAGGTGTTTGGCATGGAGTAATATATAGGATTACTAGTAATATGAATTAAAATTACCTAGGCCCATAGCATTGCCTTGCTTGATTACATTGCATGACTGGAAAACTAGATTACCAATCTTATCTACTTTGCCATCTTAGTGATAATGTGGATTACCCCTATGATAGGTGTCTATATGGATTACCTCCTGGTGGTAATCTTCCTTGTGTTGTTGTTGTTATTAGTAGTAGAACATAAAAAATGAATTATTATTAATATTTAGTTATAATATTAATAATTAAGTTTTATTAATAATAATATTTTTATTCTTAAATAATAATTAAATTATCATACCAATTTAAATTCTTATAATAATTAATAACAGTAATAATTATTATTGCTATTATCCTTAATTTATTAGTAAAACCATATATTACCAACCAATCCTTATGATATAACAAACAAGGTAATTTGCATTATCAATTAGATCAAGTGCATATACCAAATGCTGCATTGTAATATTACTAGTAATTTAAAAAGTGGCAATCATTTTAAAAGGTAATCTAGATTACCAATAATCTTATGGCCAATACACCAAATGCCATCCAAGTAATGGAATAATTAAGGAATAGTATAAGAGATTAGTTACTACATAGAATGTGTTGGTGTTTTTACTATTGTCTAACTTTTATTTATGTCCTTTTATTTAATCTGATTTAAAAAAATTTTCTTTTGTTTATCTAAATATATTTATAAGTTCTTTTAATAATTAAAAGTACTTGTTAGATTGTATATCCAAATACAAAATAAATTTGTCTACAAAAACACTTTACTAAAAGGTTAAGTACAACAAGTATTTTTTTTCAAGTCAATCCAAACATAATAAAGATATGTAGGGTATGTTTGAATTGATAGAGTTGAGTGGAATAGAGTAGAATGAAATAAAATAGAGTGAGCGAGCGAAACACTATTTAAACTCTTAATCCATTGTTTGGATATTAAATTTCATTCATCGCACTCGATTTGAGGAAAAAATTGAGAAGAATAGATAAAATTGAATAAAATGGAATTTATCTACTCTCTCCTTCATCTCTCAAGTTTACAAATTTAAATAAAAAAATAAATTAAAATACTACTATGCTCCACAGTAATCTATCGAACTCCGGCCATCCAAACAGTCGCTGAATAGGAGCTATTGTTCTCCCCACAAGGAAAGAAAGAACCCTAGGACCAACAAACACCTTCTACTTGCTTTGTTACGGTTACTCTCAGCTTAACAGAGGAAGGAAGAAGTTGAGTTTCATCCAGAGCACAAAGCCATCGTCGAAACAATGACGAAGAGCGACCTTCACAGCAGAAAGCGAAAGAGGCCCAGAAATCGTGGACCAAACAAGAACCAAGAACCCAGTAACAACCAATACGAAGAGCAAGAGATTGCTTCGGGCTCTGCCAAGCGCAGAACGTTGAAGGATCCCTCCAAAGCCTCTAGCTTTCTTGAAAAGGCATACCCCATGTTTTGTTTTTGTTGAATGCTTTCCACCTCACTCCCCAAAATTGAAACCTTATTTATTTATTTATTAAGTTCATGTTATTCTGAATTTAATTTTAGTTTTAATCCGAATGGCGTGCTGGATTGTTGCAGATGCGAGCAAGGTTGGCAGGTGGGCATTTCAGGATGATTAACGAGAAGCTCTACACTTGCACGTATGTACTACTCACTGCTTCAGCATGAAGGGATTCTATTCGATTAGGGCAGTGAATTGGGAAAGAAGTGGTTTTTTTAATTTTTTTAAATCATCCGTTCACTTTCATATTGAAATTGGATTGCTGGCTTAGTTAAATACATTATTTATTTCTTCATTTTTGCTAGTCTTAGATTGAATTATTCAGGGACCTGCTGGCCGAATTGCCTTTTAACCCTTTTTTTTTTTTAAAGTTTCCTTGTCATGTTTTTGGTCTTGATAAGAGTTAAGGATCTGTTTCATTCTTTCAGTGGGAAAGAGGCACTGCAGTATTTCCAAGAAGAACCATCGCTATTTGAACTGGTATGAGTTGTTTGCATTAATTTCTTTTTTACAACAAAATGTAGACTTGTATCATTGAACTGAGATTGAGTGCTCTTTTGTTTATGCATGACACCCAAATATGTGCACATAGACAACCATGCTAGCAGCTACTCTCCTTAGTCTCATGCATGCTCATTACTCACACTCAAAAGATATTATTCTGATTTCACGGGTTGTATAAGGCCCTGACCTTCAAACTTGCTTAGATGCATTTGAAGTTCTGAACCAATGTCAGAACATTAAACCGTTATAGCAATTGTAGACACCTGAGGCTTGAAGACCTGCATTCGTGGCTCATACAACAAAAATGCATGTTGTTATTGATTAAATCGAAATTAGTTTTCAAAAACAGACATATTATTTAGGTCTAATGTGTGTGCCTTGCTGAACACGAGACTAAGTGCCATACCCTACTCCATATTAGTCTGCTGTCATGTATTTGCTTCTTCATGTCATATTCTTCATGCCCTTTTCAATTTTTATGACATATTAGTGTGGTAACAGACTTAGCATTGACATGTAATGGCTTGAATAGCTCATTCTTATTGGCTCTTTCATTTATCTTGCTAGTATCATGCAGGATACAAAATGCAAATGTCAAATTGGCCTGAACAGCCAGTTAATGTGATTATTAAGTGGCTAAAAAAACAGAGCCCTTCTTTGGTTGTAGCTGATTTTGGTTGTGGTGAGAAACTGAGAATTTATTCTGCTCTTGTTCATAATTTTAACTTCCATGCGCTTGTGTCCTTTTTGATCTCTGCTAATGCTTTCATGTCTCCATTGTATTCTAGGGGATGCACTCATTGCTAAAAGCGTGAAGAATAAAGTCTTCTCTCTGGATCTTGTCTCCAATGATCCTGAAGTAATTGCTTGTGACATGTCAAATGTATGTCCTCCTCTTTGTAAGGCTAGTAGTAGTACACAGTGGAATGTTACTTTTTGTACCATTGCCTTGTCAGAATATTATTTTTTGTCATGCCATTGTACATCTCTAGACCAGTTCTTGCCATCTTTCAGTGTCAATTTCATAATGCATGTTGTTTCATGTATTTGGAAAATAATATGCTCACTAGAGAACATGAAGATAACTTTCTGATACAAACTGATCAGCCTCGAGTATCCTCACTGTCTTGTAGTCAATAGCAGGGCGGAGTTGTCAAATGGCGGCCATGGCGTGGCAGATTTTGGTGCTCCCCATGAGAAAATTTGTTTATCATGGTGGCGCCATGGCGGTCTTATGGCAGACTTAAATGGTGGATTTCTGGTGTACCTCCATGAGCCACCGTCCGCCATTAACTATGGGCTACCTGAGATACTGTTCTTATGGAGAGAAAGAAAGAGAAAGAAGGGGGGTGTATTTTTTCCTTAGCCAAATCATAAAAAGTTATGTGGATTCCTATATACACTAAAGAGAAAGAAAAAATGTGGTTCCGTACTGTCCTAATAATGTAATTGTGGATGCTCTCAAGCACTAAAAGTTGGTACTAATAAAGTAATGGTTAGTTTGCTTAGGTGTAAATTCCAAGTACTTAATTTCATAACTTTTCAAGCAGCAGAGCCCTGTAAGGGATAACAGTCTCAACTTTGGTTTCAAAGATTTGTGCTTAGAATACTTACAAGAGGACCTGGTCATTTTGTGGTTACTGTCAGACACCCCTTGACTCCTCATCTGTCGACATTGCTGTCTTCTGTCTTTCGTTGATGGGAACCAACTATGAGAGTTACATTGAAGAAGCCAACAGGGTGCTTAAGCCAGGGTTTGTTTCTTCTCTATGATTTTAAGCTTTTCAGGATGGAGATTGCTTACTAATCAGGATCTGACTTTGTTTTGAACAGCGGCTGGCTTTTGATTGCAGAAGTGAAGAGCAGGTTTGATCCAAATACCGGTGGAGCAGACCCTAGGAAGTTTTCGAAGGCTATTTCTGAGTTATGTTTCAACTCTGTAAAGCAGGTATTAGAAATGTTCCTTTACATGACCTTTATACAGTATTAACAAAGCATTGTGTTGTGCTAAACTGTTATTTACACCATGCAGGACTTCTCAAATAAAATGTTCATTTTGTTCTACTTTACGAAAAAGGTATGCAGCTTATTGTTTAGTGAATGTTTTGATCATATTGGCAGTGTATGTTTTGATCCTCACCGCTGATTTAATTTAATCTTCCTGTGTGTAGGATAAGCAAAATTCTAAAAGGAAGGAAATTGAATGGCCGTCGCTTAAACCTTGTTTGTACAAGCGTCGTTGAGACTGAGATTGGCTTTCCCTTTTTTTCCTCCATTCTAAATTGTCACCCGATACGAAAATTTAACCATCTTTTCTCATTTGCATGGCCTGCTAATCATTAAGGCATCGTTTGTTGTTTTGTATTAAGCCCAATAAAATAAGTTTATACAGTTTCGTCTATCTTTTTCATATATTCGTTGTGATATATAATGTGAGAATGTTATTCGGTCTATCTAAATTTATCCAATAATTAGTTTATTAGTATTTTATCAGATTAAGCAATTAGCTGCATAGACAAGGGTCAGCGGGTTGAGGGGTAAAAGGGCTAGTAGTGTTAGCAATGCCAGGCTGAATAAGTGTTAAGTGGTGCATTATATGGATCTGTTTGGGGCACATCAGCGTCAACTTTGCATGTAATATTGATGGTTTAAGTCAAGAACACACGATCGGACGAAAAAAAAGGGTGTAGAACACGCTCCAAATCCTATTATCAATAGGATATAACTTGGATAAAGTATTTTTATATTTGAGTTTCACCAATCAGATAATGACAAGTGTATATTTTCATTGAAATAAGTAATTTAAAATTATGCATTTATTTCAAGAAAAAATTTCACCCATTATAATTTGATTGAAGAATTGGATGTAATGGATGTAAGGAATTTGATCTGTATATGTTTGTTATGGGGTAATCTATTAAATGATTGATAATTTTATTTGAAATTGTTTGGATCCACAACATTACTGTCTTGGTAAAATAACATTTCTAGTAATCTATGTTGTCAAGGTAATCTACGTTACTTTCTTATTGGTAATCTATATTATCCGTAAGAGAGGTGTCTATCTAGATTACCATTCAAGTGGTAATCTTATAATATTTTTATTTACAAAAATACTCCAAGAGGTCTCTCTCCCACTCCCTCTCTCCTTCCCTCACTCTCCCATGAAGCTCTCCATTGATGAGCCTACTCCCACTGCTAGTGCTAGAATCTCATACAGGTGTTTGGTTGACCCAAAAAAGAATCAGTATTAGAATTAATTTAATAGTAGATACAATTTCGGGATTTAAAACTTCAGAGAGGTGTCTTTGTTTTTCATGATCAAAGACATATATACCAAATATGTGGCTTTTTTTTTCTCATTGTTTTTCGTTGTTAAAGTTAACCTTTATATTTTGTTGTTAGTATAGTTATTATTTTTATTTTTATAATAATTTGTTTAGCATGATTATTATTATTATTATTATTATTATTATTATTGTGTTTTGTTTGAAGAGTATTTTAGTAATTCTGGTAATGAGGTATTCATTACCCAGTGATCCTTTTGCTATACCAAATAGGATAGTGAGAATTGCCAATTATATTACTTGTGCATACCAAACACTACAATATAATATTACCAGCAATTTAAAATATGGTAATCTAGATTACCAGTAATCTTACAGGCAATGTGCCAAATGCCCTATAAGTTCTTTCCTTATTAAAATCAAATCGGAGGTGTTCTGTCATAGCAGTGATGAGGCGTATGACGGTGACCTGCCTATGGTTTACACTAGTGATGTGTTGAAATGGGCTGATGAAGGAGTCATTCTTTTGTATATGGAGGAAGAATTTTCTTCCTCCACCAATCGTTTACACCATTAGATATATAAGCTCTACATCTAAAAGTGGCTCACGTGTTAGTAGCTAAAGAGGGAAACTCATCTTTGAGGAAGAAAAGGTCTTCCTCCAGGAGAATGGCAGAAATTTTCCTGATGAGGCTGTATTAGCGTTTAGGTGTCAATCCGGATGCATACGCCGCAGATAGAAAAAGACGCGAACTAGAGAGTTTCTCAAGTAGGTTGGGCTTGGAACCCATAAGAATGAGCTTGGAGATTAGCAAAGTCTAAACGATACCATAATTTGGACAAAAAAAAAAAAGATTCTAATAATAATAAATAAAAAAACGATACCATACTAGGTTTCATTCAAGCAAGAGAGCACCTGTGGTTCTAACTCAAGATGTGGAAGGTAATGAATGATTAGTAGCCTTTCTTGTCTTTTAAGGTAGCATTTTGAATGAGAAAAATTTGAAAATAATTTGATTTGTAAATTAATTTACGTTTGGATCTTTAAAAATGAAGAAATGATTTCATTTATCAAATATATGATATTTGTTTCCTTAATTTTCAAAATCATATCAAATTTGATAAGATTTGATAGCAATCGATTTGATTTTAAAATTAATAATTCTGAACACTATTGTATCTTAAACAGAAAAATTGATTTCTCAATCAATTCAACTCCTATGTTGATCATTCTAAATATAAGATTTATTTATAAATCAAATCAATTCAAATAATTTTAAATCAAATCAATTTGTAACTTACATCATTCCAAAGGCAACCTATCAGAATTCAATTTAAGGTAGTTGAGAGGTCTGGCTCTAGCTCCACGGACTAGGAAACTATAGGATCATGAATTGTGTCTAGCCTAATCTAGGCCAGCAATTGGTTGATAGGCTCCCCTATGCCGAGTTAACCCAAGACATAGGTAGTGTGTAGAAATTATTATGGTTGTGCAATAACAAGTAGCTTGTGATTTATCTAATAATAAAGTGATATTTTAAATAAAAGTGTGGGTCATGTCATTAATTGGAGCTGAAATGTCACTTTTTTACTGAATAGAGTACAAAACACTTAGTTATTTTATGACTATGTAATAATTTATTGTAAGGATAGAGTGGCAAAATTCTCTTGGTGGACCTCTTAATCAAACTCCAAATTAAGGCGTGGGAGAGAATTGGCACATTTCTAGTGGCAGTGGTTGAAAAGAACAATCTTTGGCACTTGGAGGCAAAGACAAATGGTTGATGGCTTTGCCTTTGCTCAAATTGCACCCGAGAATGTTGAAAAAAAAAAAACCCTGTTCGAGGTTTGGTATTGGAGAATCCCATGTACTTGTCCCTCCATCGACCCCCTCAAAGATGGGGCACCACCTCAGTTCGGTTTAGATTTAGGGATTTTTGTTACCAAACTTAAACCAAAGTTTGATTCTAACCATCTAGTTATCTAATTATTATTATTTTTTATTCAAGTCAATTGATATTAAAAAATCAAACATTTTAAATCTCATATTTTTTTTTAATTTCATGCAAAAAATATATTTTATAACATTATTATACATAATTAGAGTATGACTTATTAACCACATACATTATATATAACCCAAAGTAATAAAAATATATATTATATGCATATTAGGTCGAGTCATCATGTTTAAATTATTAAAACCCGATAATTGGATCAATTACTGTTGGTTTCAATTAGTTTTTATCCAATATGACCTAGTTACTTAAAACAATTAAGTTCAAGTTGGTTGGGTTTGTTGGGTTAACCCATCCACTTACACTCTTAGTTATAGGAAAGGAATGGTTGGTAACAATGATTAAATGGTTGTGGAAATTTTCATACTAAAGGCAGTACAACTTTCTTGATACTATACGATTGTATTTGAATTCCTTTTCAACTTCTAATAGATTACTACTACTATTGTGGTAAAAAATTAATATTAGAAAATTAAAATAAGAATAGGATGGAGAAGGGGAATTTTTTTTTATTATTGCTGAAAAATGTTATGTACAAGATTCGAAGAAAATTTCCATGGGTCCTAATATCCTAATAAATCCTAAAATTTTTGAAGATATAATAAGGAATTGCTAATAGAGCCCAAACCTTACATGAATCAAGTTCAACAAAAGTACGAAAGACATGTTCAACATGTTTTGAGTTTGCAATGGTATTCTCATATGTCCTCCATAATGGGCATCTCAATAATCTATATACAAGGTTGTCAAACTCGTAGATCCTACCTTGGATCAAACAAGCTTGGTAGAAACATAAAACGTGGAATCACAATACAGGACAAAATTTTCTGCCTATTATATAAATTTATATTTAATAATATAAATGCACTTACTAAAACATACCAAATCAACAAACCCAAGACGTCCTTCTAGATCTTATAGCTATGGTTGAACACAATCCTCGAGCCACAATTGGACGATGTCGAAGTTGACCAAACTACATATGGCGCACGCCTATGTTATTTGCAGAGAACCACCCTAAAAAGTCATCTAAAGTCAACAAATTTAAGCAAGTTTTTTGCCAATAGAATTAGAATGAGAAACCACAACAAGTGTAACTTGTCCCCTTTTGCATCTAAGGACTTTGGGCCTAAATGGTTTACTCGAACTATGATTTGTTCCAATCATTTGACTCAAAATTTTAATAAATATGTATGGGCTGAGTTTTTGTGTCTTCAAGTTTTCCTTTCTAGTTTCCCTGGAGAGAATAACTTAAGTATCACATGTCATGCTGCCAATTTTGTCATTCAACAATTTGGTTTTTCTCAAGCCATACCAGCTCTAGAATCTTTTGAAGTTTCATACCAAATGTTAAATGCATGTGCATCATCTTTCAACCATTTATGCTCTAGTTTGGAGGAAAATGAGGAAAGAAAAAATTGTTTGACTCTGGTTGCAGTCAAACCTAGTTTTTTCATTTCCAAATCTTTTGGTGATTGGTGGTTAGACTATGCTTTTCCTCACCATAAACCTTTCAATGAATGTAAACCTCACATGGTTAACGTTTTTCCTTCTAATGTGCAGATTGGTGGCAACTAAGTTAACAGCCTATTTGGAAAGCCATCAGAATTCAATTTTATAAGGAATTGAATTCAATTCCCTACTTTGAAACAATTTAACCCAAAGAATTCAAATCATATGAGAATTGAATTCCATAAAAAACCCCAAAG
>JAMLFY010000008.1:31789447-31824578 GCA_030441495.1 Dalbergia oliveri | reverse complement strand
TAAACTTGACAATATCTTGAATCCATAAAAGCATAGTTGTTAGCTTTTGATAAACTTGCTAAAATACATATTTTCCAAAATCATTTCTTGAGCATATATAATATTTTCATAACATACAACATAACAGTATGGTCCCTTGAGTTTATTAAAGTAATGTTTATATTGGTTTTGAGAATCCCACCAATTATTGATTTTGCAATTGTAAATGTTTTTCCTAGTATAGTTATGTATATGATTATCATGTTTAGAAGATTTATATTTCTCCATATATTACCGCACCATGAATATAGATAGGTTTCTTTATGTAATTATGTATGTAAATATTAAAATGATTTTTACTTGATGCATGTATATTATGTATATCTTATTGGTTGTCCTATGTGGGTGATGAGTAGGAATTCACTCATTGAATATGATGACTCACCCCTCTCCTTTCTCCTTATAATTAGGCTACAAATCTAGTTGTTGCCAATACACGTTCAGTTGCTAGAACTATTCCAATGGTGACTTTACTTTGTAGTGAGGTTTAGTTTAGGGTTATGTTAGATTAGAAAGCTTCAGTAGTTATGCGGGTACAATGAGCCATGTATTCTATTTTAAGATTATGTATTTGTTTTCAGAATTTATGAGCATCCTTTTATGATTTCAACTTTCAAGTATAGATTTAAAAATGCAGATTGTGATTGTAACAACTGGCTATGTATTTATGTTTCAGATTTCAAACATTGAACCAATTTACAAATTATGATTACAATTATGAAATGAAATAGTTTATGTTTTCACGAATTGTAATAGTACATGTTAAATTTAATTAAGATGAATTCATGGTTATGCAGTTAAAATATTTCAATCATATGAATTCGAATATTATGTTTTAAATAGAGAAATTGGATTATGATTTAGATTAAATTACATTTTAAGAATGAAAATCATATTAATTCATGCATTTAATAAGTCAAATTACTTAGGAGGCTTATATGGGTACCCAATTCTTCACATTCCGGTCATATTTACAAGTCGAGTCGTGACATAGAATCTAATCTATCATTGTGGAATGATATTTTACTTAATACTTGATTACTTGTACAATCTAGTATAATTACATCAAGTTTTTGGTCATAATGGGATGTTCTATTCTAACAATTGTATAATTGTTTTTTTTTTAGAAGTATTTTTATAGCAATTTACATGTTTATTTATTATTATAACTTTTTAATGGAGCAATGTATTTATGATATTGTGCCGTGTATGGGTTGATTTATTTATAATTGTTTAATTTTGTGTATTAATATATTGAGTTAAACAAATTTTGCAATTAAATAAATTTTTAAATTAAAGTAAGTAGGATATACATTCAAAGTAGGATATATGTGCAAGTGTAATGTCTGTTGTACTTCTTGATTTTCCAATAATTCTTATTCTTCTTGAAACTGACCCTTAGACAATCTTCCCCATGTTGTATGCATTTTCAATAAATGGTTCTAAGTGTTCTAACTCTTCAACTTTTTGTGCATGAAAGTTTATATAGAGAAAATATAGTATTTTAGTATTGTTTTTAGACCGAATTTGCTACGCTGATTAGTATTAATTTCTCCACAAGACTATCAATTTTAAAAATATTTTTAATAATATTCTAATATTATTTTTAATGATATTTTAATATTTTTAATAGTATTTTAACATTTTTTTGGGTTATTAATTTCTCCAACAACAAGTTTAATAATATTTTAACAAAGTTTTTATTAATTTTATCATATCTAATCCGCTTGTAGTGGATTCTTAACAAAATATATTTTAATAATTTTTTGGTTAAAATTATTTTGTACAAAATCTGCTTGTACGTAGCGGCTTCTTTACAAATTTTCCTAGTAAAATTTATTTTATACATAATGCGCTTGTAGTGGATTCTTTTCTAAAAAAATATTATTATTTGTTGTGTATGTATTTGCTTTCAGCAATTCTACATCCATGGCCATATCAAAATCACTCAAAATTCATGCCCAAAAAATTGACCCACTTATTTTTTACTTATTTAAATATGAGTAAACACAAATTGATCTGACAATTCTTTTAATGGACAAATTGATCCATACTCAATTGTAAACACAAAACCTTCAATTTCTTTGATGGACAAATTGATCTCCTCAATTGAAACACCCAAAATTCCTTTACAATTGTAAATGTGACACTATAGGTTAATCAGCTACTGGGAGAAAAGCCATCTAGAGAGGAAATAGAGTTTGTCCTGAAAAGAAGAGTTCGATGACATGTGGAGCCGTCATATGCTATCTTTTCTGCCTACGTGTATCCTCATGAGCTCCACCTTCTCATCAATGACACGTGGGATTTTGTCAGGACCTATAATGTTCTATTTTAACATTGTGGGATAATTTGGGTGTTTGTAATTGTTAGGTGTCCATCAGTGAAATTGCGAAATTTGGGTGTTTATTCTTTAAATATTGTGTAGAAAAATAAATTATTGTTTTCAAAAAGTTAAAATGAAATAAAATAATAATAATTTATTATTTTTTAATGGCTAATAAAAACTAAAAAACCAAAAATAAAGAGAGAAAATTATTAATACTTATTTTATACCTGTTTTTCAGAAATGCGGAAGGGGAGCCACGTACATGTTAACCTGTGCACCATGTCGAGAATGAAAAATTAATAATAATTGAAAGAAAAATAATATCATATTTTAGTTCATAAAAAAATCACATTTTATGACGAGAATTAAAAATAATAATATCGTTGTTTTAGATAAATTATCTAAATTCTATGTAAAAGTTGGCTTAAGATTCAATCTTTTTTTTTTTTAAATCTAACCCCCATAATGGTTGGGATACATATCGTTATATATTAAATATACTTTTTCATGCCAAAAAAATATAGTCTTTGACACTCAGATAATTAAGTCAAACATATTTCCCAATTTGCAAGTCTTTTTGGTCAGTCCAATTTACAATTATACATTTTTGTGGAGCATTCTAAGTTTTAATATAATTGTTCACAATTTAATTTAGACAATAAAATGAAACCGAAAATCCAAAAAGAAAAAGTTTGTCCTCCAACTTATGAACTCAATGCTAGCTAGCAAGCAACTTCCAGCAGTTACATTTGGAACTCACGATAATAAGGCACTAATAATAAACTTCAATTCCATGTCCCAAACTTTGTGTTTTTTTCTATTCGCTTGTCATTTGGCTGTATAAAAAATCACATTAAATGGAGACAAAACAAAGATCACACATACTTTAAGTAGCATGGGGACTGGTAAACCAAGGTTGATAGGACAGTCATGACTCAAAGCCAGATTTAACAATAAATAATATTCCCTTAGCACTTGCGTTAGGCTTTGGTAGCCTGCACTGCAGGAAATTCGATACACTTTCTGAGTTTAAAATATGTTGGAAATCACTGTAGAAATCTTTTGAAAAATTAATTAAATAATGAGTTACATGACTTCGAAATCGAGGTTCTTTGTTCTGTTCAACGAGCACGGCAACAAGATCCATGACTCCAAACTAGTCGACAAGAAGGGGGATGAAGTTTTGGTTTTCTCCTCTCTTTTCTCATCATCAGTGAACGTACAATAAAATATCTGGCAGCAATAAAGTGCACTTAGACAGCCAACGGAAAGCCAGCGACATATACCAAACAGAAAGGTACAAGTGTAAAGCTTGCATAAGACAAATTGGTATCATTCCTATTTGCACGCCAATGAACCTTAAAAACATTACAAAGAATTTATATATGAAAAAATAATATCTCAATTCATTGTCATTAGAGCACTCCTTAAGGGCTCCATAAAAACAAAGTTTGTAAACTTTACAGTGGACCCTAAGCTTTGAGCATTTATTAAAACTCCACACTTTTCAATGCAAATCTTACTTCTTTGGCATCCTTAACCGGCGTATTAGTTAGAAAAACTTTAATCAATGCTCTTACTACAATTAATTAGCAAAAACCTATAAAATTAGAGTAATGATAATATAATTTCAGGATTATGGTAAATTTTACACATAGCATGTATCAACCATTCAAAGTATAATTTAAAGTCTAAAATATATAAATATTATAAAATACTTGTTAGATCATACCACATATAAGAGTCACCATAAACTCGTATTTATATTAATATTTTATTTATTTTACTCGAAAGGGATTATCTTCATTGACAATGATAGATCTCGTTAGCATTGGGCCAAGCCATATAAGATGGATGGAGTATTGTTTATTCGTTCGGGAAGTTGGGCCTGCCCTCTTTGTTTTGGAGTAACTCTATTTCATGACCAAAAAGAAAAAGAGCATGGAAGGGAAACGAACTTTCGATTTTGAACTCCCTCCTAACAGAATATTAATATTTCAATGACATTTCAATGGTTAAATTAAATTAATTGGTTGAAAGACCAAATTGTCTAGCTAGTAAAACTGAACAACATGCACGTATGCTTTCAATAACTGTAGGGCTCATTTAGCATAGATAGGATTAGAGTTGATAGTATAAGACTGATAGGATAAAGTTTTAATAGTATAAGGCTTGATAGACTTTTAATACTATAGTAATACAATATAAGATATTATATTTTATATTTTATATTTTATGATATTATCATTTATTTATAAATAATTCAAATATTTTAATTAAATATTAAATAAAATAATTTTTTATTAATGATTTAAATATACTTTTTAAATATCATATTATGTAAATATTTATTAATTAAAATTTAATTTATTTTAACTATTATTAATTATTTCAATATTTTATAATTATTTATTATTTCAATAAATTATATAAATATTAAGTAACTCTTTTATATATTTTTAATATTTTATATTTTTAATTATAATTATTTAAATTTAAATTTTAAGATAAATATTAACTTAAAATATTTTTATTATTGATCCTTACATTTATATATTACATCTTATTTATTAATTATTTTAAATATTTTTTCTATTTAATATTTTATTTTATTTTATTTAATATTTATTAATTATAATTAATTTTTTATTTTTATTGTATATTGCTAGATTGATATCATATATTATTTGTTAAAAATAATTTATTTATTATGAAATAATTTTATTTATAAATTTTTACTTATCATTATTTATTTAAGAATTATTTTATTTTAATAAAATATTAAAAAATAAAAGCAACCTTATACATTAAAAGCTAATTACCTAATACAGTCTTCTCATATTGTATTAAGTTATACATCATTTTAACGTATAAGAGTGTTATGATGTATAAGCTTATACAATGCGTTGTCTAAACCAAACAACGACAAGAGCATGACATATATTATAAGCTTATATTATCATACCTAATATAATATACCAAACACACTCTTATAGTATAAAATATAACCAGGGTTTTCATGATTCATATTAGTATATTGGAACATCATACTAGTATATGATTGTTATGGTGAAGATAAGATGGAAAAAGGTTTTGAACACTTTATCAAATACTAAATTGAAAGTGTTTCCTTGAAAAAACAAGAAACATTGTGCCTAGGTTAATACTAATTTATCTTTTTAATTGGTTTTTTATTTTTATTTTTTGTAATGGAGAGCCTTAGGGCCTAGTAGGAGAAACAAAAATGAAAGTAGTAATAAGGCAAGTGGACCATGTGGGTGTAGATGCTCCAACACTATTAGAAAGAAGAGTAGAGATAGCTTCAGGAAGGTCGGGGGAGCCCAAATCTACATGTTGCTGCTATTATCGAGGCCCAATTTGCAAGACCATCAGACAACTTTTTGGCTTCTCTAGATATGATGGATTGAGACCGAGCCAACAAAGTCAAGGAGAAGGTGAATTTGGCACATGATTTTGGAATACTTAGGATGGCTCCATGGGGATCAAATTATTGTATGTTAAGTACTAGTAGTATACCCATGTTATGCACAAATCATACAAAATCAAATTACTTAAGAGAAACATACTCATTCTTCTTAGAAATACTAACCACATTACTAATACTTTTGTAGCATAATATTCCATAAAGAGTATATATCAAAAGCATGGCAAGTTTCTCATGTGGGCAAATGAGTTTGAGATCAGGTGGTGACATAATCTGAGCCATTAAGTATATATCCTATAGTTGGAATGAATTGCAGATCAAATTGTTTAATATTACACAAATTACCGTTAGAAGGCCAAAATAAAAAAAGTTTTGAATTTTATTTTGGCCCATATATGTTTTTAAACATTGATTGTTGGATTAGTAATAACAAATTAATTGGGTTTATGTTTTAATACAAATTTTTTTATGAACATTGCTTGATTAGTAACAACTAATAAGTTAGGTTTATGTCTAATACTTTGTTTCTTTTAATCATTGATGCCGACCATGTAATGACCACCTTCACGCTGCACCTTAACATCAATCGTTGCTGACACATTGCATTATAGATTTAAGACTTTACACACCCATCTTGTTCCAAATTCTAAAGCATGTGATTTTCACTTACTGAACCGAGCTATAGATCTCTATGGGAAGCACGAAAACCAAGTGTTATCCTGAAAATGTCATTGACTAATGGTAATCGTAATATCACTTGAGCAATAGATTTTTGGGTTTCAAATTGAAAGTCAAAAGAGTGGTTTGTGCCGATTGAGAAGAGAAATTGATAGACCTGAAACCACCTTGGACGGCAAGCATGCAAGGGTTCAATTCTCTATAAATAGCAATAAAAGTGATTGCCCAAAGGATGGGACATTCATTTGGAGAATGCTCTGCAACACTCAAAGGAATGCCGCTTGTCATGAGTTATGGAGAATTCAAGTAAATGTTCTTTCACCATTTTTTTTCTCTATTGTTCTTATATTTTAAGCCTTTAATCTATTTTGATTTTTAGGATTTCTAGTCTTAGTCATAGTTTCACTTCTGCAATTTATATTTCTACCCTCTTAAGATTAGATTTCCATTTCAAGTCTTTTCCTCCATTTTATTCTATTTTTAATTCGTATTGTATTTGAATGCTGCATTCAAATTTATTGAAGATCATTCATTTTTAACATTTTGACTCTTAATTTGAGAGCTTAAGAGGAGTACGCTTCAATTCATTGATAGGATCTTGAAGCAAAATGTGATTGACAATATATTCATTGTTGGACCAAAAATCATAGAAAACAAATTTGTATGCTCAATGGGACCAAATTTAGAGAGTTATCGAAAATTTAGTCTATAAGTTGAATGATCTTGCCAATGGTACATTGCCCAGAATGTCAAAAATGTCGTCATTAAATGTTGATAAGAATAATCAAGGTGTGGACAACAATCCAAACATAGTTCAAAACCAAAGTCCCTCAGAACGAAAATCCAAATCCACCAACAAATCAAAATCAAGCTCTAGATGAAACCAAAGAATTTTTCAAAATCAAAATCCAAATGTGGTACAAAATTAGTAGATACCACAAAATGAAGAACCTATCTTAACATAGGTTTAACCATATATTGAGACTTATGCCAAATAGTCTTTTGAATGCAACTATGAATAATGTGGCAAATAATTGACCACCATATGGTTTTCCTCCTAGTTTCGGACTAGAAAACCTCCATACAATACCAACTCTTCAAGAAGTTTTGGAGGGCAATACCAAAATTGGTACCAAAATGAAATGCATCCAAATAATGTGGCTTCATATGGGTCACTTGTGAACCAAGTTGACCCATCAAATCAAAATGGCATAAATAGGAGTCCAAATTTTCCTCCAATAAATATAAATATGCCAAATGTTGTATCACCAAATATGGTCAACTCTTTAGCAACATTTCAACAACAAATTGATGAGAGTCACCATGATTTGGTGAACACACTTACACAACAAATGGAAACTAATTTAAATCCATTACTTGAGTCAAATAATGCGAGGTATGAGCAATTAGTTTGACAAGTTAATAGGTTAGTGGGGGTGTTGAAATTGAAGAAAATGACCAACTCATTAGGGAAAACGCATACCCCAAAACAATGCCATCCTCAACAAAAGAATACATTTGATAGGAAGAGAAAAAATGCCGACAATTTCATGAAAAGATTGAGACAATAATATAGGGGGCATCAAAATGTTGCACAAATTGTCGAATTTCTAAACAAGTTTGGATTCGCTGGGTATGCAAACCAACCATACTTCATTTCTACTTTCCTAGACTATGTACAACAGGCTAAAATGCAAGGGGTTGGACAACCCTAATATCCTTAACTAAATTTTTTAGGAAAATCATATGTAAACATCGTATTTTGTGCATTTTTATTTTTTTAATCATTGTCATTCGAAATGAACATGTATTTTATCTAATTTTAATTGACATAACATTTCAACAATTTTCAATTTATTATTATTATTTTAAATTTTGGTGCAAATAACTTTTTTAAGTTTATATAAATTATTGTTTTTATAATGTTAAAAAAAAATCTTTTCTTAAAAAAAGGACTTTGGTCCAACAAAAATATTTTTTGGCCCAATGTAAAAAAAATTGACAAAAAGTCTTGTGACAACATAAAAAAAAGAAAAGAAAGGGAGATCCTGCATTTACCTCTAACAATGTCATGTGAGGAAAGATCAAAGTTGAAAAATTATAACCTATGGATATGCTACTTGATAAATTCAGCCACCCTATGACAATTCTGCTAGCAAAATTGTTCCTATAAAATAGCAAGGATTAGAACTAAAAGACGTAGGAATCCAAATATTGAAAAATATAGAGAAAATAAAGAGGAAGCACCAAGCATTGAGTAATCATGAAGACAAGTCTCAAGTACATTTTTCTACCCCGTTGTCATGATCTGATTTAGGAACGTGAATGATACGTATAGCACAAGAACGAGGGTTGAATCATACTTCTGGATTCTCTTTGTTTTTTGAAAGCTTAAACAAAGACTATCAAATATTTTTCACTTGAAGGCAGTGGAAAACAATTTTAGAAGCTTCAAAAAGTTACTTTTTGAAGTAGCTAAAACTGGGAAGGTTTCAAAAATTGCTTTAAGGATAATTTTTGAATACCACACAACAAAATAATTTACATCCTAAAAGGGAGAGAGAGAGAGATGTTACTTAAGTATTTTTATCCTGGTTTGACCAAACAATACCTAGATCCAATTCTCAACAACTTGTTGAGTTTCACTAATCAACAACTTTCTCAACCAAGAAAGTAAAATATTCTTTGAATAACCTTCTTAAGCTATCTCCAGTGAGCAGTAGTTCCAATTTTCTCACTTAGAAGTAGTTTTGCCCTATCCGCTTCAAGCTAATCTCACTTGATCACTAATAGATTAGGGTGCAAAAATAAGTTTTGGGTTGGTACACTCCAACAAATGACACTTAAGTCTTTCTCAGAATAAAACGGATTGAATAAATGACATGAGAGACTTCTTTCTAATTTTTCATAAGAAGAAAATGTTTGCTAATGAATACAAGAAAGAATATTTTCTTCTTAGAAACTAATTTTAAAGAAAATATGATGTGTAACATCCCTGTACTTTATGGATTGACGAATGTCCCTACAAACCAACACGGGTTTTCAGTGTGCTTTGTCCTCACTCACATGCTTCTTGGGAAAACCTTCCAGGAGGTCACCCATCCCAAAATTGCTCCAAGTCAAGCATGCTTAACCGTGGAGTTCTTTTATGATGGCCTACCAAAAAGGAAATGTATCTTTGTTGGCATAAGTAGTACCAATTAATTCGTATAAGCCATCCTTAACTTTATAGTCTCATACCTATACAGCCTAAGATCCCTCTTATTTTGGTGTGTAATCAGTTCATTCATATACCCCTCTGCTTAGAAGCCTGACAGGAGCCGCTCATTGTCCGTGCCTTTTGTACCTGATCACTCCCCGCCCTCGTCACTGGGCGTTACATGATGAACTTCAAAAAGTATTATATCAGTGCTTGATCCCAAGAGTTCCTTCATGTTTAAAGGCTTTATCCTTTTATACTTGGATTTTGAATTTGATCGTTGTCCCTTGATTTCATCTCTTCTTGACATTTGTTGATATGCTTTTTGTGTCTTAGGAAGTCCTCTAGAAAAGTAGTTGAGCTATGTTAGACTATGCTTGTTGGTGCAGAAATGTTGACATTTGGTTTCTAAATAAAGCTTCAAAAATAGTTTTCACTTTTAGAATATGGTTTCTGAACTTTTTCTTCTAGAATACAAGAAATGTCCGAGTACAAGGTTGATGTGTCACTATCAATACTTTTCTGAATTATTAACCTAATTTGAAATTCAAATTTTCTTTAGTTTCTGTTGACTCAATGTGGTTTCTAATGTAAACGTGCTTTCTGATAAGGTGCCACATACACTTTCTGAGCTTCATGTTGTGCTTCTAAACTTAACTCTAGGCTTGATAATGATCTTTTCAACTTGTGGGCATTCTCTAGAGATAATTACCAAAGTGATTGATGATGATGATGATGCTGATATAATCATAAGAAATCCTTTTCTCAACTAGATATCCACTTTTTGAGCACACTAAACACTTTTTAAAGCTCTATTCTTAGTTTTGATATTAGATGTTGCTTTCTTGTGTCTCTTACATGTCCTAATTCATTTTCTAAGCTATTTTTTACATCATTGAAGTTATGAATCCCTTTGGATGAGATTTTAATCATGTTAAAACATGATATTGTGAAAAATATGTCATGAATTGAATTGATATATTACGAGAATAGCCCTGTTAAATACTATAGAAAATTATGCAAACCGTTAGTCCTTTCTTAAAAATATTTTAACAAAATTTGATTTGTTGTCACTCAAAACATAAGTTACAAATAGCTTTCTGAAGGGTTCTAGAGCTAACAAGTAACCTACGAAAGCCCTTACATGACATGACATGCATAAAACCATATAATTTTCAGATGTAATTTAAATAAAAATTGGATAAATACTTCTTCATATAAGTCATAACAATCCTTAAAACATTAACTAAATGACAAAATAATTGTCCCAATAAACCATAAAACCTTTAACTTGTAGTTACATATTTCCTCAAAATAACATAATTAAATATAAATATACATGGTTCATGAATCCTCCCAATGTAATGGAGCACTACTAAACATAAACTGACTATACTTCACTCCAAAAAAAGGCTCACCCAAAAATAAATAACAGCTACTTAAAAGGGATATATGGAAAACTCTAGACCAGTAGCCATATTTGTAAGGGAAAAAGAGGGGTGAGTTTCATCTAAAACTAGTGAATGAATTTTTGCCCACAATCATGCATAGGACAACAAGGAAGATACATAATAGTAATGTTGTAATCAAAATCATTTCTATACATAAATAATAATAGTAAAAAGGAAGTTTTGTGTAAATCATAAGAAAGCATAATATTTTCTCTAAGGAATTAAAAAGAGAAAGATTACTAAGGGTTCATAAAAGCAATGCTCAGTTCCTCGCAAACAAGAGCACCTAACAAAGATTTTAACAGTTCCTCATGAATCATGTCCTTCATGGACTAATCTAAGTGTTGACCCCTAGTAAGCGTCATGGTATACCAAGGTTAATAAATTTACTATCGTTAACTTACAACTCTGTCTCTCTAATTTCCTATGCAAACAACACTCACAGTCAATATGCTAAATTTTCAAAGCTAGGATTATCAATTTAATGCTTTCCATCTCTTCTACAATTCACTTTCGCATTTCTAGAATAAATACTCTTTCTTATAATTTACTAAAAATAGTTAAAAAGTAGGATAACGTAAATGGCATGTAGGCATCAACAATGGTCCCATGTATTTTTTAAAAGTCATGTGTTTTCATGGAAGACTATAAAATCATAATTTCCAATTGGGTATAATTTAATAAAACATGTTAATAGCATAATAAAGTCTCTAGAATTCATGGAAGGTGCAAACAGTGAGTAGAAACTTATTCATAATGGCTAAAATTAGAGTCATGAGCTTAAATCCACCTACCTAGAGGGGTCAGAAGGGAGGTGCAAGGATCAACTTAGCTCTAGCTAGTGGAAATAACATTGACGTCTGCCATGGAAGCAATAAAACTCATGAGTAAACTATAGTCATACTAGAACAACCCTATGAACAATGGAAAAGTATCCAAACTTGACAACAACTAAGAACATAAACTCCAAACATAAGGGAAAAGAAGACAAGTGGGAAAAATAACATAATCCTGACAAATCCTTGTAGGTAAGAATGTGCACGAGAAGGGGATTGAATCGTGCTTTGATTTTTCTTTCCTTATATCGCTTATGAAAAACTTAAACAGAATACTATTAAGCAATGAGCTTGAAGTGCTAGCAATAGCATTAGCTATTTCAGAAAGTGAACTTTTTGAACTAAGAATGTGAAATAAAAGCGTTAAGGAAAGCTCTCCAAAAGAGACACATTAAATAAACTAAAAGCAAACATAAAATAAGAGATGAAGGAGAAGAGAGATACTGCTCAAGAGTTTTTGTAGGCCAACATGCCTACATCCAGTTCTCAACAACGGAATTTGACTACACCTTTCCCAAACTAGAGAAAGAACAAATACAATCTTTACAATAGCCTTGCCAAGCTCTCACCAGTGACCAATAAACAATCCCTATTGTCATAAACTAAGTAGTTATTCACCAGCCTCTTCAAGTTAAATCAAGTAGTCTTTGACCATCCTCTTCAAGCTAAACCAAGTAGTCTTTAACTAGCCTCTCCAAGCTAAACCTGACTAGTAAAACACCTTTATTGTCACATTGCAAGTAGTCTTTGACTAGCTTCTCAAGATAACTCACATCGATCACTACTGGATCGAGGATATAAAGGTTTATGTTTTGGGTTTGCAACTCAAACAAACCTACACTCATGTTTCCTTAAGATATACAAAGAAGAACTTATGATAACTTGAATGACTTCTGTCCACTGTTTTTCCTTGGAAGAACATATGAACAATAAAGGAATGTAGAAAGAAGATTTTTAAGGAAAATGATTACAAGAAGTAATAATCTTTACAAGATAAGGAGAAATTTTCATAGCATTTTTGCTCTTTGTGTAGTGCCTTTTCTGTTTCTTTAAAAGCACAACATCTCTATTTATAGATGGTCTTTCTTGTGACCGTTACCCTTGATGAGATCTCCAAGTGACACGTGTTGATCATCTATTTGTGTCTTGGAAAAATTGTCTAGAAGAGTAGCTTGTCTGTTGTTAGAGCTTTTGCAGAAGCTCTTTAAGTTTGAGGTTTCTATGTCCCTTCAAAAACTATTCTTACTTTCTAAACGTGGTTTCTGAACTCTTTCTTTTAGAAGCTGGGATAGTTGACCACGATGGTAAAAGAGATGACATGCCAGTTCTAACACTAGGTTTTGACTTTTCAAATTGAAATTTGAATTTCAAAATTTCCCTCATTTTCTTATAGAGCATACTGTATTACTGTAAGTGAGCTTTCTAATGTGCGGTATCATTTCCTTGATGGTTCTTGAGTTTCTTATCTTCAATTAGAGGTTGTTGATGAATAAAACATTACGAATGTGATGATTAAAGATAGTAGAATGCTTTGACTTCAGTATTTCAATGATATCTTCACTTTAGGTGTACTTTCTGAAGTCCCAAATCTTGGTTTCTTATACTAGTTGCTTTTCTTCAAATTGTTAGGCATTTTAAGCTCGTATTTGAACATAGTTATCATTTTCATTTAGTTCATATATCTTAAAATGAGATAAAGCATGTTTGCACATATAAAATGAAATTATTCTTGCTTAAATAATCCTTGTTATGCTAATGATAGAACCTATTTGCTACTTCAAAAAACTCAAGATAAACATTAGTCATTCTTCAAAGTATTTTCTTTAAATTGGCTTTGTTATGATTCAAAACATATTTCATTAAAGCTTTCAGAAGGGTTTTGGAGCTAACAATCCTTACCTTGAAGCTTGGGGAGGTAGGACTAAAAGAAGAAATGAGTGAAGGGGTAGGAGGTGAGTAGGAGACAACATGGTTCATATTTCTAGGTTAAACTCACAGGGGAGGCGTTTTTTATGGCGTTTGGGTCACTTAATGAAATTGTATCATTTTGATGTGTGTTGACATTAAGGTGACCACTACAGCGGTCAATGGGGAAAAACACCATGACATGCATACACATGATCGCTATAGCAATCTCCAATAGGCCGCACTTCCCTGAGCCACACCCCACCACGTTATAGTACCCGTGATCGCTATATCGATCCCACTGCACAAACTACCACTATAGGGGTCATAACAATCTGTTTTGCATTTGTTGAGGTTTTTCATGCATTTGGGCTTCCTTGGCAACACGGGTGGATCCCGCGGACCCTAAGGCCATACTAAACTTATTTAGTGACACGTGGACCTGAGACATTACACCTGTCTTCCTGGATTCTTTTAGAATGAGTTCAACACCTTTATTTTGTGCTCGTGATTCCTCAAAATAATAAAAAGTAAATTGAATCATGGCTAAACAAATGAGACTTACTCAAAACCAAACCCATTCTCACCTTTACACAGGAGCTAAATCTAAACCAAAAAACCTTTTAAACATATCAAAATTCTTGACAACAAAAAGAAAAAGGAAGAAACTAGAAGCAAAACATCCATGTCTTCACCTTCTACCTTTCATTGCATAACCTAACAACCTCAGACACCACGAAACTCGTAGTACTACCATGGGCCAACCATTGAAATCATAGTCATCCAACGATCTGAAGTTGCTTGCACCACATAATGACTGTCCTCAGCCTGGGAGCACTTTGTTCGCCATTCGCTCATTGACCCTCACTAGCATGATTATGATTTGCTTAGCCAAACCTATGCATGCAGCCATCTTCCTTTCTTTCTCCATAGCCACAAACATGTCCCTTAGCTTCTTGTTTTGTTCCTTATTTTGGTTTATGAAGAGAAGAAATTAAGGTTTGTTTGGATCGTGGATCATGGCGAAGTGAAATAGGATAGAGTGAAGTGAAGAGAAATGGAAGGATAATTGCTCTGCCTCATTGTTTGGATTTTTTGTTCTATTCCATTCTTTCCAATTTGGGGGAAGAAAATTGAGCATAATGGCTGGAATAGGATAGAATAGAGTCCATCTATCTTCGTTCTATTCCATCAAAGTTATGAAAATTCAAACAATGGAGCAACTTAAAATCCCACTCCTTTCCACCCATCTCCACGAATCCAAACATACCCTTAGGAATTTAACTTTAGTATGAAAACGTTATTTTCACATGTTCCCTTTGTTCCATGCATTATTGGGCTATTCTCGTAACACTTCTTTACAAAATAATGAAGAGCCCTCATGTTTCTTTTTGGTCTGTGAATAAAACTTTGGGACTAAGAGGTTTTTATTGATAAAATTATGGGATCAATTTTATGGTCTAGACTCATACTTTTTTCTAAAAAAAATCTTAGATAAATAAGTGGAGTTGTCTAATAAAAAAAAAAAGCAATGATATACAATGTTGATGTATGGGTCTTCCATCCTCAAGTATTAGAAAGTCATAAGGGTTTAATGTATGGTTTAGTCTATCTTAAACCCTATGCCAAAAAAAAAAAAAAAGATAAATATCTCTTTCCTATTTTTTTCATAAATAAAAGCCACCAACCTATAAATATTTCCTAAGGAACTATGTGATTTTGAGTTTCTCATTGCAGTGGAGGATATGTTAGAGTAGGCTACCTCTTGCCAAGCCAAAATTAAATTTTCTTAATTATTATTTGTTTATAGTCTTTTCTTAATTAAAATGAAAAACAACTAAAATTTTCACTTGCTTCATTATAAAAATTGGATCCCAATTGTCCTTAAAAAAATAAAAAATCTTTCCTTAATTCACCAAAAAAAAATGATAAAATATTTTAAAGAAAAGAAAGAAAAATTAGACTTGTTTCATTGTAAATATTTGTCTTAACTTTTCTCTTTTATTAAAAAACCTCCTTTTTTTTTTATCTTGGACAAAATTAAAAATGAAAAAAAATTTAAGCTTATTTATTAATTTTCACAACTTACTTTTGGAATAATCTAAAGATGGTTATATCGGGGGTGTTGTCAATTAAATTTCTATCATTCACTATGTATAACAAGCTCCCAAACTCAAATATGATTTTCAAGATTAGATTTTTCAAATAAATAGGTTTTTCTAATGTTTTCCCAATCCAAGTAAACCTTGGTGGCAACACCGTTAATAATTCTCTTCTTCACGTCCCATCGTGATCCCCTTGATATACTTTAGAGATAGGAGAAATTACATCGAATGAATATTTAAATATGAGGTTTTTCCCTTTTGTTTTTAAAAAAATGCATTTGCATTGTTTTCAAACCGTCAACCCAATTTAATCCTATGTTGGATTCAACTAGAAAATGCTTTACATGAACAATTTTTTAGAGGTGAAATGAAAGTAAGCCTCACAGATCTATTTAACATTAGGTAGTATCATGGAGAGAACATCGACAATTTCTTAGCTCGATTTAGAGTAATGAAAAATTGATGTTTTACACCTATTCTAGAGGCAAAAATGGTCAAAATAGTCATCAATGGGCTAGACTATGGTATTAGGAAGAAATTGGTCAATCAATAGTTTTTAGACTTAGCCTAACTTCTAGGAAAAGTAAGACAAATAAGTCTTTGAGAATGGAAAAGAAGGAATTGAGAGAAAAAGTTACAACATGCAAGTTGAAAAGAAAAGATAGCTTACGTTGAAATAGAGGAAGAGGTCGAAGAACAAATTGAGTTAAATGAAGCTTTGTGGCTAAGTTAAAATTTGGACCAGCATATGTGTATTCTTCTTTAAAACCAATCAAAGGAAAACAAAAGAAAAATATCTCAATTAACAAAATATATGCTTTCGACATTACTAAAGTAGAGCAAGTTTTTGACATGTTATTAAAAGATAAGCAAAGTGTTTTTCTTGAGGGAAAAAGTTACCTTCAAAAGATGAATTAAGAAGGGTGAAAATTCTGCAAATTGCATTTAGTCCACGGACATTACTAATAGATAGAAGATTGAAGTTTGAGGAAAAGCATACAACTACAAGAGAAAGCGCACGAGAATAAGGGGTTGAATCATGCTTAGCCTTTCTTGCATTTCTCTTTTTTGAAAAGCTAAAGTGGAAAACTATCAAGTAATATACTTGTAGTGCAAAGTAACAACATTAGTGCTATTAGAAAGTATCTTTCTAAACTAAGAGAAAAGCAAAGAGGTATATAAGATCAAGTTTTGTAGAAAACACAGAATATTAGTTACAAGGTAGAAAAAGAAAAAGAGATGAAGGAGAAGTGAATTCTACACAGAAATTTTATACTGGTTCGGCTAAACCTGTCTACATCTAGTTCTAACCAAAGTTGAGTTCCACTAAAAATATTTCTCAAACTGAGAAAGTTGGATTGTCTTTGTAGTAGCCTTCGTAAGCTCTTACCTGTGAGTAGCAACCTCAACTATTACAAACCAAGCAGTTATTCACTAGCGTCTCTATGCTGAAACTAGTAGTCTGTACTAGCCTCTCTAAGTTAACCTGAGTAGTCTTTGACAAGCCTCTCTAAGCTAAATCGATTAGTCTTTTACTAGCCTCTAAGCTGAAACCGTGACCAGTAAGAACACCTTACCTCTGTTGCAAGTAGTTTTGCCTTACCCTCTCCAAGCCATCTCACACCGATCACTACTAGATCAAGGTTACAAGAGGTTTATGTTTGGGTTTGCCACTCAAACTAACCTATACTCAAGTTTTTGGAAATATATAATAATAGACTTAGGAAAAACTTGAATGACTTCTTTTTAGCAATTCTTTCTTGGAAGAACATGTTATCTATTAAGAATGTAGAAAAATGATTTTTATAAACAAGGAAACTAATTACAAGAAGTAATGAACTTCATAGAAAAGATGAGGAGAAAATTTTGATTTAGAGCTCTTGTGTAATGTTAAGATTTCTTATTTTGAAGGCTCTACATCTCTATTTGTAGATGGTCTACCTTTATAACCATTGCTCTTGATCTGTTGTCCAAGTGATATGTGTTGATTATTTGTTTGTGTCTTGAAAGGCTAGAGGAGTAGCCTGTCTTGTGTTAGGGCTTTACAAAAGTCATTGTGAAATAGTGGTTTATGAGACTACATTAAAAACTACTTTTTACTTTCTGAATGAGATTTCTAAACACTTCCTTCTAGAAGCTGGAGTAGTTGACCAAGTTGACAAAAGATGACATGCCTGCTGTAACTTGTTTTGACTTCAAATTTGAATATCAAAATTTCCCTCGTTTTCCAGTAGAGTGCAGCGTTTTGCCTGTGAAGTACACTTTCTAGATACGGTATTAGTTCCTTGATATGTCTTCGGTCTTCTAGTCTTCAATTAGTACTTGTTGATGATAAAAGAATTGCGATCATGATGATTGAAGGTTGTAGAACACATTGGCTTCAGGGATGAAGAGATATCCTCACTTTAAATATACTATTTGAAGTCCAGTGCTACTTTTTGAAGACCCGTGCCTTGGTTTCTTGTATTTGTTGATCTTCTTCAACCCGTTAGGCATTTGTATGCTCATTTCACGATATAATTATCACTTCCATTTAGTTTCCATCTCTTTAAATGAGATAAATTATGTTTGCATATGTAAAGTAAAATTATCTTCGCTAGGAGCCGCATTATGCTAACGATATAACCTGTTTGCTATTTCAAGAAACTCAAGGTAGATATTAGTTGTTCTTCGAATATATTTTCCTTAAATTGACTCTATTGTCATTCAAAACATACTATATTAATATTTTCTTAAGGGTTCTGAGCTTACAATCTCCCCATTTTTTATGATAACAAACCAATTTAAAGAAAATCTTTTGAAGAGATGTTGAAAGAAATATAACAGGATATATATCGTTAGAATCGCTTTTTTAAAAACATTATCACATGTTATTTTTAGAAGGTCTTTTTCTTAAGGCATGATATGGATAGAGGCCAAAAAGTTTTATATCCTTAAGTGACTTAAATTAGAGTTGTTTTGATTTTCCATGAGGTCTCTGAAGTTACTCAGAGTATTCTGAGAGGTATTAGAGTACTATCAAAGGGGATGTGATCGTTTAAACTTTTTGATAGAATGCAACTTGATTTTTTTTTTTTAGGAATCTCTTCTAAGAATACATGTGCATGAATAAAAATAAGTAATACTTGTGATATTTTCTCTTGACTAGATTTCTTATTCAGCACATTTTATTCAAGCATATTTTCAAAACGATGCAATTTTTGTGTATGAAAACAGTTGTAACATATAAGCTTTGCACATACTAGAGGTTTTTGAGGCTCATAGACTGATCTCAGTTACATAAGAACATGTAGGAATAAGTTTCTGAAGATCAACAAAAACCAATCAGAATTGTATTTAGATCAAGTTATATAGAGCTCATGAAAACATTTCATATGTGTCTAGAGTATATATATTTCTTGAAAAACGTTTTAGATGTGAAATCAAGGCATACATATCAAAGCACAAAAAGATATACTTATCAAGCAAAAAGGTTGCTTGAACTTAAATGATACTTGCTGGTGTTAATCAAAGACACATAGATGAGCTAAATATCATAGCGTGCTAAAGAAAAAAAAATATCAAAGTGAACTCTAAGAGATAAAAAGCATACATCTCAAGCATGATACAAGATAAGCTAAGCATGAAAGACATGGCATTGATATGCATTAGAGCTTAAAAACAATATGTATCAGAATTTAAGAAAAACATGACACTTGATATCTTGAACAAGTATAACGAAACAGATATATATACCATATGCATAAAAAAAATTGTTCAAGAACAAAAGAAACATCTATTAGAGCATGAAATAAAAAAACTAATTGTTCAAAGCAAAACAAAAAAATGCATGCTGATAAAAAATCTTTGAAAGCTCCCCCTCAGCATAAACTCCCTAAGTTCCATAGCACTAGATTTTCTTCATCTCTTTTCTTCTCCCCCTTTTGACATAAGCAAAAAGGAGTGTGCTGGAAACTAAGAAAACCATCATCAGCCTCGACACCTTACTTCACGAAGTATCTCCATCAGAAAATCTTCATGTCTTCATGATAGAGCTTCCATTTGATCCAACCAGTTGTTAATGAAGCGTTGCTCTCCTAGCAGTAATTGAACCTCTATATAGCTTGGCTTGCTGGTGGCGTAGGTTGCCTTGATGAGGGATCAACATTTTGAGCCAGAGGTGGTTCCGGTATAGCTGGAGAGGAAGAGGAGAAGATTCTTCAATAGGAGAGCGACATGAGGTGAGCTGGTTTGAGGATTTTCCTTTGAAGAAATCTCTTTAGAACAGAAGGCTCTGAGTTTGACTCTATCTCAAAGTCTAAAGACATGCATGAGTGATAGGGTTTTCTTCCATATATTATAATTATTTCAGGTCTTTTATCATCCTCAGAACTCTTCAAGAATGATCCTTTACTCTGAGCGGCCTTTTCAGAGCTATCTTATCCTCAGGCTTTTGCTTACCCAGTTATGACAGGACTTAGGTTTCCTTAGGGTCCTCAAAGAGTTGAAGGAGTACACAGGATCCTCCATATATTTGTACCACTCATTTGCCAACGGGTAATGCAAATATTCAAATATCTTGGTTAATAGGATCCTATAAGGAACAACAACATTTCTCCTCTTCTCTAGAGAGATGGCACTTAACATGTAGTAAAGATTAGTCTGGGCAAGTTTACCTTCCTTTAGTCAGCTGACAAATAGAAACATGCAATCCATTCCTACCAGGAGGTGCTTGTTTCCTAGCCTTGGGAGCAAAGAGAACTGGATGAGGGTGAAAGCTTGGTGTGCCCTGAGTTAAACATGGTAGTAGTTATCTCACCAGGTGGTGTTGGAGAGTATGTGACATCTGAGACCTCCCTGGTGAGACTCCAAGAGTCATGAATCAGTTTCATCCGATGAGCATATAAGCCCTTTGTCAAGAGCATGGATGATGTTGGAGAGGTCAGCTATGCTCAACTCCACATCAATACCTCTAATGTAAGAGGTTAGCATGGACTTGGATACCTGCACCAATTGGGATTAGAAGGCTGAACCATCCCTATGAATACCCAATCAGTGAAGTTGAGAAACCTTCCCACCTTTGGAAGGAGATGACCTTAAGTAGAATGAGGACTTAAACCATCAGCTCCCATTTCAACTTCTTCCCAGGAGCTACTGCCTCAGAAAAGTTTCTGAAGTGCTCTTGATGAATGGGTTCACCAAACATGATAAGTGTTCCCATATTAGTGATGCAGCCGGACAATGTTTTAATTTAGCCATTGGTGGATAAAACATGTGAGAAAGAGAGAAAGGGTTGGAGCTTGAGAAGGTTGGAATATGATGGTTTGAGATCACGAGGGTGCGGTTATAGAGATAATAGCTTTATGAGCAAGAGTAGAGAATATGAAACGGTTAAGGCTTAGGAGATGAGGTTGAAGATGAAGGCAAAAAATGTGACATGTGAAGAGTGGGTAATTATTTAAGTGATGAAACGTAAATGACTGAAGGTGAAGTGACGTGGAGAGAGAAAACTCATAGAAGAGGAATTATTTCGCCTTTTTCATTATTCTTAGAAAGGATGGTTTCTGACGCTTGGAATCATTTTCTAAGAGTTACTTTCTGAGCTTCTTCTTTAATTTCTGACCCATTAGAGTAATACTGCTTTCTCATGTCTTATATATATGCTGATTATGGACCTTTTGAGACCAAGTGCACCCCATTTTCTAATTTTCTTACGTTCTTTCTGATCCTCTGAATCTTCATTCGGGGCTTGCAACTGACTTTCTAGATCTTACAAACTGATGTCTTCATATGGGCTTCAGTTAGAGCAAAGTGGGAATCCTAGAAATGTTTGTGCATGAATGCTTATATAGATTTAAAAACTTTTAAATTCAAAAGCTTTTTCAAAACACAACAGCGATTTTTAGCTAATGGTTTTGTGAATATATCAGACACTTGGTCCTCAGGATTCACAAACATTAACTCAACATCTCCTTTTTGAATATGATCCCAAATGAAGTGATGTTTAATATTGATGTGCTTGGATCTAGAGTGTTGGACAGGATTCTTAGCGAGATTTATAGCACTATTATTTTCACAGAAGATAGGAATTTTGGAATAACTGGTGATAATCTTCTAGCTGATTCCTTATCCATAGCATTTGGATGCAACAGTTTACAACGGCTACATATTCAGCTTTAGCAATTTGCAGAGCAATGGTATTCTGCTTCTTGCCCGACTAAGTGATGAGGCTTCTTTCAAAGAAACAATAGCATCCACTTGGTGCTCTTTCTTTCTACTGTCTCCAGCGATGTCTGTATCACAGTAACCTATAATCTCACAGGATGTACCTTTCTTGTACCATAGACCAAGATTAATTATACCGGATATATATCTAAAGATTCTTTTAATAGCATTTAAGTGTGATTGCTTTGGCTTAGACTGAAATCTAGCATAAATCCTTACACTTAATTGAATGTTTGGTATACTTGTTGTAAGATACAGAAGTGAACTAATCATTCCTCGATAAATACCTTTTGATACCTTTTCACCATTCTCTTCAGCATCAATGATCGAGATAGATGCATAGGGGTACTCATAGGTTTGACTTGATCCACATTAAACTTTTTCAAAAGCTCCTTTGTATATTTTTCTTGATGAATCAAGATTCTTTCCTTTTGTTGTTTTATTTGAAGGCCGAGGAAAAACTTTTCACAGAGAATGTTAGTAACGCTAAATATGATGCAAATATGATGTCATCAACATATATTTGAACTATTATAAAGTAATTACCTTATTCAAAGTAAAAAGAGTAGTGTCAACATTATCTCTCTTGAATCCATTCTTCAACTTGAAGGTACTTTGTCTTTCATACCAGGCTCGAAGAGTTTGTTTCAGACCATATAGTGCCTTTGTAAGTTTGAAGACTTGGTTGGAAATATTTTCACTCTCGAAGCTGGGCTACTTTACAAAGACTTCCTGAGAAGGAATCCATTTAAAAGGCAGACTTGACGTCCATTTGGTAAAGAGTGAATCCATTGAAGGCAGGAAAATAAGTAGTATTCTTATGGCTTCAAGCCTAGCTACTAGTGCAAATGTGTCATCATAATCAATTCCTTCTTGTTGATTATAACCTTGTTCAACCAATCTTGCTTTGTTCCTGATAACTTTGCTAGTTCATCTAGCTTGTTCCTAAATACCCATTTTGTTCCGATGATGATCTTTCCTTTGGGTCTTTCAATGTGTCCAGACTTTGCTTTTCTTGAACTAATCAAGTTCTTCTTGCATTGCATCCACCCAACTTTGATCACTCAAAGCTTTTTCAATGCATTCAAGCTCGATGGTGGAGATGAAAGCATAGTTCGACATATTTCTGAGGAATGATCTGATTCTCACACCCTTGGAAATATCTCCAAGAACTTTGTTTTGAGAACGCCTTTAAAATCAAACCCCCTTGTAGTTTCTTTTCCTTGATGTTATTTAGTTTCTCTTTCATCTTTAGATCGCTCTTTTTCATGTTCAGAAAAGTCACTTTCTGTTGGCTTTAGAGTCTTCAACAAACTTTCTGAAGTGTTTACGTTCTGGAGTCTACTTTTTGAGGATTTGGCTTTTAGCGCTTGCTTTTGAAGGAACCTTGAGATTCAGTTTTTCCAAATTTTCATTCAATTCTTGAAGGTCTTCAGCAAAGTCCTTCTTGAGCTATTTAATCTTGATGTAAATGTTTTCTCAATGCATAGAGTTCTTTTGTTGTATACTCTATAAGCTTTTGATGCTAAGGAATATCCTAAGAAAATGCCATCATCAAACTTAGGATCAAACTTTGCGAGTTTGTCCTTGGTGTTAAGGATAAAAGAGGACAATTCGAAGATATGAAAGTATGATATATTGGGTTTTCTACCCTTCCACGGCTTATAAGGAGTCTTCATGAGTATTGGTCTTAGAAAGATTCTCGTTTTGATATAGTAGGAGGTGTTTACAACCTCTACCCTTAAACCTTTTGATAACCATTCTCTAAAAGCATAGTTTTGGCCATTTCTTGCAAGCTTTTATTTTTCCTTTCAGCAACCCTATTTTGTTAGGAAGTTCTAGGTGCAGAAAACTCGTGAAGGATGCCATGTTTTTCACAAAACTCTTTGAAACACGATTTTCAAATTCCTCCGTGATCAAATCTTGTAGAGGTAATTTGAGAATCCTTTTAAATGCAAACACATTTTGCAAAAACTTTGAATTTTTCCACCATCTCGTCTTTAGAAGCTAGGAGGATTACCCATGTAAATCTGAGTAATCATCCACAATGATAAGATAATATCTCT
The DNA here is from genome assembly GCA_030441495.1 of Dalbergia oliveri. Classification (NCBI taxonomy): domain Eukaryota; kingdom Viridiplantae; phylum Streptophyta; class Magnoliopsida; order Fabales; family Fabaceae; genus Dalbergia; species Dalbergia oliveri. The sequence continues at coordinate 31,800,321 of JAMLFY010000008.1, read as the reverse complement.
TCCTAGCAAGACTAGCAGTCTTGGTTAGTTCGAAAAGATCCATTTGTAAAAGCTTAAGTGGCTTAGTGGTTAAGACCACGTTCTTGTTGTAGAAAGAAACCTTAGTTTGCTTGCTTTTTTCATAGAAGTCACAAGTTGAGTCCTTGTCAAATCTAATCTTTAGCAGGCCTTTAAGCTTTTTCTAGAGAAGCTCATAAATAAGCTTTATATGAGCATGTCCAAGCTTCTTATGCCACAACCACTTATCATTTGTAAAGGATGTGAGAAATTTTACATGCTAATCTAGAAGGTCATCCAAGAAAAACATATAAGTGTTATCATGCCTTTTGCCAAGAAGATGACTTGTCCTGAAGTAGGATTTAATATCTTTCATGCATGATTATTAAATAAAACATAAAAGCCTTGGTCACAAGACTAGCTGATACTTAACAAGTTGTGAAGACCATCAACAAGAAGCACATCAGAAATTTGGTGGAAGTCATTTTTACTAACATTTCCTATGCCTATGACCTTGGCCTTACCTCAATCAGCAAACTTGATTATCCATAATTTTTGGGTTTCAAGTTTCTGAACCACCATCTTGACCTGGACATGTGCTTAGAACAACTACCTCCATATACCATTTGCCGCTTCAATATGTGTTCTAAGACATACCTCAAGTTCACTTTTTGAAGTATAATTGGCTATGAAGCATAGATTTGCAATATCTTTCAGCTTATCCTGTTTCTTCAAATCTTCCTTCTCTCCTTCAGAGTCACTATAGATAGCTAGCATTCTTTTCTTCTTGGAGTGCAATATTTTCTGTGAACCTTTGAGCTTGGGATATTTTAAAGTATCTATTCTCACCACGATTGTAGCAAGTGATGCTTTCCAGCTTACCCTTGCTTTGCTTGTCCTTCTTGAAGTTGATGTTTCTTCTTCTTTTCATTTTGGCCTTCTAAGATTTGGACATCTTCCTTACCAGAAGGAGAACTCATCTCCACCTTCTTCTTCTATCTCATTATCAGATTCTTCTCATCATTAAAGGCTTCAGGACTTTTACTGCTTTAGCTTTAATTTGTTTATGATGAGATGATTTCAAGGCCATGGATTTGCCCTTTCTCATGGATTCACCATGTACTTCTGAAAGCACTACCTCATGAGTTTTGAGAGACCCAATGAGTGCGTCCAGACTAAGAGTTTGAAGGTTTTTGGCTTTTGTGATGGTTGTGACCTTGGGTAGCCATTTAGCGGAAGGCTTTTGAAGATCTTTCTAACCATTTCCAAGTTAGAGTATCTTTTGCCAAGTCTCTTTAGCTGGTTTATGATATGCATAAATCTAATAGTCATGTCATCAATACTTTCTTATTCATTCATTTTGAACATTTCGTATTGAAGGACTAACATGCTGATCTTTGTTTCTTTGACTTGATCAGTTTCCTTATGCAGCAAGTGTAGTCTATCCAATATCTCCTTGATTGTGTCACAAGCAATGATTTTATCATTTTCAGCTTTGCTTAGTGCACATATAAGTAGATATTTAGCTTTAAAATTCAGCTGAACTCTAGCTTTGTGCTGCCTTATCCATTTACTCCTGGAACTTCTCAGGCTAATCTGTACATTTGTTTCCCGAAACTTCTTCCATAGGAGCATAGTCTCCTTCCTGGATAATCTCCAACAAGTCAAGGCTTGTGTATTTTATGAACAGCTCCATATGATCTCTCCAGGAAACGTAGTCCCCACCATCAAAGAATAGTGGTCTATTTATGGAGTGTCCTTTTGCTATATGGATTTATGTGCCATATCTCCTCAGATCTTTGTCCTTATACGTTTGAATGCTCAACCCCTTTATGGCCTGAGCTTTGATGCCACTTGTAGACAGAAGTGCACGAGAAGAGGGTTTAATCGTGCTTAGCCTTTCTTGTTTTTTCTTTTATGAAAAACTTAAGACAAAACTATAAAGTGATATACTTGTAGTATAGTGGAAATAACATTAGTGCTGTTGAAAAGTGTCTTTCTGAACTATGATAAAAGCAAAGAGCTATGTAAGATGATGTTTTCCAGAAAACACAGAATATTAGTTACAAAGAAGTAAAAGAAAAGAAATGAAGGAGAAGAGAATTCTACATAGAAGTTCTATACTAGTTCTGTAAACCCGTCTACATCTAGTTTTCAACCAAAGTTGAGTTCCACTAAAAAACCTTTCTCAAACCAAAAAAGTTGGATAGTCTTTGTAGTAGCCTTTGCAAGCCCTTATCTGACCACTAGCAACCTCTAGTTATTCACCAGCCTCTCCAAGCTGAAACCAACTAGTGTTGTACTAGCCTCTCTAAGTTAACTTGAGTAGTCTTTGACCTCTCCAAGCTAAACTGAGTAGTCTTTCACTAGCCTCTCCAAGTTAAACCATGACCAATAGGAACACCTTACCTCCGCGTTGCAAGTAGTTTTGCCTTAGCCTTTTCAAGATATCTTACACCAATCACTACTGAATTGAGGTTACAAGAGGTTTATGTTTGGGTTTGCCACTCAAACTAAACTACACTCAAGTTTCCATAAAATATACAATAACAGACCTGGAAAAACTTGAATGACTTCTTTCTAGTGATTCTTCCTTAGAAGAACATGTTATCTATTAAGAATGTAGAAAGAAGATTTTTTCAAACAAGGAAACTGATTCCAAGAAGCTTCACAAAAAAGATGAGGAGAAAATTTTATAGCGATTTAGCTCTTGTGCAACATTAAGATCTCTTATTTTGAAAGCTATCTCATTTATAGATGGTCCGCTTTAATGACGTTTCCCTTGATCTATTGTCCAAGTGACACGTGTTGATCATCTTTTTGTATCTTGGAAAAGCAGTCCTAGGAGTAGCCTATCTTGTGTCAGGGCCTTGCAGAAGCCATTTTGAAATAGTGGTTTCTAAGACTACCTTCATAAACTACTTTTTACTTTCTCAATGAGGTTTCTGAATACTTCCTTCTAGAAGTTGGAGTAGTTGACCAAGTTGACAAAATAGATGACATGCCAGTCTATAATTGGTTTTGACTTCAAATTTGAATTTCAAATTTTCCCTCATTTTCTAGTAGAGTGCATGTTTTGCCTGAAATGCACTTGCTAATGTGGTATCAGTTCCTTAACATGTCTTCAATCTTCTAGTCTTCAATCAGTATTTGTTGATGATAAAAGAATTGCAATCATGATGATTGAAGGTTGTAGAACATATTGGCTTTAGGGATGAAGAGATATCTTCACTTTAAATGTACTTTCTAAGTCCAATGCTACTTTCTAAAGACCCGTGCCTTGGTTTTTTGTACTTGTTGATTTTCTTCAACTCGTTAGGCATTAGTATGCTCATTTGATGATATAATTATCATTTCCATTTAGTTTCCATCTCTTTAAACAAAATAAATCATGTTTGCACATGTAAAGTGAAATTATCTTCACTATAGGAGTCGTATTATGCTAACGGTATAACTTGTTTACTACTTCAAGAAACTCAAGGTAAACATTAGCCGTTCTTCAAAATATTTTCCTTAAATTGGTTTTGTTGTCATTCAAAACATATTGTATTAATGCTTTCTAAAGGGTTCTAGAGCTTACAACAATAACCATGAAAGTAAATGAAGATCCTTTTTAGATGAACTCAGCAAATGTGGAACCCGTAATGATTCCAATGTTGTAACACCCTCTCAAGTACCACATCATCCTTAAGCCATGACACTAGACTCAGGATTTGTTACTTATAATTTAGTGGACCTTATTTAAGTATCTATAGCAAATTCAATTCATTCAGGTAATAACTAATTCATAGTTTTGCTAAAATATATAAAAGGTAAACAGAATATATATAGAATACATATCCAAATACAATAAAAGCCCTTCTATGAGCATTAATGTACATCCGTCGTCTTATACAATTATAAACATATGTATACAACAAAAGGACTTTAGCTATCGACTATTACAATTCAGATTCTTCCATGGTAGTAGCTTCACTGTGCTTTTGAGCAATCTGGAGATGACATGAGAACACACAAATATAGGGGTGAGAATTATGAAATTTTCAGGGCATCCCTAAAATACACAATAAAATCCATGTCATTGTCATCATCCTAGCCACTTCCGTTTATTATAAAAAATGTGATCATGCAGGATATACCAAAGATTCATTTTAAAGTTCCAAATCATCTTTTGAAGTGGGTTTCTTTTAGAATTCAACCACTTAATACACATATATCACAATACTCGAGATCATAGTAAACTATCTTAGACAAATAATTCAATGTAACATGAGTATGCATATGATAAATGACTATCTTAAGTGATGTTATCTTCATGTGCCCTTGATATATCGAAGGGATCTCATATACATCTTTCTCATCTTTACGTGCCCTCGGTATGCCAAAGGGGATCTCATATATATATATATATATATTTCTTATCTTTACGTGCCTTTGACATAAGTGGTATTGCCCACTCCAGGGTAATAGATTGCTTATAAGGAATAAGCTCATTCTTATACATGATTATTGAATTTACTTTCTTTGACTCTCACATGGATTTATTCTTAGCCAAGTTTACTTTCCCTAGCTTAGTGTCGAAGGGATCTCTTAATTCGTAGTTCATGCTCCATGTCATATGCACATACATCATAATCATACATGCATAGCATCAATATTTGAGTTACATACTGTACTATGCATACATATTACTCATGAACTCAAGCCATAATTTCAATCTCCTTTTTATATAGGAGCAATTGGCATAAGTATTCATGATTACATGTGCATAACATCATTCATAAATGCACATAGTATAAATGATATCAAGTTTTTCACATTTAAGCATAATTCTAGATACTATCATGCTGTCTAGAATTTTAGCCTCTAAGAAAATTATGGTTAAACTACTAAATATCATCAAAACTAAGCAAAACAATTTTTCAAAGATAATTCAAATACACTTGGCATTAGAGCTCATGCCTCTAAGGGGTTGAGCATCCTAACCGTTGAGAGTAAAAAGATCCTTAAAGAGAATGGCACACAATGCAGTACATATTGCTGAAGGACATTCTATCAATAGACCTTCATTCTTTGATAGTGGTGATTATGCCTACTAGAGGGACAAAGTGGAGTTGTTTATCAAGTGCACAAGTCCTGACTTGTGGGAAATAATCTAGAGTGGTGACTACATACCAATGGAAGAATTCTAGAAAAATGCATTTGCTAAAAATCATGAAGGTGGACCTTCTATCACAAGGCAAGTTCCCATAATAGATGGTTTGAACTATAGAAAGCAATAGTTCAAATGAATTCAAAGGCTAAATACCTTTTTACTTGTCCCTTAAGCAAGGCTGAATATGATAAGATTATTGCTTGTGACACAGCAAAGGAAATATAGGATATGCTACAAATGCTACATGGGGGAACAAACCAAGTTAAGGAAACAAAGATAAGCATGTTGGTACATCAATATGAAATGTTCAAAATGAATGAATATGAGAATATTGATGAGATGACCACTAGATTCATGCATATCATCAACTAACTCAACAGATTAGGTTAAAGGTATTCAAACTTTGAGATTTTTAGGAAGATTCTGAGAAACCTACCATCAAAATGGCTTTCAAAGGTCACGACAATCACTAAAGCTAAGGATCTCAAGTCTCTTAACTTAGATGCTCCCATTGGATCTCTAAAGACTCATGAAGTGGTATTCCTTGAAGCTCATGGTGAATCCATAAAGAAAAACAAGATTGTAGCTCTAAAGACCTCCCATAAAAAAACAAAATCAAGATAAGACAATGAAAGCGTTGATGTTTCTAAATAGGAAGAAGACTCTGGATGAAGATTCTGAAGAGGATGGATATAAGATCTCTGTGCTTATAAGAAAGATGTCTAGAGCATGGAAAGCGTAAACTCAAGAAGATGAATGAGCCTACCTTCAAAAAGGACAAAATGTAACATCCTCCCAAGTATAGCCATATCCTTAAGTCATGACATCATACTCAAGAGTTGTTACTTATTAATTAATGGATCTTTCTTAAATATCTATAGCAAGCTCGATTAATGTGTATAATAACAAAGTGTAATTCTATTAAAATATATAACAAAGAAACACAACATTTATTGAATACATAGTTAAGTAAAAAAGAAATCTCTTCTATGAGTTTTAGTACATATATGTCCCCTATTACATTTACATACATATTACTCCAACTAAGTACAGCAAAATTAAAACATCAACTACTAAGCTACTACAATCCTAAGCTCTTCATGTAGTAACCTCATTATTTTCTAGATCAACCTAGAGGCGACACGGGAACACAAAAACACATAGGGGTGAGAATTATACAATTCTTAGTAGGGTAACTCCCCAATTACACAATCATAATGTCATCATCATCGCCAGCCACTTCGATTTATCAAGAAAATGTGATCATGCAATACATATTAAAGATTCATTTTAAAGTTCTAAAATCATCCTTCCGAAGTGGGTAGCTTTCAACAATCAATCACTTAGTGCATATATATCATGAAGCTCAAACACATAGTAAGTAATTCTAATCAAGAGGTTACATATGATATGATTATGCATATGCTAAATACAGTGAAATTATCCCAAAGTGACCTGATTCACTTATAGCCATAGAACTCAAATTAGTACATTTTTCTCTTTTTATCGACATAGGAAAGACTTAGTTTACTCTTAGTTTATACCACATGGTATTTAGAGTGGATCACACCACACAAGGAAAATAGATTGCTTATCAGGATTAAGCTCATTCCGATACGTGATCATCAGACTTTATTTTTTTCTTCTAATCACAAAGATCTATTCCTAGCTGATACGTCTACTGACTCAAAATAGCTTTGGGGAAGTTTCTCTTTTACCTTCCCCTATGATATATCTAGGGAAGTTCCTCTTTTTGCCTTCCCCTTATTCAACATAAGTCTTGTTTCTATTTTGTCCATATGTCAGAACATACACGATTGAATTTCACACATTCTCTTTCTCACATAATTGCATTATGTACTTTTCTTTTCTCAAATGCATGCATAAGCCACATGTAGGCATTCATTCACAATGTAATTTCAATCATCCCTCATGAATCAATCTCTCAAGTCACTAGCATGCATTCATATACATCATACTTGAACCAAAAATGCCATTACATTACCAATTCAAAACTTGGGTTCATTTTCAGCACATGGGCAGATTTCACATCATTGTAGCACAAATTTATTTGCACATCAATCAATCAATTCAGAGGCTATAAAAATTATCCAAGACACTTTAATGTGTTCACAAGTTCTCATAAAAATTTCAGAGCAAAAAGAGTTCTCTAACTGTGTTAACAAAATTAGACAAGTTTGGTGTTTAGAAACCACTTAACCTTAGCTTAGAACCCGAAGTTTATAATTTTTAACCTTATCAAATGATTGAATTATTTCAAAAGAAAAATCACAGTTACAATTCAAGATGTTGTCAACATTGTAAAAATTTCAAAGGAAAATTCAATCATTTGCTATGGTAAAAAAATTAGACAAATTCGCAATTTCAGTTCCAATAATCTAGGTAGCATGGATAACATTTCGGTTCTTAATTTTATTTTTAAAGCATTAGGAGTCCAAACAAAGCTCAATAAAATTTGTGGAACTAGCTTAGGGTGTTAGCTTCAACATATAATTTTTATAGCTCATAAAAACATCTACAAGTACATTAGAAAATTCATGATTCATAACCTGCCAATACAAATCCAGAATTCCAGCACATGATTCAAAACTTGTTTTGCGAAAATGGATTTTCTAACATCATCTAAACATTCCACCAAAATTAATACATCAATATCCATATATCATCAACTAATACAACTAAAAATATCAGTTTAAATCAGCGATTAAAAATAGAAAAATGATTTGAAGAAGAAGAGATTCAAAAACCCTACTTTTAGTAACTTAATGGATCCTTGGCTCCAAGGTGCTCCAAGATTGATTCCTTCTATTTCAAAGCCTCAAACTAAACACCAAACCCTCTCTTAGGCAATAGAGTATGTGATATCAAAGTGATAAGTGGTGAGGATTTCAAATTTCAATCGATTGGATTGATAGATCTTGATGAGTAGAACAAGTTTTATGAAAGGATCCTGTTGTTTTAGTGATTTTGAGCTAGTGTTTTGGGGATTTAAGAGCAAAAATAAAGGTTTGGGAGTAAGAACAATGGAGGAGGTGTTTCTTGAGTGGGCTGGCCAAAAATGACAAGGGTGGAGTGATAAGGTTGGTGGTTTATGTTTATCTTGATATAGGTGTAGTAATTATGTAGTTAAAGTCTAAATTTCTTTCTTTTTTTCTGAAAGAAATTATATGAATGGCTAGGATTATTTTTTTGGTCAAAGAATGAATCTTGGCCATCCACTTGGCTCAAGATAAGTGGCTCACTTTAGCTTGGGGAACAAGTAGCTTTTTCGTTGTTAAAATCCACACATCAAAACTCTACTAATGGGTAAAACATCGTACCGGATTATCAAACATTACCCGAAAATTAATTCTAGGTATAACTTCTTATTCCTTATCATTTCTAACCTTAATTCTCTTTTTCTCACCCTGGCATTTCCTGGTCCAGATCTAGAGCTTCGATGGTCCGGACGAGCCCCTGGGGTCTGTAAGGTCACTATTCACCCTAGCCCAAAATTTTTTTTTTAACACATTCGTTGGGCCATCCTTATCATTGCTAAAACTGTCATATTTTTGAAATTATGACTAATAAATCTCAAATTAATTTTTAAATAATTTTCAGGGTGTTACATAAAAAGGATAAACGAAAGCTAGATAATGTAAATTGCTACCACTTGGAGTGAGAAGGGACACTTCAAAACTTATTATTCAAAGCTCAAGCGCTCACAAAAAAGTTCACTCCCAAAAATAAAGGATTGCTAGCAACATGGAGTGATTCTGAATATGAGAAAGAAGGCTTAAAAACTCAGGATGAGCTAGAAGATATAGCAAACATGTGCTTCATGGCTGACTATGTTTCTGAAGAAGAAACCGAGGTAAAAGAATCTTTAGAAACTAAGCTTTCTTATGATGAGCTTTTAAAATTATATGATGAGTTGCTGGAAAATTCCAAAACGTTGACTTCTCATTATATCTCTATCAAGAAAAACCATTGAAAAACAATTTTAGAACTTGAGAAAGTGAAAATAGATCACGAGAACCTAAGGCTTGGAAAAGAGGAACTCAAAGGAGAAAATAAGTTTTCAAAAGTTAAATACAAGCCTTAGAAATTGAAGTTTCTAAAAAGGATTAGAAAATCCAAGGAGGTTTTTGAACTTGAAAGAACTTCAAATCTTCTCAAGTCTGATATGGAAAATATGGTAAATGGTTCCAAGTTTCTAAACAAATGCTTGGTGCTCAGAGACCATATTTTCAAAAGACTAGGATTGGTTATAAGAAAGAAATAGATGAGAAAGTTACTACAACTTCAACTCAAAAAATGAAAATAAAAATGCTTGTCTTTTCTGCGTAATAAGGCAAAAAACAAGTCAGAACCTGCCCCAAAGTAACTAACATAAAAGGACCCAAGAAGATATGGGTACCTAAAGTTAAAACCACTGATGTTGTAGGTGTGTCTTAGGACACATGTTGAAAAGGATGACAAGTGGTACATAGAGAGTGGTTGTTCCATATACATGTTAAGGAAAAGAAAATGGTTTAGAAAGTTAAAGTCTAAGAATTCACAATCAGTTAAATTTGTCGATGGTGGAAAGAAAAGGTCATAGGTATTGGAAATATTGGTAAGGATGATTCTCATCAAATTTATGATGTTCTTTTAGTTGATGGCTTGGGTTACAACCCACTTAGCATTAGTTAATTTCTTGACCAAGGCTTCAATGTATGTTTTGAAGCCAAACGATGTCATGTGTTGAATCTAGTTTTTAGACAAGTAATACTTTTTGGTAAGGGGCATGATAACACTTGTGTGTTATTCTTGGATGACTTATTAGATCAGGATGTAAAATGCCTAGCATCCTTTATGGATGATAAGTGCTTATGGCATAAGAACCTTGGTCATGCTCATATGAAGCTAATTTCTAAGCTATTTAGAAAGAGCCCTTAAAGGCCTTCCAAGGATCAGTTACTACAAGTATTCAACTTGTGATTTCTGTGACAAAGGCAAGCAAACCAAGGATTCTTTCCATAATAAGAATGGGGTTTCATCCACAAAATCACTTGAGCTTTTACATATAGATCTCTTTGGACCAACCAGACAGTCTTGCTTCAAAGAGATATTGCTTGGTCATTGTCGATGACTTCACTAGATTCACATGGGTTATTTTCATAGCATCTAAGGACAAAGTTTTTAACAAATTCAAAGATTTTGTAAAACATTTTATCAATGAGAAAGGAATTCAAATTCTTCCATTAGATTAGATCATGGAGGAGAATTTGAAAACTTTTGTGAAAACTATGGCATTTCTATGAATTTTCTTTTCCTAGAACACTTTAATAAAATGGGGTTGTAGAAAAGAAGAATAGAAGTTTACAAGAAATGACCAGAAAGATGCTTTTAGAAAGTGGTTTGTCAAAAGGTTTCTAGGTAGAGGCTGTAAACACTTCTTGCTATATTCAAAATAGAGTTTTCTTAAAACCAATCCTTAGCAAAACACCATATGAGTTATAGAAAGGATGAGAACCCAACATATCATATTTCCATGTCTTTGGATCTAACTATTTCATGCTTAACACAAAGGACAAACTAGCATAGTTTCATCCCAAGTCTGATGATGGCATTTTCTTATAGTATTGCTCAATTTCTAAAGCTTACAGGGTTTATAACAAAAGAACCTTATTTGTTGAAGAAACCATACATATTAAGTTCAAGGAAAATAAGAAGGATT
>JAMLFY010000008.1:31530317-31788947 GCA_030441495.1 Dalbergia oliveri | reverse complement strand
AGGAATTGATTATGATGACACATTTGCACTAGTAGCTAGGCTGGAAGCCATAAGAATACTACTTATTTTTCCTCCTTCAATGGATTCACTCTTTACCAAATGGACGTCAAGTCTGCCTTTTAAATGGATTCCTCTCTCAGGAAGTCTTTGTAAAGTAGCCCCTAGCTTCGAGAGTGAAAATATTTCCAACCAAGTCTTCAAACTTACAAAGGCACTATATGGTCTGAAACAAACTCTTCGAGCCTGGTATGAAAGACAAAGTACCTTCAAGTTGAAGAATGGATTCAAGAGAGATAATGTTGACACTACTCTTTTTACTCTTGAATAAGGTAATTACTTTATAATAGTTCAAATATATGTTGATGACATCATATTTGCATCATATTTAGCGTTACTAGCATTCTCTGTGAAAAGTTTTTCCTCGGCCTTCAAATAAAACAACAAAAGGAAAGAATCTTGATTCATCAAGAAAAATATACAAAGGAGCTTTTGAAAAAGTTTAATGTGGATCAAGTCAAACCTATGAGTACCCCTATGCATCTATCTCAGATCATTGATGCTGAAGAGAATGGTGAAAAGGTATCAAAAGGTATTTATCGAGGAATGATTAGTTCACTTTTGTATCTTACAACAAGTATACCAAACATTCAATTAAGTGTAAGGATTTATGCTAGATTTCAGTCTAAGCCAAAGCAATCACACTTAAATGCTATTAAAAGAATCTTTAGATATATATCCGGTATAATTAATCTTGGTCTATGGTACAAGAAAGGTACATCCTGAGATTATAGGTTACTGTGATACAGACATCGCTGGAGACAGAGTAGAAAGAAAGAGCAAGTGGATGCTATTGTTTCTTTGAAAGAAGCCTCATCACTTAGTCAAGCAAGAAGCAGAATACCATTGCTCTCGACTGCTAAAGCTGAATATGTAGCCGTTGTAAACGTTGCATCCAAATGCTATGGATAAGGAATCAGCTAGAAGATTATCACCTGAGTTATTCCAAAATTCCTATCTTCTGTGAAAATAATAGTGCTATAAATCTCGCTAAGAATCCTGTCCAACACTTAGATCCAAGCACATCAATATTAAACATCACTTCATTTGGGATCATATTCAAAAAGGAGATGTTGAGTTAATGTTTGTGAATCCTGAGGACCAAGTGTCTGATATATTCACAAAACCATTAGCTAAAAATCGCTGTTGTGTTTTGAAAAAGCTTTTGAATTTAAAAGTTTTTAAATCTATATAAGCATTCATGCACAAACATTTCTAGGATTCCCTACTTTGCTCTAACTGAAGCCCATATGAAGACATCAGTTTGTAAGATCAAAGTCATTGCAAGCCCAGAATGAAGATTAGAGGATTAGAAAGAACGTAAGAGAATTAGAAAATGGGTGCACTTGGTCTCAAAGGTCCATAATCAGCATATATATAAGACATGAGAAAGCAGTATTACTCTAATGGGTCAAAATTAAAGAAGAAGCTCAGTAACTCTATTAGAAAATGATTCCAAGCGTCAGAAACCATCCTTTCTAAGAATAATGAAAAAGGCGAGATAATTCCTCTTCTATGAGTTTTCTCTCCCACGTCACTTCACCTTCAGTCATTTACGTTTCATCACTTAAATAATTACCCACTCTTCACATGTCACATTTTTTGCCTTCATCTTCAACCTCATCTCCTAAGCCTTAACCGTTTCATATTCTCTACTCTTGCTCATAAAGCTATTATCTCTATAACCGCACCCTCGTGATCTCAAACCATCATATTCCAACCTTCTCAAGCTCCAACCCTTCTCTCTTTCTCACATGTTTTATCCACCAATGGCTAAATTAAAACATTGTCCTGGCTGCATCACTAATATGGGAACACTTATCATGTTTGGTGAACCCATTCATCAGTAGCACTTCAGAGAACTTCTCCAAGAGGTAGCTCCTGGGAAGAAGTTGAAATGGGAGCTGATGGTTTAAGTCCTCATTCTACTTAAGGTCATCTCCTTCCAAAGGTGGGAAGGGTTTCTCAACTTCACTGATTGGGTATTCATAGGGATGGTTAAGCCTTCTAATCCCAATTGGTGCAGGTATGCAAGTCCATGCTAACCTCTTACATTAGAGGTATTGATGTGGAGTTGAGCATAGCTGACCTCTCCAACATCATCCATGCTCTTGACAAAGGGCTTATATGCTCATCAGATGAAACTGATTCATGACTCTTGGAGTCTCACAGAGGAGGTCTCCAGATGTCTCACATACTCTCCCAACACCAGCCTGGCGAGATAACTACTACCATGTTTAACTCAGGGGCACACCAAGCTTTCACCCTCATCCAGTTCTCTTTGCTCCCAAGGCTAGGAAACAAGCACCTCCTGGTAGGAATGGATTGCATGTTTCTATTTTGTCAGCTGACTAAAGGAAGGTAAACTTGCCCAAGACTAATCTTTACTACATGTTAAGTGCCATCTCTCTAGAGAAGAGGAGAAATGTTGTTGTTCCTTATAGGATCCTATTAACCAAGATATTTGAATATTTGCATTACCCGTTGGCAAATGAGTGGTACAAATATATGGAGGATACGTGTACTCCTTCAACTCTTTGAGGACCCTAAGGAAACCTAAGGTGCTGTCATAACTGGGTAAGGAAAAGCCTGAGGATAAGAGATCCAAGCCATTGAAAAGGCCGCTCAGAGTTTAGGGATCATTCTTGAAGACAGTTTGAGGATGATAAAAGACCTGAAATAATTATAATATATGGAAGAAAACCCTATCACTCATGCATGTCTTTAGACTTTGAGATAGAGTCAAACTCAGAGCCTTCCTGATTCTAAAGAGATTTCTTCAAAGGAAAATCCTCAAACCAGCTCACCTCATGTCGCTCTCCTATTGAAGAATCTTCTCCTCTTCCCGCTCCAAGTATCCGGAACCACCTCTCAGCTCAAAATGTTGATCCCTCATCAAGGCAACCTACGCCACCAGCACAGCCAAGCTATATAGAGGTTCAATTACCTGCTAGGAGAGCAACGCTTCATTAACAACTGGTTGGATCAAATGGAAGCTCTATCATGAAGACATGAAGATTTTCTTGATGGAGATACTTCGTGAAGTAAGGTGTCGAGGCTGATGATGGTTTCTTAGTTTCCAGCACACCTCTTTTTGCTTATGTCAAAAGGGGGAGAAGAAAAGAGATGAAGAAAATCTAGTGCTATGGAACTTAGGGAGTTTATGGCTGAGGGGGAGCTTTCAAAGATTTTTTATCAGCATGCATTTTTTTGTTTTGCTTTGAACAATTAGTTTTTTTATTTCATGCTCTAATAGATGTTTCTTTTGTTCTTGAACAATTTTTTTTATGCATATGGTATATATATCCTTTTCGTTATACTTGTTCAAGATATCAAGTGTCATGTTTTTCTTAAATTCTGATACATATTATTTTTAAGCTCTAATGCATATCAATGCCATGTCTTTCATGCTTAGCTTATCTTGTATCATGCTTGAGATGTATGCTTTTTATCTCTTAGAGTTCACTTTGATATTTTTTTTTCTTTAGCACGCTATGATATTTAGCTCATCTATGTGTCTTTGATTAACACAGCAAGTATCATTTAAGTTCAAGCAACCTTTTTGCTCTGATAAGTATATCTTTTTGTGCTTTGATATGTATGCCTTGATTTCACATCTAAAACGTTTTTCAAGAAATATATATACTCTAGACACATATGAAATGTTTTCATGAGCTCTATATAACTTGATCTAAATACAATTCTGATTGGTTTTTGTTGATCTTTAGAAACTTATTCCTACATGTTCTTATGTAACTGAGATCAGTCTATGAGCCTCAAAAACCTCTAGTATGTGCAAAGCTTATATGTTACAACTGTTTTCATACACAAAAATTGCATCGTTTTGAAAATATGCTTGAATAAAATGTGCTGAATAAGAAATCTAGTCAAGAGAAAATATCACAAGTATTACTTATTTTTATTCATGCACATGTATTCTTAGAAGAGATTCCTAAAAAAAAAAAATCAAGTTGCATTCTATCAAAAAGTTTAAACGATCACATCCCCTTTGATAGTACTCTAATACCTCTCAGAAATACTCTAGTAACTTCAGAGACCTCATGGAAAATCAAAACAACTCTAATTTAAGTCACTTAAGGATATAAAACTTTTTGGCCTCTATCCATATCATGCCTTAAGAAAAAGACCTTCTAAAAATAACATGTGATAATGTTTTTAAAAAAAGCGATTCTAACGATATATCCTGTTATATTTCTTTCAACATCTCTTCAAAAGATTTTCTTTAAATTGGTTTGTTATCATAAAAAATGGGGAGATTGTAAGCTCAGAACCCTTCAAGAAAATATTAATATAGTATGTTTTGAATGACAATAGAGTCAATTTAAGGAAAATATATTCGAAGAACAACTAATATCTACCTTGAGTTTCTTGAAATAGCAAACGTTATATCGTTAGCATAATGCGGCTATAGCGAAGATAATTTTACTTTACATATGCAAACATAATTTATCTCATTTAAAGAGATGGAAACTAAATGGAAGTGATAATTATATCGTGAAATGAGCATACAAATGCCTAACGGGTTGAAGAAGATCAACAAATACAAGAAACCAAGGCACGGGTTTTAAAAAGTAGCACTGGACTTCAAATAGTATATTTAAAGTGAGGATATCTCTTCATCCCTGAAGCCAATGTGTTCTACAACCTTCAATCATCATGATCGCAATTCTTTTATCATCAACAAGTACTAATTGAAGACTAGAAGACCGAAGACATATCAAGGAACTCTAATACCGATCTAGAAAGTGTACTTCACAAAACGTTGCACTCTACCTGGAAAACGAGGGAAATTTTGATATTCAAATTTGAAGTCAAAACAAGTTACATACAGGCATGTCATCTTTTTTGTCAACTTGGTCAACTACTCCAGCTTCTAGAAGGAAGTGTTTAGAAATCTCATTCAGAAAGTAAAAAGTAGTTTTTTAATGTAGTCTCATAAACCACTATTTCACAATGACTTTTGTAAACCCTAACACAAGACAAGCTACTCCTCTAGACGTTTTTCCAAGACACAAACAAATAATCAACACATATCACTTGGACAACCGATCAAGAGCAATGGTTATAAAGGTAGACCATCTACAAATAGAGATGTGAGCCTTCAAAATAAGAAATCTTAACATTACACAAGAGCTAAATCGCGAAAATTTTCTCCTCATCTTTTCTATGAAGTTCATTACTTCTTGTAATTAGTTTCCTTGTTTATAAAAATCATTTTTCTACATTCTTAATAGATAACATGTTCTTCCAAGAAAGAATTGCTAAAAAGAAGTCATTCAAGTTTTTCCTAAGTCTATTATTATATATTTCCAAAACTTGAGTATAGGTTAGTTTGAGTGCAAACCCAAACATAAACCTCTTGTAACCTTGATCTAGTAGTGATCGGTGTGAGATGGCTTGGAGAGGGTAAGGCAAAACTACTTGCAACAAAACAGGTAAGGTGTTCTTACTGGTCACGGTTAGCTTGGAGAGGCTAGTAAAAGACTAATCGATTTAGCTTAGAGAGCTGGTCAAAGATGACTCAGGTTAACTTAGAGAGGCTAGTACAAGACTACTTGGGTTTAACATAGAGACGCTAGTGAATAACTGCTTGGTTTGTAATAGTTGAGGTTGCTATGGTCACAGGTAAGAGCTTACGAAGGCTACTACAAAGACAATCCAACTTTCTCAGTTGAGAAATATTTTTTAGTGGAACTCAACTTTGGTTGAGAACTAGATGTAGACATGTTTAGCCGAACCAGGATAAAATTTCTGTGTAGAATTCACTTCTCCTTCATCTCTTTTTTTTTCTACCTTGTAACTAATATTCTGTGTTTTCTACAAAACTTAATCTTATATACCTCTTTGCTTTTCTCTTAGTTTAAAAGATACTTTCTAATAGCACTAATGTTGTTTTCCGTTGCACTACAAGTATATTACTTGATAGTTTTCCACTTTAGCTTTTCAAAAAAGAGAAATGCAAGAAAGGCTAAGCATGATTCAACCCCTTCTCGTGCGCTTTGTTTAAATTGTATGCTTTTCCTCAAACTTCAATCTTCTATCTATTAGTAATGTCCGTGGACTAAATGCAATTTGCAGAATTTTCACCCTTCTTAATCTTTTGAAGGTAACTTTTTCCCTCAAGAAAAACACTTTGCTTATCTTTTAATAACATGTCAAAAACTTGCTCTACTTTAGTAATGTCGAAAGCATATATTTTGTTAATTGAGATATTTTTCTTTTGTTTTCCTTTGATTGGTTTTAAAGAAGAATACACATATGCTAGTCCAAATTTTAACTTAGCCACAAAGCTTCATTTAACTCAATTTGTTCTTCGACCTCTTCCTCTATTTCAACGTAAGCTATCTTTTCTTTTCAACTTGCATGTTGTAACTTTTCTCTCTCAATTCCTTCTTTTCCCATTCTCAAAGACTCTATTTGTCTTACTTTTCCTAGAAGTTAGGCTAAGTCTAAAAACTATTGATTGACCAATTTCTTCCTAATACCATAGTCTAGCCCATTGATGACTATTTTGACCATTTTTGCCTCTAGAATAGGTGTAAAACATCAATTTTTCATTACTCTAAATCGAGCTAAGAATTGTCGATGTTCTCTCCATGATACTACCTAATGTTAAATAGATCTGTGAGGCTTACTTTCATTTCACCTCTAAAAAATTGTTCATGTAAAGCATTTTCTAGTTGAATCCAACATAGGATTAAATTGGGTTGAAGGTTTGAAAACAATGCAAATGCATTTTTTTAAAAACAAAAGGGAAAAACCTCATATTTAAATATTCATTCGATGTAATTTCTCCTATCTCTAAAGTATATCAAGCAACCCTATCACGATGGGACGGTGAAGAGAGAATTATTAACGGGTTGCCACCAAGGTTTACTTGGATTGGGAAAACATTAGAAAAACCTATTTATTTGAAAAATCTAATCTTGAAAATCATATTTGAGTTTGGGAGCTTGTTATACATAGTGAATGATAGAAATTTAATTGACAACATCCCGATATAACCATCTTTAGATTATTCCAAAAGTAAGTTGTGAAAATTAATAAATAAGCTTAAATTTTTTTTCATTTTTAATTTTGTCCAAGATAAAAAAAAAGGAGGTTTTTTAATAAAAGAGAAAAGTTAAGACAAATATTTACAATGAAACAAGTCTAATTTTTCTTTCTTTTCTTTAAAATATTTTATCATTTTTTTTTGGTGAATTAAGGAAAGATTTTTTATTTTTTTAAGGACAATTGGGATCCAATTTTTATAATGAAGCAAGTGAAAATTTTAGTTGTTTTTCATTTTAATTAAGAAAAGACTATAAACAAATAATAATTAAGAAAATTTAATTTTGGCTTGACAAGGTAGCCTACTCTAACATATCCTCCACTAATAGAAACTCAAAATCACATAGTTCCTTAGGAAATATTTATAGGTTGGTGGCTTTTATTTATGAAAAAAATAGGAAAGAGATATTTATCTTTTTTTTTTTTTTTGGCATAGGGTTTAAGATAGACTAAACCATACATTAAACCCTTATGACTTTCTAATACTTGAGGATGGAAGACCCATACATCAACATTGTATATCATTGCTTTTTTTTTTTTATTAGACAACTCCACTTATTTATCTAAGATTTTTTTTTAGAAAAAAGTATGAGTTGTTAGACCATAAAATTGATCCCATAATTTTATCAATAAAAACCTCTTAGTCCCAAAGTTTTATTCATAGACCAAAAAGAAACATGAGGGCTCTTCATTATTTTGTAAAGAAGTGTTACGAGAATAGCCCAATAATGCATGGAACAAAGGGAACATGTGAAAATAACGTTTTCATACTAAAGTTAAATTCCTAAGGGTATGTTTGGATTCCGTGGAGATGGGTGGAAAGGAGTGGGATTTTAAGTTGCTCCATTGTTTGAATTTTCATAACTTTGATGGAATAGAACGAAGATAGATGGACTCTATTCTATCCTATTCCAGCCATTATGCTCAATTTTCTTCCCCCAAATTGGAAAGAATGGAATAGAACAAAAAACATCCAAACAATGGAAGAGCAATTATCCGCTCCATTTCTCTTCACTTCACTCTATCCTATTTCACTTCGCCATGATCCACGATCCAAACAAACCTTAATTTCTTCTCTTCATAAACCAAAATAAGGAACAAAACAAGAAGCTAAGGGACATGTTTGTGGCTATGGAGAAAGAAAGGAAGATGGCTGCATGCATAGGTTTGAGCTTGGAGCAAATCATAATCATGCTAGTGGAGGTCAATGAGCGAATGGCGAACAAAGGCTACCCAGGCTGAGACGGTCATTATGTGGTGCAAGCAACTTCAGATCGTTGGATGACTATGATTTCAATGGTTGGCCCATGGTAGTACTACGAGTTTCGTGGTGTCCTAGGTTGTTAGGTTATGCAATGAAAGGTAGAAGGTGAAGACATGGATGTTTTGCTTCTAGTTTCTTCCTTTTTTCTTTTTTGTTTCAGAATTTTGATGTTTAAAAGGTTTTTTGGTTTAGATTTAGCTACTGTGTAAAGGTGAGAATGGGTTTGGTTTTGAGTAAGTCTCATTTGTTTAGCCATGATTCAATTTACTTTTTATTATTTTGAGGAATCACGAGCACAAAATAAAGGTGTTGAACTCATTCTAAAAAGAGATATGGAAGGAGGTGTGATGTCAAGGTCCACGTGTCACTAAATAAGTTTAGTATGGCCTTAGGGTCCGCGGGATCCACCGTGTTGCCAAGGAAGCCCAAATGCATGAAAAACCTCAACAAATGCAAAAGGGGATTGTTATGACCCCTATAGTGGTAGTTTGTGCGAGTGGGATCGATATAGCGATCACGATTACTATAACAGTGGTGGGGTGTGGCTCAGGGAAGTGCGGCCTATTGGAGATTGCTATAGCGATCATGTGTATGCATGTCATGGTGTTTTTCCCCATTGACCGCTGTAGTGGTCACCTTAATGTCAACACACATCAAAATGATACAATTTCATTAAGTGACCCCCAAACGCCATAAAAAACGCCTCCTATTGTGAGTTTAACCTAGAAATATGAACCATGTTGTCTCCTACTCACCTCCTACCCCTTCACTCATTTCTTCTTTAGTCCTACCTCCCCAAGCTTCAAGGTAAGGATTGTTAGCTCCAAAACCCTTCCTGAAAGCTTTAATGAAATATGTTTTGAATCATAACAAAGCCAATTTAAAGAAAATACTTTGAAGAATGACTAATGTTTATCTTGAGTTTTTTGAAGTAGCAAATAGGTTCTATCATTAGCATAACAAGGATTATTTAAGCAAGAATAATTTCATTTTATATGTGCAAACATGCTTTATCTCATTTTAAGATATATGAACTAAATGAAAATGATAACTATGTTCAAATACGAGCTTAAAATGCCTAACAATTTGAAGAAAAGCAACTAGTATAAGAAACCAAGATTTGGGACTTCAGAAAGTACACCTAAAGTGAAGATATCATTGAAATACTGAAGTCAAAGCATTCTACTATCTTTAATCATCACATTCATAATGTTTTATTCATCAACAACCTCTGATTGAAGATAAGAAGACTCAAGAACCATCAAGGAAATGATACCGCACATTAGAAAGCTCACTTAAGTAATCCAGTATGCTCTATAAGAAAATGAGGGAAATTTTGAAATTCAAATTTCAATTTGAAAAGTCAAAACCTAGTGTCAGAACTGGCATGTCATCTCTTTTACCATCGTGGTCAATATAAGCTTCTAAAAGAAAAGAGTTAAGAAACCACGTTTAGAAAGTAAGAATAGTTTTTGAAGGGACATTAGAAACCTCAAACTTAAAGAGCTTCTCCAAAAGCTCTAACAACAGACAACCTACTCTTCTAGACAATTTTTCCAAGACACAAATAGATGATCAACACGTGTCACTTGGAGATCTCATCAAGGGTAACGGTCACAAGAAAGACCATCTATAAATAGAGATGTTGTGCTTTTAAAGAAACGGAAGAGGCACTACACAAGAGCAAAAATGCTATGAAAATTTCTCCTTATCTTGTAAAGATTATTACTTCTTGTAATCATTTTCCTTAAAAAATCTTCTTTCTACATTCCTTTATTATTCATATGTTCTTCCAAGGAAAACAGGTGGACAGAAGTCATTCAAGTTATCATAGGTTCTTCTTTGTATATCTTAAGGAAACATGAGTGTAGGTTTGTTTGAGTTGCAAACCCAAAACATAAACCTTTATATCCTCGATCCAAGTAGTGATCGATGTGAGTTTATCTTGGAGAAGCTAGTCAAAGACTACTTGCAATGTGACAATAAAGGTGTTTTACTAGTCACGGTTTAGCTTGGAGAGGCTAGTTAAAGACTACTTGGTTTAGCTTGAAGAGGATGGTCAAAGACTACTTGATTCAGCTTGAAGAGGCTGGTGAATAACTACTTAGTTTGTGACAATAGGGATTGTTTATTGGTCATGGTGAGAGCTTGGCAAGGCTATTGTAAAGACTGTATTTGTTCTTTCTCTAGTTTGGGAAAGGTGTAGTCAAATTCTGTTGAGAACTGGATGTAGGCATGTTGGCCTACAAAAACTCTTGAGATCTCTCTTCTCCTTCATCTCTTATTTTATGTTTGCTTTTAGTTTATTTAATGTGTCTCTTTTGGAGAGCTTTCCTTAACGCTTTTATTTCACATTCTTAGTTCAAAAAGTTCACTTTCTGAAATAGCTAATGCTATTTCTGCAGCACTTCAAGCTCATTGCTTGATAGTATTTGTTTAAGTTTTTCATAAGCGATATAAGGAAAGAAAAAGCAAAGCACGATTCAATCCCCTTCTCGTGCACATTCTTACCTACAAGGATTTGTCGTGGATTATGTTATTTTTCCCACTTGTCTTCTTTTCCCTTATGTTTGAGAGTTTATGTTCTTAGTTGTTGTCAAGTTTGGATATTTTTCCATTGTTCATAGGGTTGTTCTAGTATGACTATAGTTTACTCATGTTTTATTGCTTCCATGGCAGACGTCAATGTTATTTCCACTAGCCAGAGCTAAGTTGATCCTTGCACCTCCCTTCTGACCCCTCTAGGTAGGTGGATTTAAGCTCATGACTCTAATTTTAGCCATTATGAATAAGTTTCTAGTCACGTTTGCACCTTCCATGAATTCTAGAGACTTTATTATGCTATTAACATGTTTTATTAAATTATGCCCAATTGGAAATTATGATTTTATAGTCTTCCATGAAAACACATGACTTTTAAAAAATACATGGGACCATTGTTGATGCCTACATGACATTTACGTTATCCTACTTTTTAACTATTTTTAGTAAATTATAAGAAAGAGTATTTATTCTAGAAATGCGAAAGTGAATTGTAGAAGAGATGGAAAGCATTAAATTGATAATCCTAACTTTGAAAATTTAGCATATTGACTGTGAGTGTTGTTTGCATAGGAAATTAGAGAGACACAGAGTTGTAAGTTAACGATAGTAAATTTATTAACCTTGGTATACCATGACGCTCACTAGGGGTCAACACTTAGATTAGTCCATGAAGGACACGATTCATGAGGAACTGTTAAAATCTTTGTTAGGTGCTCTTGTTTGCGAGGAACTGAGCATTGCTTTTATGAACCCTTAGTAATCTTTCTCTTTTTAATTCCTTAGAGAAAATATTATGCTTTCTTATGATTTACACAAAACTGTCCTTTTTACTATTATTATTTATGTATAGAAATGATTTTGATTACAACATTACTATTATGTATCTTCCTTGTTGTCCTATGCATGATTGTGGGCAAAAATTCATTCACGAGTTTTAGATGAAACTCACCCCTCTTTTTCCCTTACAAATATGGCTACTAGTCTAGAGTTTTCCCAGATATCCCTTCTTAGGAGCTGTTATTTATTTTTGGGTGAGCTTTTTTTTGGAGTGAAGTATAGTCGGTTTATGTTTAGTAGTGCTCCATTACATTGGCAGGATTCATGAACCATGTATATTTATATTTAATTATGTTATTTTGAGGAGATATGTAACTACAAGTTAAAGGTTTTATGGTTTATTGGGACAATTATTTTGTCATTTAGTTAATGTTTTAAGGATTGTTATGACTTATATGAAGAAGTATTTATCCAATTTTTATTTAAATTACATCTGAAAATTATATGGTTTTATGCATGTCATGTCATGTAAGGGCTTTCGTAGTCTGCTTTGCTCTAGAACCCTTAGAAAGCTATTTATAACTTATGTTTTGAGTGACAACAAATCAAATTTTGTTAAAATATTTTTAAGAAAGGACTAACGGTTTGCATAAGTTTCTATAGTATTTAACAGGGCTATTCTCAATATATCAATTCAATTCATGACATATTTTTCACAATATCATGTTTTAACATGATTAAAATCTCATCCAAAGGGATTCATAACTTCAATGATGTAAAAAATAGCTCAGAAAATGAATTAGGACATGTAAGACACAAGAAAGCAACATCTAATATCAAAACTAAGAATAGAGCTTTAAAAAGTGTTTAGTGTGCTCAAAAAGTGGATATCTAGTTGAGAAAAGGATTTCTTATGATTATATCAGCATCATCATCATCATCAATCACTTTGGTAATTATCTCTAGAGAATGCCCACAAGTTGAAAAGATCATTATCAAGCCTAGAGTTAAGTTTAGAAGCACAACATGAAGCTCAGAAAGTGTATGTGGCACCTTATCAGAAAGCACGTTTACATCAGAAACCACATTGAGTCAACAGAAACTAAAGAAAATTTGAATTTCAAATTAGGTTAATAATTCAAAAGTATTGATAGTGACACATCAACCTTGTACTCTGGACATTCTTGTATTCTAGAAGAAAAAGTTCAGAACCATATTCTAAAAGTGAAAACTATTTTTGAAGCTTTATTTAGAAACCAAATGTCAACATTTCTGCACCAACAAGCATAGTCTAACATAGCTCAACTACTTTTCTAGAGGAAGTTCCTAAGACACAAAAAGCATATCAACAAATGTCAAGAAGAGATGAAATCAAGGGACAACGATCAAATTCAAAATCCAAGTATAAAAGGATAAAGCCTTTAAACATGAAGGAACTCTTGGGTCAAGAAATGATAATACTTTTTGAAGTTCATCATGTAACGCCCATGACGAGGGCGGGGACGATTTGGACAAAAGGGGACAATGAGCGGCTCCTGTTAGGCTTCTAAGAGAGGGGTATATGAATGACTGATTACACACCAAAATAAGAGGGATCTTGAGGCTGTATAGGTATGAGACTATAAAGTTGAGGATGGCTTATACGAATTAATTGGTACTACTTATGCCAACAAAGATACATTTCCTTTTGGTAGCCCATCATAAAAGAACTCCACGGTTAAGCATGCTTGACTTGGAGCAATTTTGGGATGGGTGACCTCCTGGAAGGTTTTCCCAGAAGCATGTGAGTGAGGACAAGCACACTGAAAAACCCGTGTTGGTTTGTAGGGACATTCGTCAATCCATAAAGTAGGGGATGTTACACATCATATTTTCTTTAAAATTAGTTTCTAAGAAGAAAATATTCTTTCTTGTATTCATTAGCAAACATTTTCTTCTTATGAAAAATTAGAAAGAAGTTCTCATGTCATTTATTCATACTGTTTTATTCTGAGAAAGACTTAAGTGTCATTTGTTGGAGTGTACCAACCCAAAACTTATATTTTGCACCCTAATCTATTAGTGATCAAGTGAGATTAGCTTGAAGCGGATAGGGCAAAACTACTTCTAAGTGAGAAAATTGGAACTCCTGCTCACTGGAGATAGCTTAAGAAGGTTATTCAAAGAATATTTTACTTTCTTGGTTTGAGAAGTTGTTGATTAGTGAAACTCAACAAGTTGTTGAGAATTGGATCTAGGTATTGTTTGGTCAAACCAGGTATAAAAATACTTAAGTAACATCTCTCTCTCTCTCCCTTTTAGGATGTAAATTATTTTGTTGTGTGGTATTCAAAAATTATCCTTAAAGCAATTTTTGAAACCTTCCCAGTTTTAGCTACTTCAAAAAGTAACTTTTTGAAGCTTCTAAAATTGTTTTCCACCGCCTTCAAGTGAAAAATATTTGATAGTCTTTGTTTAAGCTTTCAAAAAACAAAAAGAATCCAGAAGTATGATTCAACCCTCTTCTTGTGCTATACGTATCATTCACGTTCCTAAATCAGATCATGACAACAAGGGTAGAAAAATGTACTTGAGACTTGTCTTCATGATTACTCAATGCTTGGTGCTTCCTCTTTATTTTCTCTATATTTTTCAATATTTGGATTCCTACGTCTTTTTAGTTCTAATCCTTGCTATTTTATAGGAACAATTTTGCTAGAATTGTCATAGGTGGCTGAATTTATCAAGTAGCATATCCATAGGTTATAATTTTTCAACTTTGATCTTTCCTCACATGACATTGTTAGAGGTAAATGCAGGATCTCCCTTTTCTTTTTTTTTTTTTATGTTGTCACAAGACTTTTTGTCAATTTTTTTTACATTGGGCCAAAAAAATATTTTTGTTGGACCAAAGTCCTTTTTTTAAGAAAAGATTTTTTTTTAACATTATAAAAACAATAATTTATATAAACTTAAAAAAGTTATTTGCACCAAAATTTAAAATAATAATAATAAATTGAAAATTGTTGAAATGTTATGTCAATTAAAATTAGATAAAATACATGTTCATTTCGAATGACAATGATTAAAAAAATAAAAATGCACAAAATACGATGTTTACATATGATTTTCCTAAAAAATTTAGTTAAGGATATTAGGGTTGTCCAACCCCTTGCATTTTAGCCTGTTGTACATAGTCTAGGAAAGTAGAAATGAAGTATGGTTGGTTTGCATACCCAACGTTGAATCCAAACTTGTTTAGAAATTTTGACAATTTGTGCAACATTTTGATGCCCCCTATATTATTGTCTCAATCTTTTCATGAAATTGTCGGCATTTTTTCTCTTCCTATCAAATGTATTCTTTTGTTGAGGATGGCATTGTTTTGGGGTATGCCGTTTCCCTAATAAGTTGGTCATTTTCTTCAATTTTAACACCCCCACTAACCTATTAACTTGTCAAACTAATTGCTCATACCTCGCATTATTTGACTCAAGTAATGGATTTAAATTAGTTTCCATTTGTTGTGTAAGTGTGTTCACCAAATCATGGTGACTCTCATCAATTTGTTGTTGAAATGTTGCTAAAGAGTTGACCATATTTGGTGATACAATATTTGGCATATTTATATTTATTGGAGGAAAATTTGGACTCCTATTTATGCCATTTTGATTTGATGGGTCAACTTGGTTCACAAGTGACCCATATGGAGCCACATTATTTGGATGCATTTCATTTTGGTACCAATTTTGGTATTGCTCCAAAACTTCTTGACAGAGTTGGTATTGTATGGAGGTTTTCTAGTCCGAAACTAGGAGGAAAACCATATGGTGGTCAATTATTTGCCACATTATTCATAGTTGCATTCAAAAGACTATTTGGCATAAGTCTCAATATATGGTTAAACCTATGTTAAGATAGGTTCTTCATTTTGTGGTATCTACTAATTTTGTACCACATTTGGATTTTGATTTTGAAAAATTCTTTGGTTTCATCTAGAGCTTGATTTTGATTTGTTGGTGGATTTGGATTTTCGTTCTGTGAGGGACTATGGTTTTGAACTATGTTTGGATTGTTGTCCACACCTTGATTATTCTTATCACCATTTAATGACGACATTTTTGACATTCTGGGCAATGTACCATTGGCAAGATCATTCAACTTATAGACTAAATTTTCGATAACTCTCTAAATTTGGTCCCATTGAGCATACAAATTTGTTTTCTATGATTTTTGGTCCAACAATGAATATATTGTCAATCACATTTTGCTTCAAGATCCTATCAATGAATTGAAGCGTATCCTCTTAAGCTCTCAAATTAAGAGTCAAAATGTTAAAAATGAATGATCTTCAATACTTTGAATGCAGGCATTCAAATACAATACGAATTAAAAATAGAATAAAATGGAGTAAACTTGAAATGGAAATCTAATCTTAAGAGGTAGAAATATAAATTCAGAAGTGAAACTATGACTAAGACTAGAAATCCTAAAAATCAAAATAGATTAAAGGCTTAAAATATAAGAACAATAGAGAAAAAAAATGGTGAAAGAACATTTACTTGAATTCTCCATAACTCATGACAAGCGGCATTCCTTTGAGTGTTGCAGAGCATTCTCCAAATGAATGTCCCATCCTTTGGGCAATCACTTTTATTGCTATTTATAGAGAATTGAACCCTTGCATGCTTGCCGTCCAAGGTGGTTTCAGGTCTATCAATTTCTCTTCTCAATCGGCACAAACCACTCTTTTGACTTTCAATTTGAAACCCAAAAATCTATTGCTCAGTGATATTACGATTACCATTAGTCAATGACATTTTCAGGATAACACTTGGTTTTCGTGCTTCCCATAGAGATCTATAGCTCCAGTAAGTGAAAATCACATGCTTTAGAATTTGGAACAAGATGGGTGTGTAAAGTCTAGATCTATAATGCAATGTGTTACAAGACGATTGATGTTAAGGTGCAGCGTGAAAGTGGTCATTACATGGTCGGCATCAATGATTAAAAGAAACAAAGTATTAGACATAAACCTAACTTATTAGTTGTTACTAATCAAGCAATGTTCATAAAAAAATTTGTATTAAAACATAAACCCAATTAATTTGTTATTACTAATCCAACAATCAATGTTTAAAAACATATATGGGCCAAAATAAAATTCAAAACTTTTTTTATTTTGGCCTTCTAACGGTAATTTGTGTAATATTAAACAATTTGATCTGCAATTCATTCCAACTATAGGATATATACTTAATGGCTCAGATTATGTCACCACCTGATCTCAAACTCATTTGCCCACATGAGAAACTTGCCATGCTTTTGATATATACTCTTTATGGAATATTATGCTACAAAAGTATTAGTAATGTGGTTAGTATTTCTAAGAAGAATGAGTATGTTTCTCTTAAGTAATTTGATTTTGTATGATTTGTGCATAACATGGGTATACTACTAGTACTTAACATACAATAATTTGATCCCCATGGAGCCATCCTAAGTATTCCAAAATCATGTGCCAAATTCACCTTCTCCTTGACTTTGTTGGCTCGGTCTCAATCCATCATATCTAAGAGAAGCCAAAAAGTTGCTGATGGTCTTGCAAATTGGGCCTCGATAATAGAGCAACATGTAGATTTGGGCTCCCCCCACCTTCTCGAAGTTATCTCTACTCTTCTTTCTAATAGTGTTGGAGCATCTACACCCCACATGGTCCACTTGCCTTATTACTACTTTCATTTTTGTTTCTCCTACTAGGCCCTAAGGCTCTCCAATTACAAAAAATAAAAATAAAAAACCAATTAAAAAGATAAATTAGTATTAACCTAGGCACAATGTTTCTTGTTTTTTCAAGGAAACACTTTCAATTTAGTATTTGATAAAGTGTTCAAAACCTTTTTCCATCTTATCTTCACCATAACAATCATATACTAGTATGATGTTCCAATATACTAATATGAATCATGAAAACCCTGGTTATATTTTATACTATAAGAGTGTGTTTGGTATATTATATTAGGTATGATAATATAAGCTTATAATATATGTCATGCTCTTGTCGTTGTTTGGTATAGACAACGCATTGTATAAGCTTATACATCATAACACTCTTATACGTTAAAATGATGTATAACTTAATACAATATGAGAAATTATAGGCTGATTAGCTTTTAATGTATAAGGTTGCTTTTATTTTTTAATATTTTATTAAAATAAAATAATTCTTAAATAAATAATGATAAGTAAAAATTTATAAATAAAATTATTTCATAATAAATAAATTATTTTTAACAAATAATATATGATATCAATCTAGCAATATACAATAAAAATAAAAAATTAATTATAATTAATAAATATTAAATAAAATATTAAATAGAAAAAATATTTAAAATAATTAATAAATAAGATGTAATATATAAATGTAAGGATCAATAATAAAAATATTTTAAGTTAATATTTATCTTAAAATTTAAATTTAAATAATTATAATTAAAAATATAAAATATTAAAAATATATAAAAGAGTTACTTAATATTTATATAATTTATTGAAATAATAAATAATTATAAAATATTGAAATAATTAATAATAGTTAAAATAAATTAAATTTTAATTAATAAATATTTACATAATATGATATTTAAAAAGTATATTTAAATCATTAATAAAAAATTATTTTATTTAATATTTAATTAAAATATTTGAATTATTTATAAATAAATGATAATATCATAAAATATAAAATATAATATCTTATATTGTATTACTTGGATAGTATTAAAAGTCTATAAACCTTATACTATCAAACTTTATCCTATCTAGATCTTATACTAAACTCTAATCTATTAGCATGCTAAAAGCCCTACAGTTATTGAAAGCATACGTGCATGTTGTTCAGTTTTACTAGCTAGACAATTTGGTCTTTCAACCAATTAATTTAATTTAACCATTGAAATGTCATTGAAATATTAATATTCTGTTAGGAGGGAGTTCAAATCGAAAGTTCATTTCCCTTCCATGCTCTTTTTCTTTTTGGTCATGAAATAGAGTTACTCCAAAACAAAGAGGGCAGGCCCAACTTCCCGAACGATAAACAATACTCCATCCATCTTATATGGCTTGGCCCAATGCTAACGAGATCTATCATTGTCAATGAAGATAATCCCTTTCGAGCAAAATAAAATAAAATATTAATATAATACGAGTTTATGGTGAGTTTATATGTGGTATGACTCTAACAAGTACTTTTATAATATTTATATATTTTAGACTTTAAATTATACTTGAATAGTTGATAGATGGTATGTGTAAAATTTACCATAAACCTGAAATTATATTATCATTACTCTAATTTTATAGGTTTTTGCTAATTAATTGTAGTAAGAGCATTGATTAAAGTTTTTCTAACTAATACGCCGGTTAAGGATGCCAAAGAAGTAAGATTTGCATTGAAAAGTGTGGAGTTTTAATAAATGCTCAAAGCTTAGGGTCCACTGTAAAGTTTACAAACTTTGTTTTTATGGAGCCCTTAAGGAGTGCTCTAATGACAATGAATTGAGATATTATTTTTTCATATATAAATTCTTTGTAATGTTTTTAAGGTTCATTGGCGTGCAAATAGGAATGATACCAATTTGTCTTATGCAAGCTTTACACTTGTACCTTTCTGTTTGGTATATGTCGCTGGCTTTCCGTTGGCTGTCTAAGTGCACTTTATTGCTGCCAGATATTTTATTGTACGTTCACTGATGATGAGAAAAGAGAGGAGAAAACAAAACTTCATCCCCCTTCTTGTCGACTAGTTTGGAGTCATGGATCTTGTTGCCTTGCTCGTTGAACAAAACAAAGAACCTCGATTTCGAAGTCATGTAACTCATTATTTAATTAATTTTTCAAAAGATTTCTACAGTGATTTCCAACATATTTTAAACTCAGAAAGTGTATCGAATTTCCTGCAGTGCAGGCTACCAAAGCCTAACGCAAGTGCTAAGGGAATATTATTTATTGTTAAATCTGGCTTTGAGTCATGACTGTCCTATCAACCTTGGTTTACCAGTCCCCATGCTACTTAAAGTATGTGTGATCTTTGTTTTGTCTCCATTTAATGTGATTTTTTATACAGCCAAATGACAAGCGAATAGAAAAAAACACAAGGTTTGGGACATGGAATTGAAGTTTATTATTAGTGCCTTATTATCGTGAGTTCCAAATGTAACTGCTGGAAGTTGCTTGCTAGCTAGCATTGAGTTCATAAGTTGGAGGACAAACTTTTTCTTTTTGGATTTTCGGTTTCATTTTATTGTCTAAATTAAATTGTGAACAATTGTATTAAAACTTAGAATGCTCCACAAAAATGTATAATTGTAAATTGGACTGACCAAAAAGACTTGCAAATTGGGAAATACGTTTGACTTAATTATCTGAGTGTCAAAGACTATATTTTTTTGGCATGAAAAAGTATATTTAATATATAACGATATGTATCCCAACCATTATGGGGGTTAGATTTAAAAAAAAAAAAAAAGATTGAATCTTAAGCCAACTTTTACATAGAATTTAGATAATTTATCTAAAACAACGATATTATTATTTTTAATTCTCGTCATAAAATGTGATTTTTTTATGAACTAAAATATGATATTATTTTTCTTTCAATTATTATTAATTTTTCATTCTCGACATGGTGCACAGGTTAACATGTACGTGGCTCCCCTTCCGCATTTCTGAAAAACAGGTATAAAATAAGTATTAATAATTTTCTCTCTTTATTTTTGGTTTTTTAGTTTTTATTAGCCATTAAAAAATAATAAATTATTCTTATTTTATTTCATTTTAAATTTTTGAAAACAATAATTTATTTTTCTACACAATATTTAAATAAGTAAAAAATAAGTGGGTCAATTTTTTGGACATGAATTTTGAGTGATAAATTGAAGGAATATGGTGTTATAGTGATTTTGATAGAGCCGTGGATATAGAATTCGCTGAAAGCAAATACATACACAACAAATAATAATATTTTTTTAGAAAAGAATCCACTACAAGCGCATTATGTATAAAATAAATTTTACTAGGAAAATTTGTAAAGAAGCCGCTACGTACAAGCAGATTTTGTACAAAATAATTTTAACCAAAAAATTATTAACATATATTTTGTTAAGAATCCACTACAAGCGGATTAGATATGATAAAATTAATAAAAACTTTGTTAAAATATTATTAAACTTGTTGTTGGAGAAATTAATAACCCAAAAAAATGTTAAAATACTATTAAAAATATTAAAATATCATTAAAAATAATATTAGAATATTATTAAAAATATTTTTAAAATTGATAGTCTTGTGGAGAAATTAATACTAATCAGCGTAGCAAATTCGGTCTAAAAACAATACTAAAATACTATATTTTCTCTATATAAACTTTCATGCACAAAAAGTTGAAGAGTTAGAACACTTAGAACCATTTATTGAAAATGCATACAACATGGGGAAGATTGTCTAAGGGTCAGTTTCAAGAAGAATAAGAATTATTGGAAAATCAAGAAGTACAACAGACATTACACTTGCACATATATCCTACTTTGAATGTATATCCTACTTACTTTAATTTAAAAATTTATTTAATTGCAAAATTTGTTTAACTCAATATATTAATACACAAAATTAAACAATTATAAATAAATCAACCCATACACGGCACAATATCATAAATACATTGCTCCATTAAAAAGTTATAATAATAAATAAACATGTAAATTGCTATAAAAATACTTCTGAAAAAAACAATTATACAATTGTTAGAATAGAACATTCATTATGACCAAAAACTTGATGTGAATTATACTAGATTGTACAAGTAATCAAGTATTAAGTAAAATATCATTCCACAATGATAGATTAGATTCTATGTCACGACTCAACTTGTAAATATGACCGAATGTGAAGAATTGGGTACCCATATAAGCCTCCTAGTAATTTGACTTATTAAATGCATGAATTAATATGATTTTCATTCTTAAAATGTAATTTAATCTAAATCATAATCCAATTTCTCTATTTAAAACATAATATTCGAATTCATATAATTGAAATATTTTAACATACATAACCATGAATTCATCTTAATTAAATTTAACATGTACTATTACAATTCGTGAAAACATAAACTATTTCATTTCATAATTGTAATCATAATTTGTAAATTGGTTCAATGTTTGAAATCTGAAACATAAATACATAGCCAGTTGTTACAATCACAATCTGCATTTTTAAATCTATACTTGAAAGCTGAAATCATAAAAGGATGCTCATAAATTCTAAAAACAAATACATAATCTTAAATAGAATACATGGCTCAATTGACCTTAACCACCTGAGCTTCTAATCTAACATAACCCTAAACTAAACCTCACTACAAAGTAAAGTCACCATTGGAATAGTTCTAGCAACTAGAACGTGATTGGGCAACAACTAGATTTTAGCTAATTATAAGGAGAAAGGGAAGAGGGTGAGTCATCAGATTCAATGAGTGAATTCCTACTCATCACCCACATAGGACAACCAATAAGATATACATAATATACATGCATCAAGTAAAAATCATTTTAATATTTACATACATAATTACATAAGAAAACCTATCTATATTCATGGTGCTGTAATATATGGAGAAATATAAATCTTCTGAACATGATAATCATATACATAACTATACTAGGAAAAACATTTACAATTGCAAAATCAATAATTGGTGGGATTCTCAAAACCAATATAAACACATTATTTTAATAAACTCAAGGGACCATGACCTTATGTTGTATGTTATGAAAATATTATATATGCTCAAGAAATGATTTTGGAAAAATATGTATTTTAGCAAGTTTATCAAAAGCTAACAACTATGCTTTTATGGATTCAAGATATTGTCAAGTTTACTAAACTTAGAATTTCCTATTATGTTTTTAGTATCAGTTGATATATTTTAAAAAATATTGAACATGTATGCTTTAACTTTTGAAGTATGATATTTGAGTTTTCATAGTTTTGAGAAATATGATAGCTTGAGAGATAATTTGAAAGTTTGAATTATGAAAGTTTTAGATATGAATCTTCATATGATTTATGGCAATTGGCGACTACATACTCTATAGGCTTTTGAAATCACAATGTCTACAAATTGATGATCCATTGGACATAATTTCATAGTTACAATTATGCTAAAATCAGGCTATTAGAGTTACATAGATTCAAACTCTCAAAATACTAAGAATTTTGATTTAATTGATTTATGTATAACTAGTATTTTAAAAGTTTTCATGAAATTAAGGAGTGTTTGGTATAGCATGGATAGTTTCCATGACATAATATTTAATATCTTAATTGTTAACTTATAAGAACAAACAAAGCCTTAGAAATAAATTTTCAGGATTGTTGATTTTATTCCTTTTCAGTTGAGTTTATTCCTTTTCAATTGAGTTATATATGATGAGGTTGATTAAACCAGAGTTACGATTCATGTTTAAAAGTCCTTAACCTTGGTACATTTAACTCCAAGGAGGCAATGTACCAAGCGGCTATGGAGGCAATCTTATAAGATGTTAACCTTGGTATGCCTAGCTACCAAGGAGGAGGTATACCAAGTGGCTATGGAGGTAATCTTATAAGTCTTTAACTTTGGCATACATGGCTGCCATGGAGATAATATGTCAAGTGGCCATGGAGGCAAGTTTTTATGATTCAGATATACCACAGAGTATGGTCCTTAAGAAGACAAACTCATAAGTGAATGCTTATAAAATATGAATTTAGTTTTAAGTTAATTTTCCTTGAAGCTAGAATTTAGTAAAACAACAATCGAATGACATGTATGTAAATATTATTATTATGTAAATACTTTTATTTCTATATATATTGTATTATGTATATCCCTTGATCGTCCCGTGTGGTAATGTGTGAGAATCCACTTACCAGTCCATTGACTCAACCCTCCCACTTCCTCCTCATAGTTATAGGTACAAATATTGTTTCGCTTCCAATCCAATAGACGTATTCTTATAGTGAGCCTTATTTTGAAGTAAGGCTTAGTTTAAGTTCATGTTAGTATTAGAGTGCTCCAATAGATGTAGGCAAGATTCGAACTAGGGGTCTACAAGGGATAATTGGGCCGTTTGAACAAAACCCGACCCCGATATTTATTCGAGTCAATTTTTGAACCCAACCCGACCAGATAAGCCCCGCTCGAACAATATATGGGAATTTAGAGATTATACATAGTAAAGTTATAAAATTTTATAATTAAGAAACCAAATTTAAGAAATATTTTACAATATAGGTTTCAAAATAAACCATATCAATATAAAAATAACATTAAATTATGTAAAATATATTAATTGAACTTTAAAATCTTATAATTTTCACAAACTATTATATATATATATATATATATATATATGTGTATCTTAAGAAATTATTTGACTTCGGGCTAGGTTGGGCCAACTCGATATATAACCCGAACCCGACCCAAAAAGTGTATCAGGTCAAATTTCAAGACCTAAACCCGTCCCCATGAGCTTCAGCTTGGCTTGCCAAGTGGTGACGCCTCTAACCGAACCATGTATTTATTTTGAGATTTTGTATTAAGTTTCAAAGTTATGAACTATATATATATATATATATAGATTTCAAATATGGATTTAAAGTTATAGACGTGATTAGAGTTTATATGATAAGCCAGAGATATATTTATGATTCAGTTCTCAAGTGATAAGTTAATTTGCAGATTTACGATTAAGATCATGAGATAAACAATTATGTTTTCATGATTAGCAGATTTGATTAAAATGTTTTCAAAGTTATATATCTCAAATGTTTCAACTTTTATGAATTCAAAGATTATGTTCTAAATAGAGAAATGATTGTTGATTTAGAAGAAAATCATATTTTAAATATAATATTATGATAAAATATGCATTTAGAGAAACTCACCACCCAGAAGACTTACGTGAGATAAGATTTCTCATATGTGATCACGTTCTAGATTGGGTTGTGACAAGTTATTGTAAACCCTCAATTCAATTAATTGGTGATCAAACAATTAATGACATAAAAAATAAACATAAACTATTAGTGATTAGAATAAATGTAAAATTAATATTTATCAATAAACAATATTGTTAAACATCAGAAGAATCCATTAACACCCTAACAAAAAAAGACTAGTTCATACTAAAATAAAAATGAAATGAAAGAGAAAAGTATGAAAGACAAAGAAAAGCAAATGTCATCGAGGGTTATGAGTTTGAATTGAGGATGAATTAAGGAGGCACTTATGCATCCTACCAAAATCCCCTATCACTAGATTAATCCTAATGACATTAAAAGAGTTATAAATAAATCAAGCCTTACTCATGAAAGGCTTGTGGCTTAGAGAAAGGGTCGAGTTGTGGCTTAGAATAAAAGCCCATGGATGAATGAAGGGATGTTCAATTCATACAAAGAAAAAAAAAATATAATATTTTATTCTTTATGAGATTTAATAATAATTTAATTATAAAATAATTTATTTTTCATGTTTGAAATAAAATAATATTTTTTAAAATTATTCTTTATCATATTTTATTCATAAATTTTATTTTCTTAAATAAAATATAATTTTATTAAGTTATGTATTCGCTTGAAGCAAATTATGTTACAATGTAACTATTCTTTTAATAAAAGTTTAATTATAAAGTTATTATTTTACCAAAATATTATGCATGCATTGTATTTGCTTGCACGGATTTCTTTTCATCCATTTTTTTCTCGGTATGGAATTCGCTGCCTGTGAATTTCATCATTCATTTATTCATTATTGTCTTTCACTTTCTTATATTTTTAATATAATAGATGATTTGTCAATCACTAAATAAAGCAAAATAAATATTTTATCTTATTCTAAGAATATATAAGAATTTCTCTTTGAACACCAAATAAAAATTAACTTCCCAAAATAAGTTCCTCAGTTTTTTATAATTCATCTTTAATTTCTATTCATCCAAATAAATTTCCTTTCTTTCACTCTCTTTTTCTGTCCTCATTTATCCTTTTCCATAGTGCTCCTTAATTCCAACCAAAATGAAAAAAAAAAAAAATCCACATCTTCAAATGTTCTAGTAAATAAGGTGAAATGGACAAACATGCGAATCCAAAATGGTGGGTGTACAGCGTGTTCTTGGGATGAGTGATCGAAAAATACAAGGCACAGCTGCAAACTGTAATTATCAGTATAAAATTGGATGAACAAACATATCCCATTCGTTGATCCATGACTTCTATATTCTTTTTTATTTTTAGTTTTTTAAAGTGTTCGTCCTCGGGACAAGTGACTATTCTCCTTGAGCTAAGAGCTCTTATAAAGATGTACACTTTTGATTATAAGACTTTTTCCATATATTATATCAAGAATTAAATTCTAATTAGCTATTTAAGGAATTTAGTTAGCTCCCATCTGCTGAACCTTTAGTTACTTCTATCCCTATGCTAATTATATGTTTTTAATTGTAGTCCCTCTACAGCAACCATGAGGTAAGATCATAATTACCAATGAGTTTTTTTTTTTTTGATAAATCATAATTACCAACAAGTTGTAGTTCACATGGTATCATTCTTAATCCAAATGATTAGGAGTTTGTTGCTATTAGATAAGGAGTTCTATTCTATTTACTTATCTCCTTTTTCATTTTCCCCTTAGCTTCAAATTCTAGTAGGAGCTTTTTAGGAGTTTAAAAAAAAACCGTAACTAGTTGAGAATAATACGTTGGTGACGAATGAGCTTTCTATGCAAAGTACGAGGAACCAAAATAGAGCATCTGCGTAGAAGGACTATGATTTGATTTTAATCTGAGAACATGTTTAACTTCAGCCTCGCCAAATCTCGTAGACTAGTGTTCATGAGCAGCAAATCTATCTAGTCTTCTATTAAGGTTAGTTCTTCTTTGTCAATAATGGATTGACTACAAAAGCCTAAGTCAGCAACACCATTTGTCTAATAAGCACCTATTAAAAATTGAAGGATCACATGACAATCTCCTGTTTCCCTACATCATTTAAAGAGAGAACAAAATTTAGGTTTCCCCGACACACCAACCCCTTTAGAAAGCTCTCCTGTATTCGTATATAACATCCTATAATTCCCCATGGCAGCTAAAATAAAGGGAACATTAAAAAAAGAAATTATCATTGTTATTCCAGCTTACTGGGACTGGTTTGGATGATTTTTTTAAAATAAAAATTGATTTATATTTGAATGTAATGTCAATTTATATTTTGATATAATATTAAAAAAAATTTATTTAGAAAGTGATTATTGTCACTCTTACTACTAAGCTTATCCACTAATATCACCAAAATACCTTTCCTACTTTTTTATTCCATCTGTCCATTTTTAAGTATCTTCTAGAAAATCAATAAAAGTAAAATTTGGTATATTAAAAAATATATATATGTCTGGACACATATTCAGATTTTCAGATATA
This sequence comes from Dalbergia oliveri, assembly GCA_030441495.1. Classification (NCBI taxonomy): domain Eukaryota; kingdom Viridiplantae; phylum Streptophyta; class Magnoliopsida; order Fabales; family Fabaceae; genus Dalbergia; species Dalbergia oliveri. The sequence continues at coordinate 31,761,734 of JAMLFY010000008.1, read as the reverse complement.
TTGATTTTGAAATGTACTAAATTTGTATTGATTCCCTACAAGACATTTAAAAGTTGACAAAGAAAGTATAATTGCTTCATGTTTGTTTGTTTTTCATAGTTAGATAAACAAAATGTTCAACTTCACAACTGTTTTACTAATACATTACATTTACATTTTAAATAAAAATAAAATTAAGTAAAGACAATATTTAATTCTTACTTCACGTTTTCTTTTTAGGATATTATATTTTTTTGAACTTCTCTGAAAATATATTGTCACTCTCTCCGAAGTTTTTAGTTAAATTACATATAATTTTAAAAAAATATTACTTTTTTTTTCTTAATCAAAATAATTGTTCAAAAGTGTTTTTATTAAAATATTTAATTTTATTTGAATTCTTAAAATTTTTTGAAATTTTTTATTATCGCTCATAATTTTAAATTCTTTTGACAACTAAGTATTTTACGAATTCACTTAATTATTTAATATAAATGAAAACATTAAGTATATATCAAATTAACATAATTTCATTTTTCAAAGAATCCTTTAAAAATGATAAATCATGTGCTAAGATGGTTAAAAATTAATCTTTTAAATAAAAAATTAAATATTAATAAAAAAATTGTCGTAATTTGTTTCCGTATATTTATTAAAAATATAACAATATAAAAGTAAACAATTGTATATTTTAAAGAATGTGTACAGTAAAAATTTAATTCACCTGTTAATTTTTAAATTATTATAATAATAAATATAGGTCACAACTCAATTATTTCATTTAATTCATGTCTATTTAAGCTATTTCACGTAATATAAATTTTTTTTATTAAAAAGGATGAGGTTAAATATTTTTCTTATTTAATTATCAAATACAAGAAAGAGTGTTTTAGAAAAATTAGCAAATGATTTGTTTAATAAGAGTTGTAATAAACATAAGGGAGCACCATATCCGTAGAAAATGGTATATTTTACATTTTATTTCCAGTCAATTAATCATAAAAAATAAAGTAAAATAGAATAAAACTATTTGAAAAAAAAAACGGCATACGAACACAAACTTATTTGCCCAGTTACATATATACAATATACATATTCGGGCTACAGATTTTAATAAAATTTTTAATTGTCTAACATTTTTATTATGTAATTACATTTAAAGTCAATTTGAAAAATTTAGCGTCAAACTAAATTGATTTTACACAAACACTTTTTCAGTTTTGATATAAATATTTCACAACTAGGATGAGAATAAAGATTTGGAGGCTAACATTTCCTATATTTTTGACCAAAATGACTTTATTATTACTAGTTTTTGCTTGAAACGTGAATTTACTATATACAAGTTTTTCACCCTACTATGCGCAAGATTTTACGTTTATAAATTCTAAGAAATTGATGAAATAAATAATATAATATATATATATATATATATATATTAAAAATTAAATTAAATTATAATATATTAATTTTATATGATTCATCATACATATGATTTTTGAAAATAAATAACTAATATATTTAGTTGTACAACACTTGTAAGGTATCAAAATATTAACAAATATGTTAATAATCCTAATAAAGGATAATTGTAATATCATAAGATGTATCATTGAATATTTTATCGCTCAATTTGCTTAAATACAATTATGATATGAAATTGTAACAATAAGTTTAAGTTGTAAAATTCTTATAAATTTTTTATTTCATTAGTTTTTTGAGCAATTAAATTTATTGTATTTATATTAATGAAAAAGTAAATAAGAATTTTTATTAAAATAAATCATTACATTCAATACACTAAGATTATTGTCTATGCAATTTATATGCTTGCATCACTCATGTAAGATTATTTATTATCACTCATGTATTATATATTTGGTATCATCACCTAGTAATTTAGGATTTTAATATCCATAAAAAAAATTATTCTACACTTTTATTTGTCATGTGAGCAATATTATGCTAAATAAGAATTTAATATAGCTCATTTTACAAATGAATATAATTATAAAAAAATACAAATTGGTCCGATCAAAATAAAACTGAATTAGTTCTTTTTAAAAGATTTTTTTTTGGGGTTTGTCATATATCTTTTTAGCGTATAAATATGTTTTTAAAATAATGTCTGCCTGCAAAAATATATATATATATATATATATATATATGTATATATATATATATATAAAATATTTTTATATTAGAATGAATTAAATTAAATACTTATATAAATCAATATTAATAATTTTATTATATTAATAAAAATCAAAGTACATTTAATATTAAATCAATTTAAAACAACTACTTGATTTAAAATAGAAAACTTTTGAATTAATATCAAATGATTAAATTTCAAATAGAAAAAATGATTACAGTATTAGAATAATATTACATTAAATCTTCTCTATATAAAATTATAATTGATATTAGATTAATTTGATATGACTTAAATATTCAAATAATTAAAATGAAATAATAAATTGATATAAGTTGTAATATTCATGTATTATTCATTTAGATTTTTTAATTATTTTACTTGATTGGAAGTCTATATATCGTCAATGATAAAATACTCATTGTTTATTATTAATTAGATAATTTATTTTATTTCATATCTGTTTGAAATTTTTTGAGAGATTTAATTTAACTAAAATCCCAAGTTAGTCTTTAGTTTATAATGAGGGATAAATTAGTCTCCAGATTTTAGACAATCTCATATTAGTCCCCAAATTTTATAAAAGGGGACAAATTAGTCCCTCTGTAAAATTGTTATATAAATTGTCTTGTTAACTTACTTATAGATACTTTAATTATTTACATGTATTATTAACTTTCATAGTGGACTTAACTTATCTTACTTCTTTAAATGAAGTCATTTAGACCTTTTTTTTTATCTATCATCTCTGAGAAGAAAGATTTTGATTTTAAGTTGCATTTGTTCTGTGGAAAATAGAGAAATGAGATAAGTTATTACTCTATTAAAATTAACAATACATATAGTTAGTTGCAAATACATAAATATTTCTATTCATAGTTAAGACAACAATTTGAATGAGACTAATTTGTCTCTTTTTATAAAAATTTGGACTAATATGAGATTTTAAAATTGTGAACTAATTTATCCCTCATTATAAACCTAAGGGATTAACTTGAGGTTTTAGTCTTTAATTTAATATCAAGGACAATGCATTAAATGTTTTTTTGAAAAATATGCAAATTGCTCTGATTATGTTTTCAAAATAAATTTTAAAATATTCCATATTAATCATTTCAAATAATATAATCTTTTATCTATTAAAATACAGCTATCATTAATTCATTTATTTATCTGCATATTATATTTATATCTCATATGTTTTTTTTAGGTTCATAAATAATGTTCTTTTAAAATAATATTCACAAATAATTCTATTGTAATATAAGTCAAACCTTAATTTTTAAACAAATCAAATTTTTTTTAGGATCATAAATAAATTATTTTGCAATGAAATCAATATATATATATATAAAATTAAGATTTGGATCGTATTTTTGGATTTAATAATTTATATTGCTGTCATTGTTGAATCGATTTAAATATATTATTTAATTGATCTCAATAAAAAAAAATATTAAATCGATATGATATTAAATTTTCAAATAGAAAAAAATGGAAATTGGAATATAATAGTAATGACAATCTTAATTTTGGGATATAAATTGAAATTTGATATCATATTAATATGATATATTAAGTAATGGTAATATAAAAAATGAATATTAAATAAGATAAAAAAAATTAATGTCAAATAAGAATGAAGAGTAATTGATATCAGTTGTTCAATTTTGGTTCACAAAAGTTGGAAATTATAAGAGATTCATGAAATTGATATCATTAGAGCATAATATTAAAGAATCAGATTTAGTAAAAAAAGATATATCAATTATGAAAATTTTGATAAACATAATATGTTTGTATTTTTTACTATACTCTTTAGTTATATTTGATTTCATAATTCTTGAGATAAACATAAATGTAAAATGAAATAAATGTTTACCAATAAACACTAATCAAAATTGACAATATTAGACAAAGCACCAAAAAAGAATAAGAGATTTTTCTAAGCTTGGATCATCAATTATTCTTCTTTGAAGATTCTCCTATCTTGTTTGTTGAATTGACAATCATCTCTTAGTAGTATCCTTGAAGCCTTAACAATTCATTCTCCTTGTGATATTTTTGCTTTGTTCAAGTTTAAGCCACTATTTAGAATTATTGTTCATAAATGGTAACTACATCATAGCAAAAAAATCATTTTATTATTAGATATTATAGTATACTTTGGCAATTGAAGAAAGCTTAAATCAAAAGCACTTATGTTTAAGAACTTTGAAGTTTTACGATCGAACAACAAAAGAGATTGATTTTGTTTCATTTACCACTCTCATATGGATGCTACACCTAAAGATGAATTGATCATATCACTTCACTTACTTAGGAAAAAAGAGCATAATTGATTAGTAAAATTCAAAACAATGGAGGCTATATTTTAATTCATTACCTTGGTGTAAATGTAAAGTAATCAATTTCACACTTTTTGCAAGGTAGAGTTTACAATCCTCCTCATGCAATCCACTAAAACACCTTTTACATTAATGGTGCCACCAATTGTATTCCGTCTCAATCTTCCACCGTTTGTCATGAAAACTCCATTGTAATTGAATTTAAAAAAAAAATCATAAAATAGGTTAGGCTAAGAAGAGTGGGTTAAATAAAAAATACTAATACAAAATGGTTCATGATCTACAAATCAATATATATAATTTCGCAAACATAATTAGGTTTAATTGATTTCTGATCGATGAAATATTTCTTATACTTTTTAATCATATATTGATTATTTAATTGATTCATGCATTAATTAATATAATATGCTATATTTTTTAATTGATTTTTGATTAATCTAATAATATTTGTTTATGATTGATCTAATAATAATATTTTTTTACATTTTTTAATCATTTATGATAAGAAATTTTTTTATTGAAACAATTGAAATGTAATACTTAACATTTGAGAATGGAAATTGAAATCAAGTAGGTTTATATGTTTAGATCATGCATTAAATATTCAAATAAATGTAATAAATATTCAAATAACGTAATATTTGAAACGTATATTGAAATCATACTTTAATATATTTGTTATTATTTTAATCATTTAATTAAATAATTAACTTCCTTTTAATCAAATTGAATTAAGAAGGAATGAAGGATGAATTGTCACGTTATATTTCCTTATTTGGATAAACTCTGTGTGTGTATATATATATATATATAGATTAGTAAAAAATTGTAAGTTGAACATTTTGTTAGTCTAATTATGAAAAGTAAAGGAACAAGAAAAAATTATGAAAAAAGAAGAAGGACATTTTAGTAACATTAGTAAATAAACTTAGTAAGTGGAAGTGATAATGGATAAAAAGGGTGTGACAATAACCACTTGCCTTTATTTATTGTAAAACATATTTTCTATATTATAAAAAAAGATTTTTTTTTCAAAAGAAGCAAAATTCTAGCTTCTGGAGAAATATCTTTTTTTTTTTTATTTATAGTGATTATGCTTTTATTTAAAAAGCTTACCCAAACATATCAAAAACACAAATAAAAAAATTTATTAAAAAGATTTTTTACTATAAAAAGAGCTTATTTGGATGGGCTTCTAAAAAATGATCATTTTTAAAATGTTCTTTTTTAAAAGATCTTTTATAGAAATAAAAGATGCTTTACTTGTGGATGTAATAGTAATTTATATTTGGATGCAATATTAAAATATCTATATATATATTATCAAATACATTTTTTATGTTATAAAAAAATCTTATTTCAAAAGATAAAAATGATATTTTTTCAAAATATATTTTTTATTTTTTCTAGTAATTTCTGCTTTTACTTAAAAAAATTACCAAATATATAAAAAAACCCAAAATTTTTTTTTATTAACAAATATTTTTTTTATCAGAAAAAGTGCATTTAAACAAGCTAAAAACGCATTCAAATGAGCTCTTCCATGTCAACAATTTGCTTATCTTCCTTAATCCTTAAGAATTGTAATTTGCCATTATAATAAATGTTGAGTAAACAATAATTATCATTATTATTGATTAAAAATTATTCTTTTTCATTTTAAAAAATATTTTATTTTATTGTTATTTCCAACTCAATATTACATGAATAATTAGTAAAATAAAAAATATATTATTGTATGTATGAGAAATGTGTGAAACTAAAATGACCCAAGCAGATTGTATTATTGACTGGGTCAAAGACAGAGTTCAGATAACACGACACCAAATGACCTTTCAGTAACAAGCTGTAGCACACAAGGTATAGCCGTATCGGATATTACCAAGAAAAAAATTGTAGTAACCAAGATAGCCGTATGAAACGCACAACAACAATCTTCTGTCTTTCTGGGCTTACCTGGGAGACAAAGAAATGGGTTCTTTAGTTAATATTTATGTACAATAAAATTAAATAATAAATACATATCACATATTTTATTATCATTAAATGTGATAAAGGAGTAGAATTAGGATAAACCATATATCACATCTAATAATAATAAGGTATATTTAATATACAATCATTATATAACTTTGTTGTACACCAAATATTATTTGGATTCCTTGCACACCACCATACTCTTCAACTATTCAACTAACACCATACTCTTCAACTTAACAGTCATGGTTCCCCGGCATCCAATATTTAACTAACACCGTACTCTTAGAACTAATCGACGGTCCACGACAAGGGGCACAAAATGACAGTTTTTAAGCTTTGGACAGAGCTTACTTTTGGACAATTTTGATTTACAGAAGGATAAAAAGGACACTAATCTTTTGCTGATTTTATTATTATTTTTATGGAGCAATTAATTTTGGGAGATAATATATACGTATCCCTACGAAGCCGTGTACTTAACACGAAGTCCCCCTCATCATCCCCCATATTTAGAAGAGGGCTATTTGGCGAAAGAGCGTGAAGGAAAAAAAAAAAAACAAAACAAAAACAAAAAGAACACCACGCCAAACGGCTATTATTGACGTTACAAGGCTGGGGAAAACCAAAGAAAAGAGCCTCAAAGATCATCATAGGTTCTAAGGGGTTTTTGCCTGTTTGCAGATTTTATTTGCTGCAAATTATGGCCCCTTTTGGTAATAATGGGTTGACAATTGATGAGTATCCTTCTTCTAAGTGAAGGAAAAAAGAGAGTTCATAACCCACAAAACAAATTTGGATTTTGTGGGTTATTATTCCACCATGTCTGACGGGTATTATAATTCAAAGAAGACTGACGACGTCTGCGAGAATGTTTGTGGCCAGGTACGTTTCTTTTTTCCCCCAGTTGAGTTTTTGTTTGATGCTTAGCCTCTCTCTACTCAAAAATCTGTTCTTTTTCTTTGGTTTTCGTGGGGTATGTGGTTACTGGGTATCCTCGGTTGGGTTTTGTTCTCAATGCAAAATGGGAACTTGGGTTATATTCAGTTTTTTTTTTTTTTTGGTTTCCTTTTTAAATAAAAATTCTCTCCCGCTTTGTAGCCTGGGTTAAGTTTGCTCCTTTTCGCAATCCAATTTATTTTTGTTGATTTTTTTTGTTCAATGCTTCTTTTTTTTTTTTTTTTTGGTTGATGGGATTTCTCATTTGTGGATGGGTTTAAGAAGGGAATAATCTTCTTCTTTCCCCGAGTATATGTGTATCAAATGTCAAATATGCTAAATTTGTGTATTGTTTTCCGAATTTGAAGTGCATGTTTTCTATGTTGCATTTGATTAACGATATCCAATTTGAATGTTTGCTTCTTTCACCCGCTGTGTCGCTTGCTGGAGCTTATATATGTACTTTGTATATTATTAATTACGGTAGTTTTGAATTTTGCTCTGTTTTTATCAACCGTTTCGAATTCCATTTCCTAGATTTCCACCAATTCATATTTTCATTAGACGAAATAAGAATAACGCCAGGGTGTATTTTGAACTGTATTCATCTCGTATAATCTTATTACTTGTGAGGGATGGACTACTAGTGCTTTTTCCCTTTTGTTATGACTAACATGAAGGTAGAGTTGGTATATGGTGAAATTTTATTTCATAATTAGTAGTCAAGCATGTGAGATTTTTTATCACTAAATTTTCTGATTTACTTGTGAGGGATGAACTGCTATGGTAGTGCTTCATACTTTTTCTGATGTGCATGAAGGTAGAGAGTTGGTGTGTGCTGCAATTTTTACCATTATGAGCAGTCAAGTTTGTTAGCTGGTTGATCATTAAGTATCCATGCAGCTAATATATTGTTTGTTTCTCCGTCAGCAGGGAAGTCGCGTCGCATTAACCATGTCAAGGCTGAGGTGTATTTTGAGAGGATTTGACTTCAAGGTTTTCATATTTCTATTTGTGTTTGTCCCATTGAGCATCTTTGGTCTCTATTTGCACGGCCAGAAAATTACTTACTTTTTTAGACCACTGTGGGAGTCTCCTCCGAAGCCATTCCACGAAATCCCTCACTATTACCATGACAACATGACAATGGAATCTCTTTGCAAACTTCACGGATGGGGAATTCGGGAATCACCGAGGCGAGTATTTGATGCTGTTTTGTTTAACAATGAAGTCGACATGCTAACTATTCGATGGAAAGAATTGCATCCCTATGTTACACAGTATGTACTCCTTGAATCAAACTCAACATTTACAGGAGTTGTCAAACCATTGTATTTTGCAAGCAATAGGGATGAGTTCAAGTTTGTTGAGCCTCGGCTGACATATGGGATGATTGGAGGTAGATTTAAGAGGCAAGAAAATCCTTTTGTTGAAGAAGCTTATCAAAGAGTTGCTCTGGACCAGCTTCTGCGGATAGCAGGCATTGAAGATGACGATCTCGATAATGTCTGATGTAGATGAGATCCCAAGTGGCCACACAATTAATCTCTTGAGGTGGTGCGACGGCATCCCTCCAGTTCTTCATCTTCAGTTGAGGAACTACCTATACTCTTTGAGTTCTTTCTGGACAACGAAAGTTGGAGAGCATCAATCCACAGATACCAGTCTGGCAAGACTAGGTATGCACACTATAGACAGGGTGACTTGCTGTTGTCGGATGCTGGCTGGCATTGTAGCTTCTGTTTCCGCCATATCAGCGAATTCATATTTAAGATGAAAGCTTACAGTCATAATGATCGGGTGCGGTTCCTTCATTACTTGAACCCCGATTGGATTCAGAATGTGATATGCAAAGGGGCTGACTTATTTGACATGCTTCCTGAAGAATATACATTTAGGGAGATCATTGGGAAGATGGGACCTATTCCTCATTCTTATTCAGCAGTACATCTTCCAGCTTATTTGTTGAATAATGCAGAGAAATACAAGTTCTTGTTGCCTGGTAACTGCAGAAGAGAGAGTGGCTAACTGAATCTTATATGTTTCCTTTAATGTAACATAACACCAAAAGGAGCTCTATTGAATGATTTATAGTTATTCATGTAGGTCATTCTTTAGAGGATTTTCAGAAATGCCTGATGCAATTTTCAAAATTTGACAGAAGCCTCTGTATATCCAATTTCAAAAACTGGGTGCCTCTAACCAGCAAGTGCATGCGAGATTCTCAAACTGAGGAGTTCTTGAGGGAAATAGTCTTTTACACGGCCTTTGGGCCTGCTATTGTGCCTTCGTTTGGCATGCATAATCGTAGCATGACTCCCTTTTCAATTGGTTTCCGTGCAATTGTAAAGAATCTTTGGTGGGCATATTTGGTTTTCAGTTTGCTGAATCTGAAAATAAAAATCGAAAACTGAAAATAATCAAATCCTTTGTTTTTCACTTTTTTTTTTCTCTGTTGAATTTACATAGGTGGGTATATTACATGGGAGACCTTATTTATTGTGAGGGTCGAGATGAGTTCTCATGACCCTTGGATCAAAGTTAATGGATGAGATTAAATCATCAAATTAAGTGGTCACTGTGTCTTCCTTTCTTCTTTTCTTGCTCCTTCGTTCTCTCTGTCCCCCAAACCCAACAACAATAAACCTTACCACAACTCCCCAACTCCCTTCCTCATTCTCCACCGTCACCGGAGTAGTAGTTTCCATAGTTGATGCTGCCTCTCCCTCCGCGCCTCCTCCTCCGATGTCATCGTCTCCTACAACATCGGAGCTGGCCCCGACACCTAGAACGAGTTCGACTGGTGGCAGAAACAGTCTTTGATCGTGGCAAATCTGGAGTTCTTGAGGTTGACTTGTCCCCCCCCTCCAGCATGACTTCCTGAGGAATTTAGATCTTACGCATCCTTTTTCTCCCCCTTCTTTTTGGCCAATTGAAAAACATCCACTTTTCTTGGAGTGATTTGTGAAAACCAGTATTTTAAAGTTTAAACGCAATCTCAAACTTGAAAAAAAGAAAGTCAAAAACTAGTATTTTAATTAAATCTCGTTAGAGTAATACTATAAAATTGTTTAAGCGGCTGAATTCTTTATATTCCAATCATAAATCTTTCTGATAATGCAGTAGACTAATTCATTGAAAAAACGAACCTGTAGTTTCATGAAAAGCAATTGATATCATTGCGAAGCACAGATTAATTCTTGCTTGAAATAGGCAAAACTGGCAGGATGAGGAGAGAATAACTTGGTAGCGGCAGCGACATCATGATAAGAGTTTGGATAATGAAATAAATTAGGTCACATCACTACTTAAGTTGATGATCTAATCTCATCTATTAATTTTGATCCAAGGGCCATGAGAGCTTCCTATCATCTCACATTAGCAGAGGCCTCTCTCTCTCTCTCTCTCTCTCTCTCTCTCTCATACGTATATATACACCCAAGCTTTTCTAGTGAAAGTTTGGGCTTCTTCGTCTAATATAGAATTAGGAAGCTATTATGGAAAAGTTTTGACACGTGTTGAATTCTTCAATAAGAATTTGATATGCAATTCTTTTTTAAATCAAAATATCATATTAAGTTATTATAATATTTTATGGAATTCTTTTATTATGGTGTAATATGATCATAATTAATAAATGAAATCATCAAAATAATAAATAATTATAATTAGATAAATTATCGAAACATATCACATCATTTTCCTATGATTAATTTGACATATATTATTTTCCTGTGTCACTACACACACACATCCATGCAATACACTCAGTTAGTATGCTTCTTTTCTTTTGATTTATTGTTGTAATTATGAGCTCATATTTATTATGGTATGATGATTTTCTTTTTTGTTATCCATATGTTTAAGAGTTTTTAAATTTTTTTAATGATGTTTTCCTATTAATGTTATTCTTGTGTTTTATAACGATTGTTCTATATTTTGTAATTTAGTATGACATCATCATCTAAATCACTAGTTGGATTAAAATATTATCAATTGTTCCATATGTTGCTAGAATCTTGGTGAGAATTATTCATCCATTCTTTTGTTTAATTGTTTTGCTATATCAAATAATATATTTAATTCTCATTTTATTTGATGATAAGGTTATCAACAATATCCAATAAATATGAGTTTCTCACTCATAGTTTCATTTTATTCTAATATATATTACCTTTATTTAATTTATTCACTTTAATCTTTACTAGTTTTCATCGAATTAAACAATTAAGATCAATTATTTATTTCTTCTACTTTTTTATGTACAAAATTTTACACATGTAGTAACCGAATGGAATTTACTAAATGCATTCATTTGGAAAGAAAATATAGATACAAAAGTTTTAAAAAAGACAAAAAAAAATTTAATGCATTCACTTATTCTTTCAACGAACCACAACAAAAATAATGAATTAAACCAAAATGTTAAAATTCATTTCTCAATTTAAATCTTTGGGAGTTTCTTCGAAATGTAACTTTTAAAAATTATTCATTTTGCTTAATTCAATTTTACCATTCAAAATATTCTTAAAAATTGGCATTTTAAAAGTAATTATTTATATTTTAAAAATTAATTTTAACAGCTTCCATGATAGCCTACAATGTATATTTCTCCCCAATCTACCATAATAAATAAGGAAAGTTATTTCAAGATTTTATATATCAATTTTGCCTTTTCCTAGAAAAGATCTAAATTAAAACTACAGCTTTTATAAATTAAAAAAAAAATACCTATTATAATATAGAACTATTCTTGAAGATTTTTTTGCCAAATGTCTCTCAATCAAAAGAATCTTCAAAAAGAATAAAATAAAAAATACTATATTTTAAAAAACTAATTTCAATTTTTTAAATTCACATAAATATTTTCTTTAATAATTTTAATAGGTTATTTATGATAAATGATATCTAATTAATAGGACAACTAATGCTTAAATTTTGAATTAAGTAGTTAGAATCAATTACTTCATTTTTATATTTTTTATGTATAATTAATACCACAATTTTGAGCTAACCAATGAAAAATTCTCCTTACTAATAAAATTTTTATATTTATTTCTCTTTATATTTGTATTTCATTCTCATCATTCTAGAAATTAAATCAATTATTATTGATTTTATATTAAATTGAATTTTTTGAAATAACATTTATATGTTGTTCAATTCAATAATTATTATCAATTAAAATAACTTTTAAACATATAGATAATAAAATCTAAACAATTTAAATTTTTATTAATTATTTTTTAATTATATGTTACCCAAAAGATACATAACATAGTATTAACTTTAGAAAGTAATCAAATTTACTTATGATTAAAAAAAAAACTAATTTGATAACTCTAACAAATAATTGATTTGTGCAATGCAATAAACACACACACATACACATATATATTATCATATGAATAAATATTTATAATTTTGACTTTAAAAAATCTGATGATCCTATAAAAAATTTTGAATATAACATAGAAAGTATGAAAGAATAACATTAAAAGTATCATTTAGTAGTTAATATAGTAATCATTAAAAATCAGAGAGAGAAGTATTTAAGAAGTAAAGTAAAAAAAATTCACATATTAATTTTTAAGTCATATTCTAATCTATTAATATCTATATATTCTAGAGAACCATATATTTTAAATTGTATTAATATCTATGTTATGTTTTGCTCCAAGTTACTAAAAAAATTACATTTGTCCTTTGCATTTTTCTTCTAGTTTTGTTTAAATGATTCTGTGAATCATTTCGATCTTGAATCAAATTTTACTAATAATCATCCTTGTTTGTAAGAATGATGAATGAGCAATTGATAATCTTTAAGATAATGTAAATGGAATTCATAACATTTTTTTAAAAAATAATAATTGCAATTGTTTCATTATGTTCATTGTATAGAAAGACAATTACAATGTCAATACAAATTATTTGTGTTAGAAATAATACAAACAACTAAATCTAAAAGGCTAAAGATACATTATTATTCCAAAGAGTTTCCTAATAAAGAAAACTATTTAGAATAAAATAAAAAATTACTTCTAATTGACAACCATCATTCTGAAGAATCCAAATAGAAGTTTATTCCTTCACTTATTGAATTTTGAATGACCTATGTTATCACTTGTGAGACAATGTAAGGTAACGTTTATGTGAAACAAATAAAGATTCAAGTGCATAAGTTAAAGCGAGGTAATATATATTAGAACAAAATGTAACTACTATTGGGGAGGAGGTGGTGAGAGGACTCATAACAACTACTATATCTCTGGAAAAAAAAGAGGTTAGTTTCATTAAAACTTAGAAAGTGAATCATCACCTGGACCCCTTAATGGGACAACAACAAGAATGCATATAATCATAATAATAAAAACAAAACTCTAAAACTTTTCATATTTACATACATATTAATTTAAAATCATAAATTTCTCTAAATCATAATAACCTATAATAAGAAACAAGGATTTCTGGTTATGCATAATATATGTGGCATAACAATATAATTATCTGGTTATGCATAATAAATATGACAACAATATAATCTCCATTATATATAATAAATATGATATAACAATATAATCTTTGGTTATGCATAATAAATATGACATAAGAAATTATCTAATCTCTATGGTGTAATACCTGGTATACAATGTTCTTAGAGTTCTGTCCAACTCTAGTGTTCCCCAGACCCATCCGTGTAGGAAAGGCCTGGATTTTTGAAACCATGTTGCAAGGAAGTTTAGAATTATGAAAGTTTGTTGTTGAATAAGTGAGCCTTCTGTGATTTTGCCTCATAGGTTGCTGCAACAGTGAAGGTATGACCAGGCTCATTGAGCAATATTTACTCACTTGGTGACACCCCGATGACAACACAGTATCAAAACGACATAGTTTTACTAAATAAACCCCAACCCCATTATATACCCTTCCTCTTCGGGTTTCTCATCCAAGCGAAGCCTTCCATCCTAAACCCTCATTTTCTCTCTTTCTCTCAAATATACTCCAATCCATCATCCCCAAGCTTCAAAGATATGTGCTATTGCTAGATTATGTTAATTTCCTCTCCATTCTTTCATGATCTAGGGTTGGGCTTTGTTATTCTCATTGTTGTTAAGGGGTGTCCCTTAATGTTGTTAGAGTTTATCTCCAGGAACCTAGGAGCACCCATATATTTTTTATGAGTTTTGTTGCTTCAATGGCAGAATATTGGTGCCATCTCTACTCTTGGAGCTCTTGTGGTGTTGGTATTTCATAGTCTACCTCTCCAGGTGAGTGTTTTGATCTCATGACCTTATTTTAGTCATTATATTCTTATTTTCTAGCATTATCGAGTATTTAGAGATTTGAAGATTGAATTTCCACATGATATGTTTCTATATAAAAATGCACAATAGCTAGAAATGCTTCCTTGAAAGTATGCATGAAAATCTATGATTTTAGAAAATGCATGGAACCATAATTGCTATATGAATATTCTACATGATTGAACTGGCAACCTTAGATTTGATTACAATGTTGGATTTTGATTGCATTAATGAAAAGTAAACATGAAGTTTATGTTTATTTATGAAACTGAAAAATGTTGAACCTAATAGATTATAGAACCCCCTTCATGGATTCAATCTGATTTTAGATTAGGGAGTACGGAGAGGAACAAAGCTATGAGTTAATGAAATTATTCTATTAACCTTGGTATACTAAGGCTGCGAGGGCATTTATCCACCGTTAAATAGTAAGAGGGATGCGGTTCAAGACCGTTATATCTCATTCAGGACTCTTATTTGAGATGGATTGAGCACCCACCCTTCAATTTATGGATAATTGCTCTTTTAGTAATTCTTGAGAAAATAAAGATGATTTTACATTTACCGCAAATGTATGATTGTATAGTTATTATAAAATTTAAATAGAAATGATTTATGAGTATTGCATTATTATTTATATATTTTCCTTCTTGTCCCATGTACGGTGATGAGTGGGATCCACTCAAGAGTTTTATGATAAAATTGACCATTTTTCCCTTTTCCTCACAAATATAGGTGTTGCCTTGGATCCTCCACCTCCACCTCTCTCAGGAGTTATTTCCAACTTGGGCAGCTTCACTTTGCCATGAAGTGTCATATCTTTGGATAGAGAGTGCTCCAAGTGATGGTGCAGGCAAGGCCCTGGACTACATACATGCATGATTTTGCTTTTAATAAATCATGATATTGATTTGTAATTAAAAGTATTTAGTTTCATGATTCTCTTATGAATGAGCAACTCGGCATATTTTGTATTTTGGTTTAGTTTCATTGATGATATATGGAATGAGTTATTCAAGATTTATTAGCATTAGTATGCTTTGGAAATTTGCAAATAGTATGGATTACTTAAAAATGATTTTTATAAATAAAATATGCATATAGTATAACTCAACGGTCATGAGGCTTATATGGGATGAGATTCCTTACGTGCCAGTCACGATCCAAGTGAGGTCGTGACATATGGGTTCTCTCAAGGACTAAATTGGACACCTAACTAGGTTCCATCTCGATATCTTCTAGGGTGAGATTGTCCTTCAAAACATCTTGGTACCAAAGTTAACGATCACTTACAATCATTAACTCATCTTCGTTCTCTATAGTTACCGTCTAGTCTTTAATTCACAAAACTAAGTATCTTCTAAATCTCTATACTTGGCTTTACTCTTAGTTGAAAGCTCTATCATATAAATATTCTATTCTTGAAATCATTATGGTAGACATAGAATTTCTAAATATAATCACATTCATAACCAAGCTCTTAATGAAAAAATCATTTTTAGTAACAATGGTCCCATGAGTTTCTTAAAACATATTTCATACTCTGAAAATCATAATTTTCATAAACTTGACAAAATCCACAATAATCTATAATCTCTTTGAAATCATCTCTAAATCATGCATTTATGTGACAATCTGAAGAAAATATCTCTAATTATCAACATATAGATCATAGATTCATCACTTGGAGGAAGGAAGGAATGGGATCAACATTGACTGGCCTCCATGGAGTGGATGGCACCAACGTCATAATAACCATAAAACTCATGAATAGTCTATGGGTAGCTCTAGATAACTCTAAACTAACTCTAATAATATTGGGGAGCACCACTCGACAACAATGAGAGAACAACAACCCAAACACTAGAACATGGAAGAATAGAGAGATAGATGACATAATCTAACAACATATACTCACCTTAAAGCTTGGAGGAGGCGATTTGAGTACGGTTGAGAATGAAGGGTGGAAATGGTGTTTGGGGGCAAGGGTTTCGATGAATAAGGTAAGAATCCAAGTAGAGGGGTTTAAACGGTGGGGGCATCACTTATCAAAACCGTGTGTTTCGTCATTGTTCACGTAGCGGGGCACCGCTATAGCGGTCGAAGCGCCTCAGCGCCTCCCGCATACAACATAGGATCGCTATAGGGGTCCTAAACCACTATAACTGTTGGCAAAGTGCCCAAACTCTACTAACCAAACCCCCCCCTTATTGCTATGCGTCAGGACAACTATAGTGGTGATAGCAACATCAGATTATACTCTTTTGGGTCTTTCATGCATCTAGGGTCTTCTCAACACGGGTGGGTTTTGGGGGACTCTAAGGCCATACTAGGCTTGCCTATGAACACATACTCGAGGCATTACAAAGAGTAACACCCAGATTAATGAAAGAGAAACCAACACAACAGCCACCACTAGATCCACAAATTGAAGGATGGAGAGGTTCCAATGAGGTTTTGATTGTCGTCAGGGACGATTCCAACAACGAAAATGAATGGAAATTAACGTGCTCTGGCCTTTAGTCTCCCTCGTCGGAGGCCTTCGATGGTGGCAATGGCGGAGTTATGGTGGAGAGACCATGTACATCAATTTTGTGAGTGGCCTATGAAAAACATTATTATTGTTATTTAGAAATTGGTGGTCTAGTCCAACATTAAATGCATTCAGTGCCTTGGCTCCAAATACTCATGGCCTTGTTTTCTTCCCTCACCTCGTCAACTTAATGTCTCCTTCTTCATGCTCTGAGTTCAGTGTGAGACTGACGAAGAAGGAAAAAAGGTCATAAGAGATGGAGTAGGTGGATAGGGAATGGAAAATAAAAGGTTAAGGACAAATTCTATGTAACTATTTGTATTTGAGCTTTAGTTTAAGTATATGTGTGCTTGAGAAATTATTTGACACATGAAAGTAAGGGAAGAAAAAGGTTTAATGGAAAAGGGTGATTGAGGAAGAGGGTGAGGGTAAAAATGTTATTTCATCATTCTTTTCATTAAGATACTTCTCATCACCACGTGCTACCAAACACGGTTGGTATCACTTAAGAAGCCACCTTCTTTCAATTCATTTGTAACATGAACTTATCTTATGATAATTAAAAGTTACCTATTTAATAATATATAACAAATAAATTAACAATAAATTCTTTCCTAGTCAACAACTTGCTTTTCACTAGTGATATCAAATAATGAACCTGAGCCCATCCCATATCAAATGAATACTAGAATATCTTAATTAGATGAGCAATACTTATCAAAGTAATTGACACATGCACATTAATAGTTTCCCTAAATAAAGTAAACATGGAAAAGTCCAAGGATTGAATCCTAGGCTCTTTTTTGGGACATGTTACCTTGGTCCATCATGTCTTTTGGACCATATCATGGTCCATCATTTTGAACCATTAGATGAGGTTTAATGAGAATCCCACGGTGTAAAAAGTTTTGGTTAAAATTATAAACGGAACCCACTCTTACATTTTTATCTAATTGCAACGCGGTTCCTTCTTGAAAAAATTACCTGTGAACCCTTCTCTTGCTTTCCCTCTTATATATGCTTTTCCGGCATATCTCCATATGTCCCTCTTTTGCCCGTAGTGGCCAGCCCCATATGTGCAGTGCATCATGCCAGGTGGTGGTCCTTGCAAGAAAATGGTCTAGCTTGGGACCTTTGAAATGATGAAGGAGGCCGCCATCGAGTATGACAGGGCGGTAGCTGAATCTCAAGGACCCAATGCCGTCACCAATTTCCAGGCAACTTCTTCGATGGCGAGATCACAACAGTTGATGAAGTGGCATTTTGTTTTCAATGTGGTGGTGCTTTCTCTGCATCCGTTTTGCTTACGGAGAGACCTACACCGTTCGATGATCTTGTTACGGCGATATGGACTCATTCCGTTCAACATCGTTGCGTTAAGTTTGCAAGACGTTAGCATCATTTTTGCAAAGCATAACCCATCGTGTTTGTTCACCCTTTCGCTTGTAGTAGCACTTGGCCTTGTTCTTGTTTGGTTGCTTGTTGAAAGCTTTGGGAGTGGCAACGATCATGCAGCGTTTCTTTGACATGTGCGGGAAGGAACGTGATAGGAGAAAAGTTGATAGAGATAAGATTAGTTGAGTAACAAACTCCTTAAGTTCAATTAGTCCAGATAATTCTATTAGTTCAATTTGGTTTTGTTAATAAGAATAAGTCAATTAGTATTATGTATCAGAGATTAGCTTAGTCTATATAAACTCATGTATTGTGTTCATAATTCATTCAAGTGAAAATACACAGGAGTTATTCACTAACACATAATTGAGTTCTCTCTAAAGCTCTCTCTCCAACCTTCTTCTTTTTCATCTTAATCTCTAATACCTTAAGAACAAAGTGAGATGGAGAAAGATGAGATTCTAGGACTAATTTGCAATATATAACTTTTTTCTCACTTAAGTGGTCAGGGTTAGTTTGCAATTAAAATGTAGGACCATGATATGGTTCAAAACATATGAGAGACCACCTTAAAATGACCCTCTTTTTCTCATGTTCTTGATTGAAGTCCTTGAAATTCTGAGGTTATAAAGTATTGTGGCGGACCATGGAAAAGGAAAATGGTGTTCTATGCAATCTTAAGTTATTTAACTACTATATTATATGTTCATAATGTTCACATAAAACCACTCAAATAAAAAGTACAAAATAGCTAAGAATCAAGTATAGCATTTTGGATCTCATTACTAAAGATCTATTTACCCCTTCCATGGCTTCGATATATAATGAGTCTACAATGTTTAGATTGGCCATAGAAACAACACATACACCGCCAAAAACTATTTCACACAAATACCGCCCACATGAAGAACGCCTGAACTCCACAAGAACACCCAAATACGCCTAAATGGCTTCATGAGTGACAAAAATTGCTGAAGTTCAGGAACCAGACACAATCAGTGCTTTTTCTGCTTGCAGGCATGAAGTGAAAAACCTAAGCTTCATATCCTATATCTGAAGCATCCAAGAGTAGAAAAACTACTGCATCTGAAGAGGCCTACAGGCATTAGCACCCTTATCAAAAAGCACCTCATAGTCTGTCCACCCAGTCAAAGATACTGTCTTGAGAACAAAAATTCAAATTCTGCATCAAAAGTGAGAATCATAGAGCACGTTAGTAAATTTAAAAGCTCAAAATATAAGGTAGAGGTAGCAAGGGTAATTGGATGCTTACTGAGAGATCAAAATCTGGAGGAGTACCCAATTCCAGGTATCCAGGATAGAAATTCCGCATGATAAATTATCATTTCCCACCATTTCGTCCACATTGGAAGCAAAGCCATTGACAGTGGTGGAATCCGGTCCAGAATTATTTAAAAGAGCAGAAGAATCCAATATTTCCTTGCACAATAAGATGTCATCCAAGCCATCAAAATCAAAGTTTTCCACAGCCTGGGATTCTCCAGCCAACCATGCAGGGTCACCAGCATTGTCCTGATCCTGAAGATTGGGCTTTGTGGAATGTGATTCTCCAGGGATAGGTTTGGCATCCTAATTCATAAAAAATTAAATTTTAGGAAAAGATGTAGGCACAGTTCAGAAAAATAGAGAGTAAATCTGTTACATTAGCTGTATTCTCTACTTAACTGATTTTTCAAGTAGAGTCTATCAAATTATGCGGAGAACTGGAAGTTTAAGTACATGTGGATCATTAAATTTTATGCTTGCTTGTTAGAGGGGTAACATATTAGACTCGGCTTCTATTTTCATTAGATATTTTCATTTTTACAAGATGATTGAACTAAGTTATATTATCTTGTTCAACCATATGCATAATATATAGCTGCCTACCTGGGCAAGTGACAGTACAGTTTCATCAATATTATCATCACAGTCAAGACACTCTCCTGCCCGAGGTGGATTGGGGGGTTTGGTTTCGAAGTCCTGGACTAGTTCGCAATGCCATATTGTCAGAATCTTCAGCCACTGGCTTCTCCTCTTTTTCTCAGTCTTCTTTTGCTGTTGATAAAATATTTTGAAACCACATATTCACCATCCTTCTCATCTTCATCGGTCCCTAGATGGTATTGATGCATAACCCAACTGGATTTTTCAGCCTTGGACCCTTTCTTAGATCTTATATAAAGAACCATGATTTTCTTAAAGCCCTTATGTACTCCACCCTCTATTATAGCTTTGGTATTCCCAGTCTTGTGCCATCGCACATGCTCTTCAGTAAACCTTGTTGATGATGAATCTTGCGACGCTTTGTTGACCAGTAGTATATGCTTTGATTGTTTTGTGAAAGAAATGAATGGTGCTCCCATCTTTTTTGGCACCTGAAACAAATGGACAGTTATAATTCAATTGGAGACAGTTCCAGGTAAAAGATTCAGTGGAAGTCCAGCAACAAACTCAATCTACAAAACATGTAGAGTCAATTATGAGATAATCATAAAAGGAACCACTTTACTAAGTTTGACAATCATAGAAAGCTCCCTTCTCTTAACCCCCATCAGAAAACGGCAAAAGTGAGATGTAATGTATTTTTAAACATGGCTGTAAAGTGGGGAAATAGAAGTCTTGTTTGTAAGGCCAAGAATGTCTGTTAAGAGCTGCTTGAGATTTGACAAAACCTATGCTCTAACTCATAATATGCTGGACCATATTGGCTCCTTTATTCTTTGGTAGGGATAAATACAGAACAAAAGCAATAGGTGCCAAGGCACAGAAAGCAGTCTAATATTACATTGACATGTCATCCATGGCTTTTACATGTAATAAAGTGTTTATGTAGTAACATAATCACTTTATTTTACTGGTTCATCAGTCATTTAAGTATAAAAGGAGATAATATTTAACTATGTGAAAGTAAAAAGTCAGAGAACCCTCACCTGGAAGATTTTCTGGATGTGTGTAGCAAATACCTTGGTCTCCTTCCAATGTTGGGATGAATTCGTTAATAAACATGTGCGGCTCTTTGTTTCCAATGCCACATTTTCCTGCTAAATGTTCTAAGAGTTCTACATCAGAAGGATCAAACTTTACACCAACAGGAAGTCCAGGCCACTCGGCAGAAACCTACACAAGAAAAGAAAAATTCCTAATGAAACATCTGCAATCATTCAAACCCATGCTAAACTTTTTCAAGAATATAATAAAATAATACTAGTATGAAGGTAAAGTTTTGAATTCTTCCACACACAACATCAAAACTTGAATTAACTGTTTGCCATATGATAAAAAGAAATGTTGGGTGAACGAACTGGAGCATAAACAAACTCCAAATTATCATGAAGAGCTCGACTATAAGAGCAGAGTCCATTGCATCTAATTTTGCTCTATTTTGGAGCATGTGACTTTCAATAACAATTATGAAATGATAATGATTATTATGCAGAATTATAACATACATCACTATTATCAATATGATAATGACAATTTGGACATTCAGATATGCTCCACAGTCCTTGATTTGATCAGCTGAAGACAGAGTAGTGTTTTTCACTTTCTTAGCAAAGCCTCCTATGTCAATAAGCCAGCTCCTGCAGAACAAAATGACAAATATGCTTTCAGGTCATTATTATTCCATTAAAAGAAGAAGTGATTAGCAACAGAACTTTTAATTCATAGTTACATTTAGTTAAAAAAAATGTTGGTGGCTAAACAATACAAAATTAAATGCCAAGAGACGAAACTCCAAGCAGGCCTAGAAGTTGGCTGTTGAGGACCCATTAATTACCATATCAGTGATGACAACATAAACCATTAATCGACCAAAAGTTCAAGGGAACTACTCACAGAACTAGTGCACTGGTGTATAAATGAAACTAGAATTCCTTAGATATCTTTAATGAAAGTGACAATTCAGCTTCCTTTCCTAAAAACAAAAAACTCTGTATATTTAGTAACATCAATGGCATATTCTGCGAGGTGCAACCAAGGAAAAGAAAGTAGAAACGAGTTCAAATGAAAGAAAAGACATGCAAAAGAGACAAAAATAAGAGGGAATTTTGGGAACACAACTCCATGCATTGCAAAGATTCTGGATAACTAAGTGTAGTAAACTCTAAAGGCTCTATGGTAGCAGCAACACAGGCTACTACCACTGAAATTGTACATGCATGGTATGGCAAGGTGTAAATGACTAGTGTTAAGTAGTATACTTGTAGTGAAATTATGTAAAGTCTTCTTACTATAAAAAAATCAACATCCCCTTATATATAATATCACCAGGCAGAAATCCTGTTCCTTCAAAAGGGCAAATATCATCTATTGCCTGTAACTTATCTCCCACATAATGACATTTTTCACTCTTCAAAGTCCCTCCAGAAACTTCTGTTGCCTACTGCATTTTTTCAGGGCAGCAAAAAGATGCATATAAACCCAAAGCACAAAATGTAACTTTCATTTATGGAACATATCATATGGTGACTGACACTGTCAGTGTCATGCAAACTGATTCATTAGTCAAGTCAAGGTTTTTGTTCACCGCCACTTCAGGCAACCCCGATGTTTCCGTTTAACATAAGCGTGTATGTATTTGCCTATTTGGTACGAGGGTATGAATAATGGTAAAATTTAACGCACAGACCTCATCAAAATTTCACCTCAATTTTTACCCTCATACCAAACACACCTCTAAAGTTATTTACGAAACTCCAGCAAGATATGCCTTCACTGTTACCTCACATGATCAGTTCCCTACCTCAAATGGTCGTATTCCAATCTTCCAAAAAAAAAAAAAAAAGACATTCCCTAAACCCGCAAACGTACATTCCAAATACAGAAAAAAAAAATCCTAAACAAACTGTCCATATACGTCATAGGCGACACACCAAAAAGCCAAAAAGACTCAAAACATGTCACACCCTACGCTGCACATCATTACCTTCCCAAAACTCAAACAGGTCCATGTCGTCCCCAAAAGAGAAATACCCATTAAATACCACAAAAGGAATGCCACCCACAATCCCGATTAAACAAGAAGACACAATCCAGAAAAGGGCTATTGAAAAAGGAGGAACTTTAAAAAAATAAATAAATAAATAAAACCTAAGGAACAAAACGTGTCTTTCCAACTCCAGAAAAAGGAGAGTTTGGTTTGGAGTGCCGGTCATAGCTGACTCTAAGCTCACCTAGCCATTGTATCGAAGAAGTGCAAGACGATGCCAAAAGACGCATTCGAGAACAGGGTGTGAGGAAGAAGCAGACCAGTTCAGCTTATTTCAGGTTCGACAATGTTTTCCCGTTTAGGAGGAGTGAGACAAGGACAGCGAGCGTGTTGAGTGAGCGGGAAATTCTACTGTGGGCGTTTAGATGGAAGAGGCTCGGTGTCCGAACCTGTGCTTCGTGGTTGCGGCGTCACTCACTGGGACCGAGGTACGGCTGAACGAGGCTGTGGCTTTCGGGGCCCACAGTTGACCGAAGCGAAAACCGAGCCTGTTGGTTCGGATTTGGGACGGAAGGTGGGAGCTTCGAAAACCGTGTAAGTGCCTGTGTTGCAGCCTTGCTCCACAAGCCAAAGATGTTAACGTTATTAAGATTCCTGCATTGTCCGTTTTACCCCTATCATTCTACATGATGGGTCAAATGTTCGAACACTTCCACTTTGGTTTTACTTTACCACTATTAAATAATCCCGTGTTATTATTATGAGAACAAAGCAACTAATTTTTTATTTATATAATTAAATCAATTTAAATATTGTAATGGGTATAAATATTTTGTTAAAATTAAAAAAATATTACCTTGATAAAAGACAAAAATATTAAGGTAATATATAATTTATCATTTCTTTGCATTTATAGACATAAACCTATTAATACAAGGAAAATCAACCAAATCTTTATTTTATAACTAGTTAATAAGGAAATATTTAGCTAGTGTTGGCAACTAAAATATTGTCATGTATTAGACTTATTTAAATATCTACATCTACATCTACATACAATTGTAAAAGATAATTAATAGCAATATCCATAAGGCAACACTTAATTAGCATTCATTTAGCAAATTTTTTTGGGTCACAGTGAAATTTTTTTTCACACATTCATCTAATTATATTATACTTTCAATTCCTATTACTTGAAAAGTCATACAAAAGAAAAGATTTGATTAGATAAAGTTAAAACTCTTTTACATGTTCAGTATATTAAAATTAAACTATTATTTTCAGCAAATGATATAATTCTATTGGGTCAAATATCCTATGATACTTTGATTAAGCTTTTGTCATAAGTTTTTTAAAATTCAAAATAATTTAAATAAAGGAGCTTTTTTTATAAGCTTTTTAGTATCATGCTCATAGTAGTTTATAAAAATAACTGCAGCTACAACAATTAGTTTTATCTAATCTATATTTATACTTATATCTTATAATAAAGTAGTTTCCTATTTACAATTCATTACACTGTTTGGGAACAATGCTTTATTATTATTATTATTATTATTATTATTATTATTAGTACTACTACTACTTTTTTACTTCTGCTTATTAATGTACAGTCACATATCATGATTTTTTTTCTTTTACAATATATAATTAATATAATAAAATAATATTATTAACATATAATAAATATTTATATCAAATAAATAATAATTAATATTTACAAATAAATAACTTATGATAAATAATATTAGCAATTAAATAAAGTTCATAAAATGAAATTATATGTAATAAAACTAAAAAATTTAAAAGTTATTAATTTATATGCTTTATTTTTAATTTCACTTATTATAATGAAAAGTATAAATAAAAGCTATTAAAATGTATAAAAGAAAAATGTTATTGTAACATCCATTTTTCATAAAATAATTTCTCTAACAGTAGTATCAATTTTTATGTCTAACTTAAATATTTTATTTATCTTACTGATAATTTTAAATCAATACATATTTTAAAGAACATATCAAAAAGTTAAAATATAGGTATTAATTGTTTAAAGTAAGACTATAAATACTTTTACTTCTACTTATTAATGTATAGTCACGAATCATGATTCTCTTTTTCATTTCTTTCTTTTTACATATATATATATATATATATATATATATATATATATATATATATATATATATATATATATATATATATATATATATATATATCATAATATAGTAATATAATAGTATTAACATATGATAAATATAATAATTAATTCTTGAGAAGAAATAATTTATGATTAATAATATTAACAATTAAACAATGATCATAAATTGCAATTACATGTAATAAAACTAAAAATTTTAAAATTTATTACTTTATATGCTTCATTTTTAATTTCACATATTATAATAAAAATTACAAATAAAAGCTATTAAAATGTATAAAACAAAAGAAAATGTTATTGTAACACTCCCTTTTTTATAAAATAATTTATCTAACAATAGTATTAGTTTATGTGTCTAACTTAAATATTTTATTTATCTTACTTGATAATTTTAAATCAATATCTTTTTTAAAGTGCATATCAAAAAATTAAAATACAGCTACTAATTGTTTAAAGTAAGATTATAAATATTTTACTTCTAGTTATTAATGTACAGTCACATATCATTTTTTTTTTCGTTTCTTTCTTTTTACAATATATATATTACAATACAATATAGTAATATAATATTATTAGCATATAATAAATATAATAATTAATTCTTGAAAATAAATAATTTATGATAAATAATATTAACAATTAAACAATGGTCGTAAAATGCAATTATATGTAAGAAAACTAAAAATTTTAAAAGTTATTACTTCATATGCTTTATTTTTAATATCACATATTATAATAAAAAGTACAAATAAAAGCTATTATAATGTATAAAACAAAAGAAAATGTTATTGTAACATCCCTTTTTCATAAAATAATTTGTCTAACAGTAGCATTAATCTTTGTATCCAACTTAAATATTTTATTTGTCATACTTGATAATTTTAAATCAATATCTATTTTAAAGAACATATCAAAAAGTTAAAATACAAGCACTAATTGTTTAAAGTAAGACTATAAATTAGTAGGAATAAGTTCAAAATATATTATACTAAGTTAGAAATAATTATTATTAGGTAAATATTATATTAAGCATTAACAATTAGGTGTATAATTTTATACTAAAAAAATAAAAAAGGGTAATAAAGAAAACATAAAAGTAAAAGCAAAAAAAAAGAGAAGAAAATGCCTAGAACTATCCAAGCGATGCTTAAATGTACCGTCAATCTCATAACTAACCCAAATCAACTATAAAAGGGGAAAGGGAGACTTGTTGTAAATGTAAAACAAAGAAGGGTGAAAGTGAAAAAATGGTGTAGTATGTTGGTGTCAGAGTGAGTGGCATGAAAAAATAGGAAACGAGAGGAAAGAGAAGCAAAAAGAAAGAGAAAAGAGAGAGGGGGGGAAGAAGCATGAATTTATATTATATGATTATTAAAGAAAGTCCAGTGTTCATATATCATTTTAGGGGTAAAAAATGAATTTATTTTCATGAGAAATAAAACAATGGCTATATCTATTAATTATTATTACTTTACATACTATCTTTTTATATTAAAGATGTTCACTATTATAGCTAAGTTCTTGATATGATTGCTACATATGAATTTAGAAGTGAAACTATGCCATGAATATGAGTTTACAAAGTATGCCAAGTTTAAAAGTATTATGAACCTTGGAGTAAATCATGAAAAATATGTTTTATAAAACCATGGGACCATGATTGAATTGTTGTATGCCATAAAAACATTTTATATGCTTATGAAAAGATTTATTGTAAAAGATGTGATTTAGCAAATTGTCAAACATGAAATATGGATTGATAATATTGTCATGTTTTCAAGACTTTGAAATTCCTGATTATGCTTTCAAAACCTCAAGTTATGTTTTATTAAAAAAAATGTTAAGCAAAGTACGATTTATCTTCATCAACAGATATATTATTATGATTTTAGAATTTTCATGTTCATGAAATCACATTGTCTTGAATTAGGATTTTAGAATTTCAGCTTTATGTTATTAAAAGATTTGAATCTAGTATGATTCATAACAATTGTTAAATACATACTCTGGGCCTCTAAAATCACTATGTCTACAAGCTAGTGATCCCTTGGGTATGATTTCATAACCATAATATCCTGAAATGAGATTGTTAGAATGATATGAATTCGAAGTTTCAGAGTTTTCAAATTTATTTAGTTTATTAGCAAATTAGTTTTAGAGATAAATATAAGAAACAGAAAGTGAGTTAACGGCTATAAGATTGTTAGTCTTAGTACCAAGTTATCCTCTAGAGGACAATTTCATCCTTTAAAGTATTCAGAGAATGAAACCTAGTTAAGTGTCCACCCTATGGGACCTTGTTAAGTTCCTTTTAGAGTTCAGAGATCAAAGTTATTATTATTATGTATAGACTTATCATATTCAAGAGATCCTTGTTTCTCTAGTAATTACCACACTATGTATTTAGAAATATTTTCGTATGTAATTATTCATGTAGATATTAAAATGATTTTTTTGGATGCATGTATATTATATCTATCATGTTAATTGTCCCATGTAGGTGGTGGGTAAGAATCTACTACTAAGTCCAACGACTCACCCTTCTTTCCTCCTTCAGGTTCATATCCAGTTAGCGCTCGTCACAGTTCTAGTAGATAATACTTGTTTCGTGGTGAGCTTTACTTTGCAATGAGGCTTAGTTTAGGGTTATGTTAGATTAAAGTGTTTCAATAGTTGTGCCAGGAAGGATCGAACCATGCATTCTATCAGATTATGTATTTAAATTTTTGAATTTATGAATTATCCTAGATGTATTCAATTCTGTATTTGAACTAACTTATATTTTATGACTATGTTTATATGATGAACTAGCTTATGTCACTATGTTTTGTTGAGGAACAAGTTAAGTTGACAAAATTGATTTTATGATTAGCAATGGTAATGGGTTTCGGTTTTACGAATTTATGATAACTTCATAGAAAATTTTTCATGATTTTTTTTAATTATGTTTTGAGAATAAAAATCACGATAAACCATGCATTTAGTAAGTCACGTTACCCAGGAGGCTTACATGGGGATCTAGTCCTTTCACATGTCGATCACATTCCTGAAATCAATCGTGACACTCCTCAGGCTGTCACTCCTCTAGGCCATCGTGAAGCTTCCAGCCACCACAAGCTCACTTACTTGCCATCACGTCTCGGAGCAAATCAGATCATACGCTTTCGTTTTAGAGATCAGGAAGCTCTTGTGAGAATCTTGTAATAACTGGCAGCACAACCAAATACATTCCTGATGGCTATGAAGAAGGAGAAGAAGGCATTGATGGTGCTAGTTTTCCTATGGTCGATAGTGGCTAGGTCACCAAGGAAGGTGTAGCAAGGGCTTGGAGCATGTTGAGAATCCAAAAACCAGTGATGAAGATGGTAATGATGTATCCGATGGTTTTGGGGGCCTAAGTGGTGGAGGCAGTGATTTAGGGTGTCAAAACAGGTTAAACAGTTTCCTGCAAAAAATAGGTGGGTTGAGCCTAAAAAATTTTATCCGTTTAGTGAAAACCCATTTACAACCCGCTCGCTTAATCGAGGTTTGCAGCGGCAGGCGAGAGGTAAACGAGGGCCAGTTTACATTTTTTTATAGCATGTAGTTTAGTGAAGTTGGAAGGTTACAACTACTAGCCCATTTGAAGGCCCAAATTCACAAAGGCACAAACCAATGCCAAAAAAAAAAAGGTCATTTCAATTTAACCCTTTTCTATCCCTAACAAAAAAAAATTATCAAACAACACACATAAAAAAAGAAAGACCAGCACAAATGCACAATTTGTAAATAAATAACAATTGCAAATTGCAAGAAAATGACAACACACTCTAAACCCTAAACAAAGAAGAGAAATTGTAAAAGTGAAAACTGAGAAAGAGTTCCTGAGATAGGGTTAACGGCAGGTGTAGCTGCCATCTTCTCTACTTGTCAGATTGTCACGTAATTATCAAGATAGCAGTAATGTCCATCGTGCGTTGGGATCTACATCACCTGGACGCCTTGTTTCCTTCATTGTGATCCCGCTACATTTGCAGCCATTGTGCCCGCCATGTCGTGCGTACTTCCTTATGCTCCCATTCTCTCCTCCTTTCCCTTATGTTTCTCGAGTAGCACCACCCTTCACCTCACCTTCTTCTTCTCTTCCTCCTCAATGATCCCCGTCAACCACTTGTATTTCATGTGAAATCTGTTCTTGTCCACTCCCTTGATCTTCGCCATCCATGTGTACCTCTAATCTCCAACATTGCCACTAATAAACGATCAAGGATAAGCCAATCAAATCAGTACTCTAACTCAGCAATTTGGACTGACGGGCTTTGCAGGAACAATTTTGTCCCAAGCTACCTCTTGACTCAATGTTGAACTTGCAGAAGTCCAGCGATAATGGAGCAACCAAATCGGCGACAATGTCAAAGAGATCGAGGTTGAGGGAGTCTTTGATGAAGAAAGGGAATGTTAGGGTTTTGGTTGGAACAATAACACCCAATTTCTATATACTAATTACTTTGGTTAGTTAATAGATAATTAGTCATTCAAAATTAATTTTAGCATCTTAGTAAAATTGGATTCTCTCTACATGTTTTGATAAGAGGCATTTATGCCACTTATTTTACTCCAAAACCTTAGCTTTTTGTATGAGTTTTTCCTGAGTTATTGATGCAATTAATAAGGATTTTGATTTACTTTTCATTGTGTGATTTTAATATAATTATTGGCTTTTGCATTGATTTTGGAATAATTTGTAATTACACCCTATTGCATTTGACTTGTCTCTTTGAGTATGGTTTTGAGCAGGAGCTTTGGATCAGTTGCAAAATGTTAAGAACAAGGTTGGAAACTATTGGGAAGAATTTGGGAGCAAAATAGAAGAGTTCTTGAGTTCATTTGAGCACAATTGCAAAAAACATTGTAAGAGAATATTTGTATCTCTCTCTACATGTATAAAATTAAGACAAATAAAGATGTTTTGGAAAGCTCAAGAAGGCCTCTATAACTTTTATGTTCAGCTCAAAACCCAGTTCTAAAAGCATCTTAGTGAAAATCGAGTTGTAAGATTAAATGTTGCTAATATTCTAATGCTGTCCAACTTGACCTCCAGTTAGTATTTTCGTAATATCTGGAGTTACAAATGTCCGATTGAGGTGATTTTGGTGGCGTTGGAAAGCTTATTCAAAGGGCTACAATCGTTATTTCTAGTACGAAGCACAACTTCAATTTTTCCAATGCTAAAGTGCTAAATAACCACTGTCACGCTGAACAGCACCCAAAACAATGAGTTTTATCAGCACAACTCACTGCTGAATGTAGCACTCATGTGATGACGCAAAATAGCTCATTTAATCTATTTTTGGGCCCACTTTGACCTATTTTTAGAGGACGTATATATAGGAATGTTACAAACTTTTACCCAAGCTTTTGGACTAACTTTTATTGCCACTTTAGTTGCTATTATTCTCTCTCTTCTCCTTCTCTATTCTTCTCTCTTATGGATTCCATTGGTGAAGGTGCTTTGTCTTGGAGATTGTGGAAAGGATTATTGCTATAATTTTCAGGTTCTCTCTTATCTTCATTGTTGTAACCCTAGAGATGGAGAAGTAGATTATTTACTAGTGTAATGGTTTCTAGATGGATTGGGATGATATTTGAGACTTCTTTTTGATATTAAATGCATTGGATTTCTTAATGTTCTGTAGTTTTTATTCCTATAATTATTTTGGTGATTACTATAATCTTTATTGAGATAACTAAATTGGCGATCGTCATTTAGGGAAACCCTTTGGGTATAAATTGATAGATCTATTGGTTTATGTTTGAGGGAGAATATTTAGAATTAACTTACTAATTGGCAGTTAGGCTATAGCAATTGGTTCATTAAATCAATATAATTTCTAAATAAATTGGGATCTCGTTTATTATTTATTTGCATTGATCAAATTCTAGAGGTTGATTGATCACTAGTAGAATTGCCAGTAATTTATTACTAATAGCCACCAATCGGTTTAATATTTGGACAATAATAATTAATTTTCAATCCTAGGAATACCTTACACTAGTGCCTATTATTGCTATTATCTTTTAATTTTAATTGCTATAATTTCATTTTCAAAACCCCTAAATTCCTAATTAAGTATTGAAGTCTCTTTGAGAGATGACCTAGGTTGTGCCATTTACTACATTTTTTGTGCAACTTAGCACTTTATAAATTTTAATTTATTTGTGAGTCACGACATCTCGCATCAATTTTGGTGGGTTGGGGAGACATTAAAAGTTAGTTATTTATTTTTCTTTGTTTTTATTTTCTAGTTTTATTTTATTTTATTTTTATTTATTTATTGCTTTTAATTTTTTGTTGTTTAATCTTTTTTGCAAAAAATAAAAAATAAAAAAAAAATTTGTTCCCTTATATGAGGCGTTCTCTGTTGAAAATTTAATACCTCTTGACTCTAAGATTGAGAAAATTTTAAAAAATTCAGACAGACAAAGTGTTAACAAGTGAAACCATCTAAGCGTCTAATCCTCTGTTTAGTGTTTAAGGAAATAGGTGACATGGGAAATCGAGTAGGACACTTAGCGAGCTTATTGCTCCTGATTTACCCAGTAGCCTTTGGCCATTACATACCACAGGCTTGACAATGACTTTGAGATTAAGCGGTACATGGTTCATGCTCTGCAAGTTCCATGGGTGCAGGTGGTGTGTTGGCATATGGTGTGTTCTGGTATTAGACCCAATGGGGTGAAGGTGGATGATGTTAAGCTGAAAGCATTCCCTTTTCTCCGTAGAAATGTAGTAGAAATTGGTTTTTCAAGCTTCCTGATGGGGTTGTAAATAATTAGATTAGAATGAAGAGGCTTTTCTTAAAGAGGTATTTTTGCCTCTAGAATGCCTTCTATAAGAATATAGATGGGTTGGAATTCACCAATTAATGAACCTCCATGAGTCCTGGGAGCGTTTCAAGCTCCTCTGTGCCAGCTACCCCAACCATCAAATTCAATGCAATTCCTCCTCTAATACTTTTATGAAGGTCTTGACCTCCTGGTAGGTGCATGATTGATGCTACAAGTTGTAACATCCCATTCCTCTTATGGATCCGCAAGTCCATAAACTGAATAAGGGTCTTTTCAACGTGTTTTGTCCTCACTCACATGCTTCCTAGGAAAACTTCCTAAGAGGTCACCTATCCAAAATTGCTCCAAGTCAAACATGCTTAACCATGGAGTTTTTTCATGATGGGCTACCAAAAAGAAGATGCATTTTTGTTGGCATAGGTAGTACCAATCAATTCATATAAGTCATCTTTAACTATATAGTCTCATACCTAGGTCTAAGATCCTCTCATTCAGGTATGTAATTGGTTCATTCATATACCCCTCCTTAAAGGCCTTGCTAGGAGCCGCTCCTTGTAGTGTCTTCTGCACCGCGATCACTCCTTGCCTCGTCACGGGCGTTAAATGTCCACCAGCTTCTGCTCGGTTCGTCCAGAACCACACGTCCTGGGAGAGGTGCTGATACCATTTGTAACATCCATCCTGCTTTATGGATTGACGGCTCTCCCCACAAACTAACACGAGTCTTTTCAACGTATTTTGTCCCCGCTCACACGCTTCCTCAGAAAAACTTCCCAAGAGGTCACCCATCCCAAAATTGCTCCAAGTCAAGCATGCTAACCGTGGAGTTTTTCATGATGGCCCTCCAAAGAAGATGCATCTTTGTTGGCATAGATAGTACCAATCAATTCATATAAGTCATTTTCATCTATAGTCCCATATCTACACAGTTAAGGATCCTCTCATTAGGTGTGTAGTCGGTTCATTCATGTACCCCTCCGCTCAGAGGTCTTGCTAGGAGCCACTCCTTGTTCGTGTCTTCTTGTAGCGATCACTCCTTGCCTCGTCACTGGGCGTTACACAAGTGGAGGGGCATTCTTGGATAGAACTGGAAGAAGCCTATCTTTGATTGAGAATATGGCTGCCAATTTTCAACAATTTGGTTCCAAGGTAGCTACAATGACTAGAGGCCTTCATGAAGTGAGCCGGCAGAGAATCCATTCCTGACCTATATTCCAGCAACTCCAACGGTTCCTAAGTCTGTGGCATATGTACTTCAAATGATCATCATCCTGATATGTGCCCAGCATTACAAGATGACTGAACCACTGGGTAGTAGGAACATACCCCTACCAGAGTCAACCTGAAATCAGGCAAGTTAGTTCCCATTTGGGAACACTTAGGCTAAAAAAATTACCCCAATTTGAAGTGGGGTAATAATTCTCAACAACAGGGCCAACCTTCCCAATAAAAGTATCTAGCACCTCATCAAAGGCAACTGGCCCTCCCCTCACCTCCATCTTCAAATCCTACTATGACTGAGATGATGAAGATGATGATGGAGCAAATGTAGGAAATTAGGAAAGAAAATGCCTAGCTAGAAAGCAAGTGACTCAAATGAAGCAAAATCAAAGTCGGCAAGCCCTAGCCTCCAGTTACCTTCCTAGACCGTGCCAAATTCAAGGGGAAATATTCTGTGCTATCACTAAGGTCTGGAATGAAAATTCAGAAGTGACTAGGCCTCTATAGGAAAGAAGCAAGCTAAAGATGAGCCTGAAGAGCATCTAGAGAGCAATACAGTGGTCAAACGCTAATGCTGACCGAACTAACAAATGGAAGGTTGACACAAGAACACCTCTCGGGTGACAAGCAGCACTCAACAGAAGCTACAAGAGTTCCAGAATTCACTCCCTCATTGCCATTCCCATAGAGGATGTAACCCAGGAAAGCTCCCGAGGATTTGGATCCAGACACACTGGAAACATTTTGGAAGGTGTATGTAAACATACCTCTATTAGTTGCAATTAACAGATTCCAAAGTACACAAAATTTGTTAAGGATCTTTGCACCAATAGGAGAAGACAAAAGGGCAGTGGGGAAGACAAGGTGACTATGGAGGTGAATGCTTCCTCCATTATCAAGCTGGGCAATCTACCACCCAAGTGCAAGGACCCAGGCATATTCTATGTCCCTTGCACTATGGGAACTTGCACATCACAAAGGCCATGGCTGACCTTGAAGCTAGCATTAATGTTATGCTTAAGTCTTTCTATCAGTCTTTGCACTTTGGAAAACTCAAGCCAATCGGGTTGCAAATTCAGTTGGCCAACAGACATCACAGAGCAGAAGGAGTATTGGAAGATGTTCTTATTCAGGTAAATGATTTAATATTCCCTGCTAATTTTTATGTGCTTGAGATGGAGAATGACACCAATGCCAACCAACATACATTGATCTTAGGTAGACCATTTTTTAAAACTACTAGAACCATGATTGATGTTCATGCTGGCACATTATCCATGGAGTGTGGGGACATAAAAGTCCAATTTAATTTCTTGATGTTATGAAACATCCCTATGAGGGACACTTCGTGTTTGACATTGATGTCATTGATTCTTTAGTTGATGATGCTTGTGGAAATTCGCTTTGTAAGGATCCAGATTCCCTTCTCCACCTTTTCTTCTTCTATGGGATATAATGAACCTGTTGTTAGAATATCCCAAGTTTTCATACAGTACACCTCCAAGTCATCGGTTTGCTAGGTGCTCCATGACCAGCCCATGTTGGGTAAGAAGCCCTGTGAGGGGCAGTGGACCCTCATGACCCTCGGGCAAAGCTGATGGCTGGAAAGCCAAAGTCTAGATGGAAGAGACCATTCTTGGTTCCCGTGCACATCACGATAGTGCAGAGTTGGAAAATTCTAGGATGATTAGGTGTGACATTGAAGGGCACATGCACGTCCATGAGACCATTACATATCTAACGCCTTAATTGGCTTATCTTTGGGTTGAAGCTACACATTCTCCATGAGGGTCCTGACCGTCAAACTTAGGAATGTTAAATCAAATGTTGGGTGGGAAACAACCCACCATGAGGTTTTTCTTTACTTTTCCCTTTTATTTTTTCTACATTTTATTTATTTTAATTTTAAGTCTTGCATCATTTTTTTTTGTTTGTGTTCTACACCATCCCTTTGGCATCTTAGAGATCACATACATAGGCTCACACGACATGCACTATATTGACATGCTTGGCATTGACTTTATTTTGTATTGCATGCTTGGTGGATTCACTGTGTTGTTGGATTGAGTACATATACTTTACTTGTGAGATTTTGAGCCTCTTGATTGGACTATCATATGCCATGCTTATTCGTTCATGTGTGTTTCCCTCTTTAGATTTGCATTCTAGAACTTCTTTAGGGTCTTATTTGAAAATATGTTTTTCATGTGCATGCTTGAATATGATTGAAGCATTTTTATTGTTTTTAGCCACATGCCCATATAGTCAACCTTTGCATATTAACATTGTTTATCCCCTTTGAGTGTAACACCCTAATATTTAACTCAACACACCTAGGACGTATTTAAATTAATTATTAGTTGTTACTCTTTTGTTCTAGTTCTTAATTTAAACTCTTGGAAGTACTTTAATGAAATTATAGGTAAATTTTTTTTAAAAACAAAACGTAAGCCCTGTGTACTAAGTAAAACCCATCATCTATTTCGCACATATGAGGAGAAATAAAATGAGTCACATGCGTGCACAACAATCACATGAACATAACCACATCATCATATATAATTATAGCATAAGTATTAATCGTTCTACATCACGCACCAAAATACACTACTAACGGGGTATCATGCCCACCAACAGAGGTTAGGCTAGGTGTAGCCATAGGAAAAGATATAAAAAGTATATGAACTAAAACATCACCTCCCACTACTTCTACTAGGATATGCCTAGAGTAGATAACCTCTAAAAAAAACATCAAAATGAGGACTCTTTCAATGAGATATTCACAAGCACTCCAAGAGGTCCACCATTAACACCTACTAATGACACTTCCAAGAAAAGGGAATGTATCCAAGCACACAAGCAAGGTCGGTAGGAGTCGAACAACCCACAAAACGATAAGATTGGTTGGTAGATGGAATTGCATATCCCAAGTGAGAGCATCAACGTAGATCACTAACGTAGCCATTGCCCTCTAAAGACGAGATGAAAAAGAAAAAGAAAAAGAAAAAGAGAGGGAATTAGAAACTTGTACAAGAATCTCATAGGCTTTCGCCTCCAAACAAATGTTATCATCTTCGTCCTCAGGACCTGGTTTCATTATGAAAATAATGGACAATTAAGAAGATTCATTTATTAAGTTTCAAATATCATTATCAAGCCCGTGTCTCTTAGCATGAATCTTAATGTCGTGAATGTATATACCATAGTCGATGCTTATGCAACATACTACAAGACTTGAATGAATTATAATAACATAAGGAACATAATTCATTTTAATATAATCTTTCCTTTTTACTCTCTTAGGTGACTTAACTTTCTTATTCTCTTTTATGGGGCTACCCTAATACTCTCTCCTCTTGAGAGTTCTAGGTTATGAGCTTATACCTAACTAGTCGTCACTAGTCTACACTTATCCTATAGATAAGCAAATTCCCGACTCCCGAAGTGCGGGTTAGGGGGCATAGGATCACCTTTCATAATCATTAATTCCTGGAGTCTAAAGGATTACCTTTATTGGATCACCTCTCATAACCTTTAATTTGGGAGTTTAGAGAATCACTTCCATATGTTTTATGTCACCTAATCCTTATTGGATCACCTCTCATAACCTTTAATTCAGAGTCTAGAGGATCATTTCCATTGTTTTATATTATTTAGAGATGCAGTACATGAACATATAATCATAATTTATCATTCATCATTTCATGCTCAATTCCATAATTTTTCTAAGTCCATAAATTTGGTGAAAATTTGACCGTATAAGCAAGGAAAGAATTTTCCAAATTTTCTTTCTGTCATATAACACATCAAACATGCATCTTAATCAATCATTCATAATCACAACATGCTACAAATCATCATGTAATTAATCACATAAGCATACATCATATTCATTGCATATCCATAAGCACGTTATCATCATAAAAACATTTATAACGAGAAGTGAATGCATTGATTCATAAAAACATATTTCACAAACAACCATTCAAAACTTTTGTCAATAACACAAGTTTGAGGCATTCTAACTATGGACAAAGTTAGAAACCAACAATGCTTAAACAAATAAAGAAGAAATCCCTACCTCTTATGTAGGGTCTAAAAGAGTCATTCTCTTCTTTCTTGAGCTTAGCAGAGTCCTTGGAGTGGATGACCCTCCTTAAATCTTAGCTCTATAACTTAATTGCTTAAGAAAATATTTTTCACTAGAGTTAAAGATTGTAACTTTTGTGAAGGCTAGTGAAAGTTTGGCTTAGAATTTAAGTGTTTGAATGAAGTTTAGAGAGTAAAGAGAAGTCTTTGAAGAGAAGAACATAAGAAGAAATGGTAGAGAAAGAATAAGAGAGAAACAACACTTAGAGAGTTTCTAAGACTAGAACACTAGTAAGAGTGTATGTATTCTACAAGAGTTAGAGGATGTAGCTTTTACAAAATATAGTGAGGTCTCTTTATGACTTGGAAATAGAGTGAATGGAAGAGGGTTTACATAGTATTTATAGTGGAAGGATCAAGAAAGAAGAAGAACGCTTGCATGATTTATGGAAACATGTTGGCTAAATTTTGGGATGAAAATGCTCCTTGTTTTATGCAATGTTTTATGCAAACATGTTGCCTAATTTTGGGATGAAAAGACTCCATGCATGGTTAGTGGAAATTTTCTAACATTTAATGCATGTATACATCATAGGTTTACAGCATGTGATCTTATGCTTTAATATGTGTTTTTAACTTTTAGCATGATATTTTGTCTATGTGCATGTATATGGTTAAGAATGTATATGAGGTATATGATTGAATTATTGTATTGCTATCTTAATCCAATGGCTTAGATTCATTCTTGTTTAAATGCAAGTCTAGGAATTTGCGCAAATGGCATTGTAGTAATTATTAAAATAGTGGTATTGTAGTAATTACTTTAACCAAGACAAAGGTATTTTTATAATTAGATAATGGCAGTGGTATTCTTGTAATTCCATGTATAGGATAAGGGTTTTTTGTCATTAACTAATAAGGCAATGGTAGTTTGGTAATTTCCTTTACATAGTAAGGGTATTTTCATAATTTCACTAAATAATGGTATTTTTATAATTCTTTGCATCTTTTTCTAGACACACTTGATTATTCTAACATTATTTGTTATTAATCAACAATAAATCACTAATGTTAACCCTTACTGCTATGGGGCCAAGATCAACCGCCTAATGGTAAATCAATTGCTCGAGTTCATCAAGTCAATTAGCCTAGACAAAATTTGGGATGTTACATTGAGCCTTATTACCCATTCTTTTATTTTAGCATATCCTTAGCCAAAAGCGAAAAACCATGAAAAATCCCAACCTTATAGGCTTAGGAGAGCATTTATGCAAATTCTTATATGTGCTTGAGCATAAGTGTGGGGAAGAGCATGAGGATATGCACCAAGTTAAGTGCGGGGGAAGAACAATGTGTATACCAAATTCAGCAAGTGGCACATCAAGAAAATAAATAAAAAAATGATGAAAAGTTGATAAAAAAATTCTGAAAAAGTTTGGTTGAAGGTGTGCCACATTGCAAAAGAAAGGCCTGTAATTGTGTTAAATTGGACAAAGTGTACCCTTAGGCACTTATGCTCTTGGTGTATTTATTTGATCTCCTTTGACTTGAGGTTTAACCTATTGACCTATATTTTTACCCACCTTCACCTAAGCCTCATTACAACCAAAGGTAAGTCCTTTTGATTTTGTATGCACATGTGTGTAACAAAATGGAGAATGAAACTTGATAGCAAGCCTATGGTAATGCATTTTCATTTGAGATAATTGAGTGTGCATCATAACCCCAAACAGTTGAGTGAATGAGTGGCAAACACTAATTTTGGGAGGATTTTTATACTTGGTCCATGCATCATATGTGGATTCTA
This sequence comes from Dalbergia oliveri, assembly GCA_030441495.1. Classification (NCBI taxonomy): domain Eukaryota; kingdom Viridiplantae; phylum Streptophyta; class Magnoliopsida; order Fabales; family Fabaceae; genus Dalbergia; species Dalbergia oliveri. The sequence continues at coordinate 31,722,062 of JAMLFY010000008.1, read as the reverse complement.
TCTTGTGTGCTATATCCTTGCTCATGCCTTGATTTGATCATAGTTTCACATGAGGACATGTGAAAGCTTAAGTGTGGGGGAGTTTGATAAGAGGCATTTATGTCACTTATCTTGCTACTAAACCTTAGCTTTTTGCATGAGTTTTCCTGAGTTATTGATGCAATCAATAAGGATTTTGATTTATTCCTTATTGTGTGATTTTAATATAATTATTGGCTTTTGTATTGATTTTGGAATAATTTATAATTATATCCTATTGTGTTTGACTTATCTCTTTGAGTATGATTTTGTGCATAGGAGCTTTGGATTAGGCGCAAAATGTTAAGAACAAGGTTGGAAACTATTGGGAAGAATTTGGGAGCAAAATAGAAGAGTTCTTGAGCTCATTTGAGCACAATTGCAAAAAGCATTGTATGAGAAATCTCTATCTCTTTCCAGGGATCGGATTAAAACAAATAAACATGCTTTGGAAAACTCAAAAAGTCCTCTATAATTTAATGTTAGATCAAAACCCAGTTCTAAGAGCATCTTAGTGAAAATCAAGTTTCAAGATTAAAGGTTGCTTAATCTCTAATCCTGTTCAACTTGACATCCAATTAGTATTTTTGCAATATGGAGCTATAGATGTCCAATTAAGGTGATTTTGGTGACGTTGGAAAGCTTATTCAAAGGGCTACAATCGTTGTTTCTAGTGCGAAAGACAAATTTAATTCTTTCCAGTGCTACAGCGCTAAATGAGCGCGGCGCTGACAGCACCCAAAAAAATGAGTTTTCTAGACAAGCTCAGCTGAGCGCCACAACGCTCAATGAGCACCAGCGCTCGTGCGATGACATAGAACAACTCATTCAATCTGTTTTTTGGCCCATTTTTAGAGAGCAGTATATATAGGAATGTTCAGACTTTTACTTAAGCTTTGGACTCACTTTTAGGCTGTCACTTTTAGTTGCTATTATTCTTTTTCTTAGGGATTTCATTAGTGAAGGTGTTTTGTCTTGGAGATTGTGACAAGAATTATTGCTATTATTTCCAGGTTTTTTCTTATCTTCATTGTTGTAATCTTCCAAAGATGGAGGAGTAGATTTATTTACTAGTGTAAGAGTTTTGGATGAATTGGGATGATGTTTGAGCCCCTTTTTAATATTAAATGCATTGGTTTTCTTAATATTCTAGTTTCTATTCCTATAATTATTGTGGTGATTGCTATAATCTTTATTGGGATAACTAAATTGGCAATCGTCGCTTAAAACCCTTTGGGCATAAATTGATAGATCTATTGGTTTATGTTTAATGGAGAACATTAGAATTAAATTTCCAAATCGCAGTTAGGCTATAGCAATTGGTTCATTAAATTAATATAATTTCTAAATAAATTGAGATCTTGTTTATTAGTTATTTTTATTGATCAAATTCTAGAGGTCGATTGATCACTCCTGGAATTGCCAGTAATTTATTACTAATATCCACCAATTGATTTAATATTTGATCAATGATAATTAATTTTCAATCCTAAATATCTTGCACTAATGCCTTCTTAATGTTGCTATTATCCTGTTGCTATTATCTTTTAATTTTAATTTCTATAATTTCATTCTTCAAAACCCCCAAATTCCCAACTAAGTATTGAAACCTCCTTGAGAGACGATCTAGATTGTGCCCTTTACTATATTTTTGGTGCAACTTAGCACTTTATAAATTTTAATTTGTTTGTGAGTCACGACAACTCGCATCATGTTTCCTTTTGAAATTTAAAGTCCAAAATGGATGAATTAATAATCTTTATTTGGAATTAGAGGTGTGTAAAAATAATATTTTAATGAGTGATTCATGTTTTAGTGATTTTGTGTGTGAAAACCCTAAGCTACCCTCACTTACATATAGCTAATTGCCAAACTACCTTTCTCACACGCATCCACACTCACAAAAAAAAAAAAAGACCCAACCTCTTCCCTTCTCATTCCTGATTGCCCTCCTTCTCCCATTACATCTCTATTTTTTTCGCTTCTTCAAATAACTTTCTCTTCTTTTCCACCTTCTCTTCACTTTCTTCCCTTCCTATCATCCAAACCCAACCACCACCACTCCATCTTTCCTAAGACTTAAACCCTCAAGTCCTTTCCTCAACAAACACCACACCACCTCTACATTTTTGCATTTCAAAAGCTCACCTCCCTTCCCTATTGACCCCTCTAATTCGTGGCCATTTGAAGCTAGAAGGAGAAAGTTTTCTTCTCCATTCAACTTGTGGGAGCCCTTGGTGCTTACTCCTCTCCATTCTTCATAGTTGATATGGGTTTCTATGTCTCCCCCTCTATCTTTATTGAATTTTAGGGCTCTAATGCTCATATTTGTTATCAATGTTGTTGGGTTATTGTGTCGATAAAGAAGGTTCTAACACTAAATCTTTTTGAGGACAAGTAATGACTGGGGATTGACTTTCTTTATAGTGCACATGAGGGTTTTGGTGCTGTTCGCATTAAGGTTGGTGGCAGATAAGCATGAGTTCATAACTTGTAAAGTATCTAAACCAAGATCAAATGAGAGAAAAGAATAGTGAGATCAATAGGAATAGATAGAAATACAAAAGTTACGAAGTAGATAGGACCAAAGAAAAAGACCTAAACTATGATGTACTTGATGACTTGCATTAGGATAGCCATTTATGCATGCTTGTGACATTTAATGAATAAGCCTATCCTTTTTCCATGCATGCATATCTCTTTAATTATACTAGTAAAATTCTTTCATGGGTGCATGTACATCTCATGCCAAGACCATGCTAAAAAACACCTCTACCTTAGTAAAGAATGGTTGCGAAATCGTAAAATTGAACACATGATTGTATACTAATGATTTCAAAGGAAACCTAGAGATGATAATGATATCACGTTAATTGCATAGGCCCTACTAAGATTTCAATTGATTTCTCACCCATTTTCTCTTTTTCCATATCATCTTTAGATGGGCAAGTAAATCTAATGCCCAGATTTAATGGAGTATGGTTGCTTTTGCCTTACTTGGAAATTGTGCTATATCACTTGATCTCATTTGATATTTTCAAAATCTTGAATTAATTTGCTCTATGCTTATGGAATTATATGTCCTTTTATGTTTGGAGTTTGGAACTTGGATCTCTTTTGTATTTGGGTTACAGACCCCTTTATTTCTTCTATGTTTTGTATTTTGTGGCCCGAGGCCATGACTCCTTATTCTCTTAGCTAGTTTGACCCATGAGGCCTCATATCTTCTTGATATTATATTATTATGTTTTATGTTATGGATTGAGTGGCGTTATGTGCCTCATGATGATGATATGTAAGATACTAGAATGTTGTATTTTGAACGAGGGTGGAGCTATGGAAGGTTGGTTATTATTGTTTATGATTTTCTATCTTATAGGAGGCATGGTACCTATTCTGTTTCCATGCTGAATTTTTGTTAGAATATTTAGTAACATTTATGTCTAATATGCAAGGTTCTCACTTTGTTTTCTCTTTTTTTTCCTTTAGGGGAGAAAAAAGGAAAATCCTGGTGCTATCTTTGATAGAAGTTATGTTTAATATTGAAAAACTCATAAAACAAGGTGTGATTCCTTAATATTAACTTTTATGTGACTTGGGCACATAGAAATGAGTACTAGGGAGTTACAGAATCACAATGGAAGCGGCTTCGCTGAAGAACAATGGCGAAGAGTACGAGTAGGTGGAGAAAGGTTCTTCGATTAGCTCAAATCGCCTGAATCAAATCATGGTGAATGAGCGTTAGCAAGTTAAAAAAATATATGGGCAAGTCGTTTGGCCTGGAAACCACTCTTATACGGGCCGTGCTAGATATTTTTGCTTAGTGGGTAACAGGCTTAGGCAGGTTTACTTTTCAGGTCAAAGCGGATTAGGCCTAAATGGCGAGCCTCGCCCTAGCAATGGTGGTATGTGGTAATGGAGGATGGGGAATGAGAGTAATGGTGGTGGCAGTGAGGAAGGATGAAAAAGGAAATCACTTATAAACTATTTTTTATAAATGATAAATTTTAATTTTAATTAACCCAAACCCTTAGATTTTATTTTTAACCATTTAGATTTGGTAACCACATGGTTCCAAACTTGTTGCTCCCTATACAAGACTCCGCCTATGTGATTATTTTGATAAAAGCAAATTTTTATAAAAGTGTAGTTTTATGTTTTTATTACGTTCACATAAACTTTTTTTTAATAAAATCAAAATCACTATGAAAAGTACAATTTTATTTTTCAAAACTATATATTTTTTAAGTTTTATAAAAAATTATAACATAAAAATATTTAAGAATAAATAATTTTTTAAATATTATATCAAAATACAAATTAATTCCATAACTAAAAGTATTGATTTTTTAAAGATTTTTTTTAAATGATTTATATCCAATTTTTTAGTATTATATCCAATTTTCTAATTTTTATGTTAATAATCAGAAAACACCAACAAAAATTAGCCAACAAATCCTGCTCCTAATAATGAATGCAAAAAATTTTATTTTTGGTGCTTGAAAATTTCAGGTTGAGGGGGAAAGGTTGCTCTAGTTAAGGGTCACATTGGATTTTTTAATATTATATCAAATTTTCATTTTTTCACTATTTACTTTGCAAAATACTAAAAACAAAAAACAGATTAAAAACAAACGATAGAAATTAAAAATTATTTTCTAAAACCAAGTACCCTCAAACTTCAACTAATAAGCAAGAATATTATTTAAAAGCATTAAATGAATATCAAAATAACCATAAAACAATTCCTTCATATGATCATTCAATGTGAAAAAACAACGGTCACATAAATTCATGAAACTAGTTTTAATATATTAACAGTATAAAAATATTTTAAACTATCATCTAATCATATACTTCTATTTATAAGTAAAACATTTTTACTAATATGATAATATATAATTGAATGTCTCTACAAATTTCTTTTAACACTAATAATATAGACAAATTATATTCTAAATTTATTTAAAAAAATATCTACAAAAACCTGCACAATATGTTTTAACATTTCCGTAAGCCTTTCAAATGTAAAGCCAACTAGAGCTCTCATAACATCAAGATGCTGAACAACATGAAAATATATTACCGGCAACATTCCTTACATAAACCCAAATTCTCCAATTATTTCCACATTGCATCTTCAAATATAGCATTGAAAAATAAATAAATTAAAAACATAAATTGTTGGTTCAATAATACAAAGAGAGAACTAAAAAATTTTCAGAGAGCTACAGAGAATGAACATAGATAGCTATCGCAATTAATCCACAATTTCTAATAACATTTTAAATAATGAGAAATAATGTTAATTTTTCACCTGAAAAGTGAAAAGTACTTTTAAGTGTTTTTTTGGTTAAGCAAAGGAACTTGTTCAGCTTCCAATCATTTTCCGTCAATTCTCCTTATTTCCTATCATCCAACCACATTCCTAATCAATCCTTTCTCATACATAAAACAGGTGGAAGGCCTTTGGATGAACCTTACCATATAGCATAACATCTCAGCAGCCTTAACCCCAACATTTTCTAAGCATTCTTGGATATCAGTCAGAAGTCAATCCACTATTAAAAGCGCATGCCACTCTTGTTGAGAACATGGAAGCAAGGTGTGCTAAACTGACTTATTTGATAAGAATTAACATTTGCTTATTGAAATTCTAGTTGTAACATTTGGTGAATGTGGTTTATTTAGTTTTAATTGTGATCTGGGACAGCCACAGTGAAAAAAATTAAGTGCTTTGAGGCGTCAGTAACACTGTTTAAAGCAGGAGAAAAGCCCTCCAGACCTGTCTTCAATATTGACTTGTGAGGTTTCTCCAGAGTCATCTCTTCTAGCCATTAAAGCACTTGTACCTGGAGATTCTGGTGGCAATACGGCATTGTTGGATGAATCCCTTCGCAGAGGAACAACTGGCTCAGGTGGTGTAATAGTAGTGAGATATCGAAGGAGCATCTGTATGATTTGGCTGAAATTGGGTCGATCATTTGGATCCTCTTTCCAACATGAAGTCACAATCAGAGCTAAATCCTCTGGGAGGTCTTCAGCACTGGGCCTTGTATTCTGAAATTGGAAAGTAAATTTTGTTTCATGATTCATGAATCCTTAGTAAACTCCAAGAATGACAGCAGCACATTCAGTGATAAACGCATGTCAAATCACGATAGTAGTCAGATAAAGGTAAGAGATAAATGAGGATATAAATACTAGAAAATTATAATAGTCCAATGAAATAATTGATGTACTTAACAGTCAAATTAGATCAATAGTGGATAGTGGTTGACTAAACCCAATCCATTGCCAGTCATAAGCAATTCATTGCTAGTTATAAGCAAACCATTGCTAGTTATAAGCAATTCTGTGATCACTTCAATGAAAATTCCCACACGTCTAATTTTCAAGGGCAAGTTGCAGCCATAGATACAAGATAAAAACAAGAAGTAGACCACCAAATAAAGGGATTTAACATGTTTCCTGAAGTGCCAGAAATTGTTAGACCCTCGACAATGCAACTTTACAGCGTTTACCGTGTTACGGTTCTACTTCTAATATTTCTATATTTGGGTTGGAGACAACTTGATACAACAACAATCAAGTCTTGTCGCACTATAGGTTGGAGATCACTTGACAGTAGCCCTTAAATTTTTTACTGATAAGGTCACCTCAAGAAGGATTCAAAGTAACAAGCACCAGATAACTAGAATGTTATCTACCTTAAAAGCAGCTGCATATGCCGCCTGTAGATTAGACATGCCTTCAAAGGGCAACTTATTATGGATGAGCTCCCACAACACAATTGCAAAGCTATAGGCATCCACCTTATGGTTGTAATGCTTCTTCTCCCCATGTCTTAGAGTTACAGTGCTGTAAAGCTGCCACCAAAAAAGGAAAGAAACAATAAATGACCTAATATGGCCCACTCAACTGGAAAACTAATGAATGTTAAGTTTTCAGCAATTAAGAAGTACTTCTGGAGCCATCCAGCGATATGTCCCTGTTTCAGCAGTCATCATCTCTGTTAAGGACTCTTCCCTGGCTAGGCCGAAATCAGCTAGTTTAACTGTTTTATGATCTTCTGTCAAAATCAAGTTCTCTGGGAGGAAAAGAAGAAAATTGTTATCAGAATTACACTTGATCTTTGATACACCATCCATAGAACTGACACTGCTTGACATAACTATAATTCAATGTCACTGGAACTTTTATTCCTCACATATTCTATATCATCTCAATGCTCGAGAATGCCTAGCCTCGGACTAAGGAGCCTTACAAGGGAATGAAGGCATGGCATATATTGTTTGATAATAGACCCAACTATAGATAGGCAAGAACATTCCTATTGTTACATAAATTTTTTACAGATAGGCTTTTCAAGTAAAAACTAAGTGTGCATGAATGGCCCTAGACTGCAGTTGCTATACAAATCATATGCCACTGATAGTTTAGGAACACCAAATACAAGTGGAGTTACACTTTCAGATACTTGCTAGTACCAGGCCTGAAACCACATAACATAATAAGCAGAAATCACTATAGCAAAAGGCAGGTACCTCATAAATCAGTTCAGCTGCCAACCTATGTTGATTGCCATCATTATGAGTTCAATTGTACACAACTAGTTAGAATAATTACATCTGAATTATGGATGTGAGCATGAAGCATCAAGAACAGTTTTTATAGCAAAATGTGGAAATTGACAATGACTACGTTAGAACATTACATTTTATTCTCTCTCTCTTTCTCTCTTTTGGGACAAGCACATAGAGGCCAAGAACGAAAAGAAACTATTATTAATTTTGCTTTATAGCTATAATAATCAAGATCAACAACCCCAAGCAAGTAACAAACAAACACATGTTCAGGTTCCAAAATTCCACCAAAACTCTTGCTAAGTCCCAGTCTTTTCCAATATACAACTGAAACTCAATGAAAATGATAAATTTGAGACTCTTATAGAAATACCAGGTTTAAGGTCACGGTGAATGATCCCATGGGAGTGCAAGCATTCCAATGCTCGTGCGATATCTAGTGCAAATCCAACTGCCACATGCATATCCAAGCACTTTGGCCGTATACTCCAAAGGTATTTGCGCAACGTTCCACCTAACAGAAGTTCAGTTACTATAACCATAACAGGTTCTTTGCAGGCCCCAATAAACTGGCATCAAACAAGTATATAAAGCTTTTGTGAGACGAGTTTTATTCCTAGTTTATCAATATACACATATTTTGAGTACCAGCCAACATTATAAGTACTGCCAATCCCAATTATCGTATCAATATCTGCCTCAGATATGGAAAAGAAACAAAGAAGTTTTTCTATTCTGGGATATCAACCTTAACCAGATTTTTGTGCTGAACTCGTGATAACATGGCAATCTCTCTGGCAAACCGGGCCTCTCTCCTAGAAATCTCTTCTAGGGTTTCTCCCTTATTAATAATCTTAACAGCAACATTCTGATTTTTATATCTGCAATCAGAAAAGACCCAAAAAAAATTAGCCAACAAATCCTACCCCAAATAATGGATGCAGAATTTTTTCATTTTTGGTGCTTGAAAAGTTTAGGTTGAAGGGAAAGCTTCTAGTCAAGGGTCATACCAGATGTATGAGTGAAAGGCTGACTAGCTAAGCCAACCCGATTGACGAATGCAGAATATGCATTTGTCCAAACAAAACGTGCAAAATGTGAATGTGAAAGGGTGAAAGCATAAATATCTAGCTGGGTTTAATGTGAAATGCATAAGGGAAACAAAGAAGTGGAGCCACGACGGTGCTGATTATGAGTCAAAACAAACTTTGCAATAAAACTAAATAAAAAAAAAGAGAGAGAGAGAGGGGGAATTTTATTATAGAAGAATTCAGAAACCAAAAGCAGAACCAGAGAAAGAGAGAGAGAGCAAGGAATGAAGGTTGACTTACTTTCCTTCGTACACTTTGGCATGGGCTCCTTCCCCAATTTTGGGCCCAACAAAAAGCTGCTTGGGATCTATGAGCCACTTGGCATCCAAATTGAACTCTCCCACCGAGTGAACCTCATTGCCAGATCCCATTCTTCCCTTCCCTCACTATGTGATTGTCAAACTAACTATTAACTAACTATAGTAAGTAGCACTGCACAGTTACTCAACACTCCGCCAAAACACCGTCCCTTTCTCTGCATTACAAATGAATCAGAGCTACATGGAAGCAACGAAGAACTTTCATTTCTCGTTTTGCCGAAAGAAGTGCTCATCTGGATACCTAAACACAAGCTCTTAGATCATTAGTAAACAAGACATGAAGAAAAATAATAATAAACATATAACAAGAGGCTTTGTCAATAGGAGGCAAACAACAAAACCTCGCATGTTCAGAAGCAATTATTAACAAAAACCAGAACACAGAATAGAACATTATAAAGCATACCAAAGATCCAAAACATTATGAGGGAAAAAAAAAAGGCTCCTTCAGCAAGCAAGGGTTCAGAATAAGAGGAAAGTGATTACCTTCTTCTTATACTGTCTTGGGACAGAGATAAATGAATGGAGTTGAAGGTTGAAAAAACACAAAGGGGGGGGGAACACAATGACCCAGATTGAGATTTGGTTGGGGACAAGAAAGTGGCCGTGGAAGAATGAAGAAGCTGAATGGTGCAAGTGGGAGGAGAAGAAGAAAAGAAAGAAAAGATCTTTACTTTGATCTCCAACGCGTGTTGAATTCAATTCTTTTTGTGTTTTTTTCTTTTCCTTTCTTCTCAGTACTATGGTTCTGCTGGTAAAGCGAAACCGCGGAAGGAACAGTGTCTGTGTCAGAAAACAGTGTTTAGCTTAAAAGTGGTGGGTAATGGTTTTTCTTTGGAATAAAGGCGAATTCTATAACGGGGAATGTTAAAGGATGTTTGATTAGATTTTTTAGTTTTTTAGAATTTATAAAAAAAAATAAAAATTAAAATTAAAATTTGTAATTTTTAGAAATTTTAGTTTTCAAGTTTTTAGAAATTTTAGTTTTTCTTCACAAATTTTGAAAAAACAAAAATTAAATGAACAAGTTAAAATTTGGGATCACCTGGTCCATGCAATATAATATTAAGAGAAATTGAATAAAAATATATTTTTATCCCAATTCTCTTCTATCTTCTCCAGCACTCTTTTCTCCCTCAATTCCTATCCAAAAAAAGAGAGAAGCTTGACGGAGACGGACCATGGAGCCATGGAGGCGGCAACGGTGATCGCGGCATGAGCTCGCTCGATGGTGACGAAGCGATCTCGTGGTGGTGAGGCGCGTGAGCGCAATGGAGCGAGGAGACGCGGTGGCTTGCGGCTGGGAAGGAAGAAGCTACGGCGAGGCTCGCGACGATTGGTGGTGTAGCGGTGGTTTCGAGGTGTGGCGGAGGCTCCGATGAAGGCGTGGCAACGATGACGCGACGAAGAAGACGGTGGCTGTGGGTTTAAGCTAGTGCTTGGCGGTGAGTGTCAAGTTGGGAGGTGAGGTTCAGCGGAAGCAAGGAGCTAGGGCTTTCCCTTTCTGTTCTTCGTCCATGGCAAGGGAGGCCTCTCTTGCAATTATCTATCAAAGATGATTTTAGGGTAGGGATCAAGAAAGTGCAGGACCAACCCATTTCCTTATACCAGTCAAACATATTTTAATTCTTTTTCAATATGAATGATAGATTAGGAGAAAAATTATACGACGGGATATGATAAGTTTTGTAACATTTGGATTTGCATATGGCAGAATGTAGCCACCTTTTCCCCTTTCCTTTATTTATTTTTTCATCTATGGTACTTTATACTAATGTTGCTGTTTGTGATTCATTAGATTTTGATGATGGATTTTTATGGTTATTTTTTTTATTTTGGGTTTTGACGATGATGAATTTTTGTGAATAATTTTTGGGAGTGTGATGATGATTCTTGGCTGGACTATGGTTGACGATGATGATGATGATGGTGGGAGTGGTATCTTGTGTGAAGGAAGAAGATGAAGGAGGGGTGGTGGGATTTGCTGAGAGGAAGAAGGGTAAAAATGACAACTACTGGAAAAAATAATATTTGTAAATATTTAGATATAAATATATATTTTATTACTTGAAATAGTTCAATAAATAACAACCATTAGATTATAATTTTAATGGATCAAAATTTATGACCACCTGAATCTAAACTTATTTATCCTCGTGGTAGAACTTGCCTTGGAATAAATTATGCAGGGAGATGGTGTAGGAAGAAATCTAGATGCTGTGGAAATATTAGATACAAGACAAAAAGTTTGCGTTAAATAAATCATGTTAGATGCATATGGTATTTGAATTATTGATGGGTTGAATTGTGAGAGTGACAGTGTGGTCCGCGCAATGATTTTCCTATGTTGGCTGTTAAAATCTCAAAAAGTTACATCAATTTTGAGCAAAAATATAAACTGAATAATAATTGAGTTTAATTTTTCAAAATTAATAATATTAAAAATTTTATATTATTTACTTATGTGTTGTCGGAATATTTATAATAATTGATTTTTTACCAATTGTTTTAAAACATGTAAATAAAAAGATTTAATTGGGTGAGTCAATATATCAAAATTAAATTTACAATAAAATTTAAATAATTATATAAAATTAATGAGTTTTTACCAATTTAGCATGTAATAGATTGGATAATATTTAAATTTTGTTGTAACTTGTCCTCAAATCTAAATAAAAGGTGTACCTAACACTAATTAGTTGTAATAAAAATGAACACTGATATGTAGCTATTTTATTCATAAACATAAAAATATATATATAGTGGGGTTATGGAGAATTTATTTATTTATATTTTTTAGATTAACCTAGAATACACAACTGGAAGTAGTGACTAATCATTCAGGCGTAAAGTTTACAAATGGGAGTTTTACCCCTTGCTACGAGATATTCTCCATACACATTGCTAGTAATCGAAAACTAAATGGTTAAAAGCTTAAGCAGATTTTGTTAGGTTTCATGATTTATCTATTCATCCTCTCACTACTATTTTATAAATTCATGAGTAAACAATATTTTTGTCTTAATATTTTCAATTTGACAACAATTTGATCGTAACAAATTTTCAACATCAATTTGATTCTAATAAAAAATTTTAAATCAATTTAGTCCAAACATTTCTAGTTTCGACATCAATTTAGTCGTAACATTTTTAATCTTGATATTGATTTAGTCATACTATTTTTTATTTCAACATCAATTTAGTCATTGTATCAAGTGGAGATCCAACAAAATGACTAAATTTATGTGAAAATTAAAAATATTAGGATTGAATTGATATAGAAAAATTTGTTCAAGTAAATATCAAATTGAAAATATTAGAATGAAAAAGGAGAATTGTGATATCTAGCTAATTTATTCATAAACATAAAAAAAATTTTAAGGTGGGGTTATTGACACTTTTTTTATCTATTTAAATTCCCACTACTATTTTTTAAATTTATGAGTAAATAATATTTTTGGTTCTAACATTTTTAATTTGACATTAATTTAATCCTAATGAAATTTTCGACATCAATTTGATTCTAATAAAAAATGTTACATCAATTTAGTCCCAACATTTTTAGTTTTGAAATTAATTTAGTCCTAATATTTTAATTTTTGACATTAATTTAGTCCTAACACTTTTATTTCAACATCAATTTAATCATTACATCAATTATAAGGTCCAAAAAAATGGCTAAATCAATGTCGAAATTAAAAATATTATGACTAAATTGATATAAATTTTATTAGAATCAAGTTGATGTTAAATTGCAAATATGAAGATCCAACATTAATTTAATCCTAACATTGTTTGTTAAGTTTGATTCTTACAATTTTAATTTAATCAAGTTGAATTTAAGAAAGAGAAAACAAACGAATAAATGGTATTTTAATTTTTTTGATATCCATGCAATTATCAATAGCCATGATTTGGGTCGTTGGTGTTTTCTTTATTACTATTAAATTGTAAGAGTTTATTGAGTAGCTTAGTGTTAACTTGAATATTGTACAAAGAATAAATTTCATCATAATTTTTTTTAGTTTTTCTTATTATTAAAAATATTTTCATAAATAAAATCAATCAACATGCACTTATTGTTTAGAAAATGACATGACTTTGACTTTTTCATTACACTAAAGGATATGTCGGCATAGGCAATACTTGTCAAACCAAAATTAATTTTCCTTAAATCTTCTTTTATTATATTTAATTTTTTTTGTTTCTTCAATTTTATTTTTAATTTTAAATAATTATTATGATGTTTAGGCCAAACATAAATATTATTGAAGTCATAAATGAATTTGCATAACAAAGTTTAGGATAACCATATTTATGTGAATGTATTATGGGTAAGTGTAATTTCATTTTACTATTCATCTATTCTCTAATCATAAATAAACTCTCAATTTAATTTTTGTTAGCTCAGCCTTTTGAAAGCTTCAATGAAATATGTTTTGAATGATAACAAAATCAATGTTAAAATATTTTGAAAAATGACTAATGTCTATCTTAAGTTTCTTGAAGTAGCAGACTATCATTAGCATAACAAGGCTCCATTAAGCAAGAATAATTTCACTTTACATGTGCAAATATATTTTATCTCATATTAAGAGATAGGAACTAAATGGAAGTGAAATTTATATAAAAAATCAAGCTTAAAAATGTTTAACGATTTGAAGAAAAGCAACCAGGAATAAGAGACCAAGACTTGGGTCATCAAAAGTAGCCCTGGACTTCAGAAAGTACGCTTGGAATGAAGATATCAATCAAACTCTGAAACAAATGTGTTCTACTATCTTCAATCATCATATTTGCAATATTTTTTATCATCAACAAACTCTTATTAAAGACCAGAAGACTTAAGATTCATCAAGGAAATGATACCGCACATCAGAAAGCTCACTTACAATGAAATAGTGTGCTATACAAGAAATGAGGGAAATTTTGAAATTCAAATTTGAAATTGAAAAGTTAAAACCTAGTGTTAGAACTGGCATGACATCTCTTTTGCCAACTTGGTTAACTACTTAAGCTTCAAAGGAAGAGTTCAGAAATAATGCTTGAGAAAGTAAAAGTAGCTTTGAAGGATATCAGAAACCTCAACTTTGCAATGACTTCTGCAATAACTATGACAAATGGAAGGATACTCCTCTAGACTACTTTTTCAAGACACAAATGGATGATCAACACATGTCACTTGGAATCTGATCAAGGGCAATGGTCACAAGGAAGACCATCTATAAATAGAGATGTTGTGCTTTCAAAGAAAAGAGACATGCTCCAGAAAGAGCAAAACTCTGTGAAAATTTCTCCTCATCTTCTTGTAAAGTTCATTACATCTTGTAATCATTTTCCTTGCTTGTAAAAATCTTCTTTCTACATTCCTTCATTGTTCATACATTCTTCCAATGAAAAATAGATGAAAAGAAGTCATTTAAGTTATCATAGGTCTTTCATTGTAAATCTTAAGGAAATTTAAGTGTAGGTTAGTTTGAGTTGCAAATCCAAACATAAACCTTTGTAACCTCGATCCAATAGTGATCGAGGTGAGTTAGCTTGAGACGCCATCAAAGACTACTTGCAATGTGACAGTAAAGGTATTTTATTGGTCATGGTTTAGCTTGGAGAGATTAGTTAAAGACTACTCGATTTAGCTAGAGATGCTGGTAGACTACTCGATTTTCAGCTTGAAGAGGTTAGTTCATAACTACTTGGTTTGTTACAGGTAGGGGTTGTCTCCTGGTCAATATGAGAGTGTAACGCAGGGACGAGCGGGGAGTGATAAGGAATCCGAAGCACGGCAAGGAGCGCCTCCTGCCCAAGCGGAGGGTACATGAATGAACCGATTACACACAAATGAGAGGATCCTGAGTCTGTATAGGTATGGGACTATACAGTTAGGAAGACTTATATGAATTGATTGGTACTACCTATGCCACAAAGATGCATTTTCTTTGGTAGCCCATCACAAGAACTCCAAGTTAAGCGTGCTTGACTAGGGTAATTTTGGGATGGGTGACCTCCTGGAAGTTTTCCTAGGAAGTGTGTGAGTGAGGACAAAGCACGTTGAATAGACCCGTGTTGGTTTGTGGGACGAGCAATTCATAAGGGGGATGTTACAAATGGTCTCAGACACCTCTCCCGACGTGTGGTTCGGGACGAACCAAGCGGAAGCTGGTGGGCATGTAACGGGACGAGGCAGGGAGTGATCGTTGTTAGAGAGGCATGGACAAGGAGCGGCTCCTGCCTCCAAGGAGGGGTACATGAATGAACCGATTACACACCCGAATGAGAGGGATCCTTGGTCTCTATAGGTATGGGACTATGCGGTTAAGGAAGACTTATATGAATTGATTGGTACTACCTATGCCACAAAGATGCATCTTTCTTTCGGTAGCCCATCACGAAAGAACTCCATTTAAGCGTGCTTGACTTAGGGTAATTTTGGGATGGGTGACCTCCTGGAAGTTTTCCTAGGAAGTGTGTGAGTGAGGACAAAGCACGTTGAAAAGACCGTGTTGGTTTGTGGACAGTCGCAATTCATAAAGCGGCGGATGTAGAGAGCTTGGGAATGCTATAGTAAAGACTATCTCTTTGTTCTTTCTCTGGTCTAAGAAAGGTTTAGTGGAACTCAACTATTGTTGAGAACTGGATGTAGAGGTTGGCCAAACCAATATAAAACTCCTATGCAGTATCTTTCTTTTCTCCTTCATCTTTTATTTATTTACTACATTCAGTATAATTACTATGTTTCTTTTGGAAAACTTTCTTTTACGCATTTAGCTAATTTTATTAGTTTAGAAAGCTCACTTTTTGACGTTTTTAGCACTGTTTCACTTCACTTCAAATTCAGCTTGATAGTACTTTGATTAAGTTTTTCAAAATCTAAGAAAGGAAAGAAAAAGCGAAGCATGATTCAACCCCCCTTCTCGTGTGCTTTTCTACCTACAAGTGGAATCAGAGGTTGGCCTCTAAGGGTTAAGCATTCTAATAACCAGAGACATAGACCAAAGGACAAATGGCACTGAATATTTAGCAGAAGGACATTCCATCAATAGACCATCATTCTTTGATAGTGGGGATTATGCCTATTGGAGAGGTCAAATTGAGTTGTTCATAAAATATACAAGTCTTGACTTATGGGAGATCATATAGGAAGGAGATTATGTTCCAATGGAGGAAGTTCCAGGAACAAATGATGCACTTTCAACATCAAGAGAAGTCCCCAGAGTAGGTGGACAGAGCACAAAGGTCAGAGTTCAACAAAACTCAAAAGCTAAGTACCTACTCACATGTGCACTAAGCAATGCTCAATATGATAAAATCATTGCTTGTGACACAGCTAAGGAGATATGGGATAGGTTGCACATATTGCACGAAGGCATTGATTAAGTTAAAGAAATAAAGATCAGTATGCTAGTTCATCAATATGAAATGTTTAAAATAACAGATCAAGATGCAATGACCATAAGTTTTATGCATATCATAAACCAACTAAAGGGATTAGACAAAAGATATTCTAACTTTGAAATGGTTAGAAAAATCCTAAGAAGCCTCCATGCCTAAGTTGATTTAGTTATATCTTGGATTAGTTTAAATTGATTTAAGTTGATTCTAAATTGACTTAGGCAGACAATTAGGATTAGACTGATTTTGTTTTTGATTCCTTATTTTTACTACTCCAAGGCTATAAATAGGTGCTGACCCCTTGAACATCATACACATCAGAATATATAGTTTATTTAGCCTTTTGTGTATCTTATTTTCAAATTCTTGGTTTTTAACATGATTTTTAATATGGTATCAGAGTCATGGCACCTATCCTAAAACACCATCTTCTTTCGTTGTTGTGTGAGTTCTTGGCACTCTCTTCTTTTTATTTTCCCAAGACATATCTTTTTGTCCTCCATTGTTTCTCCACTTAGCTTCCTCCTCTGCTCCACAGTCCCAAAATTTACTTCCTTCATGCAGTCCCAAAGTTTCCTCCTCCACATAGTCCCAAAGTTTCCTCTCCGCTCCATGGTTATGTCCAGATCCACTGGACTCTTGCCTCTCTTGCCAATCTCTGTTTAATTACATCAAGCTTAAAGCTCAGTAAGCTTTAGCTTGAGGAAAGTGTTAGAAATAAAATAAAATCATAGTATATTTTGGATTGATTGAGAATGACTTAGTTATATCTTGGATTGATTTGAATTTATTTAAGTTTATTGTAAATTGATTTAGGCAAACAAATATAATCAGGTTGATTTTGTTTTTGATTCCTTGTTTTTATTGCTCCTGGCCTATAAATAGGTGCCAACCCCTTTGTGCATCACACACATATGAATATATAGTTTATTTAGCTAGTTTCCATGTTTCTTATTTTCTAGTTCTTGGTTTCCTACCACCTTGATATGTTCATATGCTTAGTAGCAAAAGATGCTTGGGGTTGATGAGGTAGCTCCCCCCTCCCAAATTTTTTTCCTTTTTTATATTTTATATAAGTTAGGCTTAAAGTTACACCTATGTAACTTTAAATAAAGTTACATCCTCAATAAATTTTTATAAAAGAATTTTTTCCCATGTATTATAATTACTTATCAAAAGATAATTTGTGCCAAATTTCATCAAAATTAAGCATCAATAAAAATGTAATCACCAAGCCCTTATTTTTGTTCCTTTTAAGCAAATATATTATATTGATTTTTTATGTACATAAAAATTATATCAAACGATTTTAGATTAGCTTGAAATTTTATAGGTATCATCAATATGATATGGACTTCTAATCCAACTATGGATTTTGTTAAAAATTAATCCAATAAAAAAGTATTCAACAATGTGACAGTTGCTTAAAATTACACTAATATAATTTGATCCTAACCCATTATTGTTGGCTCTAAACCCTATCAATATGTGCTTATTTGTTTTGAATGACAACAAAGACAATTTAAAGAAAATGCTTTGAAGAATGACTAATGTTTCTCTTGAGTTTCTTGTAAGATTATAACGGTTCCTATTGTTTAGCAAGAGCAAGACTTACTCAAATGAGAATATATTTCACACTGCATGTGTAAACATATTTATCTCATGTTATGAGATATGGATTAAAATGGAAGTGAAATTATATCCTTATTCAAGCAAGTGATAGCTAACGATTTGAAGAAGACATTAACTCTACAAGAAATCAAGAATAAGACTTCAGAAAGTAGCTCTGAACATAGAAAGCATGCTTACATGAAGATATCAAGCAATCTCTGAAGACTAAATGTTACACTATCTTCATTACACAATCGCATAATCATCATCATCAAAATGCTTGGATTGAAGATAAGAAAGTGAAGAATTCATCAAGGAATGATTATGCACGTTAGAATGCTCACTTCACTATGGAGCGAGCATTCCTGGAAATGAAGGGAAATTTGAATTTGAATTTTGAAATTCAAAAAGTAATCCCGTGTAAAGCGGCTAATCATCTCTCTTGCCTTTAAAGACAACTCTTCCAAGTCTTAGAAGAAAGAGTTCAGAAAGTTAGAGTAATTTCTAAAGGACATTAGAAACCTCTATTCACAACGACTTCTACAAATTGATCTAACGGACGGACGCTACTCTTCTAGACTATCTTTCCAAGACATAAATGGATGATCAACACGTGTCCCTAGAAGATCAAATTATAGGCAACGGTCACATGGAAGACCTTCTTTAAATAGAGATGCAAAGCTCAAATGAAAAAGTGAGAGACTTCTTGCAAAGACAAGAAATTCTAGAAAAATCTCTCCCCAGGTTCATATCATTATGTAATCAGATTTCTTACTTGTAAAAATCTTCCTTCTATGTTCTTATTTAGATTTATGTTCTTCCTAGGGAAGAAATGATAGAAGAAAGTCATTCAAGTTTCCAGGAACTTTTCATATATATGTTAAGGAAACTTGAGTATAGGTTAGTTTGAGTGGCAACCTAAACACTTAACCTTTGTATTCTCAATCAGTAGTGATCGCTTTGAGATAGCTTGGAGAGGCTAATGGAAAACTACTTACACCGCGATAGTAAGGTGTTCTTGATGTTCACGGTTTAACTTGAGATGCTAGTCAAAGACTAATTGCAACTTTGAAAGGCTGGAGCAAGACTACTTGTAGCTTGGAGAGGTTGGAAAGACTACTAGCTTGGAGAGGTTGGAGCAAGACTACTTGCAGCTTGGAGAGGCTGTGCAGACTACTTTCAACATGACGGTAGAGGTTGCTACTAGTCACGGGTTTCAGCTGGGAAAGCTAGTCAGGACTTACTCTCTTTCTTGGAGAGAAAGAAGAACTACTGAAATCCGTAGTAGGTGATTTTATGGGTCACAGATAAAGCTTGGGAAGACTAATGTAAAGACTCCATTCGTTCTTTCTAAGCTTTTTATTTGTTTCCTTAGTGGAACCTCAACATTTGTTAAGTCCTGGATATACAGTTATTACCTCACGCTTTAGAAATCTTCTTTCTAAAATCACTATGTTTTCATTGCACTACAAGTTTTACACTTAATAGTATTTGTTTTCAAATGTTTCAGAAACGAAAAAAGATGCAATGTACGATTCAACCCTTCAATCTACTCGTATATATATTCCACCTATATATATATGTTGTTCCTTTGAAAAATATATACATGATTATTGTGATTATTGGAGAATTAATATGTTGTGTTATATAAGAGAAAAAACCCAATGATACGAAGTTCAAATATTTTTGCTCTTTGATTTGTGAGAGGAAGGAAAAACCCCTAAAACTTTTATCATCTTATGATCAAGATATTTCATTTGCATATTAAAATTTTAAAATATATTTGTTTAATATATTTGCTCAGAAATGATATATCTTTCTAATTGGTGTGTATAAAAATCCTTTTAATTTATAATCTTCATTACACATATTAAATAGTCATTGATGTTGTGTAAATTACAATTCATACAATTGTTGGTGTACTTTTACATTAGAAGGATTGTCTTTAGATAAAAAAAAAATTAGGAGGATTTGTTAGATTGATGGTTAGGAGGATATTTTATCATTCTATGACTACCCCTAATATTATAGTCATCTTCTGCACTGTCTATGTTTCTTCTCTGAGAGTCAAGCAATTTCTAATTGTCAAAAAAAAAATCAATAACTGATTAGTCAAATTTTAAATTTTATGGACTAAAGTGTCACACATATAAAATTTTAAGGATCAAAATTAAATTAGGGTTAACTCTTTTTTTTTTTTACTACATGAATCCTTTACGGTCTTTGATTTGACTAGATTTACAACTAACACTTTTGAGAGACCACTCCATTTTAATTTGGTACTGCAAGTTATTATAAAAATCAATTTTTATTTTGATTTGGATATATGTTTTTTATTCAAATGTTAGACCCTATTTTCGACAGAAGTTTAATTAAATAATTGAATATGTTAGTTATCATCACTGTGGCGAAAAGTTTTGGAATTTGTAGTTGTTAATACATGATTCCTTAAGTGTTTAAGTGATAGACGGCATGACAAAAATGGAAAAGGGTGTATATATATATATAAGTTTAATTTTTTATACACTAACGGTATAAAATAATTTGATATTGTTAATTAATAAAAATTTAAGAAAGTATCAAATTATATTGGGTAGTTGCCTGCTATGATAGCACATACCTAGTATGACTTGGTATTTTTTTAAATTTTGATTGATTGACAAGTGTAAACTATTCTATTGTTAGTTAAACTCTATATCTAGATATAATATTTTTTTATGTGTATATATTATATACCCGCGGTTGTATCAAATGACTGAAGTGATTAATTTATCATGTATAGGAATGTGACCTTTTTAGGTTATGATATATAGCGTCACTAGTGGTGGACAAAATCTCGTTCGTTCTATGTTTGCATATCATGGGTGTGTCCGTACGTGTAATTTTTTTTCCTTTGTCCATGACTTAGATCGTGTTTGTGAATGTAGTTTTTGATAGCTGTCAATTTACTTCACACAAGCAAAATGATTCACCTTTTAAGTCGATCCCTTGTCGTTTCTCTCTCTGTCTGTTCTTTCAGCCTCTTCAATGGCGCAAAAATTAATTTCCACAACATATGGTAGAACTCATAATGGTGGCCATATTGATGAGTCGGTAGAAAGTTTTTTTTTCTTCTCAACGTAATTACAATAATGGCCCAAGAATATCACTCAGGGGTGAAAGGAGGCAAGATCACCACTATCAGGTTACAAAACATAGCAGTTCATTCCATACAAAACAACCATACCCCTAGCAATCCAAAGATAGACAATAAAGATACACTGGTGGCTGTCTATTATGAATGAATTGACTTTACAAGACTCAAAAAGTATAGCAACAACTACAATACCTAGTCCCACACAGAAGCCAACCGGTAGAATGTCTATTGAGATATAAAATCATTCATGTGACGACTTAAGTTTTTTCTGGAATGATTGTTCATAATATGGTATCAGAATTACTAATGTGCATCATCATCTGTGTCCTCTGATAATATCTTAATTAGGATAATGCAAACTAAAAGTATGGTGGAGTGTTTTTGTTCAACTGAATTAGGATGTGATTTTATTGCATATTAGTTGTTTTGATTTGTTGGTTCTTTACCTTTTGAGTTGAAGTTTGCTATAAAATGGTACTATTGATCTTCTTTGGTTGATTCAATTGCTAGTTTTTGTGTTGTTAACTTCCTCCCCAATAGTGTTTGTTGGTTGTAATAAAGAAGATTGTTGTGAGGTCGTTTAATGGTGCAGGGTGTTTTTGTGATTTAGATTTGTTAGCCTTGTGTAGCTTTGTTTTACTTCTGTCTTTATGGTTAAGCTTTGGTATTAGCTTCTACATATTGTTTTAAGGAGGTTAAGCCTTTGGTATTGTTCTTGTATTGGGATTGTAGATGATTTGATATTTCTTTAGCAATGAGTACCGCCAAGTGAAAATTAGCGCTAAGTACCACCACCGTTGCTTGATGCATTTGGAATTTGTTTTGCGATGAGTGATGTGGAGATGTTAAATTGTAACTAATTAAGTACCACTATCATGAAAAAATAATTTGTATACGGTGTTTTGATAGGTGATTTACACTATTATGAAATAATGGACAAATTTACTTATATATAGTGTTTATAAACCGTCTTCTTGGCAAATTCCGTATTATTTTTAACTACATTGAATTGCCTTAACGATTTGGTGTTAGTTTTTTTTTATCTAATCGGCCTTTGGTGGATTCATTGTTGATTTTTTTTTTCTTATCTTTGAATTTCTTTAGTAGATCTTATATTAAAAACACCATATTAATATAAATATCCATCAAAATCCCATATTAAAAAAAAAAGACCTCCACTACCATTGTGTTAATTGTTGTTTCCAAGTTGGGATTTCTTCACATTTAGAGGCCATAGAACTCATTGAGGAGCGATTTTGACCAATATGCATATCGACAAGTCAACTAATTTCAGTCTCCCATTTCATGTGATTGGATTTTGTTTATTTGCCAATGTGATCACAACTTATTTCATTGTATTTTCTTATATTTCAGTAGTATTATACTTTCATTTCAAACCCGAGATGTTAGAACATGTATATTCCACCTTAAAGTATTTTATTGGATTATAATTAATTAATTTCGACCAAGCATTCATGGTATAGATAGCACGTCTTATCACTTGAAGATGGTCTCAAAATCACTGCCTAATACCTGCATCATTAGAGTAGTTGTCATATCTTAGGGATAATGTGCATGCAAAGTATAGATATCTAAGAGACCTGATGTCAGCCGACCTAAATCAACACAAAAGAACATGATGCCAAACCAAGAGCAAATAAAATAGAGATACATTTCAATTTATACAATTTGAAAGGTTTTATTTAAATAAAAGAAAAATGATTTTGAGTTTCATGGTCTTCATCCAATATTAATCGAATCTAATGCAATTCAAAGGATGAGCTCAATACAACTTAGCTTTGGTGAAAAAACAAATGGCACGAAGCCATTTTGCAAAACGATAGTTGGTAACAATTGCTATGACATAGTTTATTTGCGTTTAGCATTCAATAATATTTTGTCTTCCTTAATTTCTGAAACATCACCAAATTGGTAATAACACACTTTGTTAAGGCTGTATGAAATCTTCATACTAACCAACACTGATAGGCAAAAAGAATTCTTTCTCTTCACAAGTGATCTTCATAAGTGATTTTAACTAACAAAATGGTACTGCGGTATAGGCACTCCAAGGCTAAGCCTCATATATTAGTGACGCCACATGAGGAAACAAAATTTGACAGAACACAACTATGAAGCCAAACTAAGGAAAATTCGCAAATCAGCCACAGGAAATTCCTTCTTACTCGTGCAGGCTTCATGTGGAATTCCATCCATCCAATCCAGCAAAGGATATATGACCAAGCATGCATTGTACTATAGTAGGATTTAGTCCAACATTATCAGTATAGAGAGCTTTACCAGTTTTTTTGCCTCCATCATATTCTTGGTGCTGAATTAAGAGCCACAATTCAGTTAGTAGAGTACCAGATGAAAAATTAAGAAAACGCTCTAAGACGAAAAAAAAAGGGGAATAATAATAGAATTGATCAGTGGTATTTTTAATAGCATTAGCAACTCATTTACTTTCATGACCAGGTGATAGAACATTAGAATATTAACTACAAAAAATACATTTCATATGGGAGAGTCAGTGAACTGAACTACTTTTGATTTATCTCAAAATTGACTTCAAACTCAGACAAAAAATAAGGATGTTATACACCAGCTAAGCATCTAATAATTCCTTCTCCCAGCAAATGAGGATGTAATATGAATACATCATCAATACAAAACAATTGGGAACCCATCAGCTAAAGTTCATGACACTTGGTACATCTTGTTTGTTAAAGTTTGTCAAATAAACAAAGCTTAAATTCAGAATTAATCGCAAGCTACAAATATGTTTTATAGTTAGTCATTAAACCTTTTAAGCAACTAAATTCTAGTTTAGTGTTGTATAATTCTGAGTATTACCTCCACCAATTGTTGCTTCAGGCAACCGCTCAATTGAGTACTTGTGTTTGGTGATGTACATTATGGGCACACCAGGAATCTGCAATACAGAAACTAATTTCATGGGTCAAGAAATTGAGTCCAATACCAACACAAGTCATAATCAATTGATCACTTTACCTTCCGGATCCTCCTCTTCAAGTCCCTGTCACAGGTGGCAACAATGTAGCACTTATGCTGCTTCCAAGAAAATGGTTTATGTAAATAACTTGGGAAAAACAAAAAGAAGCAATGAAATAAATAGCAGCCATATGTGATCAGTTACTTTAATTTGAAATTACTACTAATATAATTGCTCACTTACATTGCAAAAGCCAAGAATTAAAATATTATGGGCATACACCAACAATGAAACAAATGATAATCACACATCACCTTAGCAATGAATCCTAAATTGAGAAAAGCATCACTGCAAATTCTCAACATTGAAAATTACAGAGAAAGGGGGAGAATATAACTTATATAAGTAACTCCAGAATTTAAGCATCCAACTAATTTACTGATTCAATTTGCATCTCAAAAGTAGCAGCAGAAATTTGTCAACCAATCTAGATACCATTTATAGCTAGAAGATTTGAAACATAACCGTATGAAATAGGAAGTAAATATCTAATGTGCAGCCAATTGACATGGACTTACAAACTTGAGAAGAAGAAAAAATACCATCATCTTAGATTCCTTAATAATTGAACAAAATAAGAATGCAAATCATTTCCCCCTTTTCCCAAGACTGCAAGCAGGAATAAAAAACAGTTTATATATGTATATACATATTATTTCTTGTCAAGCCCATAAACCATACACTAATCTCAAAATTCATATTGCTCTCAAATGATTTGAAACAAATGTTTAGCAGATAATAATTAAAAATAAACCATACATAAGTAACTCTCTCAACAAGGCAGTCATCAGCATAGGTCCCTTTATGTGTACAAAGTATTCTCTCAAATTGGGGATCCTTTGCAATCCTGTCAAGTAGAAAAGGGATAAACTGTTACACCATAAAGCTGAAAAAAGACTAAGGGATAATATCATTTGTTTTTGTATCAAAAATGGCCTATACGAGAAATATGACCAATAGTAGCAAGAAGATATAGGCTGGAAGCGCACAAACATAATGTTTTAATTTTCAAATGAGAATAAATTCAGTGAGTCCTGTGACTTGCATCAACCTTTATCAGGGTTGTTTGAAGAGAGATGTATCGCCCAGTGTGATTTAACCCACTTGTATTGGAGCTCCAATAATCCAATGTCTAATTTTTAACAAAATGTGAAATGAATGAAATTATGGGTGGCATATCTGATATGTTTTCTATTGAAAAGTTAGGGATTTCAGAGGAGCAACATAAAAACGGTTCTTTTCCATTTCAGCAAGAATATTGATTAATAAAGCACATGATGAAGATGATAGTCTTGCAAAAAGAATGGACAAGCACAGATGCATATATAATTTTGATTTTTTCCATGTATACCCAAGTGTGTGTGAATATAACCAAATGACCAATAGTATCAAAACACAAGCATAACATCTACCTTAGAGCTACACGATACTTCTGGCCTAACTTTTCAAGTTCTGCCATTACACAATCCGTGATACAAGGAACGCCTGAAAATCCAATATATCAAAAGAACAAGGATAAGAAAAGAATCTGGTATATTTGATTCAAATATTCAATGCCCCATAGTGAAGGCCAACATTTTAATCTTGGCGCAGCGATAGCAACACAATGTATAAAAACTTTATAGGAACCCCAATAGTTAACTAGTACAAAAATTCAAAAATTAAGATAAGTAACCATCTACTTCAAACTCACATTTTGCATACAAACAGTCCATCATTGCCTTCTCCAGATCCAACTACACAAACAAAGCCAAAGAGATGAGTGAGCCACCAGGAAACTTCAAATTAGAATTATACAGCTTAAAGTCATTGATTTTCAATGCTTCACACTTTTATCCAAAAAATTTTCAATCCTTCACACACTAAAATGTGCAGTCATATTAATTTGTTAACAGAGAATGATTGTCTAACTCTGACATATAAATGCTGGTGAGAATCATATGTATATAATCGTCAACACATATTAAAAATAGCTTCATATCCTATAAATGTGAACAAACTTCTCCATGGCAATAAATCTAACCAGATTGAACTTTATTTCAAGCAAACCCAAAAAAAAAAAAAAAAAAACAAATTAAATCCAATTGAGACACACTCACTTTATTCTGGATGGAGAAATTGATGAAGTTGGTATCCACCAAGACACGATAAGGGGGTACCAATGCAGTATTGTATTGAAAGAAAAGTGCCGAAGAATAACTTGGCCTAAATATCGCAAATTCAAACCATGAATTAGAATCCAAAACTGAATAGGTGAAGAAAATAAAACCAAAAGAAATAATAGATATATAAGAAATCCAAAGTGAAAAAAAAAAAAAAGCGAGACTGAAGGCTTACACGTTTTTGGGTAGCTTTTGCTTTTGATGGTCCTTCTTATCTGGGTTCAAAACCTGTTCTTTATAGCTGAATTTGTACACAATATATGAATATATGAATAAAAGCAATTGAAATAGAGATGAATCAAATATAACAGGAGTTAAAATTTGAGGTGAAAAGAAAAAAAGGGTTGACCTTTTGATAGCTTTGGAGGTGACGACCTTCTTCACAGTGGCAAATTTGGGTCCTTTCTTTGCTTTACCCATCGTGGCAGCAAACTATGCAAAAACCCTAACCACAAAACATAGCACCTTGTTGTAGTGTTGTGTAGCTGATGAGTTTAGAGGTGTTGTGACTAGGGGTGAAAATAGGTCAGGCAGGTAAGGCCACTAGGCCCTAAACAAACAAGGCTGCTAACAGGACATAGGAACAAGGTAAGGCCTATCCTTGTTATAGGCTTTATTTTTGGCTTGGCCTAGCCTGGCCTAAAGCTTACCTACAAAGCCTGTTTCCAAAGTTCATTCAGACAAAAAAAATAATCTGTTGTGATTTATATAATAAGCTTTAAGGCCTAGGCCTTTTAACACTTCTTAAAAAGGCAAGGTCTTTTAACACTCTTAAAAAGGCCAAGGTCTTTTAACACCTGTATGAATATAAAACCAAAATTCCAAGTACACCGGTGTATGTAAACCCAAAATGAGAAAGATTATCAAAACTACACAAGCTCACCATTCAATTTCATAGAATCAAATTAAATCCAACAAAGTTTCAAAAATCTGCTTTCAGATGCAAAAATCTGCTTCAACTAATCTGGATTGGAAGTATTAAAGGCTGAAAATGAACATTAGTGAAGAAACCCAAAATCAATGACATGCAAAATCTGAATACAGATACAAAATCCTAATTAATAAGCCAAAATCTAAATTAACAAACCCTAAAAGGGTATACAGTGACAAGCAAGATCTGAATTAATAACCCAAAATCAGTGTCTATGCTAATAATATGTAGTACCTTTCAGCCAAAATCTGAATTAATAACCCAAAAATATGAACATAACATGAATATACATACCCAAAATCGCGATGGTGCGAACACAGGAAGATTTTTGAATCCACGGCTTCACTGCTTCACGGGGTCACGCGAGGCTGTAAGGGGTTGGGGCAAGGAGGTGCGAGTAAGGCGCGAGGCTGCCCGAGGCTATGCGAACGACGTGACGAGGGTGGCTGCTTGTGGGTGCCGGCCGCGGGGGTGGTGCGAGGCTGTGCGGGGGTGGCTGTGCTACGGACGACGGGCTTGGCCGCGGGTGGGTGACTGGGGTTAAGACTGAGTGATAGGTGGAGAGGGTTTAGGGTTTTACTTATTCTCACAATTCCATCGAAACACAATCATGCTTGCGATTTGGCCCACCGGGTTAGTTATTATACACTTATCAATTGTCATGACTTTGAGATTGATCCCAAGATCCGTTGTTGTAGGTCTTGACCTCTACAAACTTGATGAATGCAGAAAATCAATCATCAAAACCCAATCTCATTCCCAAAACTTTGATTGAAGAGAGTCATTTCCTCGGTCTAAATTTTTCTAGAAAATCAATCATCAAAACCTTCTCATCCCAAAACCCCTAAGTTTAGTTGTTAATAACAAAGTTGCTTTTAAATATGTTTAGCCGAGAATTACTCGAATTTGTTATCTTTGCGAATTAGAATTAAGAAACGCCAAAGCTAATTAATGCACAATGAACAATCATCCCACTTGTCCAAAAACGAAAAAAGTATGTGGCTAAATATTAATTAAAGATGTATTAAATTTAATATATGGACTTGAACATGCTGAATTAGTTTTCATTAGATATATTATCTTCGTTTTCTGACAATTATCCATTTTCAAAAATTTATTTTTTTACAATTATATATACCCTTATTAAATGTACTAGTATATACAGGAGAGAGAAGTGAAGGAATTAATTTTTTTGGTTGCTTAAGTGAAGAAATTAAGAGTAAACAAATTGATTTCTAATAATTTCGTTGATGGATATCCTGGTTTCTAAAAAAAATATTAGTGTTGAGATTATTCATAATTGTAAAAATAGGACACTATAGGTTCAAGACAATTTTATTAATTGACAAATTGTAGTTTGATAAAAAATATTAATGTTGAGATCGTCAAATCTAAAAATAAGGCAACCTGTCATTGATATTTTCTTTTTAATAGACAAATTGGTTCCTGACAAAAATATTAGTGTTTAGGTCTCTTCCAATTGCAAAAATAAGACCTTATCATATTGTTTTGTAACATGCAATCATTATATTTTTTTGGGAAATGATTATGAATTTATGATATTAGTATTAGATAGTCATCAATAAAGGTAGTGATAAAGTATAAGGAATTTAATTCCAAATTATATTCCTTCTTATAATAATAACTATTCACAAAAGTTTCTTCTTGATAATGGGTACGATAAAATATTAGAATGTTTGAGAGAAATTTGCAAAAATAAAAATAAAAAGTAAAAATAATGCTAATTATTTAGACGTTATTGCATATAATGTACCCAAAAAGAAGTTTCACATATATAACAACATGTGATTGCTAATTTTTTTTACATATTTTGGCAGTATATCACAATTGAAATCTAAAAATATATATATAAAAAGAACTACCAAAATATAAATTGATATCCAAAACTATTTTGTTTTATTTCTTGCCACCAGTCTATCTATATCAAATGCTACTCATTAACAAAAGACCACACCATCCAATTTATACTACTATATGCAGCTAGTAGTTATATGTTAGCCCACTCATCAGCAACTAACCTAAACATACTAATGGTAGAAAATAAAAAAAAATAATTTTAGAAATATTTAGATCAAAATAAAAAAAATAAGACCAAAATCAAAATTCATTGGCTTTTTAAAATATAAATATATTTAAATTGCTTAATTTAAAAATAAAAATAGCATTAAATATGTGTAATATTACTTAATAATAGCTTACTTTTATTGTATTTGAGGTTTGACAATTTGATCCCATTTACAAACATTCAGCAAAAACATCACAAAGAAGATGTATAAATTATAATGATATTTTGGTTTAAATATGTTTTTAGTTCCTATAAATATAGACTATTTTGGTTTTAGTCCCTCTAAAATTTTTTATTGATTTTATGTCCTTCATTTTACTAATATTTTTTTTGTCCCTAATTAGTTTGTACGGTTAAGTAAGAGAGTGGCTATTGCCACACCCTTTAGTCTTTTGCCACACACCGTTTTGAATGAAAGTTTGCTTAATTGTTCTAAAATACCCTTTTATAAAACATAATACAATTTATATTGAATAAAAATAATTAAAAAAGTAAGTAACTAAACTGTAATGTATGCAAGAATTTTTAATTATTTTATTTAGTATGACAATGCAGATATAAATATTAAATTAATTTTAATTTTTTATTATGTAAAAATTATCTACAAATATAATGGCAATTAAAATCAGTAAACATATGGCGAAAAATTCTTAAGTATATATGCTGTATATTACAATTTATTTGTTCATATTTCAAATTAACTTTTTATCTAATATAATTTGTATTCTATTTTGTAGAAGGGTATTTTAGAATAATTAAATAAAATTTCATTTAATAAGGTGTGTTAATAGACAATAGGGTATGTCAATAGCTACTCCTATGATAAGTAATAATGTTTATAAGGATCAAAAGAAGATTTTAAAGATATTTATAATAACAGAAAATAAAATTTTCAATATTTATAAGGATCAAATTTATATTCTAAGCCACTTTTAGACTTAAATATAGAGTACAATGACAAAAAATATAACATTAGAAAAAATGACTAAATATAAAATTAAAGGGATTAAATTAAAATAATATATAGTTATAGGCTGTAGAAAACTAGATCGTATCTGAACTGAAAGGAAAAAGTAAAACTCTACACAACAAAAGAAAGAGGGAAGTCAAACTTTGATGATATGAAGATTGGAATGTTCACATACGTTCATACACAATGAGACTTGATTACAAGTTTATATAGTAATGGCTTAATGAAGATTTGCCACACGTGAATAATTAGCTAATATCAATTACTAACAAACTGAAAAAACAAACTGTAACTGAAATCTAGCTATCTAGCTCATTTAGCTATCTTACTCTAACTATGATAACAAACTCTCTACATCATGTAACATACTAAAAACATATTTAATTTTAATATATTTATTGATTTGTTTTGTCTAAAATTATATATTAATAATAGCGAAACACCACACTCAATTTTTTCTTTTCTTTCTCTTGTTTTTGAACATAGTACACTAAGCTCTTTATCGTGAGGCCACGTCTCGGGTTCATAATAGTGGAGGCAAGGCCGAGCCTGTCCGTCACCACTTTTTCAAATTAGGCGATAGGAGAACTACTTGTCAAGCTTTGGACACACTCAAATGACAATGCTGCACTAAGACTACTCAACCTCTTGAGCTAAATACCAAGTCAGACACTCAAAATAACTAGCAATAGAAGCTAAGAGCACAAGAGAAGAGAACTTTAATTGAGAGAGCACTTTTGCACTACACAAAGGAAAGCTTACAAATGACTTGGATGGTTTGGCCAAGAATGGCTACCCATATACATAGGCTTCCACCTCCTTAATGGACGATAGAGATTGATTCTAATGGATGGTCTAGATCGTATGTCTAGAATTTCCTTCACTCTACATATATCTATATGCTTCTAGGTCTTTCTACACATATCCACTAAGGACATTCTAGATAACTTCCATGTCTTTAGAAGCTTCTAAATAGTTCTACATGGTTCCACATGATTCTACATGGTTCCACAAGCTTCTAGAATCTCTAGAGCAATCTATATTCTTCCACAATATTCTACATTTTTCTACGTCCTGGAATTTTCTAGAATCTCAAATTAACCTTTAAGGAAGGTTGTTCGTGACAATCTCCCCACCTATTGCGTAGACGTCCTCATTGCGCTCTGGTCATGGTAGCGCTTTGTGGTCTTGGAACCCAGAGATCTCTCATGTTTTCTAGCTAAACTCACTCACTGGTCTCCTTCCATTTGATCAGGTATTGAATATTTGGAAGTACCCCTCTCTTCTTACAACTAGATTAGCTAACACCTCCTTTACCTCCTTGTTAAAGGACTTGATCACTATAGGTGGTGCTCGCCTTGAGTCGCCTCTAGTTGATTCCTCCATGTCTTCTTGGTATGGTTTGAGCATACTCACATGGAAGACTGGATGGATCTTCATGGATGGAGGGAGGTTTATCTTATAAGCCACCTCCCCTATTTGCCCAACAACTTCATACAATCCTTCATATTCCATTAGGCCTTTATGCACCTTGTGAAAGGCCTAGAATTGTTGGGAAAGAAGCTTGATCATTACCTTATCCCCTATATTGTAGCTTGTATGTATCCTCTTCTTCTCTCCCACTTCTTCATCCTTTTTGCTACTTTATCAAGGTAAGAGCAAGTAATATCAACTTGCTCATTACAAGACTTAGCCATATGATATGCTTCAGGGCTTTTCCCTACATAAAATGATGAAAGAGTGTGGGGTATGATAGGATGTTATCCATTCACGATCTCAAATGGACTTTTCCCATAAACTTGCTTCTTTGTAAGTTGTAGGAGAATTGAACTACATCCATGAGCTTAGGCCAATCCTTTTGGTTAGCACTCACAAAGTGCCTTAGTAACACTCCAACAAAGCATTCACCATTTCATTCTCCATCAATTTGTGGATGCAATCTAGTTGAGAATTGTGACTTTGATCCCAAGAGTTTGAACAATTCCATCCACAAGCGTTGGAAGCGTGGGTCTCGGTCATTGATGATTGTCTTGGACAATCCCTAATACTTCACCACATTCTTGAAGAATAATCGTGCCTCATCCTCAATAGTACAATCTAGGGGCGAGAATGATATCATACTTAGAAAATCGATCCACCACTACTAAGATGGATCCATACCCCTAGACTTAGGTAATTCCAAGATGAAGTCCAAGGAGATACTCTCCCATGGTCGTTTTGAGGTAGGTAAGGTTCACAATCTGCTAGGAGCCCTGTTCTCTATCTTGTCTTGTTGGCACACAAGATAAGTCTTCACATAGCTTTCCACTTATCTCACATTTGCGGCCAATAATAGGTTGCTTCTACTAATGCCAATGTACGATGTTATCCAAGACCAGCCCACTTCGTATCATGACACTCCTTTACCAACTTTCTTCTCAAGTTATCCACTTAGGGACATATCGTTCTTCTTCCTTTGGTGTAGAGTAGACCATCCTTTAACCAAAATTTCTTGGTCTTTCCTTCTCTAACCATTTCCACCAACTTCTTTGCTAATGAATCTCAATCCAATCCCTCCTTAATTATTTGTATAATGTTCCTTTCGGCCATGGAAATGGCTACCAACTCAGCTTTTTGACTCGGTGCATCCCCCACTACATTAGCCCTTCCTGGCTTGTACTCGAACTCAAAATCAAACTCGACTAAGAAGTCTTGCCATCCAGCTTGTTTAGGCTTAACTTCTTTTAATTTTGAAAGTAACTAGTGGCCACATTATTCGTCTTGACAATGAAGTGTAACCCTAATAAGTAGTGATGCCATATTATTAAGTAATGCAGCCATCATCTCTTTTTCTTGCACCGTGTAACGCTACTCATTGTCGTTCAACTGCAGTTTTCAAATGCGATAGATGCCCCTCTTGCATTAGGACACCTCCTATGGAAAAGTCAAGCATTCAGATGGACCTCGAACACTTTAGAGCGATATGGTAGGGATAACATAGGTCCCTTTATTATTGCAACCTTCAATTCATCAAAGGCCTTTTGACATTCTCTCCATCCCCATGAGTGTTCTTCTTGAGAAGATCATCTAACGCAACCTTAGTGGAATACCCTTTGATGAATCGCCTATAATAATTCGCTAGTCCAAGAAATGATCTTAACTTGGACACCTTGCTTGGGGTTCCACTCTTTGATAGCTCTAACATTCTCCTCATCCATTTGGAGGGTTCCATCCTTAATCACATGTCCTAAGAAATAGACCTCATCTTTGGCAAAGGAACACTTCTCTTTTTTTACATATAAGTTATTTCCTTAATGTTCTGAACATGATCCATAAGTGATCTACATGGTCCTCAAGAGTATTGCTATATATCACAATGTCATCCAAGTAGACCACCACGAACCGATCAAGATAAAGGTGGAAAATCACATTCATTAAGGTACAAAATGTTGCAAGAGCATTGTTTAAGCCAAAAGGCATCACCAACCATTCATACGAACCATACCTCATTACACAAGTGGTCTTTGGTCTATCACCATCGCTAATCCTCACTTGGTGATAGCCGAACCTTAAGTCTAGCTTTGAAAACCACTTAGCTTTTTCTAATTGATCAAACAAATCAGCTATCAAAGGAATGTGGTACTTGTTCTTGATAGTTACCTTGTTAAGTGCTCGATAGTCGATACATAGCCTCAATGAGCCATCATGCTTCTTTTGAAATAAGGCTGGTGCTCCATATGGTGCTTTGGACAAACAGATAAGACCAACATCCAACAATTCTTTGAGTTGCTTCCTTAACTTTTCCAACTTTTGGTGGTGCCATCCTATATGGTGCCAGGGTAGGTCTTTTTGTACCTGCTTCCAATTTGATCTTGTGATCCACCTTTCTCCTAGGAGGAAGTTGTTTTGGCAATTCAGGAGGCAAGATATCCTTGTTTTCCTCAAGGACTTCATTGATTTGTGGTGGCACATCCCCTTCTTCCACTATGGGTTCTTCCTTGAGCAAGACCAAGTAGGTCATCTCTCTCTTCTTGACCCCTTTTTTTAGTTGCTTGTAGGAGTTCCTCCAGGCTTAGAGATTGTAGGGATCATGCATAGAGACCCTTTCTTCATAACACACGCTAGACCGTAATATGGCATGGGCATCATATTCACTTTTCTCAAGAAGTTCAATCCAATGACAATCTTGAAATCATCCATGGGTGCGACTGAGAAATCTACAAATCCTCTCCATGAGCCAAGAGTCATTCCTACCTCTTTCACCATTCCTCTAAGAGGTTTTCCCTTGGTGTTGACGGTCTTGAGCCAACCATTCTTCTCCATGACCTTCAATCCAAGTCTCTCTGCTTCCTGGGGTGTGATTAAGTTATGGGTGGCACCAAGTGTCAATCATAGCTACAATGGGCCTCCCTTTATGAGTACTTCAACGTACATCAGCCTATTCTTCTTCTTCGTAGGCCATACTTCTTTACTATTTAATGCATTCAAGAGTTGAATGGAACCAACGTATTCAATCTCTTGTACTTAGGACTTTTGTTCCTTAGCAATGGATGCCAATGTCCTTAGCTTGGGATAGTCCTTCATTTGGTGTGGCCCTTTACACGAAGCATCCTCCTTTAGGAACAAAAGCCTTCTTTTTCTCCTTATACTCTCTCTTAGAAGAGTACTTGAAGTCTTTATTTGAAGGAATATTTTTCCTTTGTCTCCCCCACCTTTAGAGGAGCTAGCCTTGGAAGTTGGTTTGGACTTAGAGTCCCCTCGTTGGTACTCTATGAGTGACTCAACCACTACAATGGCTTCGTCCACATCTTGGACTCCCCACCTTTGCAACTCTTGCTTTGCCCAAAGTTGGAGTCCAACAATGAAGAAGAATAATGCATCTTCTAAGGCTAAGTTAGGGATTTGAAGTGTGAGTATAGTGAACTCCTTCATATACTCACTAATTGTGGTTCTATGCTTCAACTCCCTTAACTTCTTTCTTGCTTCATAAACTACATTCTCAGGGAAGAATTGTCTCTTTAATTCCCTCTTGAAGTCTTCCTATGTGGCTATGTTGTAAGTGCCTCTCTCTATGTCTGCATGCTTCCTTTTCCACTACAAGATTGCATTATTAGTAATAGAGAGAAGTAATACGTACCTTTATTTGTTCTCTTGCCACCCTTTGGCATTCAAAGTACCTCTCCATTCACCATATGAAATTCTCCACCTCTCGAACATCCTCACACCCTTGAATTCCTTTGGCTTTAGGATATCAACCCATGGAGTTTCCCTTGCTCCACTTTTGTATACTGGTAGTAGTTCGCAATAGGACTTCCTCAAGGGATGCTCGGGCTTCTTCAAGTAACTTTATGACACCTTCTAGCTTACCTTCAACTTGGTTGAGGCATTCATCCCTTCCTCTCCACTATTGAGAGTAGTCATGACATCTTCCTTCATGACGTCTAGCTCTCCTAACACATGAGTCTCTAAGGTTTCCTTGTCATGCTCCACCCTTTGCATATGCACATCCATGTTTGTTAGAGCATAATAAATAAACCCATTCATCCAAGGCTAAAATCTTTGCCCCTTGGTTTGCTTAACCCAGAGTCTTCTTAGTATGAGGAGGA
This sequence comes from Dalbergia oliveri, assembly GCA_030441495.1. Classification (NCBI taxonomy): domain Eukaryota; kingdom Viridiplantae; phylum Streptophyta; class Magnoliopsida; order Fabales; family Fabaceae; genus Dalbergia; species Dalbergia oliveri. Next base: position 31,686,158 of record JAMLFY010000008.1, on the reverse strand, counting down.
ATGACATCCCTCCTCCTTGAAGCCTCCACATGTTCCTTAGTCACATTTGAAGCCATTTTCTCCACATGAACCACTTGTGCTCCACATGAACCTTGCTTTAATACCAAAATTGTCATGACCTTGGACGCACTTCAACGCAACTCCTGCCAGCACTTGGACTTACTCAACCTCTTGAGCTAAGCACCAAGTTAACCTCACTAAAAAATGACTAGCAATGCAAGCTAAGAGCATAAGAGAATAAGAAAACTTTGGTAGAGAACACTTTTGCACTACATAAAGGAAAGCTTACAAATGACTTGGATGGTTTTGCTAAGAATGACCACCTATATATATAGGCTTCCACCTCCTTAATAGATGGTGGAGATTAATTCTAATGGATGGTCTAGATCACGTGTCTAGAACCTTCGTTCACTCCCTACAAGAAAATTGTCATATAGTGACAGCAAATATCGTAGGTAAAAGTATAAATATGTGGGTATAGTCTTAAAAACTTATACCCATAGACGTCTACTTCCATGTTTTTGTTATGTCATTACCCACTTTTTTTATCGAAAGTATAACATATAGTGACGTACCCATTACCATCAGAAAATATCTTGACTTATACCTGGAGATTTCATTGTGTCATTATAGATTTTAGTGACAGAACTAAAAACCATCACAAAAAGTAACCAAGTAATTACCCACGAAACAATTATGTCACTATATACTTTAGAGCAAAGGTATTTTTTCTATCGGTATAGCTTATAGCCATACTTTTATTAGTTTTTAATTCCTGGGTATAAATTATAACTACACTTTTGTTGAATTTAACTTTTCCGTGGGAATAGCTAGTGCACTGGTCGCCACAACTTGTGAAATCCAATGGCTTTCATACTTGTTAGATGATCTCATACTTCAATTTGCTTCCCCTTTGGTCTATTGTGACAATCGTTCAGCCATGCACATCGCTATTAACCATATTTTTCATGAATGGACCAAGCACATCGAGCTAGATTGCCATCTTGTTCGTGAAAAACTAAAGGTTGGCCTCATCCGCCTACTCCCTATTGGTCCACTCTTCAAGTTGCGGACTTGTGCACTAAGCCTCTTCCACCCGCAGTTTGATTTTCTTTTTTCCAAGCTTAGCATGCTCAACATCCATGCTAAGCTTGAAGAGGGCTTTTAACTTGTATTAATATAGTTCATGTAGTAATTAAATACAGTTTATAGTAGTCATAGTTAGTTATAGTTAGTCACAAGTTAGTTGATGTCAGCTGGTACACAAGATTGTGTATATACTCAACATACTAGTGTTGTCCAATACAAGTAATTATTTTCAATCATTTCAACTTTGGGCTCAAATTCCCCTTCTCTTTCGAGCTTTCCTTTTTCTTCAACTCTCAAGCTCTCAGTTGAGCTTCCATGGAGGAAATCTCCAATTCCTTGAATCTTGTGATGACTCTCAAGAAAAAAATGCTTCTCCTATTCATGAATTGGATGTAAACCAGAAACGAAAAGATTAAGATTACTTTACCTTCAGTGTATTTGTTACATTGATAACGAGATCAACCTTTCTTTTTATTAAGCAAAATTCTTTTGGTCCTCAGAAATTACTTCCATTCTATTTGAAGGATCCTTTTGATAACAAGGATCCTCATGAAATTCTATTCATTGCATTTTTGCCCTCGAGCTTCCATTTTCTATCATGTTTGTAATTGCCAAATAAAGACAATAACCACTTAGCCAAAAGTGCTATGGAAGTGTCTAATTGGTCTAATTCCAAAAGCGATATGAGATATGATCACTCTTAGAAGTTTGTATGGTTTCTTCAACAAAGAATTTGGTTCATCCAATTTCTTTTTTTCTCCTTGTTTTTCGAATGGAAATGTTTGGAGGAACTTGAATTTTAGTGGATACTATATAGGGTCCTGGAGTTCAATTAATTCTTTGGAAATCTTCTCCACAGCTCGGTAAACTTCCCCAAATTGAAAGAATGTGTTGTGAAATAATGGGCCTAAAAGGCATAAATAGAGTAGTACAAAATAAATATGTGGAAACGTAAAATAAACGACATTAGGAATTTACGTTGTTCGACTTAAAGCCTACATCTATGGAAATATAATGGAGATACCTCAGTATTTTTATCATTGGTGTATACTTTCAACTCATAAAAGAGAAGAATTTATAGGAACAGGAATAAGGAGATGATTTGGTTTTCTCCATCGATACACAAATGACTTAAAGAGCTAGCTTTTATAGATGTCTTGTGAATGCATGACATGTTATTAATGTCCTGTAAAATTGCGAAAAGGCATTAAATATATGTGGTGTGCTTGCTAACTTCCTCCTACATGATTTGAAGAAATTTTCTTTCCAATCCCACTACATCGAAAAGAATTTGGAGGCCATTTCAAAACATAGGCTTGTAAAAGTCAAGCCACCTAATCTAATCTACAAATCTCCATATTAGCTTGAGTTTTCATACATCTTCAAGTTTTTCGAAGCCGCCTTCTCCAGTGTGCCCATAATGTGAATTTGAAGTATATGGTTACTTATCTTAATTTTTGAATTTCTTGCACTAGTTAACTATTAAGGATCCTATCAAGTTTTATATATTGTGTTGCTATCACTGTGCCAGGATTAAAGTGTTGGCCTTTGCTATGGGCATTGAATATTTGAATCAAATATACCATATTCTTTTCTTATCCTTGTTCTTTTGATATTTTGAATTTTCAAGCATTCCTTGTAAAAGGGGTTGTGTAATGGCAAAACTTGAAAAGTTAGGCTAGAAGTATCATGTAGCTCTAATGTAGATGTAATGCTTCTGCTTTGATACTATTAGTCAATTGGTTACATTCACACACACTTGGGATATACATGTAAAAAGTCAAAATTATATATGCATATGTGCTTGTCCATTCTTTTTGCAAGGCTTTGTTCTTCATCATATGTTTTATTAATTAATATTCTTGTTGAAAAGGAAAAGAACCATTTTATATTGCTCTTCTAAATCCCTAACATTTCAATCTAAAATATATCATATGCCACACATAATTTCATTCATTTCACATTTTGTTAACAGTTAGACATTGGACTATTGGAGCTCTAATATTAAATCACATTTTGCAATACATCTCTCTTCAAACAACCCTGATAAAGGTTTATGCAAGTCACATGACTCACTAAATTTATTTTCATTTGAAAATTGAAACATCATGTTTGTGCGCTCAACCCTTATCTTCCTGCTACTATTGGTCATATTTCTCATATAGGTCATTTTTTGAAACAAAAAGAAATGAGGTTATCCCTTAGTTTTTTTTCAGCTTCATGATGTAAAGTTTATCCCTTTTTACTTAACAGGATTGCAAAGGATCCCAATTTGAAAGAATACTCTATACACATAAAAGGACCTATGTTGATGACTGCCTTGTTGAGAGAGCTACGTATGTAAGTTTATTTGTAATTATTATATTGCTAAACATTTGTTTGAAATCATTTGAGAGTAACATGATTATTGAGATTAGTGTATGGTTTATGGGCTTGACAAGAAATAATATGTATATACATATATATACTAGTTTTTTTCCTAATTGCATTCTTGGAAAAAGGGGAAAGATTTGCATTCTTATTTTGTTCAATAATTAAGGGAATCTAAGATGATGGTATTTTCTTTTCTTCTCAAGTTTGCAAATCCATGTCAATTGGCTACACATTAGATATTTACTTTCTATTTCATATTATTGTGATATTTCAAATCTTCTAGCTGTAAATGATATCTAGATTGGTTAAAAAATTTCCACTGCTACTTTTGATATGTAAATTGAATCAGTAAATTAGTTGGATACTTAAATTCTAGATTTACTTATATAAGTTATATTCTCCCATTTTCTCTGTAATTTTCAATGTTGAGAATTTGTAGTGATGCTTTTCTCAATTTAGGATTCATTGCTAAGCTTATATGTGATTATCATTTGTTTCATTCTTGGTGTCTGCCCATAATATTTTAATTATTGGCTTTTGCAATGTAAGTGAGCAATTATATTAGTCGTAATTTCAAATTAAAGTAACTAATCACATATGGCTGTTGTTTATTTCATTGCTTCTTTTTGTTTTTCCCAAATTATTTACATAACGCATTTTCTTAGAAGCAGCATAAGTGCTACATTGTTGCCATATATGATCAATTGATTATGACTTGTGATCAATTAGACTCAATTGATTATGACTTGTGTTGGTATTGGACTCAATTGCATGACCTATGAAATTGGTTCGTTTTGTAGATTCCTCATTGTACCAAAGGATACGTAGGACTAGAAATTCCTTGTCATGCCAAACTTTATATTTTTATGATTCTGTCTCTGATAGTTGCTAGCTTGTTTTTTATTTGTAAGTATTTTAGTTTTATGCTATCTTTTTGTTTATTTGTAAATATTATTTTTGTTTACCTTTTTGGGTAGCCATTTTAGGATGGATGTATCAGGGGTATTGTAAGGTTTAGTTTCCACCTTTCCTCTACATAAAGAGACTCTCAAATCTAACTTTATTTTGGTAGACTGGTTTAAAACTTTTTCTACAAAAAGGTTTCCCACGGCTTTCCTTAATAAACCATGGTGGTGACACCATGAAAATATTTTCAATATTTTTCATCGTCTCGCCGCGATCTTGGTCGCGCGGATGGCGAATCCAATGAACCTCAGAGTCAAGCCCATTAAAAAGTTAATTGTAAAATTTTATAATTTAGATCATATTTTATTCACCCATTTTTTGCCTAGCATTTGATTTACTGCATTTTGTTACTATATATGTGAACCTTAGGTTAGATGACAATTGCCTTGTTTGTGTGTTAACTTTTCCCTGCATTCATGTGATTAATTTGTAGCATTGCTAGGCGTTTAGGACACATTGTACCTTACACACTTTTGGGCTTATACCTGAGCCTATGCGAGCCTAGGGATAAAGGGTGTCTTAGCATTTGTTCTTAAATGGTCTTGTACTCGCTTCACAATTGCTGATTCGTCACTCAGATTGTTATTAGTTTTATATATTGATCATATTGAGAGGGTTCATCCCTACTTGTGGTTAATATATAAGCTAAGTCCTTATCTTTTAAACAAGGGTAATCTTGGGACTTTTGGCTTTTAGATCTATAGCAACAATGTCGTTAACCTTGCACTGATAGAATTTAGGTCAAGAAGAAAGTCATACTCCAATCCTATAGTGGGCTTTTGTTGAAAAACTAGGGGGCATGTGTCATTTTTTTTTTTGTTTAACGGTCTTTGATTATAGAGTTAGCCTTTTGTGAGTAATCATTTTCCTTCAACTTTCCTTTTCTTAATTCACGCCTTTTGGTTCAAAAATTATAAATAAAAAATTATTTCATAATTTCACATTTTGATACATTGTTTTCTTCATCTAAACAAATATGTTAAAAAAAAATCCTTTTTAGTCTTGCATTCTATAAATGTATAAAATTCAAGCCTTGCATTCTAGTTTTAAGCAAAAAAAAGAAGAAGAAAAAAATCATTTGCATGGGTTTTTCAAAAGAAAAAAAGTTAGTCATGTATTTTGGTCATTGAAGAAAAAAGAATGAAAAATTAAAAACATTGTCTTAAACACAAAAATCCTCCTTTGAAACAAAAGGTTTAGTTTTCATAAAGTTGTTTTCTTGCATTCTTGTCTTAAAAAAATGTTTAAAAAAGTAACAAAAAGGGAAAAACATTGCTATAAGTTCATTTTTTTAAAAAATAATAATAATTTTGCATCCTTGTCTTCTAGAAAGAAAAAGGAAAGAAAAAGATCAAAAATAATTTGTCCTTTGCATTTAAGATGGTTGCATTTGATAACATTAAAGAATGCAAAGGTTGAGTTAGGATTTTTAAGCCTTTAACTCCTATTTGTTCTAAGGTCTTTCACTATTGTGTCATAGCTTAATTGTACTTGTTCCCTCATCAAACTCATTCCTGCTCATCAACTCATTAATCAATTCTTCTTACCCACATCAATAAACCAAGCAGACAAATTTGAATTCAAATCCTATTCAAAAGGGCAAAAAGTGATTCCAAAATATTTTCAAAATCCTTTCCTCAAGTGACAACCTTAACTAAATTTGCAGCACATGGGGGCTTCCAATCATGTGATGAGCATTGGTTAACTTTCAAGGTCATCGTACAAAGATTATGGGATGAAGGAAAGTTGACTTTTGACATGAACCCATAGATTAAGAAAAAGAGCTTGACTAGGAACTGAATTTGCATGTTGACTAGTATTCATTAATTGGTGTTTTTGCTTCTTATGGGTGGATTTTGCTTCTAAGACCTAATTCTCTTCTATAAGTTGTATCATTTTCAAGAAAATAAAAGAAAAAAAAAGAAAAGGAAATTTTGTTTTAGCATTAAATTTATAAAAATAAGCAATCATAATTTGAAATGAAATTTGGTCATGTTTCTCTATCTTTCAAAAAATCAATATCCCTTGCTACCCCGTTGAACCTAATTATTTTCTTCTAGTAACCTTGACAAGGATCACCCAACACTAGGGGCTAATATGCAACGAAGGTTGTTTGCTTATGAATTTCTTCTTTGTTCCATTTGTGATATAAAAAAATAAAAAAGCAAAAATAAGAAAAAAGCAAAAAATAGAGAGAAAAAAAGATCATGAAAGATTTTGGTTCAAAATGAGTGAGCTATCTTACTCTATTTATGATTTTCAATTGTTGTTGGTAGAGTAAATCATCATACTAAAACTGATCCTTTGTCACAATTAACCCTTAAACACTTGTTTAAGCCATTAATACCTTTTTGTTCATAAATTATTAACCTTAGCCACGTTACAAGCCTAATAAAGTCCATCCTGATAAATGATTGATTATTTTTATTTTCATAAACTTAATGTTAAAACAAAAATGTAAAATGAAATAAAATAAAAGAAAAGAAAAATGTTGATTCACCTTCATAATAGAAGCAAAAGTTTAAGCTAGTTCATGAAAGTTTCAAGAAAAAAACAAGGTTCAAGGAATTTGAAAAGTGTTCAAACTATTTTAAGGTTATTCCTTGGAAAGATTTGAAAAGTGTTGAATCACCATTTGCTTAAAACATAGCTTGTTAGCTTGGGAAACTCATTCCACATTGCCTATTCTTTCTAACCACCTTCCTAAAAGACCTAATATTCCCTTTGCTCATAACTTTATACCCAATGTCCTTGTGCAAAACAAATTTAAATTGTGATATAATGGTGAATGTTTCTAGATACTTTCATTGGAATGCAACTTTCTGGATTCTTTGATGACTTTGTTTAAGTGACAACTTTCTGTTTGCAACAAAAAAAAACTTCAAATTTAAGCTTTCAACTTGCATTGCATGTTTCACTCATAACTAATTGGAATTAATTAGTTTACGCATTACTTCTAGGTATTGAGAAGTCTAGGAGCTATTTGGAAGTGTTTTTATGTTCTTGTTTTCTAAAATTATTTTAAGAAACAAGTTTAAATTCAGTTTTTAAAAATAAAAAAATAAAAAAAAATTGTTGGTAACTTTATTCTCAAAATAGTTTTTAAATGAAAATAAATATTTGGACAATTGTTCTTAAAAACAAAATTTAAAAACAATAAAACAAAATACTTGTTTGACAAACTCTTCATGTTTTTAAAATGATATTCATACAATAATAAATCACAAATCAGTAACCACACCTCTTTTTTTTTTTTCAAATATCAGTAACCACTTTGATTCAAAAAGCTGAGAAATAAAAAATAAACATTAACCCAAAATCACCCAAAATAATAAGAAAAAAAGATCAACAACCCACCCACATTAAAAAAAAGAAAAAAAAACCGTCTCCACTTGTCATTGTAGCTTCACTCCCTCACATCTACCTTACCTTCTTCTACACACTTCTCTCTTATCCCTCTACCTCCTTGCTCCTTTGTTTTGAAAACCAACTTTAGGAATGGTAGCAAGAAAACAAATCTATATGGCTTGCCCTTTGCTTTGTTTGTTATTTTGTTTTTATGTTGTGTTTGTTGCGGTATCTTTTCTTTGCTTTGAATCTTGGACTGGTCATTGCTATGTCTTTTTGTTTCTGCCAAGAAGCTCCACCACCTCCTCCACTTTAATCACCACCACCCACGGCCATTAACAGGGCTTGTTTACATGAGCGAGCTCGACATAAACCTCGTGGTTTCGAAGTGGTTCATTGCTATCATGAACACAGGTTGGGTCATGGGCGATAAGAAAGGAGGTGGTGGACTCTAGCCTTGGTAGCACCGTCTGACTGGAGTTAGCGAAGAGGTTACATAAAAGGATAAGAGATGGAATAGAGAAGGCTTGAGTGACAACCATCGAAATCGAAGAGTGATTAAAACAATAATGCCATATTATTATGAAATTGCCACTGTCATTCCACTTGTTTTTAAAAACAAAAATTCAGAAAACACCTTAAAATTGCTTTCCCATTTCTGTTTTTAAAACTCAGATTTAGTTTTTTAATTTTTAAAATCAATGCAAAAAAGATATCTTTCCAAACATATTTTTTTTGTTTTTTAACTTCTAAAAATTGAGAAATATTTTTAAAAATACTTACCAAACGCCCTAGTTTTCCCTCTTTCTTTTCTCAAGTATATTGATGCTTGATTTATCTTTGTAGGTATTGAGATACCTACTTTCTTTCCAAGTATTGTGATGCGTGGCTTATCTTTATAGATATTGAGACGCCTTATTTATCTTTGTAGGTATTGAGACGCTACTTTTCTCTTCCTAGGTATTATGAGGCTTGATTTATTTTTGTAGGTATTGAGACACCTACTTTTCTTTCCAGGTATTGTGATGTCTGATCCATCTTTGTAGGTATTGCGACTTTTCTTTTTCCAGGTATTGTGAGGTCCTGTCTATCTTTGTAGGTATTGTAAGGTCTACTTTTCTTTTTCTGTATCATGACGCTTGCTTTATCTTTTGTGGATATTGTGACCCTACTTTTTCCAAGTATTGTAATACTTGTTTCTTTTGTAGGTATTGTGGAGCCTCTTTCTCTCCTCTTTGTAGTTTGTGACATCTCGTAATATGTTTCAAGCCTTTTTTGTTTTAATCTTTACTTTAAATAAACTTGACTTAACAAAATTGATTGCTTCTTTATTTTGATTGTCCTTTTATTAAAAGGCCAATCAAATGGGCTATTATCGCACCCAATTTTTGATTAAGTAAAAAATAACAATAATTAACTTAACTTTATTTTATCTTTTGATTTAATTTTAAATGTTATGTTTAATTATTATCAACATTATATTTTATGGTCTCATATCTTTTTTTGGGTATTCTTTTTATTTTATCTTTGATTTTTCTTTTGCATGCTAATCAAACATGTAAAAATCAAGTTTCTTTCTTTATTTCTCCATCAGCCCCAGTTTCTTGGTCAAGAGTCCAATCATTTCCTTTTGTTAACAGCAAACCATTTCACATATTCCTTTGAAACTCAAACAAAAAAAAAATGATGCCCCTCGTTGAACCTTCATAAGACCAAACCCATCACCATTCCCATCTATCATAACAACAATCCCTCGTCATTCATTTCCCGAAATCCATAAAAAGAGAAAAAGGCAGCCACAATAAAATCCAATAAAAGATTACACATAACCCATATCCCTTGACCTTTCAACCTGCCATATTCCTAATCAGGTTCCAAAATAAAAATAAAAAAAGAACTTGACCAAATCCTATTATCTCAATCCATTAACAGTAGAGCCTCCTCCATTGTAAGCCAAGATAGCAAAACTCCCAGTAACGATCATTGTCAAATACGGACCTACCTCATGTGCCACTGTTCTGCGCCCTTGCTTCTGATCGACCGCTGCGGTGTTGTCCATCGCACTTGTCCATAACCAACAACTTCAACCATTTTCACCCAAATCCAGCCTTAATCCTTCACTGTCAACCGCGAGCCACTGGTCGCACTTACATCCTCACGTCGTTGCATTGCGCCACCATTGTATAGAAGCTGCGTTGCATTCGCCCTTCCTCTCCCCTTCAATATGTTGGTGCATGTGATCTCTGGCTCCGCGATCTGCCTCCTCCTAATAACGGAAACCCAAACGTGGGGTGCGTGCTCTCCTTTCCAAGCCTCTGTTTCAAATTTTCAATAGCTTCCCCAATATGAGCACCAAATCCCGAATTGTTGTGGCTTTTCTTTCCTTGTGTTTTGTTTTGGACTTTCTTTTTTTCTTTTTGTATTTTTTGTGTGATTTTGTGACATTTTTTATAATTCTTTTGGAGATATTTTTATAATAACTAGTGATAAATTATAAGATTTTACAGTCAATTAATATATTTTTCATAATTTGGTTTCATTTTTATATTAATATGTTTTGTTTAAAATATATATCACAAAATATTTCTTAAATTTTGTTTTATACTTATAAAAGTTCATAATCTTACCATGTATAATGTTCAATCTCTTGTATGTTATTTGAATGTTGTTATCCAATTTGGATAGCCATTAATCAGGTAAAGTCAGGTTCCAAATTGAGTTGAGATCAAATTGTCCCTTGTACACCTGTAGCCACTATTATCTTCATTTCTCCATATTTCATGCGGGCTCATTAGTCTGATTCAAGACTTCAAGTGCACCAGCAAATTCTCAATTGGATTAGTTGAAGCCCAAGCTACAGGCCTTGCCCATTCATAGAGTAACTTGTTAACTCCTATACTATTCTATGTTATAGCTATTCAATATAAGTTGTTTAAAGGCCCTTAATTTCTCCTTCTATTCCATCTCTGGGAGAAATAATTTGAATTCCATCGGTTAGCGTCAACAAAAGACCCTAAAACTCAATTGAAATTTTTATTTCTCCACTTTCTTTCAATTAGGAGTTCTTTGCGGCTTCCATGGAGAAGGCCAAAATTTGGGATGCAAACTTGGAGAAAGTGCATCGTGATTGAAATAGCAAGTAAATTAAACTGTACAGTTCAATCATCATTTTCTGCCTATCTTCTCATCTACTCCGTAATCCACAAAAAAAAAAGGAACTTCAACCATTGTAACGGTGTCCTTAAGCCTTACTGTCTCGCTGTTATCTCTGTAACAGTGGTGTGTATTATTGATTAATATAATAATCCTTAGAGTTAATACTCATTTTAATCCTAATTTTTTACTCATTAGTCATTTCATTCTTTAATTCTTACTTGGTTTATTTTAGTCCTTAACTTTTAAAATAAGTCAAATTAATCCTTAACATTACAAAATATAGAGTTCTATTTCCCTTATTTCACTTTTATTTAATATTTTATCAATTAAATGATGATGTGGAACCTTAAATGATATCTTATCATACTATATGTTATCTGAAGTAGAATGAAGTTTAAAATGACTTATTGTGATATCTAAAATTGTACAAAATAAGTCATTTTATTACAAAATGAGTCATTTAAATATTTATTCTAAATCATAAAATGACTCATTTTTCAATTTTAATATCAAATAAGTCATTTATACTTCATTCTACTTCAAATAACATATGTATGATAAAGTATCATTTAAGGTTACATATCATCATTTAATTGCTATAATATTAAATAAGAGTGGATTTAGGGACTAATATGTTATAATAGAAATTAATTTGACTCATTTTAAAAATTAGGATTAAATCACTATGAGGATAAAATGAATGACTAAAATTGAACATTAACTCTAATCCTTAATTGAAAGTGACGTGGCCCAGAATCTAAACTCTATGGTGCCAACAGTGTCGGCCAGTTTGACTTCGGTCATTGGACTCAAGGGTCGAGTAGCACAACTTACAAGTAAAATTGCTAAAAAAGAACTATTGAGAAATAATAAAATGTAAAATTTAATTATTATAGTTAATAGTCAATTATCTAGCATGATCTGATATTATTTTGAGTTTTTATTAGTTTGTAATGTAAAATTATTTTACACTATCGACTAATGAATATCAGGAAATTGTCAAACTATGATGATAGTTATCACAATAAGCAGTTACCTAGCATGATTTGACACTTTTTTAAAATTTCTATTGATTGATTTATTTTACAATTATTATTTTATGAATTTAATTTTGAGGTATAAATAGTATAAATGGTTTCTATAATGTATTCAAGCTTATATTGTCATGTAGTCAAGATAATTTACTTTCTATATCCACTATTTAAAAAATCATCTAAATAGAACGATTAATTGGATAATAATGTAAAAGACTTTTATACTATCAATGTATAAAAATTAAATTATTTTTTTAATTATTTTTGTAATATTTTATTTTCATATAATATCAAATATAAAAATATATATAATTTTCTTTCTCTTATAATATTTTCAGCTTTTACATTTTTATCATAATACGTGTAATGAAGATAAAAAATATACCAAAGTAATATTATTCACAAATCATTTACAAATAAATTTTTAAAAAATGATAGTTAAAATATTAATTTGTCACAATTATTTGCAATTCTTTATTTTATTATATATAATTATATTTTAAATGAAATGTTATATTATTTATCATGTGTTATAAATTTATATATTAATTTTTATTAATTTATGTATTTTAAAATTACCTATCAGTTTAATATATAAAAGCTATTATGATAGATAAGTTTATTTAATATACTGTAGGTATCAAGCAATATGAAATCAATGCATAGAAATTAAATTTATTATTTATTCTATAATTTTTTTATTGTTTAATATATAATTTATTAAAATCAAGTCATGAAAGAGAAATCAAAACTTTTAATGAAATGGGGTGGAATATCATTTCTATATCTCAGTCATGATATTTCATGATAGATTAGTTTTTTTTTTCGGGTCACGTGGCATTTGTTAAGATTAGCTCAAATTCAGTGAAATGCTCATGGGCTATGACCGTTTGGACCATGCTCGAGGTTTACGTGGGTTTTAATTGCGTATTGATTGATTAATAACAAAAAAAAAAATGTATTTAATATGCTGTGTAGTTCGTTGGGTTTATGGGGTTGCTGCTGCTCTCTGCTTTAATTTGTTATTCAGGCCGCTCCTCGTTGTCAATTTCCACTCCCAATTTATTTACTTTTCCAAAAGTATCCTCCTTCGTCGTATCAAAACATTGTTACTTCTAATCTTATTTAAACTCAATATTATTAGATTATTTTGCTAAGACTGAATACTAATGGAACCTCCTAGATCCGTTGCTGGCTGCTCCTATTTTGTTCTTTAGTTACATTCCTTGGTTTTCCATTTTTTTTTCGTTATAAAAAAATTAATATTATTAATATTTTTCTTATGAAACATATTAACTTTCATTTTACTTATAACAATAAAAAAAATATAATATTTTCACAAATTAATTCTCCTGATCTTAAAAATAATTTATAGATTGAGTTAAGCTTTTTATTTCACTTGGCTTTTCTTTAAAAGTAATAGTATTTTATTTTTTTAATATTCTAATATAATATATAAGATTATAATAATTTAACTGAATTTAGAATAACATAACATATTTCGAATTAAAAGTAGTTATAGGTTAAAATTTTAATTAATATTCACTGTCAATATAAAATAAAATTATACTATCATTCAACTATATTTTATCATCATATTATGTACATGCTTCATATCTTATATATTGTCAAACACCTTAAATGATGTGATAATATATCAACAAATGTTTGCATAAATTTTTAATTTTAATAATACATTTGAAATAGTTAAAGATAATTTAATATATTACATTTCCTTAATTTTTAAGAATGCAATTAAAAATCAAGGGATTTATACACAGACTAGTCTAAGTTGTTTATTCAATATTCGATTAAATTATATTTATTGGATATAATATTGAGTACGTATATTGTATATTACAATTTAATCTTCTCACTTTACTATTTTTATTATTTTCATCTAAAACACTCACTATTATGCAATTATTATCTTATAAAAATATCAAAAATTAATTTAATATTTATATATAAATATATATTAAACACATAATTTATATATACTTATAATATTTAGTGGTAAGATAATAATGTAATCAATATTAAATATTTTATGATTAAATTAATTATCAATAGTCTAATAATAAATTTATACAAAATTATTAAAGAAAACTTTCAAAAATAAAAAATTAACGAAATAAAATAAATAAATTTAAAATATTATTTTTTAAATTATTATTAATAATAATAAGTTTGAATAGTATATTAAAATAACAATAAATTATTAGTTCTATTATCAAATAGAAAGAAAGGTATTTTAGGGCATTTGAATAAAAATTAATGTAAATGAAAGTGGTATTAGATAATGAAGAATGACAATAGCCATTCCCTGAAATTCATTCTTTTATTTCTTGCCTATTTAGCTTAGTTGTTTGCTCATTTTCTTTTCATTTTTTTCCTTCTTCTTAATTTAAACAATACAAAGTAAGAACCAAAGACAACCTATCATTCTTAATTGCCTAATTTCATGTGTTCACAGTTGTTTAATCATTATTTCTAACTTCAAAAATAAATTTTATCCATAAAACAAAAGGCCAACGATGAAAAAATTAGGAAAGAATTGGAGTACCGATTAATTAAACACTTCTTAAGATTCTTAAGGCATTATAAAAGATTTTGTTAGAAGCATTAACGATCTGACTTCAACAACTAAGAAAAATAAAATCATAAAATAATAGCAATGAATGATTCCGTATAGTTTTAATATTACAATAAAAAAGAGTTTTAAATATTCATTTAAAATTAAAGTACAATAATTCTTCTTTTACCATTCAATCTACAATTTTATAAAATACATTAAAATTTGCTGATGACGAAAAGATTAGAGAGATTTGGAGTACCGAATAAACAAAACCTTCTAAACTTCTTGAGGCATTATGAAAGATTTTGATTAGAAGCTATAATGGATTCTGGCATCAACTAATACAAATAAAATAAAAAACAATAGCCATAAATAACTTTCATATAATTTTAATATTACAATAAAAAGAGTTTTTAATATTCATTCAATAATTCTTATTTTTACCATTCAATTGGTAACTTTATAAAATAATAATTCAAACTTCTTGATGATAGAAAAATTAGAAGAGAATCGAAGTACCGATTAATTAAACTCTTCCTAAGACTCTTGAGGCATCGTATCAAATCTTATCTGGAGGGCTGATAAGATTTGACTTCATTATAACAAATTTTTTTTTTTTAAATTTAGAACAAATTCACATGACTGCACCATTGTAATTAGGTGGATCTCACATGTAGTTAAAGGTCAATGCTTTCACTCAATTGTTTTGATAGCCAATGGCAAGCAACACAAGTTCCCTCCTTTCCCTCTCAATCTGTCTCTCTCTCTCCGATTCTACAGCCACCATCTCAAGCCGCCAGTCAGAGACCCACCACCATGCAACCATTCATCACTTCCAAGTAATTTAGTTTAATGGCCTGGAGGGAAGGAGAGACAAAGCATCTCTCACCATAACCATACATTCCACAAGTGCCCAAACCCGACTCCCTCGCTCGAATCCACGATTCACGGATCATCAACACTAGATCCCATCGCATCAACTCTCTGCAGATCCCTCTCCTCCACCGCACCTCCCCCTCCCTCTCCCTCTCCATCGCCACAAGATCCCGCCCCCAGCCTGGCCGCCGCTCCAGACAATTCCCGTCTTCATCGCAGGATCTACGCCCTCACTATTCGCAACGGAAGAAGCTCATGGCCGCCAAGTCCGTCATGTACCTTCCGTCAATCCCACCGCTAACTCGCTTAATCTGGTCATTGACTCGTTCGACATCGACATCATCATGGCTAATTGAAATCGCTATTCATTTTAGTTTTACTTTGTTGAAATGAGATGATTCTTTTGTTCAGGTGAGCACTTTGAGAGAGTGAGTGTGAGGAAATGTGATGGTGGTGGTTGATGCCGGCGTGGGGAGGAAGTGGTGATGGTGATGGAGAGAGGGAAGGAGGGAGGAGATGGTGTATAGCAACATGTTGAATTTCAGTTAGCCACATTTATGAAATGTTGTTAAACACAACTGCAGGGTAGGCATTGACCAATAACTGTAGGGTAGTAGTCACCTTATAATTATGATAAGTTATATTTTGTTTTCTTTTTCGTTTCTCATTCAAAAATAAAATATTCCCATTTATCAGAACTAATTTTTCTTTTTATTCTCTTGATTAAAAATATTCCTCACAATTCAAAAAATACTTTCTCTAAAGTCATCTTGAAAATTAAGTTCCAATTCACCATTTGATTTTCTATGTTGCGAGCCTCAATTTTGTTCAACAATAATGATAACCACCCATTCTCTGTCATAACCATTTATCATTATTGATAATATGTTGATAAAATGAGACATTTAAAAAAAAAAAAAATAATAATTCTTCTTTCCTAGTAATAAAGGGACCAATATAATCAATTGTGCAGATAACTTTAGAGAATTTAGATTAACGAGTAACCGCTCCTGGAACAGACGTCGTAGGGTGATAATATCTTCTCTACTCCTAATCAACCCTCGAATATGAACTTTGGTATAGCAGACCATTTCTTCTATTTTTGGTGTCCAATCAACCTTTTCATTTTTAAATGGAAAAATTTATTTGTGGCGACTCCGATTCATCGTCTCAGCATTCATCCTATAGTTTTTGCTTCACCTCCCCCATTGCTGGGTGCCCAGACGGGGACGTCGTGGCAATACCGAAAAATGCAAAAAAATGTTTACAACAATAAAAGGTTTTTGTACTTCAGGGCAATTTTTTTTTCACCCGACACTTTTTCTGTTTATTCTTTTTTTTTTTCATGCACTATCTTTTTTTTCTCTCTCCTTTGTGCAACTTTTTTTTTCCCGTTTAACATCGGATGAAAAGGAACATGGACCAACTGAGAAAAAGGAAAAGAAGAACAATGAAGCACAAGGAAAGAAATCAAAGGAAACAAAGCAGGGACAATACCAAGAAGCAGAGTCAACGTTATAGAACGTGAAAGGCAAAGACTCGACAAACCCAATTTTTGTTTTTTTGTTTTAATTTCTTTTTAAGAAACGTGAATCCAAGAGAAAGAATAAAAAGACAACATGGAAGCACCAAAACAAGCAGATTAATAGGAAGAATAAAAAGACAAGATAGAAACACCAAAAAAGAACAAAGAAAATAAAGTAAAACACCAATATAAATGTTGAAATTGAGGGTTTTAGATAATAAGTAAGAAAGAGAGAATAGAGATTCATGGTAATCTGAAAATATATTGATATTATATGTTAACATGTAATATATTGAGGCAATCCTATTTATAAGCTAAAGATAAAATCTAAACAATGATAAAATCAACCTAAATCAATCTAAGATATGATATGAAATATTCTAAGATATAATGAAGATATTACTAGATATTTTCTTATTTTTAACACTCTCCCTAGCTAAAGTTTACTAAGCTTTAAGCTTGTTATAATTAACCCTTAAAATATAAAATAATCTCCATTGAAGACAAAGAAGACAACTCGGGATACTGAATACATATGAAAAAGATAACAAGGCAGGTGGAATGAACATCAACTTGAACAACCTGTTGGAAAATTACATGACTAGAAAGAAGAAGAGATAGATGGCTATCATTGGAGTTTCCAAACAACAATTAAGGTTGTAAATGGTCCAGCAATGAAGGCTGGAAATACCCTATACATGCAATAATTGATTGCAAGAACAGCATATGGAAGCCTTAAATAGTTGAAAAATTAGAGAACCAAGGAAGCCAAAAGAGCATATCACCATCATGATTAAGTGAAGACAAATATTACTATTGGTATGACATTGTGTAACCCCCTGAAAATTATTTAAAAATTAATTTGAGCTTTATTAGTCGTAATTTCAAAAATCTAAGTTAGTAATGATGAGGGTGGCCAACAGATGTATTAAAAAAAAAAATTTAAAAGGGGTAAATAGTAATCTTGCGAGCCCCACGTGCAGATGAAGTGAAACCCTATATCGGACCAGAAAATATTGGGATTGAGAAAAGAGAGGGTTAAGGTTAGAAATGATAAGGAATAGAAGTTATACCTAGAATTAATTTTTGGGCAATGTTGATTACCTGGATCCGATGTTTTACCCATTCAAGATAGAGTTTTGATGTCCTGTTTTTAACACTGTACAAGTTACTTGGTGGCTAAATAACTTTTCCCAACCACTTTATGCCAAGTGGATGGCAAGATTGAAACTTGAAAAGTAAGTTTCAATCATGGCCTTTCATTTATTATATTTTACTCGGAGCCAATATTTCATCCTTTGGTAAAATTTCGGTATGCGATTTCTAACGAAAGATAGTTTAATCATTATACATGGATAATGTATATCCATTCAAGACAAGTGTAAGGCTAAGATTTAATCTTGATTTACAAGATTAAATCCTAGTCATCCATTACAAGATTTAACCATTTATCCTATTATATTCATGCATTAATTATAAAGGTCAACACCAAATAAATCTTCTCTAAGAAGCCAAACTTCTTCTTCTTCAAACCTCATTTTCGGCCAAGACAAGGACCAGCCACCATTTTATTTCCTAAAAAGCTCAAGAACTTGATTCAAACATCCATTTTTCCTAGCCTAGACTTGAAAACACTATAAACTCTCTTCATAAAATTTGTTCTACACCTCAATCCCTCAGATCTAACGGATTAAAATCTCAATTCCTCATCAATCCTTACCTTGCTATCTCACCCCTCACTGATTTAGGAAGGATTTGAGGTTGATTTGGGAGCTTTGAAGTGGAAGGGATCAATCTTGGAACATTCTTGAAGTCAAGATCCTTAAAACCATCAAAGTAGGGTTTTCTTTAGTCTTTTCTTCCCAAATTTATTCTGAACATTTCTAATTGGTGGTCGAAATTTTAATTGTATTGTTTGATAATATATGGATATTGATGTATGAATTTTGATGGTGTCTTTGAATGATGTTAGAAAACCCATGTTGGCAAAACAAGTGTTGAATCATGTGCTAGAATTCTGGATTTGTCCTGGAGGTCACTGATCACGAATTTTCTGATGTATTTGTATATGTTTTTATGAGCATTAAAAATTAAAATTTGAAGCTAACACCTTAAGCTCGTTCCACAAATTTGCTTGAGCTATGTTTTTAACTCCTAATACTTTAAAAAAAAAAAAAGAAATCGAAGTAAACTATGTGCTCCATGAAAATGTTAGAATAGAAGCTATAAATTTTGTTAATTTTATTACCATATCAAATGATTGAATTATCACTTGAAATTTTTACAGGGTATTTAGGACATATTAAAGTCCAACCATGAATTTTTGTATGATGTGATATGTTCATTTGATGGGGTAATGAAATTGGAAACTATGGTGATTGGTAAATAGGGGGTTTCTAATCTCCAAATTTGTCTAATTTTTTTAGCATAGTTAGAGAAGGATTTTTGTTCTGAAATTTTTATAGAGCCTTATGGACATATTGAGATGTCTTGGAAAATTTTTATAGCCCTTGCAATGGATGTTTAGTATGCAGAATAAATCATACTCCTTAGGCATGAATTCTGCCAACATCCTCTATTTGTGCTGAAATGAACTCAAGTATTGATTTGATGATATAATGACTTTTAATTTAAGTATGATGAGTATGAATGCATGCTAGACAATTTAAAGATCGATTTATGAGGCACACATGAGAATTACTTGTGATTGAATGCCTACATGTGGCTTATGCATGCATTTGGGAAAAAAAAAGTATATGATGCAATTATATGAGAAAAGAGAAGGTGTGAATTTTAAATCGTGCATATTCTGACATATGGATAAAACGGAAACAAGATTTATGTTGAGTAAAAGGAAATGCAAAAAGAGGAACTTCCCTAGAGAAGGGGAAGGCAAAAGGAGGAACTTCCCTAGAGATATTATGAGTCGATAGACGTCTGACTAGGAATAGGTCTGTGTGTGATTCGGAAATGGAAAAAAATGAAGTCCAATGATCACGTATAAGAATGAGCTCAGTCTTGATGAGCAATCTATTTCCCTTGTGTGGTGTGATCCACTATAAATACCATTTAGTATAAATTATCTATTATGGAGTTGTCACGGCAAATACCCGTTGGTATAAACTAAGTCTTTCCTATGTCGATGAAAAGAGAAAAATGGACTGATTTGATTTCTAAGGTCATAAGTGAAACAGGTCACTTGAAATAATTTCACTGCATTTGACATATGTATAATCATATCATATGTAATCTCTTGATTAGAGTTACTTATTATGTGTTTGGGCTTCATGATAAATGTGCATTAAGTGAGTGAATACTAAAAGAAATCCACTTCGAAAAAATGATTTTTGAACTTTAAAATGAACTTGTAATATATGTTGCATGCTCACATTTTCTAAATAACTGAAATCTGACGATGATGATGATATAGATTTTTAGTATATGTTTGGGGATGCCCTCCTGAGAATTTTATAATTCCCACCCTATATGTTTGTGTTCTTATGTCGTCTCAGGTTGATCAGAGAACAAGGAAGCTACTGTATGAAAGGAAATCAATTTGCAGTAGTTTAAGGCTAAAGCTTATATCGATTGTACTTAATCATATGTTATGTCTGTAAGTGTAATAAAGAACAGATATGTATTAAAGTTCATAGAAGAGCTTCCTTTTGTATTTTGTATTAAATTAATGTTTTGATTTCCTTGTTATCTATTTTAATAGAGTTACGCTTAGTTAGTTATTATACGAATTAATTGAACTTGTTATAGATATGTAAGAAAGGTCCACTAATTTATAAATAACAGACTCTTAGTCCGATATCATGGCTTAAGACTAATGTTGTACTTGGGAGGATGTTACATGGTGGGCGGCTGGTCACAGAGAGAGATGTGCGTGAAGCAGCTGCCTGCTAAAATGAGGAGACAGTTGCACGGCTGGGCCACGGAGGATGGTTGTTCCTGGTAATGAGGTCATCAGCCAGAATTGTCACCTGAAAAAAGTCATTGACGGCGGTTAAAGGCAGTGAAAGGTGGTTTTTGGTTGCTATAGGCCGGTGATGACACAATGAGAACAAGGGCCAACAATCGAAAGGAGAACACAGTTGGTTGGAAAATGGTGGACAACAGCAATAGGTGGCAGCGGAAAGGTATTGGAGGCTGCCAGAAATGACACCGCTACTGAAAATTTGCCAAAAGACTAGAAAAAAGAAAATTACAGGTTCCTATTATTTTTTTTGATAGGGAGTTGGTAGCGAAAAAGAGTGCTACAGTTCACGGACCCCATGCAAAGACTCAACCCATGAATAGGAACATTGGGTAAAGATTAGGGTTCTTACCTCATTGTTTATAGATAAAATAAAAACCAAGTATATCAAGAACTCACTAAAATAGGAGAGAACAAGGAATAAATCTAACAATTGAATTGTGTTGATATAAAAAACTGAATTGTTTATAAACAAGTCTACCTATTTATAACAAAACAAGATAAAAGAAAAATGACTAACTAACAAAAAGGAAAATCCTATTTACTAATCCTATTTGTACGCAAAATTACAATTAATAATAAAGGCCCTAAACTAATAATAATAATAATTAAAAACCCCAAAGCCAATGAGTACTAAACAAATCCCAAATAACATAAGTCAGTCCAATCTCCCAACTGTGCTCAGAGTCAATAACTTATGCTCCAGAGTTACTTGGTCTCATCAGTACACTCTTTTGAGAATGCCTATTCAATCAATACTTGCATCCTACTCACATGATTTGGACTCTTAACTTGACGGTCTCCATCAGTTTAGAGGGGTGGGGAAGGGGTAGGACATTGGAGGAAAAGAAAAATATAAGGATAAAAAAATCATTTTACTATTGATCACCATATAGCCACAAACAAATCAGACAGAACGTAAGAACCCGACTTAGAAAGAGTATATGTACCAAAACTACAAGGTTTATACGAAAGTTTAGGATATGTTGCTGAGTTTGATAAACATGCTACTATTAATGTAATTGCTTGTCCAATATATATAGAATGAACGTAGAAATGCTTTGACTTTTGTTATCGAATGATGTATATAACATTCTTGAAAAAACACATTTATGTACCAAATGTTGCTTCCTATTCACATGAAAGAATGCAATCTTATATCTATGAAGCATCTAGTAATTACTCCTCGAGTTAAAAGATCTAACCAAAAAGTGACTTGTATTCTGTTCTAAAAGCTTCCTTTCTTTGCAGAGTCATCTCCCTAACTACCCTCCGAGTGCAGTGAAGTAACCCTCATTCCCTGATAATAGGCCCTCTCTGCATCAGCCATACGCTCTTGGAATATCGTCCATTCTTTATGACACCTCTCTCTCACCTGATGCAAAGAATAGCGTTGGACTCAATATTCTTATAATACCTATGTAAAAAAAGCGTGAATGCCGGAAAGTTTCAATTTCATGCATGTATACAACGTAAATCACCAAAAAAAAAAAAGAAGCACACGAAACCGGTAATTCAATTGTGGTAGGAAGAAATTCATACGCACCCCTTCCCATGGTGCCCTTCCACCTTCTGCTTGCCCCTGTTGAAGAAGCAAAGAAAAGTTCACCAATGAATCCTTGTAAAAGAGATTGTGAAAAAGGTGAATGGTGTGGTGCAGTTGCACAGTTTACATGAGCAGCAAATAAAAGAGATCATGTAGGTGTTGTGGAGCCCACATGAACTGAAATTTAACGACGTCATAAAACTAATGGCCTATTGCTACACGAAACAATTGCACCAAATACACGGATGTGCAACTCGACCAGAGAATTGGCCTTGTGAAAAACACATTAAAGCTTCATTTACCTGATTCCCTAGTGAAGGAACGCTTTGGTGGACAACCCACTGACTATCAACAACTCCTATCTTCTGATGAGGAATCTGCATCCGAGCAGAACTAGTTTCAGTAAGTAGAGGTACTGTTTCATGGCCAATAATTTTATTCTAATATTTAAAAGTGAGTGTCTCATTTGGACACTCCTTTATTACCATTGAATGAGATGGTGACCTCATTTATCCCAACTCATTAACACATCCAATTGTGATAAAGTGGGTGTTCAAAATGGGACACCCAGTTTAGGTGTTTGAATAACATGGTTGATTTCATGGCAAAGTAGCTACCATCAAAGAAAGACAAATTACTAACCTCCACACATCGTCTGAGAGCAAAATCAAGGCCCCATCCGTGAATTAGGTCATTCTGCAACACGACATATGAAAAACAAGATATATGAATTGATTATGTGATGAAAACAGCAAAAGTAGGCATAAATAAGCCATGAACCTGTATCATATGCCATACGCAACGCCATGCATCTCTGGAAAATACAGGAGCCATGATCTCAACAAATCTGAGCAAAAATCAAAACGAAGTGAGATATACAAGATCCCCTTCAGAAGTCTGTGCAAGAAAATGGAAGAAGAAAGGTGCAGGTCCATTAAGAGCTATATCCTTTAAAGTTAACATCTGCTTACGCAGCACAAGGTGGCAAATGTGTATCAGTACACCAGCCATTTCTTTCCTCAGCATCCCTGCGAAAGGTTGACAAAATATAGTTTGAGCTTGAAGAAAGAAAATAGTTGAACAAAAATGATTAAGCACCATGAACTTCTTAATGGAGGAAGACTAAGACAAACTCTAAGAGAAATAATTCAAAAAGACCTTGATCCATGTTAAGATATAAAGTCGTTCATTTCCTTTTACCCAGTAGTTTAACCTTTTGGAAAAGATAGTTCTCGACATGGTATCAAACTCTCTATAATTAAGTGGTTTAGAGTTTGGTCATTGCCGCTCCTCATTTTTCTAAATTAAACGAACTGAATTTCAGCACAAGGTAGTCCATGCTTTAAGTCCTAAGGACTCTTGCATTAAGGGCATGTTAAGTTATAAAAATCATTCATTTGCTTCTACCAAACAATTCAAGCCTTTGGAAATGATAATTCATGACAGTCTAAAATGTCTCCGAACATTTAGTTTTTGACATAGTATAATGATTTTGTTTGATTCATGAAGCTAACTCCACTAAGTGAAAATAGGCTTTTGTTGTTGTTGTCAATGATAATGATGATTAAATAGAGGAAACATATTTAATACAAAAATTAAAACATAATAGGAAAATTGTCCACTTACTTGTGGACTTCACCTTCATCCCTTTTCTTTGTCATCTGCCATGTAAAACTACTAATCGGATCTAAACCAGGCTGTGAGATCTCCAAACCATGCTTTTTGACCAATTTCAAGTACCTGGAACAAAGAGACAAATTGACAAAATTTTCACCAACATCTTGATTCCCACAGTACCAGGATGGTTTTGACTTTGGATACTTACTCCTCTGCATCAAAATTCTGCACACCAAGATCCTCATCCCAAATGAAAATGTAATCATAGGGAGCCACAATGTCAGGGTGCAGAAAGCGTTTGGCGTACCACCTTGAACCAAATTCAATGATGTTCATCTCAAGGCTTGATCAATAGTTGCCAGAGGAAAACTTGTTACAAAATTACAAAAATGAAACAATAAATCCATTACCAACCATTTAGTTTGCTTCCTTGCACTGATATGCACAGCTCGCTTAGACCACTCAAATTGGTCCCACTCACTAGCCCGCCCATCATAGTGAAACAAGACAATGGTGAAGTTTTCGGACAACTGCATATTGAAGTAGTTCAAGAGTTACGTAGAGAGCAAATCAGAAACACATCAAGCAGGTGGTAATCAGTAGATGAAGACGCAAATCAAAAGACAAATTGATGCAAACAGATACTGAAATGACCTTTTTTATTGCAGCATCAATATTGTCTCTCAGATCATAACCAACAGTAAAAGTTGCAAGATACTTCGGCTGGACAATTAGGTCCTGTAAGTGCCCCCTCCATCAAGACAAGAGTCACATTAGAGAAGCCAGAACTGTAAGACAATTAGGTAAACAACACAAGCTAGCATATGCAGCTTATCTAAGACAATTAGGTAAACAACACAAGCTAGCATATGCAGCTTATCTTTGTATGAGTCCAATAATGTGACATATATGTTGTGTTAAAATTTGTCTGTTCTCAATTTGGAACAGCTAAAATGTGAACATTCAGTTACTTGAGCAAGCACATGAAGTTTCATTTCTAATTCTTGTGCAAGACAAAAGAATATTTGTTATAGTTTACAAAAAACTCTTCAGTCACCTCTCATCCATTAAGTCAAATGTGAGTTACACTCTCAATAAATGGTTCGAAACTATAATATTATAGTAAGTAAATGCTTAAACATAAAGACTTAGTTTCTTTTCGGTGAAAATCATTTTTTTACTTTTATATTATCCATTAAGATGCAGAGTGTACACACCCGATGGGGTTGGCCCCATAACCGACGAAGATAGAGATCCGATTGAGGTTTGATAATACCGGGGGGTAGCCTTTCAGCTCCTCGAGGATTTGTGGGAGCCCAAATCTGCATCACAATCAAATGTTTCTGGTTAGTGCAAAATGCACCTTGTGGTTTGAGTTCTAGTTTTCAAGATTTTGTGAAGGAAATACTGAAAAATTTAAAAACTACTGGCTTGTTGATTTCAGTTTCCAGTTTTATTTTCAATTTTAAGTTTTAGGAATTTGTAAAGGAAAAACTGAAAATGAAAACTGAAAACTGGAATTTGTAGTTTTAGAATTTTCAATATTTCCTTCATAAAATCTAAAAAATTGAAAATGAAAACTGAAACTGAAAATAAAATCAAACAAACCCTACAAATTTCAGTTTTCAATTTTTTATATTTTTTTCATAAAATCTTAAAAATTAAAAAACTGAAAATGAAAATCCAAACCAAACATAACATTGGAAAAAGGTATGTCGTGATAGTTTATTGACAAAACCATGACATTACACCACGGACGTGCTTATATCCCGGGCTGTCAAAAATTTGGCAAGAGGCAAAAGGATTAAGTAAATAGATTGCAAGAATGTACTGCTCAACCAAATGAAATTCAAGAATCTAGGAAACCAGGAAATAGACACTAAACCAATATATGGAATCAGGTCACAAAGATACCCCAATAACCAGCGGAGAACACATAAATACCACGACATTTTGGAAACTATTAACCAATAATGTGCACAATGTAAAAATGTAACTGTCAACTTAAGAATATTGGAGAACAGAACAGCCCAAATAAAAGGACATCAAATATTGTAGAATTATACATTGTGCTTGCTTACTTTGTGGAAAGTACAAATTTAAAACCCAAAAGATAAAAAATCCGAATCACACTGTGTTTTTAGTATTCTATTGAAAATTGATTTCAAAAGTCGTAAGCAATGCCGAATGACATATATTTTCACCACTAAGTTGGAGGAAAGTACTTTCTATTGAGTCCTACCACTTTTATATCGCTTATAACTTTTTTATGTTGAACAAAAAAATGTTCAAGTGCATCATATTTCATTTTAACAGATGAAGTAACTGAAAGAGGCCATACAAATTTTCCAGAAGAGCAATATACAAATTTTCCATATGACCTATATAGTGTGTTACGAAAAATTAAAGAATCTAGCTAATCTTAAAATTAAGAGTAAAAACTAATACTAACATTTTTCTTTCTTGATTTCATTTTTCATAAATGATTACATATATAATGTTAGAAGGTATCCTAAGACCTTCTAAAACTCTAACACCTCATCCTAAACTCTAGAATATTTCTAGTAACTATTCCTTCTTATCCTTAACAATTATTATCCTGGTTCTAGAATATCCCTATTGGATATTTTTTCCTAATATTCTACCGTAACATAGTGTGACATTAATATTGTTTTCTTAAATTCTTTCATTTGGGAAGGAACGATTTCAACCACCCTTTTTTTCAAAGTAACCAAAATATCATGTTAAACTGGAAACTTAAATTATTCAACTTTTTTTAATTCCTTCACCATCTATGGTTAAAGCCAGCAAGTTTTCATTCGGCCAATCACTTGTACGTTTTTTTCTCCTTGAGATTAGCTTTTCACAAGGGTATTTGATTGGTGGGTAAAAATATAAATGGTAGAAATTTTCACAAATGAACTTTTTATATGATTTTACATTTGGAGTTCATTCATAAAAATTTTTACCTCATTTTTACCTTCTAAGCAAACATTCCCTTACAATAACAACATAGTTTCTAAACTCAAACAAGCTGTATATGATTAAACAATTTGACACCAGAAAAGTACGATTAATTGTAGAAGCATACCTTTGTCTCATCTAACTTGTGAGGACCATTGGAGAAGCTTCTGTTTCCCCTGAACGAAGCCCAGGCCTCCCAAATTGATTTGGTCGGAAGTTTCGAGTACTTTTCGTTAACATATGTGAGGTCAATGGATGGGAAGAGAGCGGATGGGAGATTCATCTAATGATTGAGGAACATGGGATAAAAAACTCATCAGTCTTAGCTAGATCACATGGAATACAATGAAGCAATAATTTAATGATAAGGTGAAAGATTATACACACCTTAGTTAATGATAGTGTTGGAAATGATACTCCTAGAAAGAATCCAAAAACAACTCCAGCAAAGGCTGCTAAAGTGAGCCTCATTGTCTCATTAGATTTTCTGGTGTTTCCACTACAAGCCAAAGCAAACAAAGAAGTGATAATATCAGATTAAAATTGCAAATTGCTTTTCCATTTCTATTTCTTTTTATTTTTATTTTTTTCTCATGGTAAAGGGGAGGCAGCTAGGGATAGAGCAATTTATTCAATGAAAATATTTCCAAGTCACAACCTTCTTATGGGAGTTCCCATAATATTCAATATCTTCTGAAGAATGCACTCATTGAGTATGCAGGACGTCTTTCCTTTGATGGAATGAATGTGTATGATGCCTGATCAAGCCTAAAAAGAAAAATAAAAAAATACATATCAAAACAGAGTAACCAGTAGTTGGCTCAGCTGACATTAGTTTCAATTTCCATTAACAAGGAATTTTTCTTGGTAGGCTATATAAATACCACGGACACAGTAAACTTAAAATGTGCATGGTAAAATCCTCTCTCCTAAACGTCACTATTAAAAACACAAAAAGAGAAAAATATATTAGAATCTTGAAAATTTTGATCGAATTTAGCTAGTTGTTTCATTTCATCCAACCATCATATAATTTATGTCAAAAAGTTCTGGTAATATTTGTTTGGCGTAGCGTTGATCAAATCGGAAAAATACAAGACATGGTACAAGGTAAGCGAAGACATGACTCTGATTACCTCTACCAAAAGACACACACGGGAAAAGGAAAACAACAACCAACCCTTCACTTCTCATTGATTGAATTGACAAAACGAGAATCATGCACAGCCATATACTTAAGAGGGATAAAATATATACCAAAAAAAATAAAAAATACACTAACAATCATAAGCAATAATGCAGCATACCCAGATGAATTGTTTGCACGTAATTGGTGCTGGCATGAGAAAATATGGGAGAGAAGAGAGAATGACGAATTTATAAAGAGAGGAAGAGGATGAAGGAGGTTATCAGGTTACGAATCGATGTTGATGTTGTTGTTATGTCATCACATTGTTGTTTGATTGATAGTGTCGTAGAGGGGGCAACTCTCTCTCTCTCTCTCTCTCCCTCTATTTTTCTCTCCTCGTGGATGCTGCCGGCGTGTTTAGTCGATGAGGCCGAAGATAGGAGACCCTGCAGCTAGTTGTCGTTGTGGCACCTTACTGGGCCTTTCACTGTGGGCCCACATCCACACAGGCCCCACCTAACTCCGAGTGTCCAATCATTACTATGACCTAGTACCCTTTTTTCTTTTTGTGTAGCCTTTACTCACACGTGGCTTTTCTTTTTTATGATAAAAGAACGTGGCGATTTGATATCTTTCCTCCCAGAAAACAGAGCATCTCCGAGAAGCGAGAATAATAGTATACAATTGACGGAGGATTCTATGGTGGTCCATGTTGGGTTTTGGACCATGATGGTCGTTGTATCTCAATCACTAAAATCGAAAGTAAGAGACTAGGATTAAACCTTTTTAATATAATTGGTGAAAACGTGAAAACTTTAATTCTTATTTTAATATTTCCAACACATGATTTGCCATTTTACTCCTCCTCCCCTTATTTTGCTGTGATTGGGATGAAAGAGAACAACAAGAAATTGGGCATTAGCATTTCATTCATATTGTTGAATAAGTGTTATTATGCTAACGTTATTATTTATTGACATTTAAGAGAGTTACACGATTTTCTTTGCTTTGGTCTATAGAGAATTACACGAATAAAAAATGGTAAATTTTATCTTGGACACACTATTGCTCTAATGAAATGAATTAAGAGAAACAACTGATTCAATTTTGATGTGCTTTATTTTCTCGTTGATGGCATCACCATGGCAGCATCAATGTGGATAGTAGTAGTTAAGTATCGGTGATTGGAGTTTTGCTTTGACACATATATGGAAAGATATATTCATTGATGAATTTCGAACAAAAAAGAAAAAGACCATTGATGAATGGAAAAATGGAGCTAGTAGTTCTCCTCCTTAGATTAGAGGAAATCTATAAGAAGAATAAATAAGATAAAGGTGAATGTGCTAGAGAAGAGAGAGAGAGAGAAGGTGAGGGAAAAGGGTAAGAGAGGAAAAGTCAAGAGAAAAATGTAACTTTACTAACCATATATCTAACATTAAAAACCCATCTTCTAGTGTAATACCTTGAGTACACGGGTTCATAGATAGGTTCCATATAATCCTAGGTCCCAGAGACCCACTCGTGTTATTGGGAAAGTCCAAGAAGCATGAATGACCCATTCATACATAAACAAGTTTCATTGTCATCGCTAATGCGATCCAGGACCACCATAGTAGTTAGGGGTGAGATTGTTAGAGTTTGGCACTCTGTTAACCACTATAGCGGTCGTATGTTATATGCGAGTAGGGCGATGGTACAGGTGCCATAGCGGTCACAACCCTGTAAGGGTCCCAGAAATGTGAACAGGACTAAATGACGTTGTTCGACTTATAAATCCCCTCCAACATTATAAAACCCTCCTCACTCAGTTCCAAACCCCAAAAACCCGAAAACACTTACCCCAATCTCTTTTCCAACCTTTCCACTCTCAACCCCACTTAGATCTACCTCCCTCAAGTGTCAAGGTATGTATTTGTTGATAGCTTATGTCTTCTTTCTTCTCATTCTTTCATGTTTTTGGTTTGGGTGCCATTGTTGTCAAGTGAGGTTGCTTTTCCCAATGTTGTTAATGTTGATTTAGGGTAATTTAAAGGTATCCATAGATCATTGATGAGTTTAAGGTTGTTATGACAAATATTAGTGTCATCCCCGCTCCCAAGAGCTCGCTTGGAGTTGTCCCTTCACTTTCCACCCCTCCAGGTGCATGAGTTTGATCTCATGGCCCTATGTTTGTCATTATATTATTGTTTTCTATGCATTATAAAGTATTTAGAGACTAAGAATTGAGTTTTCACATTATATGGATTCCTTTTTACAAAATGCGCAAGAATTAGAAAATGTTTCTTTGAACGGTTCATGAAAATTTAATATTATCAAATGCATGGAACCATATTTGACATGTAATTGCTATTATCCAATTTATGCTATGATTTGAACCTCATCTATTATGAGAAGAATCTGTTTTGGTTGATGAAAAAAATGTTATGTTTTCATCATGAGAAACAAGAGTGGTTGAACTTAGAGCGTACATAATCCCTTTTTAGACTTTAGTATGATTTTAGAATAAGAAATTACTAAGAGGAACGAGCTCTGAGTTAACGATAGTTAAATCGTTAATCTTGGTATACTAAATGCCTACCAAGGGCAAGTTATCCTTATTCAAATCAATCCCAAGGACGCGATTTGTAACGCCCAATTTTGACTGTAATTTTTACTGTCATTAGAATTACCGAATTACCGTAGGTAAATATTATATAAAATTTGAGACCAAACAATCCTTAATAAAGGAATATAACGTTAGAAGAGAAGTTAGGAGCAATTCGTGCAAGTATTGCAAACCCAATTTTCTATACGTGTAAAATGACCAAAATGCCCATGAGGTTATTTTACTCAAAATGAGGATCGTGGGCCCCACCCGTCCTCAAGGGGATGTTTTGATGTTAATAAGGGATTGTTTGTGTTATGTGTGTTAATAGAGGAGAAGAATCCTAATTTTGAGCTACGACGCGCGAAATGACCAAAACGCCCTTGCGCTTTTAACTTCAATTTGCGTGCCGACTAGACCCGAACCTCACTAAAATGTGTTAAAAGGTGTTTTTAAGCCATGATTAACCATTGGTTAAGCTCGGGTGGTCTCGGGCAATTTTTAAGTAAAATGACGTTTTGCCCCTGTCTTTGTGCAAGTTTTACAAATTTTGAGATTTTTGATTCGTCTAACGAAACCTAAGCAATATTAGGCTCAAATTAAAGCTTATTAAATTCTAATTATTAATCTAGAGTCAAAATTATTTATTTAAATTGATTAGAACCTAAAATTGCTTTAAAACACTCAAATTGCTTACTAATTCACCTAAGCCCTTAACCGTAAATTCTCTAAATTGCATGAATACCTTGCCTACACCTAAATAATACATGGAACACACAAAACCCTCTTCCATGAGGCTGTAATGCACGAAATAATGCAGCCATAATCAGAAAAAATTGCACTAAAACATAATGCCAAAAATCACCATAAAACAAGAAACTTTGAAACATGATTCCATGTTTTAAGCCACCAAACAAGATGATTTTTCCTTCCTTGTCTCCTTCTCAAATTGAATCAGATTTTCCTTCTCCTCTTGTCCATTTATGAGCTTGAATTCTTCTATAAATAGGCATGCTTAGAAGTCATTAGAGACTTGCTCAAAAATTTCACAACTTCAAGTTTTTCCTAAGCTCAAAAACTTTCTTTCTTCTTCCCCTTGGCTGAAATTCTTTCTTCAACCTTTCAAGAATATTTTCTTTCATTTCACTCCAAGAAACCAAGTTCTCTTCCTTTCCTTCAAATCAGATTAGGTAGGGAGTTGTTTTTAAGTTTATTTCTATGTTTTGCTAAGTGTTGTTCTTGGTTCAAAATGATGATTTCATGGATTTTCTCTAGTTTTTCCATTTGGTTTTCTTCTTCCTTTTCTTTAACCAATTCGGCCATATGGCCTAGGTGGGACTAAGATGATGGCTTGATGATGAGGACCTTGAAGGTGGGTTGTGAATCCATCACAAGTTAGGCCTCTAAAGCTTGAAAGTTCCACTTGATGCAAAACTTTAAAGAATGATGTTTTTATGATGATTTTATGATCTTGAGTTTAGAATTTGAAAGATGTATTTCTCACTTTGTCTTGTTAAGATATATATATTGAATTTGTATTTCTATAAAGTCTTGAAGGAGCTCTAGTAAAGAAATCAAATGAACTTGCATCCATGTTTAAGTTTATGCCTTGCATAATCATGTTTACTTTCTATGTCATCACTAAAATTTCAAGAATGAATAAATGAACTTGCATACTCATGTTTAAATTTCCAAGTTTGCATTTCATGTTTATATTTCATGTTGTCACTTAATCTCTAAAGATAATAAAGAAGTTGCATCTCATATTTATTTTATGTTCTCACTTTATTTTATAATGGCTAAAAGAATCAACGCATGACATGTTTATTTTTATGTCATCACCTAAAGATCCTAGAGCTCAAAGACTTGCCCAAGTATCACAAGCAAAGAAATAAGATTATTGGAGTTAAAGAATTGATTCTTTAAGAAGTCTTGAGATTGGAGCTTAAAAAGATGTAATAATAATTCTCTTCTCCCTTCACGGTCCAATGCGGATACCGCTCGGTTTCTAAGATTCTCTTCTCCTTCACTGGTCCTATGCGGACTGCCGCTCAGTTTCTTGCATCATGTTTATATTTCAAGCTCTTGCATCATGTTTAATTTTCAAGTCATCACCTTAAATCTTAAAGATAAAGAAATGGATTTGCATATCATGTTTATAATTCCAAGTTATCACCTTATAATGACAAGATTAAAATGAGGTTGCATAGCATGTTTATGATTCTAAGATATCACATAAATCTCTTAAGATCAAGACTTGCTCCTTTTATCTTAAGTGAGAATTTTAATCATGAAGATTCTTTCAAGTTTAGCAAAAAGAATTAGTTTCTAAAAGAAATTTGAGGTCTTGCAAAGACTTTACAAGAAACTAGTATTCCATGTACACTTAAAATGTGATTATGATAGGTTCATGATTCAGCCACTAATCTGAGTTTATTACCAATGTATGATGATGATTTAATATGTTTAAAGTTGTGATTATTATGTTTATTGATGAG
The DNA here is from genome assembly GCA_030441495.1 of Dalbergia oliveri. Classification (NCBI taxonomy): domain Eukaryota; kingdom Viridiplantae; phylum Streptophyta; class Magnoliopsida; order Fabales; family Fabaceae; genus Dalbergia; species Dalbergia oliveri. The sequence goes on along the minus strand of JAMLFY010000008.1, from coordinate 31,652,893 downwards.
GGAATAATTCTATGCATGTTAGAAGTGAAATTAGCTATAAAGCAACCGTAAAGCTTTAAATATGATTTACTGCCTATGCTGCCTCATATGGTTTAATAATGTTCTTAAGGCTTATGATTAATGGTAATGATGGTAATTAATCCCTTAGATGCATACTTAATTAGTTTGATAATTGAGGTTACCCGATTCTAGAGTTTCGGTTATTTAAGACACCTTTCGGTAAGGATTTATGATGATACTTATTAAGTATTTGATTCCATTGAATGATTTCATGGCTTGCATGTTATAGTTATTGTTGCAAAACAATGAGAATGCTTATGCATGAAATAATGAAATATTCTTTGTTATTTAAAAATTTACCCTTGTTGCTGGAAGAAAGTATATTACTATAAAAGTGTAATTTGGAAAAGTTCTGCTAGGAAAGACTTGGTATTTAAGCGTGTCTATTTGTGACCCACCTTTCTTCCTGGAATCTCCAGATGCATGATTCCAGTTGGTATATATTATTTCAGCATAAGACTATAAATGAGAAAATGTTATGATGATTATGAATGAAGAATTGTATTATGATATAACATGCAAAGACTTAAAGGTGACTCAAAATATATGAGGAAATGACCCTTTGGACCCATCAGACTATAGGTGGTGAAATGATCCTGAGAAAATGATCCTTTGGACCATCAGACTATAGGCGGTGAAAAGGTGATTCTTGCCCCCTAATCCGTTCTCTCAAAAGGGTAGAGATGGAATTTTTACTTATCAAAAGGGATAAGTATGCTGGTGACGACTAGCAAGGTATGAGCTCATAACCTAGATTACTCCCAAAAGGGTGGAGTATAGGGTGGCCCAGGAAAATGATGATGAAAGTAACTTTAAGTCACCTAAGGAACTAAGTAATGCATTATGTGAATATGATGTTCTTCTATGCATAGTATTTATGATATGATGATGAGAAATATGATGTTCTTCTATGCATAGTATTTATGATTTGATGATGAGAAATATGATGTTCTTTTATGCATAGTATTTATGATATGATGATGAAGAATATGATGTGTTGATAAAAGGAAAAGTTCATTATAAACATGACATGCTAAGTTTATGATGCATTATAAGACGCATGATTAAAGGACGAACCTCGGTAAAGTATATTTTCGAACTTAATAAATCAATCTTAGCATGCTCACTATTTCATAATAACCCGAGGTTCCTGGGGACGATGATGATGACACAATGCATCATGAGGTGAGTACCTACTGAGATTCTTTTTATAAGTTTCTCACTCCCTCTATTTTTCTTTCCATCTCGTCTTCAAAACGAAGGAAGCGTTCGTGAATCACATTGAGGCTGTCACAGGTCTGAACTTGATCCTGCTAGTTTCACTCGTATATTTCAAATATCTATCCTTATCCCTGAGTGTTATTACTAGGTGCCATTAATGGATGTCCTTCCATCCATATATTATTTATGTTTTGTTAGATTGCCTACACTTAGTCTTATTCTGTTGGTAGGCAAAATATCTATATGATATGTAATTATGGATGCTGTATGATGGAGCCAATATATTATGATGTGATGTTTGTAAATTCCTATGTGTCTTTTAAATTTTGCTAAATCATTCACGTTAAGCGCGGCTCACGTTTTCAATTATGTTTAAAAAAAAATGGCTCGTAATTTCACTAAGTATTTTCAAAGCATGATTAAGGAACTGAAGCAAAGAGTAAAGTCTAGTAATTAATCAGATCCTCCTAGGTGTATTGGGTTAATTATTAGGGTGTTACACGATCGCAGGGATACCCGTTGCTATGGACCATTAAGATCTCAGCTAAGTGCTCTTATTCGCCAGGGACTAAATGCCACTTTATAGTTTATAGATAGCCTTTCTCATTCCTTTCCTCAGATCAGTAGTAGCATTGGATCCTCACCTCCGCCCTTAGCAGTAGTATATTCCAGTTTGGGTGAGCTTCACATTACTGTGAAGGGTTATGTTTTGTGAGTGCTTCAGTGAGGCAGGCGGGTCTTGGACCACATATATACACGCTTTGTATTTTGATTCCCATGACTTAATTATATTTAAAATGATATAGCATTCACGGTTCTTTTTGTAAACGAGCAACTTAGGATATTTTATATTACAGCTGTAGTTCATATTTCACTTATGGAAAATGGCTAATTATGATTGTAGTGATTTGGTTATGCAAATTGGTTTGCGATTTGAAATGAATTTATGAATAAATATGCATATAGTATGACTCAGCGATGAACTTATGTAGGGATGAGATTCCTCACGTGCGAGTCACATTTCTAAATCGGGTATGACATCCCAAGTGTTCATAATACCAAAATCTAAGGTGTACATCATCCCATTGTGAATTCAGCTTGCCCCCAAAATGTTGAACTTGATTGTACAATGGAGATGTACCTTTTGTTTTGTTTTGTTTGGTTCATTTAATGAAAATTTGATTCTAGCATGTTCTTCCCTGAGTTTTCAACCACTCCAACTTGCCTCCAAATGTTGAAGTGCCTTATAACAAGTGCAAAAGTGCAACATGAGTGCCATCAATATTGCAGCTATATTTTCAAATTCCAAATGTTGAAATGATGGTAAAATTTAAAAAGGAAGTTCTTTTGCCTATCATGCAGTTACCATTGATGAACAATAATTTTGAAATAGTGATGAAGCAATGAACGAGGTGAAAATTTCTTAAATGTTGGAAGTCCATGTTTGAAAAGAAGCATACCACAGTGAAACAGTACCAAGCTTAGGATGCTCCAATATATGAATCTGTCAATTCAACAAACAAACAGGAGAATTTTCAAAGAAGAATAATTGATGATCCACGTTAGAAAAATATCTTTTTACTTTTTTCGGTGCTTTGCCTAATATTGTCAGTTGGTTGGTGCTTATTAGTACTTATTTTAGATTTCATATATACTTGGAATTGCCCAAGTATTATTTTATGGTTTATTATGCTATTTTTTTTCAATGAAAATGGTTGACTTATGCGGCATTAATTTTATTAATATTTTGTTATATTTTTCTTTAACATATTTTTTATACTCATTCTTGATATAGATTCTATATTTATAACTCAAAAATTTAATTTGTATCATTTATGATACCACGTTTAAATAAATTTTTATATCATTTGAAAAAAAAATCAATTTTAATTTGTAGATATTTCATTCAATATACATAAATCTAAAAAAAAATTAATTGACATTTTGAGGGCTAATTAAAGGCTGATAAATAAACAAATAGTTATGTATCAACAATTTCCCAAAAAAATCATTAATAAAATTTAAAAAGCATTTCAGTTGTTAAGAGATGCAAGCCTCAACAATTTCTGAAGTATCATGAATTGAAATATAATAACAAATACAAACATATTCAGCTTATCAAGATTTTCATATTTGATATATTTTAAATTTTACCACAACATCTACTAATATTGATTCTCTAATATTATCCTTTAGTGATATCAATTTTATGAATCTAATATAATTTCTAATTTTTTCGAACCAAAATTGGACAACTGATATCAATTTCTCTATCATCCTTATTTGACATTAATTTTTAGATATTATTTAATATTAATTTTTTTATATTACTGTTATTTGATAAATCATATTATTATGATATCAAATCTCAATTGATATCCCAAAAATCATGATCATCATTGTTATATTCCAATTTCCATCTTTTTAACATTTCAAAATTTAATATCATATCGGTTCAATAGTTTTTTTATAAAGATAAATTAAATAATATGTTTAAATCCATTCAATAATGACTATAACATAAATGATTAAATTCAAACAAGATCCAAATTAAAACTCAATTATATACATTGATTTCAGTGTAAATTAATTTTTTTACAAACTTGAAAAAAATATAGTTATTTGAAAAATCAAGGTTTAATTTATATTGTAAAATAATTATTACGAACATTATTTAAAAGAGTATTATTTATGAACCTAAAAAAATCATATGTGAGATAAGTGAAAAAAACAAAGCAATGATATGGTACACCAATTTTAGAATGTTTTGATATACACTTATTGCTTAATTTTAGCAAAAAATATATCCCAATCAATGTGGTACATAGAGAAGTATTTGACAAGTTAACACAAGGTCTGTTATTCATCTATTGCGTTTAGTTTTATAAATTATTAAACCACTAATAGTTATTCATTTCTATAGTATCCCATGAGAATAATAGGGATGTTTTACCATTGAAATTATTTATTGTTTGATATAGGTTAACTACTAAAGGCTTTATATTTATGAAGCCAAATATATTATTATTTATATTTATATATTGCTAATCTTTTTCTGTTGTTGCAGATGAGTGCTAATATTGCTATTAACAGGTAGAGAAGTGAGTTTCATACCATATGATTGATCAACTTCTGTAGTTTTTATTACGAACTATTATGTCAAATGTATAGAATCTTTGTAAGCTTCATTGAACATTTGAAATGGACTACCCAACTTTTGTTGCACCTATTTATACTTATGTTAGTTTGGTTTTTCTTAATTGTTATAAAGATATTAGTTCGATGGTAACCATGAATATTTTTAACAATTATTTAGTTTGTAGAATAATTGTTGAAATAAAAACATTGACAATAATTAAAGTCAGTAATATAGGTTTATTCTATGACAATTCAATGTAAATGTTTACCTAAGAGATGATTTAAAATATATACTCCATAAAAATAATCAGCTTTTAATATTTAATCAAAATAAAATTGCTGTCATTTAGCATCTTTTCCTTATATAATAGGAATTTGTTAACATTATTCCTGTCACATGTATTTATTATTGTTTCTGACCTTTAGAGGTTTGGAGTTTGAATTGTTTAAATAATAAAATTGTATAAAATAATACATTCCAATTCAATTTTATATTAATACTAGTGTAATACCCATGCTTTTGCACGGGAATGATATAACAACACTCATTACATAGTTAATTTATCATTTTAATTTAATGAGATATTTTATTAAGTTATATGCAGTGGAAAAAAAAAGTATGAGTACATTTTTTTTCTTCTAGTCATTGATTTAGATCACGTGAAAAATGCATAAATATTAAAATCAATTATAGTACATTGAGTTAAGCTACAAATCAATATTGTGTAAGACAAAACGCAATAATCTAGACTATAAGAAAAATTTGTTGGATAGTAAAAGTAGTAATTAAAAATTGAATTATGAAAATAATATAACAATGCTCATTAACCTCAGCTATAAATATAAAAGTAATAATATTAAAAATAATTATACTCAAATAATTATTTATTTAAAAAACAATATTTTCAATCGTTCATTTTTTATTAGATATTTTCAATCTTTTAAACTTAAATTTTTTTCATGTAAATTATGTAACAATATTATAAATCAAGTATTCAAATAGCAACTACATAAATCAACTCTAATAAATATAAGATAAAGGGACCCTTAATCCAATAAACTAATTAGTATATTAGAAAATCCTGCCATTAGATCTATCAAAATCATTATTGCTACACCTATCTTTTAAAAATATCTTTTGTACCTATTTGATATTAGAATTTTTGCTACACCTTTCTTTTTTATTACTTATGTTAATTTAGTAAATCTAATAAATCTCTGATAGGCTAATGGACAATAAATCAAATACATAATACATATAGACTCAAATATGCTCGTATATCCATTGTAATCAAACATCCAAGGCATCTTTGATTAGATATCAATATTTCATCAATTATGAATAGTGGATACTAATCCATTTGCTGTGAATTAGAATAAGATTCCATTTTTCATAAGAAAACCAGAATAAGATGTAATCTTAATGGATCTTATTACTGCAGACTCATTCTACAACTGATATATAAGTAAGTGAGCTCCAAGCAGTAGCTTTTGTTAAAACTACAGCAAACCAATTTTTTATGACAGACTCGTGTAGTTAAAATATATCCTTTTACCTATATAGCTATTCTATATTATCTTATCTATCATAATCTAGTTTAAAGATCTTTAGGCCACCAATCATCAAGTTATTGGCCTGCTCAAACTAACTATTAATATGAAACCAGTTTTGTAATAAAGAATCCTTGATTATACATAATTAAGAACAAAATCAAGTAATTAATCAATGAAGCTAATAAAAGATACATTCATTTCATTAAATGTTAGGTGGAATACATTACAAAAGGTAGTTTCATGGATCATTTGATTACAAAAGGTTGCAGCTCACAAATTACATTACACAGTGCATATGCTAATGATTTAAACACAAGATCCAATAAAAATGGCATTCAACCCATAGATCACTGTCACACAAAGTATACTATTCAAAACTAAATTTCACTAAACATCTTCCTATTACTCTAGAAGTAATAGAAACCCTCAATGATGAACTTCAGCATATATATCTCCTTCATTATCAGGTAGAAGCCTTCAACCTAACAATATTCCCACTCTTTATACCATTGATCTTCTGAATGAGGGCAAATATAATATTAATAGTAAGTGTATGACTAATAAATCATTAGTCAAAATAAATAAATCATCACATTGATCATATACATAGAATCACCTTCATAACTAAAATTCCATTCCCAAAAGAATAAACAAAGTTAAAAAATTAAGAAAAGAATCAAACATGTGAATTTGAATTTCATTCCTAAAAGTATATATAAGATTAACAAATTAAGAAAAGTATTTTATTTTGATTTCTATCTTATAGAAAAATATTTTCTGTACTTTGAAATGGCAAATATGAATGTACTCTCTTAAATACCAAGAGAACCAGAATTATAAATTGCAACAAATGAGAAATTACTAAATCTTGGATAACATTTTATCTTCGGTAATGAATGATTGACATGATTGAGATTAACAAACTTCCAAAACATTATGAAAAAATTATCATTTGTTCACATGTAAACAAAAAGTAATCTTGTTTTGGACATATGCAAAAGGTTTTATGCAATACTACCTTAATTGAATGTGGACATCTTAACTTGTTAGCAATTAGATTAATAAATGAGTAACTCAAAGCATAGATATCAACTTAGGCTTTGCTGGATGAAGGAAATGACAATAAAATAGATAGATTTATAAGTCGATACTATAAGTTTCTTTAATACACAAAAAGCATTACAATCACTTATCTTAAACTATTACAAATAGAACATTACTTTCAAATTACTAATAGACATCAAATTGAAGTAGGAAAAACACAAGTTCAGAACAACAAACTACAGGAACATAGAGGAAATGCTCACAACCAAAACATAGTATTTCAAACAAAGCTTACCCATATTGTAATATCAATCTTCTTTCATGGCCTTTCATCATCTTGGCAGATGAAAGTAAGGAATCATTAGGTGACAAATCAGAAATATGTACACACTGCATATATAACCTATATAAGCCCAAGAAGTGTGCATTGTTGATGGAAAAAAATAAGAGGTAGACACGACGTAGGTAATGATTATAGTTATGTATATGCAACAATAAATGGTTGATTGGATCCATGCAAGCATAATTGAGAATGTAGTAATCAAGATATTTAACTGCATATACCCACATACAAAGCTAAAGTAAACATTCTATACAAACAAATTAATATGCATATTATGCTACCATAAATCAATACCATCCTGCCTAACTGATTGCATCAATTCATCACCAAGGATTGAACACACAATGATTGACATAATCCAATCTAGGGAGAAATCAAATCTTAGATTTCCAAATCAATACAAAGATAAAAAGTAAAAAAATAAGTATTTGTGCATCTATAAAGAAATTATAAAGATACGATTAAATGTTCATGTTTCTCACCAAGGATTTTGTGGGTGATTGCCGCTTGAAGATACAAAATACAAACCAAAAAAAAAAAAAAAAGAACTAACAAAGGTAGACTAAAGCTGCAAAATAAAACAACCTATGTAATGCCATGCAAATATAAGTCAGGCATAGAAAGATATTCAATTGCAAGAATATTGAAGCTCTATATTCCTTCTTCAAAATCATCACATTCAGCACATGCTAGTAGATACACATGGTAGTAGCATCATGGCTACAAAACTGATGCAATAGTCTTCTAAGAGGTCTCAAAAGCAACCAAGAAAGATAAACCATAACACCAGCATAAGAAAACCAAGGCTTCTTAATAATGTATGTAGAGCAATGACAAATCCTACTATAGTCTCACCTAGTGCCTATTGATTTAGTTCTTTTATGCTATTGGCTTCTCTGTTGTGAGCTTGCATTTTCAATCTATCAATAGGTAATCACACCAATGTGTATGGGAGCAAACAATGCAAAAGAAGTTTAAAGACAATACATATATTATAATCATCTCACACACCTCAAACTCAAACATTGATAAAAGAAAAACTAAGAGACTAAGATGAATAGATATAAGGCCATAAAAATAAATATATCACAACAGAACCAAGCAAAGTCCCATATTAGTATAAGAACAATCAGCCTTTGATATTCTTTTATATATCTAGAGCAACATTCGTGGCTCTTTCACATAACCTATTCCACGAGACCATCTCTATCACTTTCACTTGCAATAAGGTGTTTATGTAGTAACTTAATGACTTTAGTTTACTGGTACATTAGTCATTTACGTATAAAAATTGATAATAATAAAATATTTAAAAGTAGAAAGTTAGAGAACCCCTGAAGATTTACCTGGTCCATCAATACTTGTCCAATGAATGATGTTTCTTCTCTTAATGTGAAAAGAAGAATCAAATATGGTGTAAATGAAATGAATGTTAACTAAACCATTGATGACCAATTGTCCAATATTTGTAAGCTTTAGGTCAACATCCCTAGAAACAAAGACACTATTATTTTTCCATACATGCTTAAGTATATCAGTAATGACAAATTACAATTGCCTTTGTCTTTTCAAAAATTACATAACTCAATTATGATATGCTACTTTGAGATTAAGCAAATATAGAATTCAAAATTTTCAAATGCATATGTTTATTGACTTATGTTTCAATAGCAAACAGATTGAAATTGCCTTAGAACTTATAAATATTTGACCTGCAATGGTATAAGAAAATTAGCATCATGAAAGGTTTTCTAAAACATATGACAATTTGAATTAGGATTCACATATTCTACCAAATCATTCTTATCAAGTAAGCCAATCACTAAACATTAATTCCAACTCTTCAGTGTAATGAAGTTCTTTGTTCACCCATTTGTTAATTAATCATCAAATTCAAAACCAGCCAAGCAAGTTTGAATCCTACTTGAAGTGAAAACAATTTGTACTCCATTTGTGTCAAAAGAAATAATCTTTGCTTGTGGTCAATTCTGATTGTTCCAAACAACAGAAGCAAAAGAAATTCCATCCTAGATACAGATTAAGAGCAAAAATTTCAAATATTTAAACCTTTAATTAATAGCCAACTAAATTCTGTTTGAAGCAAGAAAAGGAGATTCATTGAATATGCAACCACCATAGTTTGGGCAAATAATATTTATAAATCACATATTATGTTGAATCCTAATTGATGTCATGAACCATGAACCAAATGTTAAATTTTTATGCTTTGAAACAATTGAAGAGGGAAGTGCCTATTTTTCACTACAACATAATCAAGTACGCATTTGAGCTAGGTACAAAAGTCAAAATGTGCAAATATTGTAAGGCAAGTAAGGAAGATAATAGAAAAAAGCAGTAAAAAAAACCAATAGAAACAGTAGGAAAAAAAATTCCAGAAATAACAAAAAATCAACAAAACAAAAAAACAGTAGAAAATAAAAAAACCAGAGAAAAGCAGAAAACCAAAAAAATAAAAATAAAAATACAGCAAAAACAGCAAGATGAGTTGTGTAAAACCTAGGCAACAGTATATTTGATTAATAAATCAAGTCTACAAATGCATCCTCACTTTATGTATGTGAAATTAAAAAAAAAAAAATGACAACACCATGAACAACGAGATGCAACAAAAAAAATGGCAATGATTAAATCAGGAAATACAAATTTGGATATTAGTTCATCAATAGAATACTGAAGAAAATGTATAATCATATGATGCTATGTCATTTGCTTAAGGAATCTCTTACCTTTAATCCCTAGTTCAGAATTGTAACTGGAATCACATGCCATTAATTCCATGTAATTGACTCCAAGTTCCTGCAAACGAATAACATCAAAGGATATCAATTCATTATGAATTAACTAATAGTTTGTTAACTCGTTTGCTTTGTGCAATAAAGCATCACATAGGTAAGATTTAACTCATCATGACAAAAATAAAAAAACTACTTACAAACTCTTATAGGAAGTCTATGAATCCTCCATTCACTAAACTCAAAAACAAATTGAGCAAATTATTTGGCACCAAGTTCTTCAACTTAAAGGAATTCAACTTCTGCCTTTGTTGTGATATCTAGCAATAGAGCTAATTGAATGGTTAGAAAGAAAATGAGAGCCTATGTCAAGGATTCAAAACTCATAATCAACTTTCATAAGCTATACTCCTTTGACAAATTTAGGACATTCAATAATAACCTCAATTTCATAACTTATAGATGCAAGTCATCAACATGCAATGTGAATAAAACGTAAGAAGAAAGTTGATTATATAGATAACCATGGATTTTAAGAAGAAATCAATTAGATTTCTGATGTACATGACTCAAGGAGCTATATCAAGAAAATAAAACATTGTTCATAGTTCCAGTTTATTTACCTTAAAATTAAGGTGCATTCGGCCTTCATTTTCTTTTGCATCCATGTCGCATCATATAGCTCAATAAGCTAACACATTGAAAATAGCACATAAAATTAATAGCAACAGTATAATAAAAGCTATAAAATCTCAAAGATCAAATCAGTTTAAAAAAGGATATGTCAAAATTGAATAAAGCAAATATAATGTTTAGAAAGAATTTGAGGCCAATAAAATTTGTAGCATTAGAATTAGAAAAAATAACTCGCTCATAATCTTATCTCCATCCATGTCATACTCTTTTTTTGTACCAATGGCTATCTATAAAAATGAGAAAATAGTTAATTAAGTCACAACTAAATAAAATTTGAAATAAATTTAAATAGAAAAGTCCAAATAGACCTCATCTACAAAGGCCATTGGCCACAAAATAGAAACTATCAAACCATAACCAAGCAAAACTCATTCAAATCAAACATAAATTGTACCAAAGAGGCATATATCTTGTCCTCCCATGGCTTGAAATTGAAGTCTTGAATACACCATTGTTCATCTCTATAACTCAAACAAACATTGGCAGAGAAAATGAGTAAAAATAGAAAGAAAGAAAGAAAAAAAAAAGGAGAAAATGGACCATGAATCAAATGATTCAAAGTCTATAACAACAAAATAAATTTCCAAATATCATTGATCCATAACAACAAAATCAAACCAGTGATTAAAAGAAGATTAAAACAATAAATAATAACGGGAAAACATGACCATTGTCCCCCTTCTTAGCGCGAAACCACCACTATTCTCAACTGCCATTGTGCTCCCACCAATTGTCGTGAAGCACCATCGCCATCTTAGTCACCCTTAATCACCAGCCATAGTCACCAGGAGATAATTAGAACTCCAAACCTTGGAACTTTTATAATACTCTACCTTGACCGTGAACCTCAATCTGAGCCACCCTTAACCACCATCAGGCCTCAATCAACAGAATCTCTTAAAAAAATGTTGAAAATAGCAAAACCAAAATTTTAGAGATGCAGTACCTTATGGATTGTGCAATACCCTGCTCCATGTCAAGGTGTGGCCGGACTATTGCACCATCAAATAGCCACCATCAACCGCGTACTACGCCACCACCATTCACCTCTATTGCAAATTATTCTCCACCGCGTGCAAGGGCTAGATCTTCCACTGTGGACAGGCATCGTTGGAGCTTACCATCACCACTATTGGCGCATGTCGCATTATCGAACCATTGCACTCCGTAGGTGCCATCACTAACTCCAGAGATACTCATCCATCACGAGATACTCAGTCAAACTGCAAACCTCAGAACCTCTATCATCCTCTGCCTTGATCGTGAACCCATAACGCCAACCATCCTCAACCACCACCAAGCCTCAGTCACCCCATCCACCTCACACCACGTGAGACCATAGCAAGCCTGCAAACCATCACCATCAAGCCTCAATCACACCAAACAACATCTGAACCATGACCAACATCACCATTGTCACGGATCCTCTCTTCTAGATTGACTACCACAAAAAATGAAACCCCATCACCATCGTACACCACCACGTGAGCCACCACCTCCAACCCATGAGCTATGCCACAGCCATGACCGATTAACGTAACCTCCACAACCCCCATCCTCAAGGTTGCATATGAGAAAGATCGCAATAAAAGTTTGTGTGAGAAGCTTTTCTTGTAGGATTTGTTTGGATAGTCAATGGTGGATGGAGCGGAATGGAATAAGATGGAATGGAGTAGAATAGAGTGGAGTGGGATGGAATAGAGATCACACACCATTGTTTGGATTGTTAGAGATGAAATGGAGTATAATTACCACTCCATTGTTTGGATAATAAAATGGAAAGGAATAGAATCAAAATAATTATAATTTATTTTTTCATAATTACCCTTATATAAATATGTTACAATTTAATTGTTTTAATATGAAAAATAAATCTTGATACTAGACATCACTAAATAATTTGACATGCTCATACCTGAAATAAATCAAAATAAATAAAAAGATAATAAACATTAATAAGTTAACATGAACAATCCAATAAAATTATTAGAACTTAACATAAAACAACTGAAGGAAAAAAAATGAAATATTTAATAATCACTTTTTGGCGTAAGGTTCTTTGTGTTGTCATTGGCGTTTGAAAATACATGAGAGCCTTGTTTGTTTGACCCCATGATGATGAGAGGAAGAAGTAGGTGTGTGCATGTTGAAATGAAGAAGGAAACAGTGAGAGACAAGAATTTGAGAGGAGTTAATACTCACAAGGGAGATAGAAAGTTAAAAATGTTTTGGGAATGCGGGGAGAGTGATGAGGAGTAGAACAATGGTTTTCTTTTCTAATTTTAATAAATGCTTTTTTGCTTTTGTAGCTTGAGGGAGAGTAAGAGGGTATAGGGATAAATAGGTAATTGCAATAAAAAGTGGTTGAAAGCTAACCCGTTCCATCCCATACACCCCAAATTGGAGGGGAAGCTAAATGACGGAAATTGGTAGGATTTGATGAAATTAATTTCATTGCTTTCCATCCCATTTCATTCAACTAATTTACATTCAAATAATCAAACTTTAAATGATTCTATTCCCTTCATCCCATTCCATCCTCTTCCATCAATCCAAACAAAGTTGTAGGGAGAAATGAACAGGGTAGAGGTGGATCTAGAAAGAAATGGAACGAAGAAAATAACCTTTTATTTGAAATCAAAATTTGAAATTTGAATGTCCCCAATATTGTGTCTCGGATCTAGAATGGGATTACATTTGATGGGATAAAGCTTTTATTCATTTGATGGAATTCGCTTATTTGATTGCGTGTCATTTACGCGGGAGATCTCACTTTGATTTTGCTGGACCATTTGCATCATCCGCATGCCACGTTCTACTTCCTTTAAGTTGGTCAAATTCAAAATTCAAAAGCTGAAACACCAAAACCCATCAAAATAAATGAGTTCGGTGAGAGAAAAGCCATAAATGCATATGTATACTGCATCCCACTGCTAAAATTGAGTCCAGCAATTTGGAGGGAGTATGAAATTAACATCAGTCTGACACGTGTTCAGATCTCTTGATCAATCTTATACCTCCATTACCGGTTTTTATAATAAGATATAAGATATTCACTATATTAAACTCTAAATCTTTTTAATTATATAATTACATGTGCATCATACGGATAAAATACTAGTATTATATATATATATATATATAACACTGTCGCATAAAACACATTAATGCACAACGCTTTATAAAAATAAAATGTATTATCGACCGATTGATGCTCAAATATGAATCAACTATGAGCATTGGCATATTGTTATTCATTTCGTTTATTCGTTTATGTTAATTATTGAAAATCTGTTATGAAGAATGATAGCTGCTGAGCATGTCATCTTTCATTTACATATTTTTTCATTTCAATAACGGTAAAAATTATGATTTTTAGCCTTATACATATTGTTTTGATTTGTCGTATTTTTTCTTGAGAAAAAATTAATTTTTATTTTCAACTAGTGCAATAACTCGTGCTTTGCACGGGTCGATTAAACACTCAGTTTATAATATTTTATATGATAGCAAGTGCATCATAATGAACAACTTTGTACCAATTCCAATTCATTTAACAAAGCACTAGAATAAATTTAATAGAATAATTGAATTAAGTATGGACATATTTAAAACCATAGCATACAGGATATAAAAGACATAGAAACAAATAAAAATATGTCACTGCTAAATTCAAAATATTACATATAAAAATAAATTTAATCTATGTTAAAATGAAATAAACTTTTATGATTTTAAAAATGATTTTGATGAATTCAGTAAAAATTATATATTTTGAACTTTTACGGCAATGTCCATAAAAAATTATTTTTATTTACTAATTTTTATTACGAAAGCATGACTGCAGATAAGAAAAGTTAAATAATAAGCGTAGAACAATTGATAAAAGAAGAAGATTTCTTGATTTTAGAAATGCCATTGTCTCCTGTTTAGGGTGTATTTGTTTTAGATTTAAAAAAAATATTTTTGAAATTTAAATTTTATATTTAATTAAAAAAGATATTTTTTTTTAGAAATTGCTCTTTTTACTTTATACAAAAAGTTAAAAAATAATTTTTTTAAAATTCTGGTTATTTTTTAAAAATTATTCAAATATATAAAAATAAATTTTTGAAGTGGAAACAATGATTTTAAACTGAAAAAAGCAAAAACAAATGTACCCTTAATGTTTCTGATCCGAGAAGTAGCTCTCTATTTATTTCTACAAAAATGACTATTTTATAATTCTTCATTTTTCAAATGCATAAACAAGCAAATACCAAATATTTTATGGAGTTTAATTTTAATGACAATGTAAAAGTTTTTTATTTTTTTGTTGTCCAGGGTATCCTTATGCTATTATTTAATAAAATTATTTTATTTGTATGACTTTTCAAATAATAAATGTAGAAATCAATCATATTTACAAGTGTGGCAATACCTTAATATTTAATAAATACAATTCAATTTTGATGCATTAAAAATATAATAACTTTAATATTTTTATCTAATCAAGTTCTCTAGTTGTATAATCTTTCAAGAAGTAAGTATGAAAATCAATTATATTTATCGATATAACAATATATAATTTAATAAATAGTGATGGATCAAAATAAAATCATAATAAATATAATTTTTTCAAAATTTTTCAATTTAATTTTAATGTAACAATAGTATAACAAATTGTTTTATTTTCATTTAATTAAAATTTTCTATTTACATTATTTTTAAGTAGTACATATAAAAATAACATATTTCAGCAATACCTAAGTAGACTTGCGTGGCAATATTATTATTAGGGATACTATTCTAAAAAATGAAAAATTAATCTGTTTACCACGTGTCCGTTAAATATGCGTTTGGTTAGAAATAAAATTGAGATTAAAATTTATATAGGTGAATTTCACATAAAATTTATGTAAAACTCCATTATAAAACTTTTCACCTATTGTTATCTCAACTAAACATAATAGTCTTGAAAATTAAATTCACAATTTTTTTAAAGGGAGAAAAAAATTAAGAACTTTTTTAATATAAAAGTACATGCGAAATCTGATCTCATCTAAACAAGCGGTAAGTAGTTTAAGGCCAATAAAACTTATCCTTGTGTCTTTTACTTCCTGTTTTTCCACTTCCTTTGGAAGCTTCCAAACAACCTATCAGATAAAATTTAAAAAAGAAATAATTGAAACCGAGGTTAGCGGTCGCTCCGTTCCGTTCGGTTCCGTTCCTCTTCCTCTTTCCCCTCCTTGCGCACACATCCGATACATGAGAGCAAAATTGTGAGTTAGATTCTGGTGTTCTTTTCTTTTAGTGCTTTTCATTTTTTTTTTTCCCGACCAAAACGATGTCGTCGTCGGACATTTCCTCAATCTTGGATAACTCGAAGGAGCTTGATCGGTTGAGGAAAGAACAGGAGGATGTTCTGACTGAGATCAACAAGCTCCACAAGAAGCTTCAAACAAGTTACTCTCTCTCTTTCTCTCTCTGTTGAGGGCATTTTTTATTTTTTTATATTTTTTCGATGATGCATCTTTACTCACCCTTTTTGCAATTTAATGAATGCTGGAAATTAGTTATTACTTTTGCCTTTTTTTTTTTTTAATAATTTTCCCTTTTATTTTTGGATAAACTGAACTTGCTTGTTTTATTAAAATAAAAAAAAACTCCATTTTGAGGCACTCCTGGTTCGAATAAGCTTATATGTTTCAGGTATGCTCGCTGTTTTGTTTTGTTTTGTTTTTTAATTATTATTTTTTTACGTTATAATTTTTTTCCCACTCTGTGGTAACTGATGCTTTGTGATGCAAAAGTGCGTGCTCATACTTTCATACTCGAAGGAAAAAAACAGAAGCTCGATTTGATCGTGTTGATTCTAGTAAGATTAACAAATTGGGAATGAAAGCATATGAGAGAAATTGGAGTGGTGCCTATCTGAGTATCTGGGAGAACTTGACAGAATGTCAGAAAGTCGAGTAATGTGGTCTGCTCATTTGAGAAGAAGATTGATAGGGTGTTAGCGAGAAAAGGGGTGAACAAATGGAAGATGGTCCCTTTAAAAGGTGTTTAAGAACATTACTTTCAGAGATCTTGACTTAGAGAGAGGCGAATAATTCTGCGAAGAAATCAGTTATTATTATGTTATAGCTGGGTTATATCATATTTCGCCGCTTTCGAATTGAAATTATGAAATTTGAAAAATTCAGGTTTAATTGGGAGGTTTAAGAGACCTTAGCATTTGAGAACATTCACATACTGATGTTCAAAATAAAATGATATATTGTTAATATGTGTGAGTTGTTGATAGTTTCTTCTGACTTCGATGCAGCTCCTGAAGTGGTTGAGAAACCAGGGGATAACTCATTGCAAAGGCTCAAATATTTGTACACTCAAGCAAAGGATCTTTCAGACAGTGAAGCACAGTATGTTTATTCTGTGGCTCTGAAGCATTTTATGTGAAGTGCATTTTAGATTCTTTTCACTGTTTGAAATCATGGGAACATGCTTTTTAACATTGGAGTCACTCAATCACACCCTGTCCGGTCTAGACATTCTATGCCATAAATGATTGTTGATATGGGTTTTGGTTTCAGTATGTCCACCGTATTGATAAGCCAACTTGACAACCTACTGCCTCAAGGACCACAAGGGCAACCGCGAAGAAGAATAGGTTTGTCTCAAATATCTAATACATTAATTTTTCTTTCAACGAAAAATATTTCTTCTGTAGTTAAGCTTATACATTAGAATTCATTCATGAAATAGAAATAGACGCTTCAAACATTCAAAACCTTTTGGTATGTTGTTCTCTTGTATTTCTTTCTTATTTGTATTTTATTATATTAGCCAGAGGGATTATGCATGATTGACCAAGATTCTAGAACCAAAGCTAGTATCTAAAGCATTAAACTTGACTTTTCCATGGAAAGGAAGTAGGGAACAAATAATATGAGGAAGAGAATAAAAATAGAGAGATAATATGTCTGTCAATCTTTGCGACAACTAGCTGCCAAATTTTCATTGATTTGTTGGAGGATGTTTTAGTTTTGGTGTTGTTTAAGCTTTTCCCTTTTTTTATTTTTTCCAGGAAAAGGTAATGTCTACTGCTTTGGATACTCATCAATATAGTTGACATCTCTGCTGCCATTTTGGTCAATCTTGTATAGTCGAGCTACATGAAGGAGAAAGGGGGAGGGAGAGCATGCTAATCTGTAATTTTAACTAAAACTAAATATTGTGTATTAATTTGTCCATTTATGTTGTTATTCCTTTTCTACCTATATGGTGGAAGGAGAATGGAAACCTATGTTGGGTTCATCTATGGAGATCAATGATTTGGTCGTACTGATTTGCCAAACTTATAACTCATTCATAGGAGTGCTTTTGCATCCTGTTGTTAACCCCTGCCTATTCATGATGATGCATTGCTTCCCCAACAATATGGTAATGGATTTTTACAGCATTCAGTTGATGATATGAAGCTGTGCAAACTTGAGAGTCAAAATTCACACAATTACGTGGAAAGGGTTTATGACAATATTTTAATTGAATCTAATAAATTTATTGATCACTTTGCTATTATGTTAAATTTAATTGTGAATGTAAGTTGCATTATGATGACTTCTGCTCCAACTTCCAATGTTCCAATGAGATGACGGATCTTTTATACATTTTTCTAGCTGACAGTAATTGTGTTACAGAAGGTAATGAGCAGAAAAGGAAACGAGTGAAGACCGAGTCAGATATTTCAAGGATGAGCAGTCTTAAGGGTGAGCAGGTATGCAGATTTGCCCTGGAGTTTGACTTATATAAATTAGAAAACACCAGTTTCTCTGTTTTCTTTTGCCAATGAAGTTTATTTTTCTTACATGATTCATCTGGATTTATGTTTCATTAGGATAATTTGTTCTTGATTCTCACTTCTCAGGTAGCAGCTAGGGTCACACCACGAAATGCTGATAAGGATGAATGGTTTGTTGTAAAAGTCATTAATTTTGATAAGGAATCAAAAGAGTAAGTATACATTCTTTAGTTAAGTTTTCAAGTTGTGCTCAAGCTGTAAATAAAATCAATTTACATCCACTAACATAATTTTTGAAAAAAAGCTTATACCTCATTGATGCCTGAAGTGATAAGCTATAGCATCAGGTAATGAAGCTCAAACAAGTGTGTATTAAGCCTATTCTAGCTTTCTTATCAACTAGAATGGCTAGAGCAGGCTTTATCTGCTATGGCATCAGTCAACCTTATTGTTTGTTGACAAATTTGGGTTATAATAAATTTATATGCTTTGCATGGTTCTCCAGAATGAAAAGACTCCTTGGATTGTTATTGTGTTCATGTAATAATTTACATGACTGCTTTGATATGAGAAGGAAAATTCTGAAAGTTTGGTATTTTCTTTTGTTTTGTTGATAAGAATATAAAAGAGAAAAGTAAAAAGGAAAGAAAATTCTAGAAACAAAATATTCAAAATCTTCTCATTTCAAATTTCAAGAATTTCTCTCCTCTCACATTTTCTTCCCTTTCATCCAAACAAAGGGTTAATGCAGATAACATGCTGTTATTTTCATTCCAATCTATTTGAAGGTTAATTTTCTTTTGTCTTCTCCATGGTATAGGGTAATTCTTGTTATTTCTCAAAACAATGATCACTTCACATCCTCTATGATAGTTTTGGTACTATGTTAATTGGTAAAGAAGTAATTGTTGGTAACAATAGTTTTGGTTTTTTTTTCTTCACATTTTTATTGCAATTGCTAAATATTTATCCATATTACAATGAAATAAATAAATTAAAGCATATTGTTTTTCCAGTAGGATAATTTACTATACTTGTCTTTTATAAAAAGAATTACTATATCTAGTCAAAATATCTCCCAACATCTAAGTATTTATCAAGGACTAACTCTCCTAAAAGCTTAAGGTGTTTGGTGAAGGCTTGGGAATGATTTTGTGTGTCTAACATTCCCTTCAGTAGAGCTCTTTGCGGTTGAAGTATAAATGCACATAAGCCCACTTTACCTTCTGCTAAAATTTA
The DNA here is from genome assembly GCA_030441495.1 of Dalbergia oliveri. Classification (NCBI taxonomy): domain Eukaryota; kingdom Viridiplantae; phylum Streptophyta; class Magnoliopsida; order Fabales; family Fabaceae; genus Dalbergia; species Dalbergia oliveri. Next base: position 31,633,065 of record JAMLFY010000008.1, on the reverse strand, counting down.
ATTTAATTAGGAACAATGATGGTGGTAAGGATCAAAATTAGCTGTTGGTTAGAGGTTTTGATACTGCATCACTTTCCTAAAAGCCTAAGGTGTTAGTTGGAGGCCCAAGAGTGTTTTCTTTTCTTTTCTTTGTATTTTTTTATTCCAACAGTTTAAAGTATTACAAACAATCATTTGAATGGAGAAACCCATTGCCTTTGATCACAGTAGATTGTTGTCACCAGCTTCTATCGACTTTTCTGCAATTTGGGGAGAAATGGCTATTCCACTCACAACTTTGGAATGTCTGAACTGTCCTGTTAACCTTAAGGTTCAAAACACAATGAAGGTCCAGTTAGAGCTTTGTTTACTGTTACTATTTAAAGTGTAAAATGGTTATTTTTTCCACAAAGTGCGTTTAGGCAACTATTGATTATAAATAAGGTTATCAACATTGAGATGAGGGTCAGAGATCCTATTTCTTGGTTCTCTGATATGCTTGCTGGCTCCTATTTTGGCTGGATTTGGCCTGTCCTTGCTGTACTCAGGCAAATCATAAGCTCCTGGTTTGGGTTGAGTCTGCTTGACTTACCTAAATTGGTGTGTTGTTTGACTAACTTTAAGTTGTTTGAATACTTCAGATTTCTTCATTGTGTATATTACTGTAGGTTGTGTCTGGTTTCTAATCATTGATGCAAAGAATAGTACCCACTAGAACATGAAGCTTTTGTGATTGTCCTTTTCATCATTACTTTATTTATTCTTTTGTAATGTGATGTTACAGATTTGAAGTTCTAGATGAGGAACCTGGTGATGATGAAGAGGGAAGTGGCCAGAGGTAATCTATTTGGAAAATAATAATTTAGTTTTAATTATGTCATGTTGTGAAACATGCCCTGCTTGTGTCGCTACTTGGAACTTACATGTATTTTCTTTTCACACTGTCTTCATTTTTCAATGGAGAAATTTGTGTGCTATTGTTCTTGCATTTGAATGGCATGTGTATATTGTTTCCTTGGTTTTTTCCTGCTAAATTCAGACAATACAAGCTTCCCATGGGAAATATCATTCCTTTCCCCAAGAGTAATGATCCGTCTGGTGCCCGGATTTCCCTCCTGGAACACATGTTTTGGCAGTCTATCCTGGAACTACTGCACTTTACAAAGCAACAGTTGTACATGGCCATCGCAAGGTAATGATTCTTTCACTTCCTTGACAGAGAGGGTCACTGCTTGGTTTTTCCGCTAACTTCCATTTGTGGTATATAAATGTTTTCTCTGTTGATGCTGACATGATACTGAGTACTAACCCAGTAATATTGTGCATGTTTTGGGGCCTCCATCATTTCACACTTGTGTAGAGGAAGACAGATGAGTAAGTGTAATCTGTTAGACTTAATGTAATTCATGTTTATTTCTAATTCACATCAATTGGCAACATGATATACTTTTACATTAAGCTTTCTTGACATGTGAGTGAGTAAACATTCATTTATCAACCTGTGGTGGGTAGCTGGAAAGCATGGACATGCCAATTTAGTGGCGTGTTGGCAATGTACCGAACAAAGAAACTCATAGGACAACTTAAGACACATGTTGGACACACATCCGTACATGTCCGATTAAAAGAATACTTTTTTAAGCTTGGACGTATTTTGAACATGGCCAGAACACAGGGTGACTTGGACCAAGTTTTAAATATTTTCTTTTCATCCCTACACTTGTTTTCTTATACCATCTTGTAGATAATAGGCCCAACTCAACAATGCTTTATGACTTTTTTTGAACTTTTATCAACTTTTTGGCTATATAGCTTATTGCTCCTCAAAAAATCTTTTTTTAGTACTTTTTGAGAAGTAAAAATATCTAAATTCTCAAGAAACATTTTTCAAAGCACTTAAAATAAAAATCTTTGTTACTATATATTTAAATACAAAATAGTTTATTCATAAGTTGCTTTTCAGAATAGTACATTACATACTTTAGTTATTGGGACATGTTTATATTTCTTTAATAGGAGTGTAATCTTGAAGAGGTACTCCTTTTTAATGAAGACCAGCTTGATAATAGATAATATTCCTAAATACGGATTGCCAAAGATGAGAAAAATGAAGCACTAAGGGTGTGTTTGATTAGGTGATAAAAATGGGGGAAGTTTTTTATGGATGAGCTTAATGTACAATTTTATCCAAGTAGCTCATTCATGAAAAGTCTTCTCCTATTTTTACTCATGAGCTAAACACACCCTAAGAAGGAAGTTTTTAACTTTAGTACTGAACTGTGTCTTTTTTGTTTTATATTTCTTTATTAGTCAATAGGAGATTTTTTTTTTAACTGTAGAAGTAACTAAGAGAACCATTAGGCTTATGTTTAAAAAGGAGTTAGCATTTCCCTCTATAAATTTATGGTAATGAATAGGCGTTAGTCCTTCCCTTAAGTTGTATTATGTTCAGTTCAACTGAATTGTCATGTTTGTCACTTATTATTGTTAACTTTCTGACATTGTTGAACAGTTATGTGTTGGAATTTGATGATGACGAGGAAGATGGATCTTTACCTCAAAGGCCAGTGCCCTTCCACAAAGTGGTTGCATTGCCGGAGGGTCATCGCCAATGAATTTAAGCACTACATAGGTTATGTATGTTGTATAAATTAGAAGTTGTCCTGTCACGTTACGTGCCGGTGTGTAATATGCCCTTATGCGTTTTTATTATTGCGTTAGAATGATAGCACATAGTAATTTTATGTAAGGGTGACATTGCAGTTTAATTATATGTAGCATAGGAAAGAAAATGGTCCGTAATTTAGTTCGTGTGAATTTATGTGACTTAAGGAAAATGAGTTTGCAAAAGGTGATTTTCCTGCGATGTGCGCTTCACGCGTTTATTTGTATTTTTTTTAATAATTACTTTTAATAAAAGTGTGTTTAAAAAGGGTTGTGACAATAATTAAAAATTAAATATCACGAGAATATGTTGAATTTTTTTAATTTTCATAATAAAATAGATCAAAACTACATTAGAGGAGTTTGTTAAATATTTTACTATAGCTAACATTTTTATTTTAAATTGCATTGACTCATTGATTCAGAATAAATGGTGAGTGCGTAAAATGATTGTTTCCTTTCGTTTGATTTTTTTTTTCTGCTTTCTTTAGTTTGATAAAAATAATAAAGATTAATATGTATTAAGATAAAAGAAATTTGTAAATAGTATAAAAACGGAAAACATAAGGATAGAAACATTTTATTAATAAAATTACATTAATAAAATTGATAACATAATATATATAAAATAGATCTAAATATAATAATTAAATTAAATTATCTCGTTGGTATTATAAGTAAATACTACTATATCAATCATAGTTTTCAAACTCGGCTTGGTATTTGACTTTAAACTGGGTTCCTGGTTCAACAAGTAAATCATTGGTCTAATTGATGTAATTAAATAAATATATAATTTAATGTATTTTCTTATGGTAGGAATGCATTTCATTAATAGCTTCACTCTATTACAAGTTTGCAAGAAAATATCCTTGTCATGGTAAAGCCACCCCTGCTCTTGGTAATAGTTTCTTAACAAATTCTACATCAGATAGGGACCTATTATTAGGAAGCTCGACCAATAAGAAGATAGAACCTTGTATAAGCTATATCTTGAAACCTACTCCAAGAAGTAGCTTGACAATGGTTTTGAAGATCCACCTTCTCAATCGTGAGCTACTACCATGCCAATCACTATAAATTTATGCTTTTAATTATTCCATATGGTTTGGTTGTCAAAGTTTAAAGCTCCAGTAGGTTTTATTTTGAAGAGCTTGAGCCTTTAAATCTATGTTTTTCTCCTTCGATAAAAAAGAATGATACATATGTGAGTATGTGACAAACCAAGGCACTCGGGTTCTATCTAAGTCCTACATCGGAGGGAGGAAGTACTAGAGGCCAACTATATCTATTATTAAAAAGGGAAGGATGGAATCTTCTAATTGTCCAGAGGCCAGAGCCACTTCCTACCATTGTGTTTAATAAAGTAGACCCAAGGCTTGGTGTGTTAATATATTTTAAAAGTTCAAAAGATTTTCAGACCAAAAAATCTAGTTGAAAATTTTAAAAAGATATTTGGACATGACTCGGTCAGTTTGTTTATTGCCTCGAGTTACGGGGCTTTTTAAAAATCATGTCTGACTCGAACCGGCTTGCAAGTCGGTTTACTAGTTCAGGTTTATAAAACACTGATGCCAATAACCTAAGGGAATGGAATTAGTGATGAAGAAGATATACGGAAGGATAGCAATGTTGAAGTGAATTCAATGAGGGTGAAGGCTTTGGTACACGAGATGAAGTGTGGTGCAGGCATTTTACCACATTTAGTAAATGTGGCTAAATGCATTTAAGAGTGTGGTTAAAGAACTAGCCACACATTATAACTGTGGTTAAATGTTTTTTTTGGGGGAGGGGGGTTGGTTCCCAGCCTTATTTGAAGCATACACATTGGCATTGACACAGAATGTGACACGGTTTTGGACATGCAAGGAGACACACATGAACATGACACGTATAAAATAGGCTTAAATATTTTTTTAGTTCATGAAAATAAGGGTGTTTTGGCTTTGGCCCCTACAAAATATATTTTGATTTTGGTCTAAATATTTTTAAAATTGTTTGATTTTAGTTCCTATAGTTAGTTTGTCTTTATTAAATGTTAAGCCAGTTAATGAAAAATCATGTTATCCAATCCTATATGGTAGCAACTAGTTGTACGTGGCATATCATAATCATATGTGTCAAAACTCTACTACAAAATGAGCTTTTAGATCCAGTAAGATGAGTTAATGGATTTGGTTTAATGAGTTATTAGTTGTGAATTTTGACACATGAGATCATGATATGCCACATACTATTACTAGCTTATCATATAGGATTGGATAACGTAACTTTTTGTTATCTGGAACACTGTTCATACTAAAGCCAGGAATATGAATCTATACTACTAATAAACAAGACTCATTTGAAGGAAATTTTTTCACATGTCTCTCTCAAAGAAATTTATGGTCCGAAAATTTCATAACCTTATTCATTAGTTTTGTTTTGAAGATTTTGTTCTTGATTGGATTTTTTATTTTGATTTAATGTTGATTTGATTACATGTTAATTATAAATTCATATACAGGTACTACATTCTAATTACATATTGATTGTGATTGGATTTTGCTCTTATTTGATTGAATAATGATTTTGAATGGATATTGATTATAAGTAATATAATAAATTTCAAATTCAAAATCACTTTTAAATCAATGAATTTTGTTTTACATATATCTATAATAATATAATAAATTTCAATTACTAATTATAGAGAAAATTTTGTTGGGTTTTAAAAATTTCATACATATATAAATATCAATTACAATTAATTTCAAATAACCCATAAAAATACGTATATCGAAATTGAAGCATGTATCTAAAGCATATTCTATCCCACTATTTAGTGCAATGAATATTACCTATTTATATTCTCATATTTCATATGATATTTCCTCACTCAAGTTTTCCAATCACTTAATAATATTAAATATAATTTATTTGAATTAAAATTGACCAGTCATTAATGAATGAGATTCCATGAAACAATTACCACTTCTAAAAGATAATAATAATAATAATAATAGAAGAAATCAACCTCTCTCATAAATTATATCAATGTCTCAAGAATAATAGACTGAATAATCTAAACGTCTCACATACTCTAATATCATCCAAACTTTTTCAAGACTCGATCATAACACAAAATTCTTATTAACTCCCTCTCTCTCTCATCTTTTCCTTTGAAACTTTAAAACGATTGCAAACCAACCATTTAGTCCATGTGTTTTTTTGGGAAGAATCAAAAGAAGATTCCCCACCTCGCCAAGAAAACTTGCAATCTTCCTAGAGCTCTGCATGTAGAAATCATAATGGTTTCTTGGGGAATAACTATACAAGTTGTTGCTTTTGATATATCTTCTTTCTATTAATCTAGAATATATTTACACACATATATACATACATATTCTCTGATTTGTATTTATGATTTTGCAGATATAAGATTAAGCTCTCTGTGGATGACTCAGGTACTTGAAATTTTGTAATGTTCGATCAATGGATCTATGCTTCTGAAAAAATTCATGTTCTAAATTCCTTGATAACATTCAGAGTGTATATATGTCTTATTTGGATTATTATTTAATTTATATTATTCAACTTTTGCCATAAGTCCATGTTGTTTATAATTAATTTTGTTTGGTATTTTGTGTTTATTTGCATGTACATAGCTTACTGCTTTTTACCACTTTGTATTTTGATTTAGCTAAATTATGATTTTTCTTTAATCGTGATTCTTGTCTATTCTTCTTCCTCTTAATGTGTTACTGAAATTTAAAAACTCATGAGCTTTTGACATATATGTGGCCTAGATTATTGCTTTAATTTGATATTCTAATTTACCTAATTCATTTAGTACATATTGTTGGTTACTATCTCTCTTGAGCAATAAAATTATATCGGTATGTCTCCTATTTGTATTGGTATGTCTCCTTTTGTTATTCATATATCTTATATAATTTGAACCTTTTATATATTATTCACTTTTGATTTTTGTTGTTATATTATTCTTTTACTTATTATTTTACTGCCTCAACTATGATCTATATATTACGGTTCCTTTTGTTAAATTGAAATATTTAAATATTAAATTTGGCTTTAAACAAAAAGGAATTTTATTGGGCATTTTTTTCTAATTTTGAATATTCATTAGCCGACCAATCATTTCTCTTTAAAATAGAAGTGAAGGAAAGTTCGAATTCCCATTTTGAATCTTTTCTCAAAGTTTGAAGGATATACATTGATACTTCCATAATCTCTAAGTTTATGGAGTCATCTCTTCCTTTTGAAAGAGTTGATGTTAGGGCTGTTGATGATTTTCATTTGCTTGAAAATAACTTTCTAAACTCAATAACTCCTATAATGAAGTTAATTGAGCAGAAAAAGAATTGCAAATGTGAGTTTTTTTTTATCAATATCAGTTTTAACTTAAATTGTGATTATATCTAATAAATTATATGTTAATTTTATTATTGTTTATAACTTATTTCAGGATAGTTTGTATGCAGTATTTGCAACTATCAACAGGGGCATAAATAATAGCCCTCATTTGTAGTTCATAGTATGCAAGTGAGGCAAAAAAAAGTCAATATTTACAATGGTCTATATTTCTATGAAAATTGTGATTGTCATGTGGTCAATGTTATACCAAGATTAGTCAACTTATTTTGTACAAATTGTAATTGTAATTCTTTGTTTATTATATGTCAGAATTTTTAATAAATTTAAGTGTTTTGTATCATTTAGGCATAGAATCAATTGTAGGGTAATCAACCAATCAGTTAGTGCAATCTGTATTTTATGGGGATTGTACATGTCTTGGTGGGCTTTGTTTTGAAGAAATTCTACTCTGATTCGTTAAAGTGCATAGAAAAATTAAAGTGTTTTGATGTTACACTATAATATGAATGAATATATACAACTTGATAACTTTTTTGGTGAAAACTTCAAGGAAAGATTGAAGGGAAGATCAATGGCAATAATGAATTTGAGCATGCCTTTAATATTATTTATGTATATATCGACTTAACAATTGGATAGTCATTTGAAAAAAAAAATTCTCTTTGAAATCCCATGGCATTTGCAATTATCATCTATTGCTAGATTATTATTATATTTTGACCTTTCTATTTTCCACTGTGCTTTGTTTTACAAATAACCCAAATTATACGTTTTCAATTTTTAACTTTTTCCTTTGTATGGATTTAATGATTTAGTTTAGTGCAAGAAACCGTATACAGATTTCTCAACTTGATAATGAGAATGTAGGCTTGATTCATACAAAAAAAAAAAATCTCTAATGAATTTGAACATATAGTAGATGAAGAGTCTTCAACATAGTTTAAGACCATAAAGTAAAGTCTATCATTAGGCTATGTGATAATCTCGAGTGGAATGATCTTTTACTGGATACTCACTAATCTAGCAAAGGTGTTATACAAAAGAGAGGTTTTTTTTTTTTTTTTTTATGACTATAGGATGGAGTTGTTTTTATATATATATTTTTTTTATCGATCATAGGTGCTATAACTGCTTTATTGTTTTTGTGTTTTTATTTTATTTTTTGCTAAGGTGTTATTTATTTTGTCTACTACTTAAATTCTTATCATAATACCACCTTAAACAGAATGAGGTTGAATGAAATTATTCTCTTCTTAATTGTTGTCATTTCTTATGTTACACATATTTTATAATACTCTTTGATAATAAATGATTAAATAATGGCAACACAAATAAAAAAATGTTTGAGATTTCAATTTTGAACCAATATCTCACAAGAAATTGTGAATTGAAGATTAATTTAATCATATGAAAGTGTTTGATGGGATTGTGTGAAGTTGTCATTGTAACAGAAAAAACAAATAATATATATGAAAAATGGCATGTGGATCTATCATTAGTGAATGCTAGACCACGAATACATCACTCCTAGCTTGAAGGAATCTTCATTTATTATTCTTTTTAATTTAATAAAATAATTAAATTGACATGTATAATTTAATGTCCTATTTTCAAATCCCAAATATAGTATTTTATATTTGATTTGAACCGTTTGATACACTTAATTCAAACAATTCTTTTTCTAATTGATTCTAATATGGCAATAATTTAAAATTGAGACAAGTTATATTATTTATATCATTTTAATTTTTAGTTTTAATTTATTACAACATATTTTTTTATTAATTCAAATTATTCCATCATTGCTAGCTAATATTCTTTTTTTTCTTCGCAGTTTGTAAAATGATAAGCAAGATTTCAATGTAATGTCATCTAAAAGATACTTTTTGTATTTTTCAACTGCATACTCTCATGTATAATTTTTGTTTATCCTTAATAAAATTTGTATTTTCATATTTTATTTTTGTTAAAACTTCATGTTAATTAAATATCAAACACACTCTAATTTTGTTAAAATAGTTTTCATACTTCAATTTATTATTTATAATAAATTTTAATAAATATTTACATCTAGCTCCGTGCTTTGCACTAATTTGAGAAATTTTGCGGCAAGAAGATTTAGAGAAGTAAGGCTATAGTAAGTGGTTAATGACTCATGTTTTCATGTTATTGTCTAAGTTATGATAGAAATGAAGTAAGTAAAATGAATATATGTTCATATTTTTCTTCCTCCTAACATATAATATGTATGTTTTAGATTGTACATGGACAGTATGAGTATTCTAATAAATATATTTTGTATATAACTAAGGTTATTCAAAATTTTTATTAATTATAAAATATATTCTTAAAAATTAAAAATTTTAATTTACTAAAAGAACGTAAATGATTAATGATATAATAAAACTATTTACTTTTTTCTTTCATTATTCAATAATTTCATCAATCAAAACAGAAATTTTTTTATAAAATTTATGAAATCTTTATTATTCATTAAAGGTTGTCTATCAAAATTTTCTCAACCTTGTGTATATGATGATGATAATACTCAAGATAAAATATCAAATAGAATGACTAATTCCAGGAATATATTCATTTATGTTTCTTTTTATTTATTTAATTATTTAAATATTAAATTATTTTCAAAATAAATTCATATATAAAATTATATATTTTAATTTATTAAAATGGCATAAAAAGGAAAGGAGGTGTAATTAAAATGACATAAGTTAATGTTACTTATGATTTTTATTACTTATAACATTGTTTTAAAATTAGGAAAGGATATGTAATTGAAAGATGTAAATTAAATATATAAATATCAATTACAATTAATTTCAAATAACCCACTAAAAATATGTATATCTAAATCGAATCATGTATCTAAAACACATTCTATCACACTATTTAGTGGAATGAATATTGCCTATTTATATTCTCATATTTCATATGTTATTCCCTCACTCAAGTTTTCCAATCACTTAATAATATTAAATATAATTTATTTGAATTAAAATTGACAAGTCATTAATGAATGAGATTCCATAAAACAATTACCACTTCTAAAAGATAATAATAATAATAATCATAGAAGAAATCAACCTCTCTCATAAATTATTTCAATGTCTCAAGAATAATAGAACAATCTAAATGTCTCACATATTCTAATATCATCAAAATTTTTCCAAGACTCAATTATCGCACAAATTCTTATTAACTCTCTCTCTCTCTCTCATCTTTTCCTTTGAAACTTTAAAATGGGTGTAAACCAGCCATTTAGTCCGTGTATTTTTTGGGAAGAATCAAAAGAAGATTCTCCACCTCGCCAAGAAAACTTGCAATCTTCCTAGAGCTTCTGCATGCAAAAATCATAATGGTTTCTTGATTTTTTTAAAATTATTCATATTTTTTCTTAAATAAATTAAAATTATTCATGACTTTTTTACTAATTATAACATATATTTTAAAATAGATATTTTAATTTCTTAAAAGGATATAAAAGGAAAGGAGGTTTATTTTTTGTGAACCTAGGATATTCATTGCTATAAACAATGATAATCTGTCGATGTGTAGAGCTCATAGACGAGCTTTTGCCTCTAGCCACAAGACTATTTTTAAATATACCACCAGCAAATGAAGTATAAATGAAATCACGTAAATTAAATACTTTAATATACTAAAAAGATATAAATGACCTATGATGTAGTAAAATTATTTACATATTTTTTTTATTATTAAAAAATTTAATCTATTCAAAATGTGCAAAATTTTTGTGAAATAGGCTTTTTGTTGTTGTGACTTGAAGGTCACTTACTGAAATGTTAAGTCTTATAAATATAATATTTAAAATAAGATATAAAATAGAATGACTTATTTTAGATACATGCTCATATTTTTTTTCATTCATTTAATTATTTAACTTAACTTAACTTACTGTCAAAATAAATTTATATATTTAATTTTTTATAAGATATATTTAATTAAATTATTGTTTTTAGTAATGATTAACAAAATATTTTTTGTTATTACCCAGATACGTGCCAAACGACTAGTTCACATATGAAGCATAACAGTTAACATTAATTAAAAAGAGCACAAGCGAGGATTTTGGCATAAGTACTTAATGCTATTAATTACAAACTGAATGTTTTTAAAATCCATGACAGAAAATCGCACATTAATTAAACACAAATTCATAAGTTCCTAGTAGCTGCATTTCATTGGGCATTATTTGGCTAATTTGAAACCATAGAAATAAATAAAAGAAATGAAAATTTAGAAAATTCTCAGTAAAAATGAATGGTTTTAAAACTTTTAAACTATAGTTAGTTTCAATCGTGTCTATACAAAAAATACATAGGGCTACAATAATATTATATGAACATAATCAAATATCATATCATAAATAAAATATGCTAAGTAGAGCATGTCATGCAAATTTTGTTAAAATTATTATTTATTTACTTTTACTTTTTACTTTCATTTTTATATTTGTCTCACACATAGTTGAAAGCCTTCTCTAAGTGAAATCTCATTCTCTAAGTTACAATTAATATCGTGGCGGCAAAGGCAGACTTTTATGCCACATTAACTAAGGCAGGTAATATAAAAAGGCTTTACATCTCTATCCCTCTCCTTCCGTGGTTTGTGGCAAATTTCTAAATGTCCTCTTTTTAATTTACTTGTCATTATGTTTAAATTCACAATGAGTATGAAATGCATAAACTTAACCAATAAAACAAATAGAATAAAGTGCACAAAATATAAATTAATGCATAAATTTAAAATAAATAAATTGCACCAAAATAATATAAACATGACCACTAATAAAGTAATATTTCAATAAAATTTGTCAGTTCATAGAGTTGCTAATCTAAATATTAATTTCAAAATGGACTAAAATTAAGATGATTTTTATTAAATTTTCTTTTGACTTTTCATCAAGGTCCATGAGTTAATCTCTATCATCATAAAATCATAATTAATCTAATATTTCAAATCCATGTAAGATAACCTTTACTTATTTTTAGTATTAGATTTTAATTAAAATTTGCCTCTAATTTAGATCTCTTATAGAAATTACTATAAACATTGACCACTCAAATTAATATAATATTATATAAACAATATGATAAATTCTAAAATATAAGAATAATAAAATAATGTGCAACAATAATAACATAAATAGGAAGGAATATTAAATTAACTTGAATTAAATAATGGAAAATATAAATATAAAGAAAAGTTGAAATATAAAAGGAAGAAATCAGAGCGGTTGTTTACACTAACCAAGTGAGGAGGAAGAGTCTTTATAATTAAGCGGTAAAATAAAAAAAGTAATTTGAGCATAGTAAATTGATGGAACTAGTGAGGAGAAAAGAGAATATTTTGCATTAAGTAATTAGTATTATTTTAATCAATGTTTGAGTTCATAATCATCCATAAATATAAAGGCATGACAAAATAGAATAACAATCATGATTAATAGTGAGCAACTTTAATATAAAAAGATGGTACATAATTAATAGATATAGCCATGGTTTTATTTTGTATAAAAATAAATTATTTTTCTACCTTTAAATTGACGCAAGGATAAAATGATGTGTCTACACCACAATAGTTTTCTTCCTCTCTATTTTTCTCTCCTTTTTTTTTTACTTCTTCTTTCACACACTCTTCTCTCCCCTCTCTCTCTCTTGTCCCTTTCTTTCTTTCATGCTCTTTTCTCTGGCTTCCCTCGCTTTTACGCTTCAACACTCACCTACTCCCTTTCACGTTACAATGCACGCCCACACACACACACACTCTCTCTCTTACATGTATGCATCTTTATATATAGCCTTCAAAAGGCAATATAGTATTTATTGTTTGGTGGTAAATTGCGTGTGTGTAAATACATTGTACAACCACCGTAATTTTTGTTTTTACTTCTCTAGTTACTTATTTTATCTAGCTATGTAAAATTATACACCTTATTGTTATCATTTAACTTAATATTCTTTCTATATCTTAGTAAATTGTATTCCCTACATATCATCAACATGTCTTTACTAATTTATGTCATATTTTAAGTAGTTAATTTCTGTCATTTAAACATTTGATCTATTTTTTAAAATAGATATTGAAATAAAATTATCAAGTAAGATAAATAAAATATTTAAGTCAGATACAAGAGTTAAACTACTACTACACAAATCGTTTTGTGAAAAAGGGATACTACATTAGCCAACTCAGCATTTAATGGATTGTAGAGACTAAAATCAAATAGTTTTAAAAATGTTTAGATCAAAACCCCAAAAAAAATTTTTTTTAGGAACCCAAATCAAAACTTGCTTATTTTATAGGGACCAAAAATAAATTTAACACTTTTATAAGATGAAAAGTTCACAATTAATATCACATATATCTACACATGAAGTTGATATTTACAATATTTTTAATTATTTATAGATGTTAAACTGCAAATTTTCATTACTTTCTAAATCCTCCCAAAAAAGTATGTAGCATTGTTGATATATATTATTTGCACTTCCTATTTCTAAGCTATTGTATTTTTTTTTGTTGAAATTTTGGTTTTAAAAATTTCTAAATTTTTTTTTTGTTTTTATCAAACTAAACATGGATTTGATTGGACTTATGTGTCTCAAGTAGGTCCATCAAAAAATGGAAAAAAGTCCAAAAGTAAAAAATAAAAAATAAAAAATGTGTTTGGCTATGTCCAAGTCATTTCTAAATTTGGGTTTTTTTGAGCTTGTTAGCTGTCCACTATGTGGTTGAGCTAGAAAAATATTTTTTGAATTAGATACGTATAGAAGCGTGTTAGACACATGTCATACAAGTGTGCACTTAGTGTCATGTCTCGTGTGTCAGACATGTGGATACACCAGGGTGTATTTTGCATCCTAACTTATACCCCTTAGCACACATAATCCCTGATGCTTGAGTTAGTTATTTACTACACTAGTGAATAACTTTTCCTTACTTCCCTTATTCTTCTATAAGGGTGCCCCTTACATTTGCCTTCTAAGTGCAACAAAATTGATCTTTGAAACATGATAGTCTAAAACTAAAAATAACATGCCATGATAAAATGATAGTCTAAACTAAAAGAAAAAGTGCACCATACCTCCAGAATTGTGAAATATCATAATAGTCTAAACTAAAACACAACACACCATGATACCCTAAATCTTCTTGAAAGTGTACTATTTCCATCAATACCATTTGAAAAGATTAAGAGATAGTTTGCATTGTATAGAGAGTAAATGTTCTGGAGTTGATTTGCATGCTTTCAAAATTTTGAAGATAAAATGCATATGACCTATAATTCAAAAAGGTAAAGCTCATTGTTTTCCCTAACTAATATAAAGTTATATTGTTTGAGGTGGTTTAGGTCTTGCACAAATAATAAAGATGCATCTTGTAATCTCAAAGTATAAGCATTGAATCTCATTCCATTCAACCCTAGTATTCCCCTTTATGCATGACAAAAATTAGTTACTATTATTATGATAATGAATGGATCTTAAGGGCATCTTTGATTGAGGGTAAAAATGAGATAAATTTTTTTAGGGATTTGTGTTCATAGCATTTTCTAACTTCATTGAACAGTGATAATAAAGCTTCTATACCCAGTTTAGGGAATTCTTCATGTGATCCTTAGGGTCTATTTGGTTAGTGATTAAAAATGAGGGTGAAATTTGTTGGTTATGGGCTAGCATCTTACCTTAGCAAAGCCCAGATGGTCCAAGTTGATCGAACCATAATGCTTGGTCATGGGCTTAAATGTAAAGAGTTGCATCCTTACTAATAGCTATAGTTCTTGGTGGTAAGCACTTGGTCCAAAAAGTGGTATCAAGCTAAGGTCATGGATTTGTTTTGAAAAGGCATAGATTGCTAGTAGGTGCTTTGAGGAGGATATTGGTTATAGCCCATCATCTTGCCTTGGCTAAGCTAGGTAGGTCAAGTCAGAATCGAGTTAAAGGCTCGAGGTTCATTCCTGAAAATGCATGGGCCACAGATGGCAGGGTTGGAGGGATTATTAGTTGTGGGCCAACATCCAGCTTTGGCAAGGCTTAGGTGGGGTAGGAGTTACATTAGACCATGACATTTGGTAATGGGTTTAAGTATAAAGAGTTGCATTCTGACTAATAGCTGTAGTTTTTGATCAAATGGTAAATGATCGATCCAATAAAATTTTCATGAATGAACTTCATGTCAATACTTCTTAGAAGCCATTCCAATTTCTCATGACAAACCTCACCTTGAACAACAAGGGGTGTTTGTTTCAAAGTTTTAAATTATGTTTATAGGAATCATGTTCCTAGGAGTATTAAACCCAGAATGTCATTTGAATATATTTTGTAAAACTTGTTTGTTTGGCAATAAATATGCTTGGGATCATTTGTTGAGATTCCTAGTAATGAATTTCAAATTTATTTGTTTAATAAAACCTAATTCTGGAATATATATCATAATTTTCAAAATATCCTTAACATTTTTTAATGGTATTATAATGATGAAGAGAAGTGAATAAATGTTTTGTATTTTAGTATTTTTATTTGATAATTTTTATTCTCAAGTCATATAAATCTTTTATTTCTACCCTTTATTATGGGAATAAGATCTACTCTAACGTGGGAATATATGTTTCTTTGGAATAATTGATTACCAAGAATAATTCTGTAAAATTTGCAACAAATATAAAATTAAATCATTCCCAAGTGATAATTTCTGAGATTGAATTTGTAAAACTTGAAACAAAACACCCCCTGAGTCTTGTACTTTGGCTATTCACTAATTCCAATATCTACATTTCTTCTTTTAAATCTCATCTTTTGCTCACTTTACCCCTCTTCAGGAATAATCCTTCTTAATTAACACCACATCCTTATATGTTCAATGAAGTATGATAGTTGAAGGAGCTTTCCAAGCTTGTGCAATTCTAAATCTACATTCTAACATGGTTTGACATATAGCCAGACCTTCTTCTTTAATATTTTGCAAACTAATTAACACCTATTGTATACCTTAGATTGGTTCTTATACGTTACAAAGCCAAAAGTTTCTCACTATGTTTCTTTTTTGTAAGTAATAATTATCCATAAATACTGCCCTCAAACTTGAAAATTTGGCAATGTCAATCCTTTGTCATGGAGTTGGGCAAATTATTGGTGAAAAAAGGTCATTATCTCCTTTCCTAGCATGACTGCTTGATCATCTTCTAAACTTCCCAAGCTAACTTCCTTTGCTCCACCTTCCTTCAATTCTCCTAACTTCCTATCTCTCCATGTTGTTTCCATTCTCCTATTAAAATGTAAGTATGATGTGAACCCAAAAACAAAAAAAAAAACATAAGTATGTTTTAAAACCTAGTAAAAAAGGATGCCTTGATATATGCTCTGTGTCTTAGTTTTGTAGGAAATCAAAAGTTCATGTATACAATAGACCATATGATGAAACCAAAGTTGTTAATTGTGTACTAATAGATATTAATAACTATCTAGTAATAGAGATTAATAATTATGTGAGATTGGACTAGAAATTTCAAGATCAATAATGTCTTTAATCTTTGAATTCAAGTTAAGGATTCAATTAAGTTTTAAGAAATACAGAGAATCAGTATGCCAACGAATATTGTGTATAAATTAATTTATGAAATCTCCCCATCAATTATAAAATAAATCTTAATTAGGTTAGAATCTTGAATACTTATCAAAATAACTAATCGAAATCAAATCTCTAGTGTGTTAGAATGTTGATGTATATAAGTTAATTTCCTTTCTTAGTTATTCTATTGTATACATGTGAATGCTTCTATAAACTTACCATCGTTAATAACAAAACCTCTCAAAAGGTTAATACTTTGTCTGACCAAACATATTGCATAATCCCAAAAAATATCTACTTCTTGCATGTGTAAATAAATATAATTCACGTATTAAAAAAATCTACTTCACATGAATAGTAATTAACAATAATTGTTTATATCTAAAAAATAATAGTTTATACAAAATCATCACAAGAATAGTAAAGAGCTTAAAAAATACAAAAAAGAGTAAATGTCTTGGTAATATAATTTTTCATTTTTTGTAATCCAATATAAGAAATTAGTAAGTGTAAAATATGTCATGAGATGATTTGCCAATAAGTAACTATGGTAAACACTTAAATAAATCATGAGCTAAACAAGTAAAATTGTTTTTCAAAGAAACTTTTGTAGTAGATTGTTATGTTTGGAGAGGTTTAGGAGTTTGCTAGTATTAACTCCAAGTCCTTTAGAAGGCACAAATTAAGCACAAATCAAAAAGTCATTTGACAAAGGTGGAGGCTTGAAAGGAATAAGGGTTCAAACATAGGTATAAACCAGGACAAGAATTTGAATCGACTTGATTAAAAAATGCTATCATTTGGTATTGCTCTTCATTATTTCTTCCTATTTCTTTGAGTCGTGGGAACATGAATAGTTAAGCATCATGTTAACAAAGTCTTTCACCATTTGATCTGAGAATTGGCTTTAACCTTTTTGATTTTCTACATAAGTCTTTTCAAAGATTTTCGATCATGCAACTGATTCTTTATCCTCATTTTTTTTTATCACTTGACCTTTCTAATTAACCTTTCTAAACATTATGAACTTTTTTTTATCTGAGCTAGATGAACATTCTTGACCATTTTGACCTGTTGAATTAGGACTTGATGTACATGACTATTGAAGCACATTCTCAATTATAGGCTTTCTTTAATACAAGAGCCATGAATGACATGAATGCATGCTCAGAAATTAATCATATTTAAAAGGTTCTTGATATAACATAAATGATCTTTAGCTAGAGGTTTTGTAAATGTGTCAGCTATCTAATATTCTATATTAGCAAAACATAGCTTATCATCTCTTTTCTTAACATCATATATAATGAAATGATGCTTAACATGTATATACTTACGACACTTGTATTATCACACAAGATAGGGATTTTGGAGTACCTCAAGTTGAAATCTTCTTATTGATTCCTTATCTATAGGAGAGTACAACAATTTGATGTAGGGACGTATTCAGCTTCAACATTGGAAAGTGCTATTGTGTTTTGCTTCTTACTTGACTAGGTGATTAGTGACCTACCTAGAAGAAGGCAACACCGCCTATGCTTTTTCTTTCAACTTGATCACTAGCAAAGTCAACATCACAATATGTTACAACATCAAAACAAGCAGCTTTCTCATACCAAAGGCTCAATATTAGTTGTACTAACAAGATATCTAAGAATTCTTTTGACTACATTTAATTGTAATTATATTGCATTAGACTAAAATCTACCACAAATCTCTATGCTTAGTTGCAAGCCAAGTCTACTGGTTGTAAGGTAAAGAAGAGAGCCAATCATACCTTTATAACGTTTCGTTGAAGCTTTATCTCCTTCTTCAATGTCATCCAGCACTTAGAGGGATGCATAGGAGTATTGATGCTTTTAGTATTATCCATGTTGAATTTCTTTAGCAATTCCCTAACACACTTTTCTTGATGAATGAGAGTTCCATCTTTCTATTGTTTCAAAGTCCTATACAGTACTTCAATTCTCCTATGCTCATTTTGAACTCACCTTGTATGATCTTCAGAAATCCTTGCAAACAATTCGTTAGTAGAACCAAAAATAATATTATTAACATATTTGAACTATAAAGCAAATATTTTTTTAGTGCATGATAAACAACATTATATAAACTTTTCCTCTTTGAAAACCATTCTCAAGTAGAAAAAAGCTAACTCTATCATACCAAGATCTAGAAGCTTGCTTCATACCTTAGAGAGCTTTAGTTAAAGCACGACTAGGGAAAACTTCATTTTCAAAACCTAGAGGTTATTGAACATATACTTCAGATACAAAACCATTCAAGAAGTGTGATTTCATATGCATTTATATATAACAAAACCTTTATGAGCTTGCAAATGCAAGTATTATCATGATTGTTTCAAGCCTTGTGGTAGGAGTGATGGTTTCATCATTGTCAATGCCTTCTTGCTGATTGTATCCTTGTACAATGAGTCTTGCTTCATTTGTGATTACTTCCCTATCTTCTTGTAGGTTGTCTTCTAAAATGCATTTAATGCCAATAACAGATTGTCCTTTGGGCAAAGATATTAGATTCCAAATTTTATTTGTCAAATTGATTAAGCTTTTCTTTGACATCTTCAATCCATCTTTCATGCTAGAGATCTTCTTTTATGCAAAGAAACCACAAATTTTAGCTAACCTTGGCTCTTGTTTAGTCGAGATTAATTTCAACTAATGGTCTTGAGCCTTGAAACTCGGCTACCTTCTCTCTATGGATAGCAATTCCTTCTCTTCAACTTCAAAATCTTCATCTTCGATGTCTTTCTCAGCTAACTCATTCTGTTGAACACACTCTTCTATTCTATCTTCAATAGAATACATAGCTAGGTATTGCAAAAACATTTCTTAACAATTCTTCATGCTTAATCATCAACCAATTCCTAATCAAGTAGTGGATTGGCCTCAGTCTCAACCTAAAATCCTTTTGAAGTAAACTTTGTTACTCTAATTGATTCTTCATACCTTTTTTCTAACCCAAAAATTGGTTTGTAGCTAGGAATATATTATGTTGCTTCTATCATTTTCACATCTATAGTACAAGGTCTTTGATAAGCTTGAACTACTTTCACTTTCCTTTTATTCCAAAACATTAGCAATTAATGAAGAGTTGACGGAACACAATCATTAGCATGTATCTAGCCACATCCTAGATGTAGAGAATACCCAAGGCTTTGCTTCCACTATAAAAAACACAGTGCTTGATGTTTTTGTCTTAACCATTAACTGGATGAAATAAATCACTACTTGAGTGCTCCTACCTATAAAATTAGTCATTTTTCACATTGGTCTTTTTTAGATCTCACCTAACCTTTCCAAGCTTTTTTAGAATCTTAGTTGGCATAACATTCATAATGGCACCACTAACTATTAGAACACGAGATACAAGCTTTCCATCAATGTACGCTTTAATATATTAGGGCTTCAAATAGTGTGGTAATGCTGGCTTTTTGAACTTCATCACCCCACGACCTTTTGCATCTACAATATCCTTCACTTCTACAATTTCTTTTTCATTTGCAATAATCTTCCACTCAAGCTCTTTAACCAAAACATCTCTTTCTAAAGACCACAATTAATCCCCTCCTATAATAAATTATAATGGTAGAACTCCAATCATCGCAGGATTCCTATTCCATCTTACAAATCATCGGTTACTAACAACAAATAATCTTTTTCCACAATATTTTCTATCACACTTTAGAAATAGATCTTCATTGATTTTCTTTTGTTCCTTTATTGAAAGATTTTCATGGCTAAAGCAGCCTTTGGTTCTTCACTTTCCATGCCTTGTGCATCTTCTATTTGATAGTCTTGGCTTGCTTAAGTACATGTAGCAACCCTTCATCTTCTGAAACATTTTCTTTCCTAGTAACCTGCACTTCCTGGGTTTTGGTCACTTTGCCTTCATCCACCTCTTCTCTGGCTCTTTTTTTGCAACAGTTATTTAGAAACTAATCCCATTTCTGAACATTTCCTTTTGGCTTTATAATCTTGCTATTCTGTGATGCATTGTCAT
This sequence comes from Dalbergia oliveri, assembly GCA_030441495.1. Lineage (NCBI taxonomy): Eukaryota > Viridiplantae > Streptophyta > Magnoliopsida > Fabales > Fabaceae > Dalbergia > Dalbergia oliveri. The sequence goes on along the minus strand of JAMLFY010000008.1, from coordinate 31,612,416 downwards.
TCCTCATTATAATTCTTAAAGTAGAAAATATTTTTATAAAATTTCATCTATATTGCTCTTTTCCCTTCATTTGACAATGGATGTTCTAACACTTGAGGCATTCTTTTTTGCACTTGACCCATTCCCCTCAACTCATTGGATTTTTGCATTTACTTAGGATACTATAAATGTTGAAACAACTTTTCCTGTGTAAGTTGATTGCCCCAAGCCTTTTATCATCTGATGTTTTGGGTTTACAAACTTGCTTTGTCATAGATGAACTCACAGATTTGCTTGTTTCTTCTTTTACAATTATGGATTAAGGCTTCATACCTTTGAACCACTTCCAGTTCAAGCATACTTGTTCATTTTCATTTCCATATGGGTGTCAAAATAGATTGATACCAAATTCACAACAAAAAAGGACTAATGTTTATTGCCATATTACCAAGAAATTGATAGTGGAGTGTGGTTCAATATTATGCCACTTACAATACTTCTTGTTCTTAATCTCCTTAGCTTAATGGAATCTTATGCCCTTCAAGAAATGTCAATTGCTTATCTTTCTCCAAAAAGTCAAAAAATATGATCCACTATGGATATGTCAAACAAGTATGCTTCCTTTTTCTTAGGTTTCATGTTCTCTTTCCCTTACCAAGGGTAAAGGACAAGTGTATGGTTTGCCTCTGATTATCTCAACTATCATAACTTTTCCTTCTAGAGAAAGTAGCTCTTCACATAGCTCCTCTTCAAAATCACATTCAATGACTAAAATTAGTTGGGGAGCCTTGCTTCCTATCTTACTTGCTTTTCTTTGTTATCTCTCCATGATAGATTGTTCCACTCAGGAAGCCTTCCATGCTAACCAATACAAATCACCATATAGAGGTACAATCAATTTCTCCCTTAGTTATGTATGCATGTTGTTTGCAACAATAGATGAACATCAGCTTCTCAAAGTTGCATGCTGACTTACTTCTAATTTTCCTTAGCATCTCAATAAAATCTACAATCGATTCATTGGCTTGTTGTTTAATACCCAAAGGATCTAACACTTATGTGTAGGCTAAAAAGTGCACGAGAAGGAGGGTTGAATCGTGCTTTGACTTTTCTTTCCTTTTCTCAACTGAGAAAGTTACATAATCTTTCCTGTAATGCCCAGTGACGAGGTAAGGGTGATCGCAGTGCAAGAAGGCATGGACAAGGAGTGGCTCCTAGTAAGGCCTCTAAGCAAAGGGGTACATGAACGAACCGATTACACACTCGAATGAGAGGATCCTGAGACTGTGTAGGTATAGGACTATACAATTAAGGAAGGCTTATATGAATTGATTGGTATTACCTATGCCAACAAAGATGCATTTTCTTTGGTAACCCATCACGAAGAACTCAAGAGTTAAGCATGCGTGACCTGGAGTAATTTTGGGATGGGTGACCTCATAGAAAGTTTCTCAGGAAGCGTGTAAGTGAGGATAAAGCACATGAAAAGACTTGTGTTGGTTTGTATGGACAAGTCGTCAATCCGTAAAGTAGAGGGATGTTACATTTATAGTACCCTTTTCAAGCTTTATCCAGTGACCAGGAGCTCACTCTCCGTCACACTCAAGTAGTCTTTAAATAGCCTCTCCAAACTAAGTCTCTGACAGTAGCTCACTCTACTATCACTTACAAGTAGTCTTTGCTTAGCCTTTCTAAGCTAACTTAGTGACCAGGAGCTCACTCTCCTGTCACACTCAAGTAGTCTTTGACTAGCCTCCAAGCTAACTCACAGTGATCACTACTAGATTGGGGTTACAAAGATTTGTGTTTGGTTTGTATCACTCAAACTAACGAATACTTAAGTTTTCATTGGATAATCAGATTAGAGCTGAAAAACTTGAATGACTTCTTCCTATCTATTCTTCCTAGGAAGAAAGATGTTATCTAATAAGGATGTAGGAACAAAATCTTTGCGTAGAGGAAATTGATTACAAGTTGTAATAACTTTACAGAGGATGAGGGGAAATTTTTTTAGCATTTCAAACAGATTTCAGCAAAAGTCTCTCTCTAAGCACCGCATCTCCTTTTATAGTTGATCTTTATTTATGATTGTTTCCCTTGATTTGTTCTTCTAGTGAAATGTGTTGATCTTTTTTTGTGCCTTGGAAAATGCAATCTAGAGGAGTAGCTTAGCATGTCAAAGGTCCAGAAACCATTGTGTAATAGAGGCTTTTTGAGTCAACCTTTAGAAACTACTTTTACTTTTTGAACAAGGTTTTTGAACTTTTCCTTCTAGAAGCTAAGACAATTGACCAAGTTGACAGAAGAGATGTCACTTCAGTCCTTGATTGGGTTTGACTTAAATTTTAATTTCAAATTTCCCTCATATTTCTGGAAAGTACACTGTTTACAGTGAAATGTGCTTTCTGAAGTGTTGTCTCAGTTTTGGACTTCTCTTTGATCTTTTACTCTTCAATCAGAGTTTGTTAATAATGAAATGATTACGATAATGATTATTGAAGATGGTAGAACACACTTGCATCAAAGTTGGATTGAAATCTTCACTTGAATTGCACTTTTTGAAATCACGTGTTACTTTATGAAGATCTGAGTCTTGGTTTCTTGTACTTGAAAATTTTTCTTTCATCCATTGAACATATATGTTTATTTTGATATTTTTTCACTTTCATTAAGTCTCAATCTCTTCAAATGAGATTAAATATATTTGCACATGTCATTGTGAAAATATTCTTATTTTAAGAAACGTGTATGCTAACGTAAAATGACTTGTTTATTGCCTCAAGAAACTCAATGAAAAAGATTAGTCTGTCTTCAAAATATTTTCATGAAATTGGTATTTTATCATTCAAAATGTATAACACTTATACTTTTTGAAGGATTTTAGAGCTAACAATCTCCTCCTTTTTTTATGATAACAAACCAAATCTTTGAAAATCTTTTGAAGAGATTTTGAAAGAAATATATAACAAAATGTAGAGCTTGATATACAAATTTTCTTTCAAAATACATACGATATGATTTTCAGAAAGTCTCATTCTTAAGGTATGATATAGATAGAATCAAAATGTTTCATGTAACATCCCAAATTTTGTCTAAGCTAATTGACTCGATGAACTTGAGCAATTGATTTAAACTAGGCAGTTGATCTTAGGCCTATAGTAGGAAGAGTCAACATTTGTGATTTATTATTGATTAATGACATTAGCATAGTTAGAATAATCAAGTGTGTTTAGAAAAAAATGCAAAGATTTACAAAAATGCCATCACTTAATTGAAATTACAAAAACACCCTTGCTATGTAAATGAAATTTCCAAACTACCCTTGCCTTATTAGTTAATGATAAAGACACCCTTATTCTATAAATGGAATTACAAGAATACTACTGCCATTGTCTAATTACAAAAATACGCTTGTCTTGGTTAAAGAAATTACTATAATGCCACTATTTTAATAATTACTATAATGCCATTTGCACAAATCTCTAGACTTGTCTTTAAACAAGAATGAATCTAAGCCATTGGATTAAGATGACAATACAATAATTCAATCATATACATCATGCATATTCTTAACCACATACCTAAACATAGACAATTACATGCTAAAAATTAAAAACACCTATTAAAGCATAAGGTTACATGATGTAAATCTATGATGCATATACGCATTAAAGGTTATAAAATTTCCACTAACCATGCATGCTCAACAACAACATGTTTGTATAAAACATGGAGTATTTCGTCGCAAAATTTGGCCAACATGCTTGCATAAATCATGCAAGCTTTCTTCTTCTTTCTTGATCCTTCTACTATAAATACTCTTCAAACTCTCTTCCATTCACTCCATTTCCAAGACACAAAGAGACCTCACCATACTTTGCAAGAGCTACATCCTCTAACTCTTGTAGAATACATATACTCTTACTAGTCTTCAAGCCTTAGAACTCTCTAAGTGTTGTTCTCTCTTATTCTTTCTTTACCATTTCTTCTCATGTTCTTCTCTTCAAGGACTCTTCTTCACTCTCTAAACTTCATTCAAACACTTAAATTCTAAGCCAAACTTTCACTAGCCTTCACAAGAGTTACAATCTTTAATTCCAGTGAAAAATATTTTCTTAAGCACTCAAGTTCTAGAGCCAAGATTCAATGAGGGTCATCCACTCCAAGGACTCTTGCTCAAGCTCAAGGAAGAAGAGACTGATTTTTTTTAGACCCTACATAAGAGGTAGAGATTTCTTCTTTATTTGTTCAAGCATTGTTGGTTTCTAACCTTGCCCATGGTTAGAATGTCTCAAGCTTGTGTTATTGACAAAAGTTTTAAATGGTTGTTTGTGAAATATATTTTTATAAATCAATGTATTCACTTCTCTGTTATAAATGTTTTTATGATGATAACATGCTTATGGATAAATGCAATGAATATGATGTATGCTTATATGATTAATTACATGATGATTTGTGACATGTTGTGATTATGAATGATTGATTGAGATGCATGTTTGATATGTTATATGACAAGAAGCAAATTTAGGGAAATTCCGTTCCAACGTTATACGGTCATTTTCACCAAATTGTGGACTTAGAAAAATTATGAAATTTTGAGCATGAAATGATGAATGATAAGTTATGACTATATGTTCATGTACTGAATCTCTAAATAACATAAAACACATGGAAATGATCCTTTAGACTCCAGAATTAAAGGTTATGAGAGGTGATCCAATAAGGATAAGGTGACATAAAACATATAGAATTGATCCTTTAGACTCCCTGAATTAAAGGTTATGAGAGGTGATCCAATCAAGGTGATCCTTTAGACTCTAGGAATTAATAGTTATGAAAGATGATTCTATGCCCCCTAACCTGTACTTAGGAGGGAATTTGCTTATCTATAGGATAAGTAAGACTAGTGACGACTAGTTAAGTATGAGTTCATAACCTAAAACTCTCAAGAGGAGAGAGTATTAGAGTGGCCCCATAAAAGAGAACAAGAAAGTTAAGTCACCTAAGAGAGTAAAGAGGAAAGATTATATTAAAATGAATTATGTTCCTTATGTTATTATAATTCATTCAAATCTTGTGGTATATTGTATAAGCATTGACATCCATTTCATAATATGGTATACTGCATTCATGATATTAAGATTCATGTTAAAAGACATGGGCCTCGGATAATGGCATTTGAAACTTAATAAATGAATCTTCTTAATTGTCCACTATTTTCATAATGAAACCAGATTCCCGAGGACGAAAATGACGACATTTGTTTTGAGGTGAAAGCCCTATTGAGATTTTTATACAAGTTTCTCATTCCCTCTCTTTTCTTTTCTATCTCATCTTTAGAAGGCAATGACTATGTTAGTGATCAACATTGATGCTCCCACTTGGAAGATGCACTTCGAATCCTCCAACCAGTCTTATTATTTTGTGGGTTGTCTCGCTACTCCTACTGACTTTACTCGTGTGCTCATACCTCCCTCTTCTCAGGAGCGTCATTAGTAGGTGTTGATGGTGGACTTCTTGGAGTGCTTGTGAATATCTTGTTGAAAGAATCCTTCTTTTGATATTTTTGTTAGAGGTTATCTACTCTAGGCATATCCCAATAAGAGTAGTGGAAGGAGATATTTTAGTAGATTGTTTTAGTTCATATATATTTTATGTCTTTTTTGGATGGCTACACCTAGCCCAGCCTCTGTTGGTGGGCATGATACCTTTTTAGTAGTATATTTTGGTGCGTGATGTGGAATAGTTAATACTTATGCTATAATTATATATGATGATATGGTTATGTTCATGTGATTGTTGTGCACACATGTGAGTCGTTTTTATTTCTCCTCTATATATACAAGACAGATGATGGGTTTTACTTAGTATGCACAGCTCACATTTTGTTTAAAAATAAAATAAAATTTACCTATAATTTCATTAAAGTATTTCCAAGAGTTTAAATTAAGAATTACAGCAAAAGAGTAACAACTAATAATTAACTTAAATACGTCCTAGGTGTCTTGAGTTAAATATTAGGGTGTTACATTTCATTACCTAAAGTAATTGAAATCAAAGTTGTCTTATTTTAATTAAGGTTTTTGAAGGTAATCAGAATGCTTTCTAAGAAGTATCAGAGCAAGTTTTGGGAAAGATATGAGCATATAAACTTTTTGAATAAAGGCAACTTGATTTTTAGTCATGTTGACTTTTCTAAAAATAAGTATGTTTGCATAAAGAGAATAATACTCGTGATATTTTACTCTTGATCTTGAATCCATACTTAGCACATCTTTCTACAAAAAAATTTTGAAACACGATGCAATTTTTGTGCATAAAAAATTGCATGTGTATAAAGCTCGTGATGTATATGAGAAAACTTCATATTTGTGTGTTCGAGCATATATGTTTTTATAGACAAACTTCAAGATTGTGTAACATTGCATACATATCAAAGCATTAACAAAGATGTGTATCAGAGCTATGTATATATTAGTGTATTAACAAATGTGTATCAGAGCTAATCATTTAAAAAAACTAAGCATATGTTAGATGTAGCTAAGTATAAGAGCATGCTAAAAAGATCATATGCCTAAGACTTATAAAACATACACCCTGATCAAAATATATGATTAGCTACTCAAGTAATATATATCAAAACTTAATACCATGGAAAAAAAACTGAGCATGTATATGTACCAAAAAATAAGAATCCATGATATCGAGCAATAGAAAAGCAATAGTAAAAAGTAGAAACTTGTTCAATCAATAATGTAAAAAAAAAATGCTAATGCTTATACAAAAAATATTCTAGCTCCTCTTAGCTTGGTCCCTTTGAATTCCTCATAAGATTTTCTTCATCTTCTTTTCTTGTCTCCCTTTTGTTATCAACAAAAAGAGGTGTGGAACCCAGGTAGCACCATCATCAACCCCTTCTTTAAAGCTCACAAAAATTGAATAAGCGCTTTCATGTCTTCTGAGCTTGGGCGCCAATCTCCTTGTTGGAGGCTTCAACCCTATCCAGTCTTGAGGTCGTATCCTTCTCATTGTGCAAAGGAAGTTGAACCTTTGGAAGACTTGGTGAATGTTCAATGAAGGCTGGTATGGAAGATGGATTGTGGTTGGTATAGATAGACAACCTGGGGTGTAAGCTTAGGTATGTTTAGGGGTATGGTGTCCTTAGACTTTGGCGAGTCCATTAACATTAGCCATTTGGGCAGGAGGTGGTAGAGTGGATGGTTGTTCATGTTGTGGTGGTATGATGGGTGAAATGATGGATGAAACTTCAATAGTAATGGAGCATGTGTAGAAGTAAGAATTAAAGCATAAGCAAGAACAATAATATGATCAGAAACAACACTAGGAAGAAGCGGCAACAACAGAAGTTTCTTCACATGAAGAGCATAAGTTTCTGAGGTCTTGTCTTCTTCCTCTTCCATTGGAGTTATTCTTATAGAAGGAGGAGGTTGAGGTACTATCAGAATTAGATGTTTGGATTCATTAGCTTCCTCAGCTGATTCTTCTATAATGGGCTCTCCAAGGTAGGAAATATTTCTATTTCAATTGTTTCTTCTTTTTCTTTTTTTTTCATCTAAGGTGTCAATAATTTCATAACCCTCAGCTTGATACCTTGCAATCTCCATAAGAAGTGTAGTGGTTGAGGAAATATCTTTTGGAGTTTCTAACTTTGTGCACAATATCCCTTCTATTAATGATTTTGGATGATCTTCTTCTTACTATCATTAGATTCAGAAGATTTTTCTGAACTTTTGAACATTTTGAGATCTGAGTTGCTAAACAAAGCTCGTGTTTTGGAGGATCTCTTGCCTTTGCTTAGTTCTTCTTTCTGTTTCAAAGGAATTTTAGTAGATTCTTCTTCCTCTCAGTTCTAGACTCATTCTGATAAGGATTAGCTTCCTTTTTTTTTTTAACCATCTTCTTTTCAGTCTCATCCCTCTTGGAGGACTTTCTAGCTTGTTCACTCCTTGTTCTAGGGCTTTGCCTAGTTGCAATAGACCTTGAGGTCGTACGCTTCCTCTCGAGGTCCTAAATGAGGATGATATGTATATTGTTCCTTACATGTATTCAAACCATTCCTCAGCAAGAGAAAGGTGCATATGTTGAATAATCTAGTCAATAGTATACCATAAGGTACTCCAACTATTCTCCTTTTGTCCTTGGTAATTGCACTGAGCAATTAGTCCATGATGAGCCTTGGCAAATTCACTTTCTTTTTGGACACGAGACAATATAAGAGCATACAATCCATGTCTACAAGCACATCGGTGCTTCCTCAGTCGAGATAGTATAGAGAATTGTACCAAAGTTAACATAGAGGTAGTAATCTCACTTGGTTTATGAATAATAAAGTCAATTAGATACTTGGACACATCTCCTTCATTTATCCTTAGGAGTGAGCCCAAGTTGGATGAGGAAAATCAGATAAAGCCTTCATAAGGTGCCTTGATAATCTTGGAGAGTCCTAGGGCTAACCTCTATAGCACAATCTTTGATCAACATTTTTAAGGATGAGTTTGGGGTGCCCTCCACTACGAGTAAAAAGTCGTTACCATTCTTGGAAAGACTTTGTCATTAATCTCTAGAAATTCTTCCCACCCTTGAAAAGATAAAAGTTCTTTGAGGATGGATACCTCATCAAGAAGCTTTTTCCTTAATGTTTTTCGGGCCATTTTTCTAATGGAAAAGAGGTTCACATAATGATCCTGCAACTTGGATCGTCATACATGTGAAAGGGTCCCTTCTTTATAACGGATTTAATAAGTTCCTTTTCTTCAGCCATGGTAAGGGTTGTGTATGAGAGGGTTGAACATAAAGGCTGAGGGTTGTGAAGGAACAGTGAAGGTTAGGGAAGGAAGATTTGTAAGGGAGAGTATGAAATAGTTTTGTAAGAAGGTGAGAGTATTTGAGGTTGAAGATGAAGGAGTGGGGGTGTGATATGTGAGGAATAGGGAGTTATTTAAGTGATTGGACATAAAGATTGAAGGTGAGGCAACGTGGAAAAGAGAAACTTAAAAAGAATGAGAATTATTTTGCCTTTTTTATTCTCTTAGAATAAGTAGTTTCTGAAACTTGGAACCACTTTCTTATCCATCGAGATAATACTGCTTCCTCAGATTATTCATCTTCAAATTTTGAACCCTATGTAGCCATATAACTCCTTTCTTAACATCTAATCTTCTTTTCTAACCTTCCATACTGACATTCTGACTTGCAAACTGATCCTCTAGTCTTGCAAATTGATGTCTTCGTTTGGGCTTAGCTTAGAACCATGATGGGGAAAGTCCAAAGATGTTTATGCATGAATGCTTATGCAGATTTAAAAACTTTTAAGGTTAACTTTTAAGGTTCAAAAGCATTTTCAAGCAGCAAAAATGATCTTCAGCTAATGGTTGTGTGAATATATCAGATGCTTGATCTTCAGTATTCACAAACATTAACTCAACATCCCCTTTTTGAATATGATCTCTAATAAAATGATGCTTAACATCAATGTACTTGGATCTAAGTCTGGATATGATTCTTGGAATACCTTAGGTGATAATCTTCAAGTTAATTCCTTATCCACAACATCTAGGTGTAACGTTTGGCGCTACATATTCAGCTTCTACTATAAGAGAGCAATGGTATTTTGTTTCTTACATAACCAAGTGACAAGGCTTTTTCCAAAGAAACAACAACATCCATTGGTGCTTTATCTCTCTACTCTATCTCCAGCAAAGTTAGCATAGTACCTACAATCTCACAAGATGTACCTTTCTCGTACTATAAATCAGGATTAGTGGTCCAATAGATATCTTAAAATCCTTTTAACGCATTTAAGAGTGATTGCTTTGGGTTAGATTGAAATCTAGTACAAATTCTCACACTTAATTGAATGTCTGGTCTACTTCCTAAGATACCGTAAACCAATCATTCTGCTATAATTGCTTTTTGATACCTTTTCACCATTCTCGTTAGCATCGATGACTTGAGATGGATGCATGGGGTACTCATAGGTTTGGCTTGATCCATATTAAACTTTTTCAAAAGCTCTTTTGTATACTTTTCTTTTTAGATCTAGGTTCCTTCCTTTTGTTGTTTTATGAAGTCCAAGGAAAAACTTGAGTTCATCCATCATGCTCATCTCAAATTCACTCTGCATTAATTTTGAAAACTTTTCACAGAGAGTATAATAAGTGGCGCTAAATATTATATCATCAACATATATTTGAACTATCAAAAATTGATTATTTTGCTCAAGAGTAAATAGGGTTGTATCAACTTTACCTTTTTAAAACCCATTCTTCAAGTAAAAAGGTACTTCGTCTTTCATACCAAACTCTGGAGCTTGTTTCAGATTGTAAAGTGCCTTTGTTCGATTGAAGACATGGTTTGGAATGTTTTCATTCTCAAAACTAGGAGGTTGCTTCACATAAACTTCCTTGGAGAGGAATCCATTTAGGAATGCAGACTTAATATCCATTTAGTAAAGAGTGAATCCTTTGAAGGCAACAAAAGCAAATAGCATTTTTATGGCTTCAAGCCTAGCTTTGGTACAAAGGTTTCATCATAATCAATTTCCTCTTGTTGATTATAACCTTATGCAACCAACCTTGCTTTATTTCTGATGACCTTTCCCGCTTCATCAAGCTTGTCTCTGAACACTCATTTGGCTTCAATAATGGTCTTTCCTTTGGGCTTTTCTATGAGCATCTAGACTTTGCTTTTCTCGAGCTAGTTTAGCTCCTCTTGCATAGCATCTACCCAACTTTGATCGTTCAAAGCATCTTTAATGCATTTAGGCTCGATGGTGGAAATGAAAGCACAGTTAGACATATTTCTAAGGGAGGATCTTGTTTTCACACCCTTTGAAATTTCCCCTAGAATTTTGTTTTGAGAAATTGCTTTTAGATTAGAAACTCCTCTATAGTTCCTGTAACCTCGATGTTCTTCAATTTCTCTTTTATTTTCAGATTTCCCTTCTTTATGCTCAGAAATATAACTTTCTAAGGGCTTTGAGTTTTAGGTAAGCTTTCTAAAATGTCCTTGTTCTGGAGCTTACTTTATGAGTATTGCACTTTCATCTGCTTGCTTTCTGAGAGTTCTTTGAGATTCAGCTTCTCAAGATTCTTCTAGCTCTTCAAGATCATCAACAAAGTCCTTTTTTTCATCCTTAAACTTGATATGGATAGTTTCTTCAACATATAGTGTTCTCTTTTTGTGTACCCTATAAGTTTTCAAGATTGAAGAGTATCCTAAGAAAATTCTATTATCAAATTTAGGATCGAGTTTGTCCTTGTGTTAAGAATAAAACAAGATAAGCCAGGAAATATGGGAATATGATATGTTTAGTTTTTTGTCCTTCCATAGCTCATAAGGAGTCTTCTTGAGGATTGGACTTAGAAAGATTCTATTTTGAATATAGCATGAGGTATTTACAACCTCTGCCTAAAAATCTTTTGATAAATCACTTTCTAAAAGCACGGTTCCTGCCATCTCTTGCAAGCTTTTGTTCTTCTTTCAGGAACCCTATTTTGTTGGGAGTTTTAGGTGTAGAAAACTTGTGAGATATGCCATTTTTCACAAAAATCTTCAAAAACATGATTTTTAAATTCTCCTCCATTATTCAATCTTATATAGATAATTTGAGAATCTTTTTTAATACAAACACATTTTACAAAAACTTTGAATCTTTCAATCACCTCATCCTTAGAAGCTAGGAAGATAACTCATGCAAATATAAAATAATCATCCACTATGACAAGATCCATATATAAAAGCTTAAGTAGCTTAGGGGTTGAAATCATATTTTTGTTGTGGAAAGAAGCTTTAGTCTACTTGCTTCTCAGAAATCACAAGTTAAATCCTTATCAAATCTGATTTCAGGCCTTTAACAAGCTCTTTCTAAAAAATTCAGAAATAAGCTTCATATGAGCATGTCCAAGCTTCTTATGCCACAACCACTTATCATCCATAAAGGATGGAAGACATTTTACACTTTGATCTAGAAGGTCATCCAAGAATAACACATACGTGTTATTGCATCTCTTGCTAGATAGAATGACTTCCAAAAGTAGGATTTACAATTTTGCAGGTATGGGCATTAAGCAAAACATTAAAGCCTTGGTTGGGAATTGGCTGATGTTAGCAATTATGAGCCAAACCATCAACAAGTAAAACATTATAAAATTGTTGGGAGTCATCCTTAACAACATTTTTTATACCTGTGAACTTGGCCTTACCTTCATCAGTGAATTTGACTTATCCAAAATTCTTGGGCTTCAGGTTTCTAAACCACTTCCTAGATCCAGGCATGTGCCTGAGCAGCCACTGTCCATGTACCACTTGTTGTCCTTGTCAACGTGCGTTCTAGACATACCTACAACAAAAATAGTTTTTACTTTAGGTACTCAGACTTTCTTGGGTCCTTCTAGGTTAGTTTTTGTTGGGGGAGGTTTCCTAACTTGTTTTATGAATTTCTTTCTCATGAAACGCTTGTCAAGTGGGTGTCTCTTCTTGTGACAGAAATACAAGAAATTTTATTCTTTACTTTCTTCGATGAGGTTGCTTTTCCCTTCTTATCCATTTCACTCTCATATCCTAACCTAGTCTTTTAAAAATATGGTCTTTGGCCTCCAAGCATCAATTCAAGATTCTTGGAGCCATTTACAATTTTCTCTAGGTCAAATTTTAGAAGTCTTGAAGTCCTTTCAAGTCCAGAAACTACTTTTTGAGTTTTCTGATTTTTTTCAGTGACTTCTACATTTAAGGCTTTGAGCTTAACATTTGAAAACTTGTTTTCTCCTTTTATTTCTTCCTTCTCAAGCCTTAGATTCTCAACATTTGATTTGGCCTTTTCAAATTCTAAAATAACTTTCTGATGGTTCCTTTTAGGTTGAGATAATGAGAGGAAAGGGTTTGAGAATTTTCAAGTAATTCCTCATATAAAGCTAATAACTCATCATAAGAAAGATCAGATTCAAAGAGTTATTTACCTCAAGTTCTCCTTCTGAAGAGTAGCCTACCATGAAGCATAGGTTTACAATATCTTCCAGCTTATCCTGGCTTTATGAATTTTTTTTCTTTTCCTCTCAGTCACTCTATGCAGCTAGCATCCCTTTCTTCATGGAGGAGAACCATTTTTTGTGGACCTTTAAGCTTGAAACAATGAGTTTTGAAGTGTCCCTTCTCACCACAGTTGTAGCAAGTAGCACTTTCCAGCTTTTTCTTGCCTTTCTTATCCTTTTTGAGGTTGACGTCTCTCCTCTTCCTTGTTCTGCTTCTCCAAGCCTTGGACATCTTTTTCACGAACATGGAGATCTCATCTCTATCTTCTTCTCAGACTCGTCTTGGAATTCTTCTTCCTCATATGAGGTTTCAACTTTCATTGCCTTACCTTTACTTTAATTCTAGTGTGAAGACTTTAGGGCCATGAACTTGCTTTTCTTTATGGATTATCCATGAACTTTAGAGGGCACAACCTCATGGGTTTTGAGTGACCCAATGAGTGCATCCAAGCCAAGAATTTGAAGGCTTTTGGCTTCTGTAATGGCCATGACCTTAAGCAATCATTTAGTAGGGAGGCTTCTTAGAATTCTTTTAACCATTTCAAGAGTTAGAATATCTTTTCCCTAATCCCTTCAGCTGGTTTACAATGTGCATGAACCTAGTAGTCATGTTATCAATACTTTCTTGCTCAGTCATTTTAAACATTTCGTATTGGTGGACCAACATACTAATCTTTATCTTGATCAGTACTTTCATGCAACATGTAAAGTCTATCCTAGATCTCCTTGGCCATATCATAAGTGATGATTTTGTCATATTCTGTTTTGCTTAGTGCACACGTGAGTGGGTACTTAGCTTTGGAGTTCAACTGAACTCTAGCTTTGTGTTGCTCTATCCACCTACTCCTGGAAACTTCTCTGGAGGTGGAAAGTACATCTTTAGTTTTTAAAACTTCCTTCGTTGGAACGTTGTCTCTTTCTTGAATGATCTCCACAAGTCAAGACTTGCGTATTTGATGCACAACTCCATTCTATTTCTCTAGTATGCATAGTCTCTATTATCAAAGAATGAGTCCGTTTATGGAGTGTCTCTCTTGATATAAATATCTTGTGCCATACTTCCTTAGGATCTTTAACCTTTGTAGCCATTAGAATACTCAACCCCTTAGAGGCCTAAGCTCTTATACCAATTGTAGGTTGAAAAGTGCACAAGAAGGGGGGTTGGATTGAATCAAGCTTTGACTTTTCTTTCCTTTTTCTTTCCTGAAAACTTAAATGGATACTATAAGTGTAAACTTGAAGTGCAAGAAAATGATATTAGTATACTTCAGAAAGTAGCTTTCTGAACTATAACAAAGATGTAAAAAGCGCGTTAATAAAAGGTTTTCTAGAGAACGCGATACAGTATGCACATAGCAATAAATAAAGAGAAGTTAAGGAAGAGGAGATCCTGCATCGAAATTTTACTTGGTTCGGCTCCCTTCTACATCCCATTCTCAACCACCATTGAGTTCCCTCAAATCCCTTTCTCAACTCAAGAAAGTTAGATAGTCTTTACAGTAGCCATCTTAAGCTTTATCTAGTGACCAGTAGCTCACTCTCCTGTCAAACTCAAGTAGTCTTTAACTAGCTTCTTCAAGCTAACTCGTGACCAGAGCTCACTCTACTGTCACTTACATGTAGTCTTTGCTTTGCCTCTCCAAGATAACTTGACCAGCCTCATTCTACTGTCACACTCAAGTAATCTTTAACTAGACTCTTCAAGTTAATTCACAATGATCACTACCGGATTGGGGTTACAAGGCTTGTGTGTATCACTCAAACTAATCAATACTCAAGTTTTCGTTGGATAATCGATTAGAGCTAGAAAACTTGAATGACTTCTTCCTATCTATTCTTCTTAGAAAGAAAGATGTTATCTAATAAGAACATAGGAAGAAGATTTTTTTCAAAGAGGAAATTGATTACAAGCTGTAATAACTTTATAAAGGATAAGGGGAAATATTTTCAGCATTTCAGCACAAGATTTCAGCAAAAGTCTCTCTGTTGTAAGCACAAGATTTCATTTATGATTGTTGCCCTTGATTTGTTCTCATAGTGACACGTGTTGATCTTCTTTTCATGTCTTGAAAATATAGTCTAGAGGAGTAGACCAGCGTGTCAGAGTAGTTATAAAAGCCATTGTGTAATAGAGGTTTATGAGTTAACCTTCAGAAACTACTTTTTTTTACTTTCTGAATGAGTTTCTAAACTTTTCCTTCTAGAAGCTAGTAGTTGACCAAGTTAACAAAAGAGATGTCATGTCAGTTCTTTGACTGAGTTTGACTTTAAATTTGAATTTCAAATTTCTCTCATATTCTTATAAAGTACAATGTTTATAGTGAAACGTGCTTTCTGAAGTGCCGTCTAGTTTTTGGACTTCTCTTGGATCTTCTACTTTTCAATCAGAGCTTGTTGATAATGAAATGATTATGATCATGATGATTGAAGATGGTAGAACACACTTGCTTTAGAGTTAGATTGAAATCTTCACTTGAATTGCATTTTCTGAAGTCACGTGTTACTTTTGAAGATTTGAGTCTTGATTTCTTGTACTTGAGAATTTTTTTTTCATTCGTTGAGCATATATACATTTATTTAACGATATAGTGTTCACTTTCATTAAGTCACGATCTCTTCAAATGAGATTAAACATGTTTATACATGTTATTGTGAAAATATTCTCGTTTTAAGAAACGTGTATGCTAATGTAAAAAGACATAATTGTTGCCTTAAGAAACTTAAGGAAAAATATTAGTCCTTCTTCAAAATATTTTCACGAAATTGATATGTTATCATTCAAAACGTTTAGCACTTATGCTTTTTGAAAGGTTCTAGCTAACATGATGCTCCTAGATATGGTTCATATCACCTATCATGTAATAACCATTCTATGTCTAACCAACTTTAAATTAAGTTAAGAGGATGTGTTGAGTGCTAAATAAATACATAACTAGTCAAAGACAAAGAAAACAACTGGATCCTTAAAAATTCATTCTGCCCTTCTTCTATGCATTATGTGATGCCTTGGGTCTACCTGCCCTTAGCTAAGTCTAACACAACCTTAAAGTACCTTGGAAAACCCGAATTGTAGAGAAATCTCAAAATAGAAAAGTTCACATTTTTGTGTAAACAGCCTCGCTATGGCGAGCATGACAGAAAAAGGTAGCTTGCTATAGTAAGGTAGACTTGCCACAACAAGACCCTGACATGAAATATGTGCAAAATGATGCAATTTCGTTTTAATGAGCCCCCACCTATTTAAACACATCCCCACTAGTCCCAAACCTAAAAAAATGAACCCTAGCCTCCCTTTGATCATCTTCCACTTCTTTCACACAACTCCAAGCTTTCTTCTTCCTCTTAAGCTCCCAAAGTAAGATATTTATGATGTTTATATCAAGTTTCTCTATGTTCTCTCATGTTTATGAGTTACACTATCCCTATGCACGAATTTTTCTCATTTTCCTTCTCTCTCAACATCCCCAAATCTGCCTATAGTATATGTTGTAGTTGTTTGATGTTGTTCTTGATTCTATGGCAGTTGTTGGTGTTGTTCCTAGCGTCCAAAGTGAAATTGGTGGTGATACCTCTCACCCAACCCTTTAAGGTAAGTGGGTTTGAACTCATGACCTTATTTTCTTTCATTATAGCTATGTTCTCAATGTTATAATTGCAACATATGAATTTAGAAGTGAAAATACGTTGTGGATATGATTTTACAAAATATGCCAAGTTTAGAAAGATTATGGATCTTTGAGTAAATAATGAAAATATGTTTTGAAAAACCATGAGACCATGATTGATATATTTGTATTTTATCAAAATGTTTTATCTCCCTAAGAAAAGGTTTATTTGAAATATGGGATCCAACATGTTTTACCCAAATTTCCATATGTATTTTCCTGATTGCCAAAATTATGTTTTTGAGACTATGCACTTCATGATTATGACTTGTGAATCCCAATTATGATGTATTTGAAAAATGTTGAGTTAAGCATGAACTATCTCCATTGACAAACATGTTATTATGATTTTTGAATTACCATGTTTATGAATCAGGTTATCTTGAAATGTGATTTTTTAATCTAGTTATGTGTTATTGAAAATATTGAACTAAATATGATTCATAATAGTGACCAATATATACTTTGTGGATTTCTAAAATTACCGTGTCTACAAACTAGTAATCCTTGGGCATGATTTCAAAGTTATGCTTGATAGTTGGATTGTTAGAATTATATGAATTCTAAGCTTTCAGATTTATTTAGTTTATTCACAAATTAGTTTTAGATGGTAACTATAAAGAAGCGGGAGTGGGTTAATAGTAAGATAGCCTTAGTTCCAAGTTGCTCATAAGAGGACAATCTTTTCCTCCAAAGTATTTAGAGATGAAACCTTGTTAGGTGTCCATTTACAAGACCTTGTTAGGTGTCCTTTCTGAATTTAGAGATCGAAGTAATTATATTTATTATTATATACATATTTATCGTGTTCAGATATTCATGTTTCTCTAGTAATTATTGCACCATGAATTAAAAATGTTTTCATATGTAACTATGTACATAAATATAAAAATGATTTATGCTTGATGCATTTATGTTAGATGTATATGTCATGTTTGGTTGTCCTATGTGGGTGGTGGGTGAGAATCCACTTATGAGTTCGATGACTCACTCGTCTCCCTTTCTCCTTAGTTACATTGCAAATCCAATTATCATTCAACCACCATTTTAGTAGACCATAGTTGTTCCATTATTGAGCTTTACTTTGTAGTGCTTAGTCTAGGATTATGTTATGTTAGAGTGCTCCAATAGTTATGCAAGTAGAATCTGAACCATGCATTTTAATTTTAGACTATGTATTTAAATTTCAAAATTTATGATTTTCTTTAGATATATTCAGCTTTCAAGTATTGAACCAATTTATCGACCACAACTATGTTCATGCAATGAACTAGTTTATGCTAATTATGTTATGTTGATGCATAAGTTAAGTTTGACAAAATGGATTTTATGATTATGAATATTAATGTATTTTAGTTTTACGAATTGATTATGATGCTTTAATTAAATAACTCAATAATGATTTAAGTTGAATTATGTTTTGAGAATGAAAATCATGTTAATCCATGCATATCGTGTAGGTTAAAAAGTACATAAGAAAGGGGGTTTAATCGTGCTTTGACTTTTATTTTCCCTGTTTTTGAAAACTTTAAACAAAATTAAGTGTTTACTTGAAGTGTAGCAGAAAAGATGTTATTGATTGTTAGAAAGTGACTTTCTAAACTAAGTTAAAGAGAACTAATTAAAAACAAGTTTTCATAAATACGTTGTAAGAAACACAAAACAAACTGTAAAAAAGGATTAACATAGTAGAGAAATACTACGTAGAGTATTTTTATACTAGTTTGGTCAACCTCCTACATCCAATTCTTAACAACCTTTGAGTTCCACTAAATCAACCATTTCTTAACCATAAGAAAGTTCAGATAGTCTTTCAATAGTCTTCTCAAATTACCTCACGTGACCAGTAGCTCACTCTACTATCACTCCTAAGTAATCTTTAACTAGCCTCTTCAAGCTAAACTCACAATGATCACTCCTGGATCAGGATACAAAGATTTTTGAAGATTGGTTCACTCTAACTAACAAACACTCAAGTTTTCTCAAGAATAAAATAGTGTATGAGCTGAAAACTTAAATGACTTCTTTCTAACAATTCTTCCTAGGAAGAAGATGTTATTTAATAAGAACTTAGAAAGGAGATTTTTATAAAGGCGGAACTGATTACCAGGAGTAATATCTTTATAGAAGAAGAATGAGGATTCTCATGTTCTTGAGAGAGTTTCAATTGAATTAGCTAAAAAGTCTTAAGTTGTAAACACATGACCTCCTTTTATACTTGATCTTCAATTTCATATCGTTGCCCCTTGATTTGTTTTCCTAGTACCACATGTTGATCTTCTTTTTGTGTCTTGGAAATGCAATCTAGAAACTAGCTCGACCGTGTCAGAGGCACTTTTGTAGTTGCAGAGACATTGTCAAATTAAGGTTTCTGAGTCTATCTTCAAAAACTATTTTTTGCTTTCTAAACAAGGTTTCTGAACTTTTTCTTCTAGAAGGCGTTTGTTTCAAGGTTTGAAATTATGTTTCTAGAAATTGCATTGTTGGAATGATATTCCTAGGAATATTATTCCCAGTATCTTTAAAAAATTGTTTGTTTAGCATGAACCATTCTTGGGATTATTTGTTACGATTCGAGAATAAATTTAAAACTTGTTTGTTTTATAATCTATATTCCTAGAAATATATGTCATAATTTCTAAAATACCCTTAGGTCAAATAATTGGGATAAAAAAGTAAAATAATTGAGGGATGATTTAATAATTGTGCTTAATAATTGTGATTCTCAAGTCATGAAATTTTTTCCCCCTTCAACTTGGGAATGAGATTTCACTAAAGCATAGGAAAATCTTTTTCCATGGAATAATTAATACCCAAAATTTTTTTTATAAAACTTGTAACAAACTTAAGAACATGTCATTCCCAACTACTATTCCAAGAAATAATTAAATATACCCCAAAACAAATGCTCCACTATAAACTAGGACAGTTGTCCAAGTTAAAAAATGAGATGTCACTGTAATCCCCTTTTTGGGTTTGACTTTAATTTGAATTTTGAATTTTGCCTCCCATTCTATAAAGTGTGCACCATTTAAGAGTAAACGTGCTTTCTAAAGCGCTAATTCAGTTTTAGACTTCTCATTGATCTTCATTGCTTCAATTAGAGCATGTTGGTGATTAAATCATCACGATTGAAGCCAATAACCATAACTTGCTTCAAAAAGGATGGATTTCTTCATTGTGTATCACTCTAAAGATGAAAGCTACTTTCTGAAGATTTGAAGCCTTGTTTCTTGTTCTTGACATCCTTTCTTCATGTGTCAAACATACTAACATTCATTTCAAGGATTATTTTTCACTTCATTTAAGTTTTGATTCTCTTTGAATGAGATTAAATATGTTTGCATATGATATCATGAAAATAAGACTTGTTTTAAGGGACTTGTATGCTAAAGAGAATGGTCCTGTTGAGTACTTTAAGAAATTCAAGTAAAAGATTAGTCATTCTAGAAGATATTTTAAGAAAATTTGTTTGTTGTCACTCAAAACTTTAAGCAATAATACTTTCTAAAGGATTCTGGAGTTAACATATAGAGAGTCACACTACCCAGGGGGCTTATATGGATATCTAGTCCCTCATGTGCCAATTACATTCCCAAATCAGGTCGTGACACATTGGGCAATAAGTGACTACATGCTTCATCGTGGATTTCTTATTATCACTAGAAAATATAATGAAATCTACTATTTTGAAACCACAAGGAATTGGAATCTTATCCACCCAATCTTGGTAGATACATATGCCATTCCAGTGTTCTCAATTCAATTCTTAAATGTCTTCTTATTACATCAACGATCATATTTGGACCAATGAATTGATTACCAACCCCTCTTCTGATCCACAAGTGGTTGTTGTTGATTCTGAATGAAGCCTACATTCCAAGCTAAAATGCACTAGGCTCAACCATGAAGTTTGTTCCTAGTTGAACTATGTTCTACGATTGAGCATTATTTTGTGCCTAGTTGTTAATGGTGGAACTTGAGCATTTTGAAAATTATTTATAAACTTTGAACTTCACCCTTGCAAATTTGTTTTTCCAACCTAGGGAGTCATCCATAGATTTTCCATTGGAACATTGCTCCCAAAACTTGGCTAATTCATTATCACATTATTATATCCACCACTTTCATTATTTCCACACCCAAAAGATATTGACTTGTGGTTGTTTATTGGAGGAAGACCCATATGATCAATTGTATTACGAAGCCTTCTAGCATGATTTACTTGCCCATATTGTAATTTCTACAACTAATTATTCGGTTGGCCTTAGCATGGTAACTCATGTTACTTTAACAAAACTAACTCTATGATCCATTTGTGGAAAAACCATGTTGAGTTGTTTGTAACACATTGTACACCATTGATCGCACAATATTTGATAACTATCTGGAAACCTGCTCCATCAGGCCATTCATACTCATCTCGCTCCACTGTGTGATGAAGGATGTTGAAACAGTAACAAGTTGTTTCTCATCATGACTCTTAGCAATATTGACAGATGAAGCATTTGTATTTTTTGTTGGGACGAATAGGTAACATCGTCCAAGTAAGTTATCATCCTTAAGGGTGTCCATACCATAGTCATGGTAGTTGCAGACTGATTTTCACCTTTACAAAAATTTTGCTTTGGTGTATTAGATGTTGTATTATGATCACTCATACCAGCCATCCTTCTAGATTGAAGGTTCTTATGCCAAA
Source organism: Dalbergia oliveri (assembly GCA_030441495.1). Taxonomy (NCBI): domain Eukaryota; kingdom Viridiplantae; phylum Streptophyta; class Magnoliopsida; order Fabales; family Fabaceae; genus Dalbergia; species Dalbergia oliveri. Next base: position 31,591,021 of record JAMLFY010000008.1, on the reverse strand, counting down.
GGAAATCCAACCATGGAGATTGGATTTCCTCCACACTCAACCTCTGAATGTTCCACTAGGTGTGCCAAATTATGTTAGCATGAACTTTGGTTCAACAAAATTCAACTAGTAAACTAAGCCAAGAATGCCAAGCCACTTTGATCCCAAATAGGGCAAGCAACTTCACCAATTAAGGGCATCAATTGCTTGGTTATGGGTTTTCCAAGCACTAAAGATAATAAGCTTTGGATAGAGGTAAATGTGGATAATTTTATTGATAAACAACACAATAGAACACTTGGTACAACAAAGCATTACAAAGAACTAAGTATTTCTACAATATCTACTATACTATGGCTAGGGAAATAAAAATACAAGGGAATGAATAGTAAAAATTACTAAAACAAGTCTTTGGACTAATTGTTGTGAAAATAAAGGTAAATTTTCCATGATTGAGTTTCATGTGTAAAATTACACATAAAGCTCAATTATAAAAAATTTATCCTATTTTTACCCTGCTTAAACATAGCCTCAAACAATAAGAAAACTACTCCTTTATCATATTTGGAGCAATAAGCATTTTTTTTTGTCATGATTAAGCATTTGTCACGGTAATCGTCCATGGCCAATTCACACTACTAAGATAATAGTTTAACCACTAGTCTTCTCTCTTATCAAAATTCATCCGAACTCATTCTCACCACCCAATATTGTAATTGGGCCAATGCACTAATTTTGGTGGTAACAGTAGTATATACTCCCTTCGTCTATATTTAAGTGTTATTTTAAGGTTTAAGCACATAGGTTAAGAAATCACTTAAAAAACACAACTATTAAAAAAAATTAATTTATATTAACAAGATTGCCTTTTTATTTTATTTATGCAATAATTATTATGAGAACTGTGATAGAATCAATGCAAAGACAAAGACAAAAAAAATAATTAATACTTCTTTAAAACTCTCAAATGACAAATAATATTGGAGAAATTTTTTCCCAAAAAGACACTTAAACATGAACGAATGGAGTAGTAGTTTGTAGGCTTTTTTACCAAAAAGAAAATTGATTAATTATGGATATATACACATGTTTAATATTATTTACCAATATACACTCTTGTTTTTTATTAAATGAATACATTTAATAGTCAAGCAAAAAAAATGGATTAAGTTCTCATGCAATATGTTTAGCAATAAACATATGGTGCACACTACACCACTCGATATAGGGAATAATGCATTGACAATGCGAGTTTTGAGACTAATTATTTGTTGCATAGTCAAACGTATTACTTGATTTATTTTCAAACATAATACATTTGAGACTCAAACATATTGCACACAAAATAATTATATAAGTTGATAGTTTCATTATGTATGCCTTGATGTGGAGAGTACAAGCACTTTCCTCTTTACTTTGGAATGATGCTTGTTTCATTTTTGGAAAGTTGAAAGCCAATGTAAATTTTTCCTAGCACAAAATGATGGCATAGATGGATGCATTGTTAAGCATGTCCTAAAAATGATGGCATGTGCATGTATATGGCATGTGAAGTAGCTAGTGAGAGTATTTTTAAAAATATGACTAATTCGAAATTAAATCATCAATGTGAACATGTGGTAGTTTGAGTAAAAGGGATTGAATCCCTTAAATATATAGTCTTAAATATGATATTGGGATTTATGTATATGGAAAAATATCATTTAAAAAAGTCCCTCAATTATTTGGTCTAATTACAAATATATGAAAAAGGTTATTCTTTATTTTGCAGGTCAAATAAATTATTATTTAAGTCCCTCAAAAATCAAATATATCTAATTTACTTTTTAATAATAAAATGATACATCAACTCATTCTTTTAAATATAAAGATTAATATTAATTTTTAATAATGAAAATGAGGTAATTTGGTCTTTTTATTGGGATCTTTTATTTTATACAAAAAATAATTTGATGTAATTTTTATTGTTAAAGAATAAAATTAGTATCACTTATTTTTTAGAAATTAAATAAATATTGTTATGATTTTCAAGTATTGATATGATATAAATAGTTTACTATCAACATCAATAATAGTGCATGTACTCTCCACATCAGAGCATACATAACGAAAGCATCAATTTCTATCATAATTTTGTTTGCAATACATTTGAGAGTCTAACGTATCTATTATAATTATATATATAATAAGAGCATGGTGGCTCAAATTGTTTCCGACTATTGCAATGATAAATGCATTGAATTAATGGTAATTTGGTAAGTAACAGCTCTACATAATTAATTGATATTTACATAATGAGAATTAGTTGTATATTATAATTTTAAAGCTGTTTCAGTTCACTATTTAAGAAAATAAAATCATATGATTTGATCTTGGTTGATATTTAGCTTAATGAGACTCAATTTTTGATTCATCAATATTTAATATTATTATTTATTGGATATAATTCATAATATTACATGATTCTAGAAAATCTTAAATTTAGTACATATATCATTATAATGTTACAATATAAAAATTTGTATCATAAACAGCATGAATATAATAGAAAAGTTTCAACATAGGGTGCACAAATTTTATTAGAATAAAAGACAGCGTACATATCTACCAAAAAAAAAAAAAAAGACAACGTAAATAACATCATATAATTGATTCATTGGATAAAATTTGGGTAGTTTGGTAATTAATATTTCTATATAATTAATTGATGTTTTGCCGATAGTTAGCATAATAAGAATCAATTGTATTCTGATCTTAAATCAATTTCTGATTCATCATTTAAGAAACTAATATCACATGATTCTAAACATATATTTCATAAAGTAGATTAACAACTCGATGTGATTTTGTGATATTGCAATGGTGACTTCATAAATAGATTTAAAAAAATTATAATATATAATAAGAGAATAATGGTCTTGAAATTGTTTCTCACCTATCTGCAATAATAAATTATAGAATTATTGGTAGTTTGATAATTAATAACTCTATATAACTAACTGATATTTAGATAATGAGAATAACTTTTTTATTCATCAAAATTATATATTATTTATTGGATATAATTCATAATATTATGTGATTCTAGAAAATCTTAAATTTAGTACATATATCATTCTAATATAACAATATAAAAATTTGTATCATAAACGATGTGAATATAACAGAAAATTTTGAACATAGGGCGTGCGAATTTTATTAGAATAAAAGACAGTGTACATATCTATATATATATAAAAAAAAAAGACAACATAAATATCATCGGATAATTGATTAATTGCACAAAATTATTGGTAATTAATATGTCTATATAACTAATTGATATTTCATTGATATTTAGCATAACTAGAATCAATTGTATTCTAATTTCAAATCAATTTCTAATTCATCATTTAAAAAAATAATATCACATGATTCTAAACATTCATGTCATGAAATAGATTAACAGCTCTAAATGATTTCGTGATATTGTAATGGTGACTTCAGAAATAGATTTAAAAAAAGGATCTAATTGGAATGCTTACAGTGTAAAATTTTTTTACACATTTATCCAATTATGTAATGACACATCAGCAAATATGATTATTTTTCATCCCTCCTATTTGAAAAGTCATACAAAATGAGAGATTTGATTGAAAGACAAGTGTAAAAGTCTCACATCAAAATTAAACTATTAAAAAGATAACAGTGTTCTCATCTTAGTCATTCAAGAATACTCTTTTTCAATTTTTAGTGATGGCATCAAACATAGATTTAGTATCTTATGGGAATTCAAGCAAAGTGAAGTGGAATTTGAATGTGTTAGTAGTTCGTCTGTGAAGAGTCTAGGATCTTGAGAATCAACATGAGACTAATAGAGTTGAGATGGTGCTATGAGATAAAAAGGTAGTTCCGGTTGCTTTATAAATCATAGAATAATGATTTTATTAATGCATCACTCATTAATTTTTTTATCTTATACAAGGCCAGCATCCATTCAATAATAAAGTGTGCTTTACTGGAGAAGTGCATGGATCTTCTATGCGATGGCAGTCTTTTTTTTATGTCAAACTTCTTGGTCAAATTCAACAATATCAATATGAAGACCACTCAACATAAATATAAGTTAAATTTTCTTCATATCACTTATGTGAAGGAAATAGAAAATGCTGATTTTCTGATGAATATGTTTGTTCTCAATCCTGAGTTGTTAAACTCAGAAAAAGTTGATGAGCAATTTTTATTTTGTGAGTTATTTATTATGTCTTTTTTCACTATTCAATATATGTTACAAACTAATTTTTCATTCATTTCACTATAGATTTTATGGGAGAGGTCGGAAAATTTTACAGGGTAAATTTTGTTTAATGATATAACAAGTTTTATATTTATATGTGTGGGAAGAATGAATTGGTAGTGACTTTGTGGGCAAATTTAGTTAACGAAATATCAACACACCTTAGTAATGCCGGAACGCAACCTATTATATTAGTTTTATAATTTTTTCATGCAAGGAAATATATGGGTCTGTGATGTGCTTTTGTACTTTAATTTAAAACAGACTCAAAATAAATAATTTTTAATTTTTAGTAGCTTATGAGTTATTTTCATTGAAATGAAATTGCAGGTGACATCGGTGTTAAAAATTCTTATTTTGTTTCAAATATGTTTCCTAATCTAAATTGCAAAGAAGTTGCAGAGTTTAGAAATAAGTAATGTTATCTACAGCTCATTTTATTGGTTATCTATATTAATTAATTAATTAGTGTATAAAATTAGTTGCATATTTAATTATTTTTATCTTTGTTATGCAAAGGTTGTTGACAGGTTCTAACCCTTTATAATATCCTAAATATGAAATTTATTAGTATTGAATTAGTATTACTATTACTATTAATTGGTAGACATTTTGATATTATTTTATTATAATACAAGATGTATACATAGAATGCTCTAATAATATTATAAGAGAAAATGTGTAGCATGTTGGTATTATTATTGTTATTATTGTTATCATTATTAGTACTTATTATTATTATTATTATTGTTGTTGTTGTTGTTGTTATCATATACATATAATAATAATAACAAGGTACACGGGTGCAATCACGTTGCACTATTATATTATATAATAATAATAATGTGAAACATGGGTGCATTATTATAATGATCAATCATACACATATATATGACTTGAATTGTGAGACTAGCCAAGTCGTGTAGAGCGCATTCCCGTGTATATAGCTTGTCCCACTTGTGTTCTTTTTTTATATAGTATATATTTGGCACGTCATAATACTTCTAAATATTTTTTATGAACTTAGCCACCCAAGGATATTTCCCTAGAGAAAAGCGTAGTTTATCTCAATTTTTTCAGATTAATCTTTTGGATAAGTAATTTTCAAGGAATTTAATTAGTTCCTTTCTTTTTTATCTAGTCTATGAGTTTGAGTATTGTTAGGTACGGATTTCTCTCAACATTCTTCCTCCCTACCATCCCAAACTCATTTAGGTGATAAAAATCAAATTGTTTATGTTTTCATTATATTGTTTGGCAGTTACCAATGTATTTCAGCTCCTCAGAGTCAAGTTATTAGTGGAAGCACTTATCAACGGTGAGTGGGTTTAAGCTTATGGTCATACTTTTAGTTATTATTATTATTATTTTTCCCAATTATGAAAATTATTTATGAAATTTTAGAATGATTTACGCTAAGAAATATGCATTTATGGATTATAGAAATTTTAGAAAATTATTGTTTTGTAGTTATCATGACAAATTATTATTTTAGAAAATTCATGGGACCATACTTGTTATATGTATGATTTAGATTTATTTTATTCAGCTAAAACATTTCATGAATCCAAGTTTGTATGAATGAATTTTGTTGCTATTTGTTTTTAGCCAATAAATAGTGGAGAAATTAGAGCAAGTTGGCTCCAGGGTTGATCGTTAATCTTGATACCAAATGATCCGCTAGAGAACTAGCTCATGAGGTGGGGAACCCAGTGTGGTGTCCATTTATGAGCCTAGTTAGGTGCCCATTAGATTCAGTTTTGGCTTAGGTTTAACTCTCAACTTGGTTATTATGTACAGAACATCTTCAGTTTCTCTACTAGTTATTGTCATGAATTAAGTTAGATTATTATTTTCAAGTACACTATATGTAATTGTATATAAAATGTTTTACATCAGTTGTATATATATGTTATGTATTTTTGTTGTTGTCCCATATGGGTTGTGAGTGGAGGCTCTGATGAACTTACCCTCTCTTTTCCTCCCCAGATACGGCTAGTGTTCAGTGCACATAGGATCCTCCAGTAGTGCTAAAGCTTCTTTGGTGAGCATTACTTTGGAGTGGAGCTTACTATTGGTTATGTCGTTAGTAGTGCTCCAATAATTGTGTAGCAGACCAGGCATACATTTTATTGTTTTGACTACTTTAGAATTTTAGACATTTATTTAATTATGTTTGGCTTTGACCTAGGCCATGGATTTTATGCAGTTTTATGTTCAATATTTATTATTGGAAACATTTTTTAGAATTATGAAATTTATTTGAATTTGAGATATTTTGAATATATTCGATTTATTTATGCGTATAGTCATCACGTTATAGAGCTTAGGATCCAAAACTCTCCATTGCCAGTAAAGCGGGTCGTGACTCCCTTCACGTCAAAGAATAAGTCAAATGTCTTCTCAAACCAATTCTTCTCATACAGATAAGCGAAGTAATGGCACTGCCTATATGAAGACCATAGAAGATTTGATGGAGTGTGACAATGTTTATATTTACTTATGTATTATGATAGATATGAATGTTATTTGCTTTTAGTGTAGGGCCATATTGGATTTTGGCTACTATAATTGAACTCGGGGTCGATAAAGATTGGTGTTATCAATCTTGAAAAATGCCGAAAGAAAGTTGACACTACTGGGAAAAAGTATCATTGCACCAAATGTGATAACTTCGTCTACGTTAGAGCCCTGAGGTATATATAGAAATTGAATAATATTTTGAACTCTCATCACGGTGGTGAGTATTACCATTTTGATTGAATTATGGTTTTGAGTTGAGATATGTTAAAATGTTTGGGTTTAAACAGCTTTATATTTTCAGAATTGGTAATTATGTTTTTTACTTTTGATTTAGTATATCATATATATATGTAGTATTAACTTTTGGAATACAATCATCACATTTCATACGAAGAGAATAGTGGTATAAGATTTGTTCCCAGCCTATTTATCATGAAAAATAGATAGAATTTTTAGTTATAAATGCTACTTATAAATTACTCAATCATTGTGGGTATACTAATATAAATTGTAGTTCCGATGTAATTTTGGTATATAATAATTTTGTAGATAGATACATAAAGATATTATAGGTTGTGGTGTGATTTCAATAAATAATATCAAAATTGATTCATGACAAAATATTAATTTTTTAATATAAAAATTAATATTCAAGATTTTAAGTAAACTCTTAATGATTAATATATGATATATGTCTATACAAATAACATACTCAGTGATATTCTAAGTTCATCACATTTGAAATATATTGAATTGAATGATTTAAAGTAAATATATAACCATTGATATCCGATACATATCTATACGAAGTGCACTAAATGACATTAAAACTTGAAAATAAGGAATTCAAAATAGTGTTTTAATTTAAATCTTCGGCATATACATAGTGAAAACTTATGATTAAAATAGGGATATAAATTAAAATAGGAATATATATTAAAAGCGTAATAATATTTTTAGAAAATAAGGATTTTTAAAATGAAAACAAGGGTAAATTACATTCACCTTCCTTGAGATTTGTTAAAATACAATAGACACCTCCTTTATTTGTCTACTTGACATTTACCTCTCATGAACTAAATAAAACAAACACCCACCCATGCGCCCAACACCATTCACCACTTTTACCACTTTTCCAGACCTCCCAACACACACAACCCCATATAAATAACAACAAGCTTCATTTTCAATCTCTCTTAAATGCTAATCGTTAGATCTCATCTTCCTAAACAATGCATGACACTCCAAACCCAAACCTCAAATCTCACTATAACTCCACAATTGGTGCGATCAATCCAACCAAGGGGTCAAAACAGACGAAGAAGAGAACATTGATGCAGCTAGTAGGAGGGATAACAAGAGACCGCCACAATCTGGGAAAATGCCACATGGCGAAGAAGATTCTGGAACAAGAGCCCAAGATCCTGCCTTACCATGTAGCGTCCCACGACTCAAGCCCTCCATCAAGGTATGGGATCTTGGTTGTAGGCACGAGCATAAAGGTGCTCTTGGTGGGGGTAGAGACGGGTGATTCTACTATGGGTGGATCACTAGTTAGGGTACAGATAGAATAATTTTGGGTTTGTAGGATTTTTGGTTGATAAATTAGTATAAAGGTAATCTTAATAACATTGTTAAAGTTATTTTTATTTAGTCAGGGGAGGTACATGTCATCTATGATCGAGTAGTTACTTGACCATTAGATTTATATTAATGTGATCAAGATTAAATTAAAAGTCATGTAATTTTTTTAAATGAGCATGTGAGAATTAAATATCCTTAATTAACTTTACTATCATACTAACAGATTATTTATATAATTAGCAATTTTTTATTTTAACGTATTTTATATTTGAATGTTTAATTTTTTTATTTATTAATTTAGCTATTTGAAAAAAAATTGAACAAAAAATAAATAAGTCCATTGTCTAAATTATACATAAAATAAATGGTAAATTAGAAGTTTAGGATAATTAGTTGCGGATTTTTCGTATTTTTTGTGAAACAATTCGCAGCTAATTACCTGCGAATTCAAAATCCCCAACCACCAATTATCCATGACCATATGTTTTTCCTAGCAAAATCCACATGAAACTTGCTTACTTACGAATTTTTAACAAAAATCAGTAGCAAAATCCTCAGGACCGGGTAAGTTTTTAGGCCTAAATAGGTGAACAAATAGAAAATGTGTCCCTACATTTCAACAAATCTTAGGAGAGGTTAGTGTAATTTTTCCTTAAAACAATCAATATTTTATCTTAAAATATTTTATCTCATTGTATTTGTTTCAATTTCGTACACCCTTTGAATTATAGATGTTTGAATATATTGCGGAATATATATGCCATATGCCTTAAAAATTATTTAATAAAATAATTTTTTAATATTTTACTTAAAAAAAATTAATCCTGTGCATCGCATGGATCACTATGTTAGTTATGTTTGAAAATAAAGCAAGAACTTCATTCATTCTTTATTTAATAAAATAATTATTTTATTAAATAATTATAAAATAATTATACAGAACTTCATTCTGTATTTGTTTCAATTTCGTACACCCTTTGAATTATAGATGTTTGAATATATCTGCTGGATATATATGCCATATGCCTTAAAAATTATTTAATAAAATAATTTTTCAATGTTTTACTTAGAAAAAATTAATCATGTGCATCGCAGGGATCACTATGTTAGTTATGTTTGAAAATAAAGCAAGAACTTCATTAATTCTTTATTAATAGTTGTGGTGGGATGTAATGTCATTTTAATATATTAAAAAACTAATGTATCTTATCATAATTTGTGACAAAATATATTAATTTTTTAATATATTAAAATGACAATATCACCACATCTTATTAAAGTAATACGTTTGACTGTACAATAAAAAATTAGTTTCGAAACTATCTTTGTCAGTGTGTTAGTCTCCATATCAGAGCGGTGCAAAGTGTATAATACGTTTGATTGTTAAACGTATTGCATGATAATTGAATCATTTTTTTACTTGACTGATAAATATATTTATTTAATAAAAAAACATATATTAATAAATAATGTTAAAATATGGGTACATCCGTAATTAATCAATTTTTTATTTTTTGGTTAGAAAAGCCGTAGTTTGCATTCTGAAATTTTTATTTTAAGAAAAAGTTACTGTACTTAATTATCACCTTCATTTTTAAAATCGTCTGCGTTTTTCTTTTACCAAGAAAAAGTGACTAGACAGACAGAGACAGTGCATAAGCTCCTTAGTTTAACGGGACAATGATCATGGGTTGTGCAATCTTTTTCAACCGGAGATTGTGGTGCAGATTGAGCACTGAAAAATCACGTGCTGTGTCCTGCTTTCATTGGACCAATTAATAAATGCGCAGCTCGTGGGACGCGTATTTTCTTTGGTGACCTTTTACATAGTCGTGACAAAGGTTGGCTATGCCTATGTCTTTCCGCAAGAAATCGCCTTCAGTTCACCCAAGAAATTTGATCCATGATCCGGTACAAGATGAGAACAATTTAGCCTACTTTTAATAAATAATAAATAGTATAAAATATTATAATATTAATTAATATTATTAATCTAATTTTTATTACATATTTAATATCATATATTCACATATAATAATATAATATCATATGATCAAGTAATTTTTATCCTATAATAATAAAGATAAGATTCACTTTACTATAAAATTGTATTATGATTCACTTAGTTCTAAAATTAAGAAACTTAAAATTATAAAAAATATTTCAACTTAATTTTTTTGATGATTCAAGTTAGTCCTTAAAAATAGTAATATAAGGACTAATTTAAATCATTTTAGAATTTCATAAACTAAAATGATATTTTCTTAATTTTAAAACTAAAATAAACCATGCATATAATTTCTAAACTAAAGTGAACATTTACTTGACAATTGATTAAATTACCAAGCCCTAAGAGACCATTTTTATTAGCTAATCCCAAATTAGCCTTAACTTACTCTTTTACATTAATGCACAAGATCCATCCATTGCCAGTAGTAGCCCACCACCTGCCACCAACCTGCCGCCACCCACCAGTCACTACCCGTCATCCCTTGTCGTCGCTTGCCCCCCACTCGCCGTTGCTCCCCCCAGTGGTCACTAACCGCCCACTTACTACGTTCACCAATGTACCAAACAATGTATATTATAAAACTTATACAATGAATTTTTTATATTGTATTATCATATTAATATTATCAAGTCTTATCTTATAAAATGCAATTAGGCCTTAGCTCGTACAAATAATCCTAAACATCATCATAATTAGTAAATGAGATAAAAAGTATATATAATTAATATCTTAAAATTTTTAAAAATAATCAATTCTTTCTTCATTTAATAATTAGGAGCCTTACAAATCATGCTAAACGTCCTTTAATTACTAAATGAGGTAAAAAGTGGATATAATTAATTTTTTGAAATTTTAAAAAGTAATAAATTCTTTCTTCATTTAATAATTAGGAGAATGTTTTGGAGGATAAACCATTTCTCTCAAGCCTTATTCCATTAAATCAGTTTAACAATAGAGTAAATGATCTTTTTAATCATAATATTTTTAATTTAACACTAATTTGATTTTAATAAAAAAATTTACATTAATTTATCATAACAAATTTCTTGATATCAATTTAGTTCTAGGATCTTTAGTTTTGATATCTATGTACTCCTAATTGATCAACGTCTTTTCTTTTTTTGGCACATTCAGTAGTCCAATCTATTAGGTGCATTGCAATTGAACTTGCAAGCTGTGGAAATTAATCATGCAATGAAAATAAGATTTTTTTATCAGTGCTCTTTTGATTAAACATACTAGAAAAAATAAATTCTAATTTTTTTTTGTGGGCCATACACACTAGGGCACTGGAATTAAAACAGTGACTAGAAAAACCAACAAAAATGAGTTTTGCTGACAAATACCTTGAGGAAATTTTTTATGGAGCCACAAGTGAAAGATTTTATATAGAAAAACAAAATTTGTAAGTTTTCAATATTAAATGCATTAAAAGTTTCAATATCTTTTTTTAACTTCTACCTCTTAAAGAAGGTCCTTAATTTAACAAAAAAAAAATAAAAATAGAGTAGCCTTAAAACCATAAAAATATTTTTAGCACACATTATTAAATCTTTATATTGCTAGATAGACTCACACCCACTAACTTATTACCTCCGAAGTTTAACATAAAATATAATTAAACTACAACTTAAAACACTTTCATACTGAGATGTATTAAAGTTAAAATTTAATTTTGATAAACTAACAATATAAAATAATTTTATATTATTAATCAATAAAACTTTATTGAAGTGATAAATTATAGAAAATAACATAAGATGATAAATTATAAAAAATAACTATCCACTGTCACAACCACCCAACATAATTTATCAATTTGGTGACATTCTATTGGAATAAACTCTTAAAGTTAATCTCATATTCAAATATATACATTTGCAGAGATAGAATTGAATTTAGAGAAGGCGGTAACTAGTAATAAATTTATTTGATCAATGCATAGAACAAGATTTCCGTAGCAAGCGCATGCATGCTAGCTGAGAAGTGAAATGCTTTCAGATAGTTATTTTCAAGGTTCAAACCTTATATTGCAAACAGATAAATGGAAACACCATTGAGCTGGTGAACTTCCTGTAGTAACTGAATGTTGTGTGTATTCGAACATCAATGGATCTCAAAGTTTCTGCTTTTCGTCTAGTAAAAGAATATAAATTAACCTCATCCATTTTTAATGCCCAACAGAAATGGTTCTAAACTCAATCCTTTAGTGCCTGTAACATGCTTGGGTAATTGGAGTTGGTGGGTCAGTGAAAGAGCCGTTGAGTATACGATTAGCAACCCAATGGTTAGCAGCCTCAGCATAATGAACACCATCCCAACTTACATATGCTGAAGGTTTTTCACAAGCAGTACCAAACACGTCTTTCCCATTTGCGCTTCCTAGTGTCCCACACCATATATGCGTGTCATTCACATGATACCCACAACAGATCTTCAGCGGATCCTCAAACCCTGAAAATAATAATAATAATTAGAAATAGTCCATATGTATGTCAAATAGATCTACCAAAATTGATTAGTCACAGTAAAAAACATTGCCAGTGTTCCTTTTCCATTACATTCCCATTTTTGTAAGAACGGGTCTTTCTAAAATCCTATGAAAAACTAGATTTTAGATTATACAGATTTTGTAGATTAACCGATTCGTGTCAATAATGTGTAAATTACCTTCATTCTTGGTGTTGCTGATTAGTCCATACTTTGCAGCATAGACATCTACATAAGTAATTGCAGCTTCTGGGAGCTCTGTCTTCAGCTTGATTACTCTGTCCTTAAGCTGCTTGTTGAACTCCACAGCCATTTCATTCCGTTCATTGACACATCCATACTGATCAACATAGCCAGGCGGCAGATTATGCTTGTAAAATAGGTTCACTGGCAAGCAGCCAATCGGGCCAGTGTTGTGTATCCAGAATGACCTCCCTCCTTGCTCGTATATATTCTGCAAGTCGTTAATTAATCAGATTCCAAAGATCTTGTTACTCATAAGCTTTTCGGGTTCAAGATACTCAGTCTACTAGTTGTTAACTAGTTGTTAAGAAGTAAGATCAGCTCATTTATTGGCTAAAGAGTATGTTATTTATATTCATGGGGTGTGAACAACATGCCACTCACACCTCATCACTATTGAATGAGACGCCTCATTCAATAGAATATCCTTAATTCAATGGAAATAGTGTATGTTCGTCATGATGTCCCACACTTCATGAGTAAAATTATCATTTCTCATTGGGCCAAATTGACCCCAAGTGCCCCTTACTTTGACTGCAGAGGCTAGTTGATTCACGATATCTGGCATTGTTGCACGCATTTGGTCGAAGCTCATTGTTCTGAATCCAACAGAGAGATCATTTTGACCAATATCAAATGTATAGAGAGCCTTGGAGAACTCCTCAGGCACCGGAAGCTTGCTTCTCTCAAGTGAGGACTTGGCTGAATTTTCGAAGAAACCAAGACTTATGCAAGCAAAAAAGAGAATGATAATTGTTGAAAAATATAACCGTCTTTTTACTAGCATTCACCTTCTTGGTACATTTGTTTGGTGCGGGCTTTGAACTGATCGAACTGCACAATCTGCATGTCAAGCGAGAATGGGCTTATCCCATATTGGAATATGGTTTCATTCTGCCTCCTGATAGTGGATCCTCCCGTGGCGAAATTTGCACCATGCCGGTAATTGGTTCCAAGGGAATTCAGATAAGCGCTTAAGTAAGGCAAGTTTAGCTTCTCAGCTGCAAAGAAGAGTACAAACAGCAGAATTCAAACTTAAAAAAGTACTTTTCAGCTAACACAAAATAGGAAAAAAAAAGAAAAAGAAAAAAACGTGTCCCCTTTTCTGAAGTTATCTCGATTCATCCATCATCAACCGTTAAAAATGATCACAAGAATGTTTAAAACAAACAAACCTTACCATTTCAACAGTGGATGACAAATGAATCGATACAGTGACACTTAAAAAGGAAAAAGCTAAACTGCAAAATAAAGAGGAAGAGGAAGAGGAAGAGATGGAGGTGTTGCTAAGTTCATTACCTATGAAATCTATGATAAGACGGCCATCACTGTCCCTTCCTGAAGGCTTATGGAAGAAGCCCTCACCGTATGGCCCTGGAATTGGCTGAAATGCAGCTGATATGCCTCCAGTGTCTGAGTTGGAGTCACCGAAGTTGTAGATTGCTGGAAAAGCACAAGGGGGTGAGTTTGCCAGCTCCACACCCTTCACGCACGCAACACAAGATAGCAACAATCCAACAGACAATAACCCTAACCCCATTTCCACAGCTGGTTAAGGTATCATGCTCAGCTCTGATGTGAGCACACTGATATAGAGAGAGCACAAAGCACAAAGTTCCAGGAAACCCACTTCTTATCTACTCCCTCGGTTCCATATATTTAATATTAAAAAGCTCTAAATATATAATAGTTATTTTCAAAAAAATTATACAATTTTAATATATTAAAAAATTAATATATATAACTATAAATTATAATAAGATATATTAATTTTTTAATATACTAAAACCACATAATTAGGAGCGATTAAGATTTACCCAGGAGGCTAGCTAAATGATCACAAAAGATATTTTGAACACCCTTCATTATTATTATTATTTTTCTTCTGTGTACCTTTCACTAATTAACTATGTGTTAAACTTTGAGTATTTTAGTTAGTTAAATTGGATGAAAACCCTAAGCACGAGATATGGTGTGTGATATAGACTTCAAGTTACAGTTAGTAATGTGTCGAGAGTTTTACCAAAACTTTATAGAATAACATTTAATCGCCTCAAAGGCTAGTATGGTAAAAGATTAGTCATTATTGTCAATGATAGATCAACTAATTGATAAAAAAAATTGGATGAAAACCCAAATGCCATCACCGTTACAGACTTACAGAAAACAGCATAATACACATTTTGACACTCAAAGTCCTGATAGTGACACACCGATAATCAAATCAAGAAATTTAAAGTAAAAAGTTTTTCAATTGAGAACTTGAAAATTAATATCTATTCACTTTATGTTTTTATTTTTATTTTCAATTTTAATTATGAGCAATCTGAGATAGTTTTCAAATTATTTTATGTTTTAAAGAGTTTATGAAGAAACTAATAAAAAACAATGGTTTGAACTTTTTTCAGTTACATTGTATCTTGATAAAATTTTTAAATAAAAATTTAAAAATAAAGATATTTCATTAAAATGAGAACTTAAATAAGAAATGCAACAAAAAAATAAATAAAATCCTTTTTACTAAAAAATTTACTAAATATTTGTTTAAAAAATAAATAAGAAATGCAATAGAAAAAATAAAAACTACTTAAATAATCCACACACCTATATACTTCAAGAAAAGTTTAAATATTTGTTTATTCTTAAAAAATAAACAAATTTTGATTTGATCTAAAAAAAATTTCATTTCAATCCAAATATTTATAAAATTTCTTATTTTAGTCTTTCATTAAACTATTTATGCTAAATGCTGAACTCATTAACAAAGAATCATATGATTTAATTTTACATACAACTAATAATTATATATGGTAGAGACTAAAACTAAGAATTTTAAAACTATTTGCAGTGAAACCAAATAAGTTTTGTTTTTTCATAAAACTAAAACCAAATTACATTTATTTTTTAGAAATAAGAATATATTTAAGCCATAAAAAATTCATGTGGAAAGCTTCCAATCAACTTCGGGCCAAATAAATGTGCTATAAAGCAAATATGTTATGGCCCACTGACATTAGTGCTACGCGCATTGTTTTTACATTACTATTATTATTATTATTATTATTATTATTATTATTATTATTTGTGTAACTTGGGTGCTTAGCAATCATAACAGTTGCTATATCAAACAAGGGGAATACTGCTCTACATTTGTGAGTCAATACACATTGGCTGTTGTTTTATATTTAGCCACATTTTAGAAACATTGTTAAAAGAAATAAATTCTGTGGCTAAACATAAAAAACTCTCCACCCCATCTTAGTTTCTACTTTCACTCCTACTTCTACCTTCATAGGACAATCAACAATATATATATATATATATATATATGTATAATACATGCACCAAGAAAAAATCATTTTAGTATCTACATGCATAATTACATAGCAAAATATTTCTAAATACATGGTGCAGGATTACTTGAGAAACATAAATCTTTGAACATAATAATAATAATATTTATTTTGATCTAAACTTCTAAAGGGCACCAAGGTTTCATAGGGCATATATTTTGTAGGGACTAATATGTTTGATGAAAGACATTTTTCAAGAACTAAGGTGCATTTGTTTCATATTTTAAAAAAATAATTATGAAATTTAAATTTTATATATAATTGAAAAAAGATGAAAATTGCTTTTTTTTTTTTTTTTAGATTCTGATTTTATTTAAAAACGATCTAAATATACAACAAAATAAATTTTTGAAAAAAATGATTTTCTGCCCAAAAAAATAACATCAAAATGCCCCCAAAATTATCTTTTTTCTTTTCCTTTTTGGTCAGACCCCTAAATTATCAGGAAATGACTAATTTGAACTCTACTTCAAATTTTGAGGAATTGTGTTAAGGTTTTACAGTTTTCGGCGAGTTTGTTAAATAATTGCATTGGGTTTTCTCGAGTCCAATAACAGTGTTTTTGGTCAGGTCCAGCAATAGTTTTTTCAAGCCCAACTTTTTGGTCAGAGGACAGGGTGTTGTTTGTGAGACGAGCAGAAACAAGGTTATCGTCCTAGTAAGGTTGGGCCAATTTTATCTCAAAACAGTTGGCCTGTGACAGTTATGGCCCATACCTATCCACACTCGTGTCGACCATTTCCACTTCAGTCCACACAGTGCACGCTCTACCAAGTAACTCCTCTTTTATGTTTTTCTTCCTTTCCACGACACTCAGTCTGAAAGACTTGCCGCATTGAATCCTCTTCCGCCCCCCTCGATCTTCCATTCTTCAGCCCCGCAGTAAGCATCTCTCTCTCTCTCTCATCAAATTTATGAACCTATGAAAGATATATCAAGCTCACTTTTTTCTTGCTGGCCAATGCTTATATATATATATATATATATATTTATTACGATGCGATGCTTCTCTTTATCTTTCTTCCTAAACTGATCAGAGCATCGAAATTAGGGTTGTGTGGTGTCGTGTTTTGGCGGATGTTTGATGAATCTTGTCTGGTTTTTAGATTTTTTTTTTTTTTGGTGAATAGCGTTAATGGGTGTCTTTTTTTTAATTCGTGCTTTTGCAGGGTCAATTTGAATTTTGAGTATGTCTAACTCGGTGATAGATCTTCCACCCAAGGGTGGCTTCAGCTTTGATCTCTGCAGAAGGAATGAAATGCTTAAAAGAAGGGTCTTAAGCCCCTACCTTTTCTCAAGACAGGAACCACTATTGTTGGTTTGATTTTTCAGGTGTGAATGTCCTCATTCGTTATTTTATTGTCTGGTCTTTTGTTAATGTTGTCTATACTATCGCCAGCGGGTTGAGGATAAACATGATTGACTACTTGTACAATTGGTTATCACATTGAACTCAGTTGTGGAGCTTGAGCTGGCTGGTTGAGCTTTCTCCTTGCCTGAATTGCTTGATCTAGCTGGAGAACACTCAATGAGGCTATGTATCTGCAAACTAACAAGTGGTTTTCTTGTTAAGGCTGGGATATGATATGCGCTTTCTGCATATTTAAATTATTGTTCTCTTATGGATTTGTATTTGTGATTTCACTAGATGCACTGATGCAGTAAACTGTTGTAAGTGCATCATAAATTTGGAACTTGAGTCCTTTATCTGCAGACTAGTTTCTTATGAGATAGTCTATGAATAAGGGGCTGTGCCATTTGGCAATTCTGCTCTTGCTGACTGCTAATGTCCACAGCATTGTTACCATTTCCAGATAGAGTTATATACATAGCTGCATATGTTGATTGCATATTTATTTATTAATTTATTGATTTTTATTTCGTGTAATATTATAATCTAATGTTGAAGTTTCTCACATAATTAAATTGTCTCAGGATGGTGTCATTCTTGGAGCAGATACTAGGGCGACTGAAGGACCCATAGTTGCTGATAAAAACTGTGAGAAAATTCATTATATGGCACCAAATATATATTGCTGTGGAGCTGGAACTGCTGCTGATACAGAGGCGGTAACAGGTAGTTTTTAACATGCATATCTTTCTTGTTACAAAGTTTTATGTCATGCCTTATGCATGGTTTCATTTGGTTGGTGTTTAGGTTTTGCCCTTGTAAAGTAAAACCACTGAAATTAGATTTTTTGTTATTTACTGCAGACATGGTTAGCTCACAGCTGCAACTACATCGATACCATACTGGTCGAGAATCAAGAGTTGTTACAGCGTTGACCCTTTTGAAGAGACACCTTTTCAAGTTAAGCTTCAGAATTTCGTCTCAAATGAACTTGCTGTATGTGTCAACCTCTCATTCTGACTGTTTGAATTATTGTCCAGTTATCAAGGTTATGTCTCAGCTGCTTTAGTTCTTGGAGGAGTTGATGTCACTGGACCTCATTTGCATACTGTGAGTTCATTGCTTAAAAATTTAATCTTCTATGCTCAAGTTTCCTTGTTTTGAATGCGTTTTGATTTGTCATGACATGAATTTTGATGATATGTTTTGTAGATTTATCCACATGGGTCAACTCATACCCTCCCTTTGCTACAATGGGATCAGGTTCACTTGCTGCAATGTCTGTATTCGAGTCTAAATACAAGGAAAACTTGAGTGTGAGTAAGCATATTAAGGCTAAAAAATCTGGTCCTTTTCACGTTAGCTCTTTGCTACAATAATTATGAGGAAAGACACCCATAAAACTTGTTACACAAGTACATTTGATAATATTCTGTAAAACAGAACTTTATTATTACATTGGATAATATTGTCAAGTTGCACTTTATTTATAATCTTTTCAATGGGATGATATGAAACAAATGTCAATTTTGAGTCTGTATGTGAAGATGTGTATTATAATTGTTATCATTGATGCTAGTGGTGTATGTAACTTCTATCAAATCCAATTTGATTTTGCAATTTTTTAGAGATTTTAATTTTGTATAAACAATTTGAGGTGCAGAGGGATGAAGGAATACAGCTAGTCGTTGAGGCAATATGTGCTGGTATATTTAATGACTTGGGAAGTGGAAGTAATGTTGATGTTTGTGTGATAACCAAGGTTAGTTACTTGATGCCCGATCCTACAAGTTATTCTTTGAGAGGGAAGAATCTAGTTTTAATTTCAGCTCAAATTCTTCATTAATGCTTCACAGGGACACAAGGACTACCTCAGGAATCACCTCTTGCCAAATCCTCGTACATATGTCAATCCAAAGGGCTTTACTTTCCCCAAAAAGACTGGTTAGTACCAAACTCTGCTAATTTATTACACTTGGATACCAGTGACGCTATTGTTTCCCTGAGCATTTTCCATCAATATATTGCAGTCATACTAGCCTGATCTTTCACAATCTAATCAATATATCGCAGTCATACTAGCCTGATTTTCCACAATCTAATAAACATGATGTTGGGAATATGGTGTTGTGGCAAATCAAACTTTGATAATTGTCTAAATTATATAGGAGCGTTTTTTCTAGAATAATGTACATGATAGTTTTAATGCTTACTTGTTGCCATAAGCAACACATTGTATTGTTTGAGCAAAGTTTCAAGTGTCAAATGAGCAAGAGCCGCTGCATCAATGCCTAGGTCTAGTGAAAAATGAGCAAGCATTCTTGTGTTTTTTTGTGAACAAATGTGGATAAAGAAGCTAGTTGATCAGAGTAGGATTTGTTTTGGAATTCAGAATGTAGGCCCCTTGTTTGTATATCAATGGAAACAGTAGACACGCAGAGGAAGATTAAATTTATATGCTTACAAGTTACAAGAAATTAAGTGGTTAGGCATAGGAGTTAGAAAAGCCAAAGGACACTATGACAACATTTGATCTATGTCGCCAACTTCACCTAATGAGATAAGGCTTAGTTGTTGTACAAGAAATTAAGTGGGTACAATAAAAGACAAATGACATTATGACATCATTTGATCCATGTAGCCCCAACCCCACTTAGTGGGACAAGGCTTGATAGTTGTTGTTGATCCATGTAGGCATCCTCACCTAGTGGAGTAAAGCTTGGTGCTTGTTATACAAGAAATTAAGTGGGTAGGAGAAAAGGCTGGGGAATTATACACTTCAGGTTTTAAGCTTTGTACACTAGCAAGGAAAAATCTTGAAATGGAATGGGCATAATTTTAAATAAGTACTAATAGAGCGATGTTATGAAAGAGTTCGTAATAGAATAGGTCATTTTTAATGTGGTCAGAGGATATGCACGATAGGATTTTATTAAGAGGGTATCAAAATGGTTGTGACGGGAGTAAGTCTAGGGTATACGACAGTTTGTATGGGGGATATGGTTTAGGGGAAGCAGATGTGTAGGGTGAAACTATTTTAGATCTTGTCATTTGTTTTCGATTTTACAATAGCCAATGCTTGTTTTAAGAAGCAAGAGGAGCATCTTATCACGTACAAGAGTGGGTGGCATACACTCAAATCAATTTGTTTTTTACTAGGAAATCAGATAGAAAGCTTTTTATGGATTGCAAATTTATACCTAGAAAGAGCTTGGCCACACAACACAGCTTATTAGCTATGAATGTACGGTTTACAAAGAGAGTGGAGTGAAACAACCAAATAGGGTTGCAACTTTCAAACATCAAGTGGTGACAATTGAAAGATAAAGAATAAAGGAGTTTTTAAAGAAGGATTTTGGAAGAAGGGATTTGGGAGACACAAGGAAATGCTAAGGATGAGATGGCTAAAGAGATTCAACAGATAGCAAGAGTCATTTGGTGAATCAAGAGGCTTCAGAGCTGTAGTTGTTAAACCCCGGAGATTGGCAGAGTGCAGTCGACCCCAAGTCACTATTACGGTTTAATGAATGTTGGAACTACATCAAATACAGCAGGGACAACATAAACAATTTTTAATACAGGAAGTAAGTGTTCAAAACTCAAGTGCTACTCAAATGTTGAGATATATTCATCATTAATACTTTTAAATTAATCCATAAAAGGAACAATGATATTTAACAAAACTTAACTAATAACAATTAATCATAAATAATGATGACGACATGGTTAGTGGAGGCTGGATAAGCTGCGAAACATTGATGGGCATGGCTGGAAAAGCTTGAAATAGGTTGAAACAAAGCAAGTGTGAAGTATATCAACCTTTGTCAGTACATAGATATGTTAAACAGGTGCCAAGCAGAACAGCCTTTTTGAGGAACAAATGCGATGGGTTTGTGTAAGAAAGAGCATGGAGTGCTTTATTTAAGGAGCATGAATTTGTGGTTAACCCAAAGGATTGGTTGGTAGGTTTAGGGTGAGTGTAAGTCAGTGCAAAATATAAACTTTAGTTTAAGTGGGGGCCAAATTGAAACTTCGATAGTTTATGTGAGGGAAAACAGGGAAATTTGTTTGAGAAGTTGGAAAAAAGAGTTTAAACATATGCAAAAGCATGGTTTTAGGTTGCAGGTGAGTTTAAGTGGGTAGAAAACATCAACTTTCTCAATTTAAGTGGGGAATATTGAAACTTAAATAGTTTAGGTTAGGACAAACAAGAAATTATGCTTGAAAAGATGAGAAAACAGTCTTAACCATTGCAAAAGCATCACACAAATTCTTGTTATTTTACCGAGTCTCCCAGGATACATGTTGCGATGATAGCGACAACAAAATGTGACATGAACAAGTCTTGGAATGGTGTACCTCCAAATGCAGAGCTCTGCTGCAACAATATTAGATTTATGTTTGAACCTATGCATGCCCCAGTGCACGAGGCTCTTGTGTGGTGGGGTTCGAGGACAATAGATGTATGTAGCCTTAGCTCAACAAGTGGAGAGTCTATTTTCATTATTTGAACTTAGTGATCTCCAAATCACAAGGCAACAATCTTATTATTGTGCCAAGACTCGCCCACAAATTTATGCTTAGACCTAAGGGTAAAAATTTTGGTGGTGGGTTACAAGTATGCAGGATAAAATTAAAGGGACATGTTTTATTTAAAGCATGGTCCTTGGGTATAAATGTTGAAAATGGGGAATGTAAGGTAACTAAAAAGGATAGAGTAATTTACACACACCTCCCTGAGGTTAGTGTAAATTACACTTGGCACCCTTTATTTTGCAAAACTTTACTAACCTCTTCCTGAGGTTTATTAAAATTACACCAATCTCCCCTAAGAATACTAATTTAGTAATTTAAGTGACAAAAACAATAACATTGGATATATACATAATTATTAATGACAAAATTATAATATTTTGACAATATTTGATATGTATATTAACTTAAATACCTTTTTTTTATCACAAGTTACAATTATAAGTTTTAATTTTCACGTGATAAAAAAGTATATTATTCAATTAATGTATTAAATATTGCTAAAATATTATAATTTTATCATTAATAAATTATGTATATACCCCATATTGCTTTTTTTGTCACTTTATCTATAGAGGAGGTCAATGTAATTTTAATGAACTTTAGGGGCAGTTATTGATAGTTTCACAAAATAGAGAAGCGTTGAGTGTAATTTACATTGAACCTCGAGGGAGGTTAGTGTAATTTTTTCAAGGATACTACAGTAGTAGTGAGCCAAGTGTGAATTAGAGCATTAGATAGGTTATATCAATTCTTGACACTAAAGATGGGGAAGAAGTATTTGTAGGCTTTGCTAAAAGGTAGGGAAAGATAGAAAAGAGACTTGGACAAAGTATAAATGAATACTAATGAAGAAAGGGCTCTATGTGAATATTTCTAGGAAACTCCCTAGTTGTTTCATCTTATTCCCTGCCACAAAAAAAAAAGAGAAAGGAGAGAGAAGGGAGAAAAAAACGGGGGGGGGGGAGCAGTCCAATATACAAGGGTACATAGCACTGAGGGCAGATTCATATCCCTGTGCAAATCATACACACAATTAAGAATTTAAATATGGCATTGTTTGATTCATATAGTCCATAACACCTTGTGAAACAGGTCTTAGTGCTGTTGTTGTAATAACTCTTTAAATATAGCAGTAATTGCGGGTATGACTTTGAGCAATCTTTTAAAGTAGGGGGTTGATTGCTTCAACTGGAAGCAGAAGGCGGAAAATTTACTTGACCATGAGTTGATGATCTTGGGAATTTAGCCTAGATAATATACTTACATGACATTGCATGAAAATCAGAATTCCCACCAAGGGTTTGAGAAAATAATCAGACATTGATAATTTATCTGCCTTTCCTGCCTGTCTTTGTGCTTCCTTTTCGTCCTTCTTGTCCTCCCAGATTAACCACTAATGAGTTTATCCCATTTGAAATCGTTGATGTAATCTCTGATGTTTAATATTTATCTATATGTTACAGAGGTTCTTTCAACAAAGATTACCCCGTTGAAGGAGAAAGTGGAAGTTGTTGAAGTCGGAGATGCCATGGAAGAGTAAGCAAGTAGCTAAAGCTGTGTCTGAGGCTGAAACTTGATGAGTGCAATGGTTGTGATATTTTATAATCTTGTACTTTTAAGAACATTAGCTTTATCTACCTGAAATGATTTCGATTCATTAGCTTGTTGCAAAGTTATGTGCCACAAAGTTCATTTGGAAAGTTTCTTTAGTTCATCATTCGGGTTTCCATTTTGGCTACCAAGTGCTTAAATCTCACACAAAAGAAAATAAGAGAAAGTAGCTAGGACAACATTTCCAATCGATTAAGGAAAATGCTAATAGACTCGATTTTACAGTGAATCTTATGTGGCGTGATTTCAACTGGTGCTTCTTATAATGTCCATATATTTATAATTTTAAATAATGTTTTAAATGATTAATATATTATTATATATAAAGTTCATTGCAAACTCGAGTCTATACTATCATTGAAGGGGGCATGAGATGTGTTGGATTGTTTTGCTGATCTAGGTCACATCTTTGAATTGAAGCGAGGTTGACCATGCAATCCATGTCAATATTGTCGACTACTCGGTAACCTGTAATTACTTTGCGATAGAGCTACCCTTGTTCATTTGACTGAATAAACCTCTCAATTCAATGGTACAGGCGGATGGGTTAAGATGTGTTTGTGGGTTGGTGAGCTATAAAAGGAACAATTTTGATACTGCAAAGTGTTATTGGTAACATGATTTTGTATAAGCCGTTCAATCGTGATTATGGAGAGAAGACAAAAGCATTTTTATAGATAAGTAAGGATTTAATTAAATTGCATTGGTGTAAAATTTTTAAACTTTCATATAATTAAATTCTTTCATGTATACAACTTTTTTCAAACTATTTTATAAATTAAATAATAAAGTAAATATCATATATTAACTATTTACGTTAAACTCTTTTCTTTCAAACATTTCGCAATAGCTTTGATTAACCATGCAAATGTAAGTGTTAAAAATATATGTGATAATAACGTAAGTGTTATTAGTAACCAATTATAAATGAGTAATAGCTATTAATAACAAACATAGATATCAAAATTGAGTAATTGACACCAAAATGCAAAAGTTGGTACAAACATTGAAGGAGAATGTAACAAAGATGCAAAAGTTGGTACTAACATTGATGGAGAAAGTATTGCAATTGTCGGTGAAGGGCCAAACCCCAAATGCTAGATACAAATATATATTGGATTAACTATTAATCATTTGAGAAGGTGGTTAAGAAGTTTTAGGTATAACAAAATATTCACCTAGAAATAGTGAGATAATATTCATATAAAGTTTTTAAAAATTACATAATAGACTTTCTACCCAAAAAACAAAGGATTAAATACATTTTATCCTTTAAATTTTAAGTCATGTCCAATTTAATAATTTTAAAGCATGCATCACACACTATAAACTTTTCAAATTGTAAAAAAATTTGATTTTCCAAATAATACAAAACTTTATGTTAATAGCAAGATAAGATTATATATAATAAAAAAAGGGGGTTAATTGGCATAAGAATTCATAAATATGAGTATCAATACAAATTATGTTAAGAGGTGTTTTGTATTATTTGAAAAGTTTAAGATCTCGTGATGTATGTTTTGTAAAGTTCAGTTGTAAGCTGAACATAATTTAAAGTTCACGGGGTAAATGCATTTATTAAAAAAAAAAATTTATGATAACCATAATATAAGTTTATAAAAAGTCTCAAATTTTTTATTATCAAATAAAACTCTAGCCCACCTACGAAGCCTACCTCAACCTATCTCAGTATCTCTAGTGACCAATGATAGTGTGCCGTTGACAAGTCACCAATTAAGACATGGTGAATGGTGACGGTTCTAAAGCTGATGGACAAGGAGTTAAGGATAAACAATTCTAAAATTATTTTAAAATATTATTGATTACTTGTGAAACATTTTGGTCTTTTTCTTAAACAATATTTGGTGGTTTTTTTAATTAATTTTGATGTAGTTGATTATTTTGCTTTATTACTACTTAGTGACACCTTAATATTTATTTTTCTTTTATTTAAATCAATTATTTTGCTTAATCCATTTAACTTACAGGTTATAAATTTGCTAAAGAAAATTGACGAGACACATTTTCTTTGTCCATTTCTGGGCGCAAGCCTGAGAAACAAATGACACCTGCCATCTTACTCGGAGTACCTTGAGAGTATGGAATTCTAAGCATGCAATGCCGATAATCTGGTTTGTGTGGCGTGTTTAACGTCGTCAGAAGCTGATTTTAAGAAAACTTTATGTCAAAGTGCAAACTCGGAGCAATGCATAGTGCAAGACAAAAGTGAAATTCAGTGATGGACACATATCACCAACAAATTATGGTGAACATCCATGTGGCCTGTTGTGTTGAGAAATTTTTAAATATTTCCGGAGCACTCCAACAATACATATTTTATGAATATGGACGATCACTTATTTTTTAAATATTTATATAATTTTTAAATATTATAAATTAAATAAATAATTATTTATATATTATAAAATATATATTAAATGTAATTTATGAGTATACAAGAATTTCAAGTATCCATTTCACCAGTTTTATGCTTTTTGGCATCTAAAATCATGGCTGCTTTCATGGATATTAAATTAGGACAATTAAATAAATCTGACGGTGGCCTGTCCATCAAATGACAGCAACAGCATAGCACCACTGTCAACAACGCCCACCACCCCAACGAACCTTATTAATTGTGAATGAGCATATTGGGGAATCGCATTTCTCAGTTCCATAGGAGAATATCTTCAAGCTATGTTTGGTTTGAATTTTTATTTTAATTTTTAATTTTTTTTTATAAAATTTTAAAAATTAAAAATAAAAATAAAAATTAAACAAGTCTTAAATAGTTGCCTAATGACTCAAAAAGTGACGTAGGTTTCTTGTTATAATGAGATCAAGAAAGTCAAAATACTTTACATACAGTGTGTGTTTGAAAAAGCCATAACATTATACTTATTTTAATAATTACTTATTTATATGATTGCATTTTCATATAATCACTTATTTGAGAATTAATTTAATATTTGAGTACTTTAGTTAAAAAGTTATTTTAAGTTCAACTATATTGTTTGAATTGTTAAAAAATAATTGTTTTTTGTGTTAAATGCTAAACAAATATTTTTTTAATAAAACAATTTTGAAAAAAATTACTCAAAATTTAGCTTCAACTTTTTTTTTCTAAAAACATTTTTCTTTTATCATAAATCCTAAACCCAGAACCTTTTTTCCAATTAGCTTTCGTTGAAAGAAAAATGTTGTTTCACCCTTTCCCAAACATGCTTATAGTGTGACAAAAATTTTAAATGAAGTTAAAAGTATTTGAATGTTAAAAACTATAAAAGAAATTTATGAAAAAAATTTTAAGGATTAATTCTTAGGCACATTAACAAAAAATGCTAATGGGACTTATAGATAAAGTGAGTATATATTGGATAAAGCCATGAAATTTTTTTGTGAGTTTATTAAATATGATAGTGTAAACTTCCTTTCTGAAGTGCATTCCAACTTTCTCAACACTTTAATTACTTTATGAGACACTTTATGCATTAAATCCATCCAAAACTCATGAAGTTGGTCGTTTTGACACTAAGTATGACTTTTGATTTGTATTTTAACATTCTCATTAAGTTTCTCAAAGAAATTATGCACGAGATGTAATATGTTATCCTATGCTTATTCAATAACACTCATATATACAATTAGTCATCTTTTTGCATGATTTATTTAAAGATTGATTTGTTGTCATTCAAAACCAAACTATGGCAAGCTTCCTCAAGGGTTTTGGTGTAACACTCTAAACTCTTAACACAATACGCTTAGGATGCATAATGGTTAATTGTTAGTTATTACTTTTTTTATATTCATAATTTACTTTTTGGCTTGGAAAATAGGTTTTTGGAAATATGATCAATTTTTTCTTTTCTTTTCTAAAACCAGTGTATGAGCCTATCACGTATAAACTATAGCACATGAATATATACTTACTAGTCATTCATGCGCATCAATAAACTCATTCTAGTCGTTCATCATACAATAATTATACATTTCATTTCATCCATAATAAAGCAATTTGTGCATGCATATAATAATCTCAACAATGCTCACATAAGCTATGGACATAACATGAAGACAACATAATAACATAATGCGCAACATTCTGTAGATAAATAATTAGCATAGTTAATGTACTAGCCCCTCCAATAGAGATTGGGCATAAATACAGTCATCTGGCATATACATAAAAGTAAACATAATCAAAGTCTCATAAATCCATCTCCAAGACTACTCATACCTAGACGCATAATTAATAGATAACCCAAAATGCTACTACACAAAAAGAAAGCTATCCTCGCTACGCATAAGAACCGACGCTCCAAACCCATTAACAGCTCCTAGGGCTAATGTCCCTAAAAGGAGGAATGTAACTAATCACTCGGGCAAGGTTAGTGGGAGGGGCTAGATGTCCAGCTGGCAATAGAGCTCCTCTATGCGGGTGCATGACTCCTCTCAGCTGTTGCACTGTGCGCTCCACATTCCTACCACTGTAGCTAGTGAAGTATGGGGAAGAATCATGGAAGAGTACTAAGAGGAGGAGTCCTTAGATGAATCCGATTACATTGACAAAATACGTAGGCGAGATTGGGGAACATAGTCGGGAAGTCCTAAAGCCTCTGACCTAATCTTATACATGTTGGTACGTCCCTTTGAAGGCGAGCAGAGATGCTCCAACAAATCATCGTTGGGGTAGAGGGTTGAAGTAGGAAACCACGTGCAATCTATAGGTATAATGAAAGGACATTGCAAGAAAATAATCACACAAATTGCACAATAATCAGTGAAATGGTATCCTCAAAGACCTAGATCAAAATGCATATCCCACGAAGGCATCTTAAAGAAGACCACAAACGTCGTCATCAACTTCGTCTAAAGACAACACAAAAAGAAGAAGAGATGGACAAGAATCTCAATAGGGCACTCTAACTCTAACAAAGGTGTCAATGTTATCATCTCCATTCACTTTGATTTTCTTTAAAAAAAATGGTGTGCATACATATAAAGTTCATTTTAAGCTTTCAAAACTTTATTATTTGATGTGCATGTCTTTTAAACATGAGTTTGAATGTCATGAATGCATCATATAAAGTCATGCATGCTTTGCAATAGCGTATGCAACAAGTCAGCACATAATTCATAAACATAACATCAATGAGGATCTAAATCTTGAGGTTAATAACATTTCTCTTTCTCTATGTGACTTATTCTTTATGCTCTAGCCACCCTCTTTTTCTTTTTCTTTCTTTCTAACTTTTTAAGGTTATGAGCTCATGCCTAACTAATCATCATCACCATAAAAAAACATAATATTTTGCCAACACTAAGGCATGGGTTCTAGAGGCATTGGATTACCTCTCGGCATAGCCAAGATTTCCTTATAGGATCATCTCCTTATGTTTTATGTCACCTTTTAACTTTAACATTTATTTAGAGATGCATTAATGAGTTACCTATCAGTATTACATGCTCATAGCTTTCATAAATTCTTCTAAGCTCACAAATTTGATGAAATTTCCAGCATAATGGTTGTAAACGGAATTTCCCCAAATTTGATTCAAGTCATATATCATATCAAATAATGTATCTCAATATCAATCATTCATAAACAATAATCATGTTCTTTAATTTATCCCAATGTATGCTAACCAATTGTCGAGTTCAAGGGACTGGACTTAGCTAATGCAAATGCCAAAGCATAATGGAACATGTCCAACAATTCATCAAGTGTGCCACATATACTAGAGACTGCATCAACACTAAGTCATAATTTTATAATCCAAGTCGTAGAAATAGCATGCAAGAGGTAACACACTTAGCATGTTCTCACAATCATAAACTACACATGCTTGAAGAAAACTCTTCTAGAGGGATGTCAAACATAATACTAGCATGCATAGCATAAAATGTTAAACATATTCCATTACATCTTTATAAATTCATTTAAGAAGGGCCAATAGTTTCAAAATCACGTTGGAGGTTGGAATATATCTTTATTTTGGCCCAAAAACTCATTTTTAGCTTTTGGTAATTGATTACATAGCCTCTATAATCGATTACCAGAGCCATGCATCAAAACACATCATGGTAATCAATTATAGGATGCTTGTAATCGATTATCAAAGAGCAAACTTGATCCTGATATGATTTTCAGCTCCTATAATCAATTACAAACCCCTGTGATTGATTACTAGAGAGCAAAACTTAATTTTTCAAGCTCTCCAAGGTTTTAAAATCATTTTTATCATTCCAAACATCATTTTTAAGATTTACATTTTCTAACAAAACCAACTCTCTAAATCATTCAAAACTCATTTTTACATCAAAGAGCTCAAAAGCTTCAACCTTTGAGCATTAAAAATAGACCTTAACACTTTTAACCATATTAATCACCAAAGCATGAAATTTTCCTATTAAAATTTCAAAATGACTTATTTAAACTTATTAGAGCAAAAGCATTAATCTTTAAAACTTTTTAAAACAAGACAACTCATCTAAACTTTGTGAAGTTTCAAAGTATTAAACTTTATTCACTAAAAGCATAAGTTAACTCATTTATTCATTTTAAAACATAAAGGGTCAAAATTTAATCATTTGAAATACAAAGTGGTCCATTCAAGCATGATAGAAACACACAAAGTGTTGAACTTTACTCATCAAAAGACAAGATATCTCTTTTAGATGTGGAAAAATTACAAGAAATAAACTTTGGCATTTTAAAACATGAATGTAGTATAATGGACAAAACTTTAAACATTACTTTACAAAATCAAGAAACAATATTTAATCATTGGGACATAAATATGCCAAAAGAAACAAACTTTAAACTTTAGAACAAAATAGAAACATAAAAAGATGACTTATAACAATGGAATCATAAAGAGACAAGCTTTAGCCATTAAGACAAAATGAAAGCATAGAAAAAAACAAACTTCAATCATTTGAGCATGAATAAACCATAAAAGACAAGCTTTGAACTTTAAAACCAAGGATAGCTCATTTTATCTTATTAGAAACATAAAGTGACAATCTTTGAACAAATTAGCTCTTTTTCCATTATTATAAACATAAGGCACTAAACTTGAACATTAAAAAAGCAAGATAGTTCTTTTAACATTATTAGAATCATAAGGTGTAGGGTTTTTCAATATTAAAGATGCAAGTTGGATCTTTTTAGAGCATTAGGAATTTAAAGTGATGGACTTGAAATTCAAATATGCAAGTTAGCTCATTTTTCAATGTTAAAGAGATCAAGTGTTAAGCTTTAACGATTTCAAGTGTGAAACAACATATTAACTTCAACAAAATGGTAAAAGAAAGAACTTTAGCCCATAAAAGGGCAAGATTAGAGCTTTAGAGCCTTTTGGTGGGTTATTTGAACCCTTATCAAGGGAGCCCATCATTAAGCTCTTACTTAAAACAAAAACAACAAAATAAAGGTAAAGGTAGAAGAAATGAGTATAAACCAAAACAAAATCCCTACAAAATTGTAGATCCTTTGTGGGAATGAAAGAAATGAAGCTTCTTGAGGACAAAGGGAAGAAAAATCTTTCGTTTTGTTTGATAGCACTAATGGCGGCCTCAAGAGAAGAGAGGGTGAGGGTTGTGTTTTATTGGTTGTCTGTCTTAGTTGTGTTTGGGGCTAGGTGTGTCACGACCTGACTTGTATCATGACGGCACAATGAATCTCATCCTCAAGTAAGCTTCATCATCACTAAGCCGTACTATATGCATATTTTAATTATAAAACATATTCAATTCATGATTCCAACTCTAGTATAAACCTTTTTTTTGAACATTATCGTCATATAAAGCATTTCATAAACAAACTCTCTCTCTCTTTCTCTCTCTCTCTCTATATATATATATATATATATATATGAGTTGTGTAGGTAAAAGTTGCATGAGAGAGGAGTGAATCGTGCTTTGCCTTTTTTTTCATTTGAAACATTTAGCAAGAACTATCAGCATTAAGCTTGAAGTCCGAAATATGATTAGTTGTTTTAGAAAGTTTATGAAACCTTCAATATAACAAAACGCTAACGGATCTATGAGTACATAAAAACAGCGTAATAAATAAAGTAAAAGAATTAGGAAGAAGAGATGGATCATTCAGATTTATCCTGGTTTAGCCAACACTATCTACATAGGATATTACACATGTTGAGGTTTCACTAAACATCTTTTTCAAACTGAGAAAGAACATGGATAGTCTTTACATTAGCCTTCCTAAGCTCTCTTGTGTGACCGGTAGACAACTCCTACTATCACAACTTGAGTAGTTATTCACCAAGTCTCCAAACTGAACCAAGTAGTTATTCACAACCTCTTCAAAATTCTTTTACCTAGCCTCTCCAAGCTAATCAGGATGACAAGTGACAACACCTCCTGTCATGTTAAAAGTAGTTTTTCACCGGCATCTCAAGCTGGACTTTGAGTACTTTACTAGCCTCTAAGCTAACCTTGTAACAAGTGAGCAACCTCTCCTGTCTCGTTGAAAGTAGTTTTTCACCAGTATCCAAGCTTGGTAGTCTTTCCCCAGCCTCTAAGCTGAACCGTAATGGTAGATAACCATTCCTGTCACGGTGCCATAGTCTTTGACTAGCCTCTCCAAGCTAACTCACATCGTTAACTGTCTCAGATCAGGATACAAAGGTTTGTGTTTAGGTTGTCACTCAAATTAACCTACACTCAAGTTTCCTAAAATATACATGAATAACCTGGGATAACCTGAATGACTTCTTTCTATCATTTCTTCCTAGGAAGAATATATCTATTCAATAATCAAAAAGAAAAAAGATTTGTACAAGTAAGAAAATGATTACATGATGTGATGAACCTTACAAGATATGAGGAAAGATTTTCATAAGTTTTACACTCTTGTGAGGCATCAATCACCTTAAGGTTTGAACACAACATCTCTTATTTATAGAATGTCTTTATTATAAGGATTGCCTTGGTCAGATCCAAGTAACACGTATTGATCATTGATTTGTGTTTTGAAAAAAGCATTAAGAGATAATCTTTCTGTTGTTAGGATTTTTGAAAACCTGATTATAGGTGAAGTTCTATATACTACAAGAAATTACTCTTATTTCCAGCAGTGGTTTATGAACTATTTCTCTAGAAGCTTGGTTGTTGACCAAGTTAGCAAAAGAGAATGACTCGCCAATTTGAAACTGGGTTTAACTTAAATTTGAATTTCAAAAATTTAAATTTTCCTCCTTTAAGTAACGTTCAACGTTCCACATTGAAGTAAGCTTCTGACGTGTGGCATCAGCTTATTGATAATCTTTTCTTCTGATTATTTAATCCAAACTTTATGATGATGAAAGATTTACAATCATGATGGTTGAAGATTTGTAACACGTTGTTCTTAGTTGTTGCTTGATATCTTTATTTTGAGCATACTTTCTGATGTGTAGTGTTACTTTTTAAAGTCTTATGCCTTGGTTTCTTGCCCTTGTTTTGATTCCTTTTTCATAGTAAGGCATGTTATGTACTTTGCATGATATAATATTCACTTACTATTAAGTTCAATCTCCTTATATGAGATAAATCATGTTTGCATATGCAAAGTAAAATTATTCTCGTTTCAAGTAGGTGTAATATGGAAATATCTATATGCTATGTCAAAAAACTCAAGGTAGACATTAGTCATTCTTCAAAATATTTTCTTTAAATTGGTTTTTTTGTCGCTCAAAACATATTGCTATGAAGCTCTCTAAGGGCTTCAGGAGCTAAGCAAGTTGCTCTATACAAAATAACCATGAGATCTTTAGCCATTTAATTACACAAAAATAATGATAAACGATGCAAATCTCTCTTATGGTCTGGGACCTACCATCATGACATTGAGACACTCTATATCAACAACAAAGGAGAATTCTCACTCCAAAGTAAAGCTCACCAATTGAAAAGCCCTACTACTAGGGAGGAGGTGAGCTGAGAGGTACTCAGGAGGAGTTAAAGTATCTATAAAGGAAAAAGGAAGATGGGTGAGTTTATCTAAAACTCAATGAGTGAATTCTCCCCTACAATCTTTCATGGGACAACAATAGCATGATACATAAAATCATGATAAGAATAATAATATCAATAATAATAACAATAACAATAAAATAAAACAAGCTTAAGCATTTTTTCTCATTTTTCAGGAAGATGTGTGTGTGTGTGTGTATCTATATATATATATATATATATATATATATATATATATATATGACACACACATCACACACACACATATATTGAATCAATCCTAACTTTCATTTGCACCATCAATACAAATCTCTGAACACAATAATTATCTCTATAAATATAACGACTATTTCTATCGAAAAGTAATGCTAATTCTCTTCGCAAAACATAGGACTTTTAATCTTATTGTCCTTGGCAAACCTTCAATTGTTTAAGGGATTCCTCCATGGCTATTCAGGGTTTGCCTCCATGGCTTTAATACTTCTCATCATACATAACTCAACGAAAAATATAAATAAAATCAGCCTCAAACTCATAGTGCTTTGAATTCCATCTAGCAGTTAAAATTTTAGCATCACTGTGGCTATGAAATCATACCCGAGAAGATCACTCATTTATAGACATCGAATTTAGGCCCACAAGTATATAGCCGCTAATTGTCATGAATCATATGA
Organism: Dalbergia oliveri; assembly: GCA_030441495.1. Classification (NCBI taxonomy): domain Eukaryota; kingdom Viridiplantae; phylum Streptophyta; class Magnoliopsida; order Fabales; family Fabaceae; genus Dalbergia; species Dalbergia oliveri. The sequence continues at coordinate 31,556,412 of JAMLFY010000008.1, read as the reverse complement.
AGATTCCTCTCTAAAATTTCCTTTTTGAATTTCTAAACCATGTGTCAAGCTAATATACTTTTCATAAACTACATAATTCTAATATCACACATTTATTCTAACTTAGGCTTAATAATCATCATACATAAATATACTCATAATGACTAAAAACTATTAACTCACTATCTAGTCTCTAAATAGGAAAATCAATTCTTTTCTTTGAATCCTCTAACTAGACTTTACTCTAAGTTTAAAGGTTCTATAATATAAGCATTTAAGCTTCTTGAATTCATTATGGAAGTCATGAAATCTCTAAATTTAAACACATTCATACGTTGCTCTATTACAAAAATTATTTAGCATTTGATGGTCCCATGAGTTTCTTTAAACATATTTTTCATGCTATTTCAAAAACTAAGATCTTCATAAACTCAATAGATCAATAATACTCTCTAAAGTCTTTGAGATTATTTTCTAAAATCATACATGTATGCCTTATTTTTAATGAAAATAAATCTAACGATTAATATAGAGATTAATGATAAACCCATACCTAAAGGGGAAAAGAGATGGTGCCAACACCAACTTCTTAGGAATTGGGGAGAGCACCAATATATGTCATTACCACCAATGAACTCATGAATACACTATAGGAATCTCTAGATTACCTTAACACAAACCTAATAACATTAGGGAGCACCACCTGACAACAAAGAGAAAAAGAAAAAAGAAACCCAACCCAAGAATCATGAAAGATGGAGAGAATAGAGATATAATCAAACAACATATACTCACCTTGAAGCTTGGGGATGATGAATTAAGAGTGAGGTTGAGAGAAAGGAGAGAAAATGAGGTTTAGGGTGGCCTTGGAGTTTTGGAAGGAGAAGACCCGAAGTTGGGGTTTTAAAATAGTGGAGAACTCATTTCAAAATTGTGTCATTTTACATTGTGTTGACATTGAGCCCACTCTGTAACATCGGAAATTCTCCTGTTAGAGTACAAATGACCAATGCCCTTGAGGTCATTTTTCCAGAAATTAAAGGGCAGTTGCCCAGGCAACCCTCAATGGGTAAACTGAATGTTTGAGGGGGATTACGTTGTTATGAATGATTTTCGAGGTGAAATCGTTTTCTAAACTTTCGGCTCAAAATGACCAAAATACCCTATGTCTACACGGGTAAAAGGTGCCGTTTGAGCCCGAAATTTCCAGGAAGTTTAGAATGATGTTTTAGAGTAATATTTGATGTTTAGAGCAGGGAAGGTCAGAGCAGTTTCAGTGGAAATTATACATTTTGCCTTAGACGTGTAAAGTGCGCCTAATAAAGCAATAGCAAACCTAAGCAATATTAGGCTCTAATCGAAGATTAATTTATCGATAATTAATCTAGAGTCAAAATGATTTATTAAGGTTGATTAGAAACTAAAATTGCTTAGTCAAGTTCTAATTAATTCTTTAATTCAAGATGTTTAATCAAAAAGTAATAAATAGTGTTTTTCTCTCCAATTTCCTTAAATCAAGGAAATTTGTACCACCTTTGACCAAAAGAATTATTTAAAATTGTTAATCTAGTTAGAATTTTCCCCCAAAAGCCACAATTTTGAATTCAAATTTCATCCAAAAAGGCTATGCAAAAGCTAGGTTTGACTCACACTAAGCACTTAACCAAGCTTCAAGACAAGCTTTGGAAGATATTTTCCTTCCTCCAAGGCCAAAAATTTCGGCCAACCTTCCCCCCTAAATTAGCCACAACATTTTCATTCTTTATAAATAACACACATTGGAAAGCTTGGCCATTTCTTTGATCATTTGCTAAGTTGTGATTCTTTAATTTCTCTTGTTTTCTCTCATTTTCTCCTCTAGTTCTTTTCTTCCTTCCTCAAAGAACCACCACCATCACCTTGAGCCACCACAAACCACCTCAAACCACCACTCTCATCACCTTAAACACCTCCCTAAACACCAAACTCGCCATTTCCAAGCTTGCATCCTCAAGGAAAAAGCATCTTCCTTGAGAACCTTTGAAGGCCGAATCCTTGCTCGCCAAGAGAAGATTTTGTCTTCTCATTTCCTTCAAGAAATCAAGCTTTCTTTCATCTCTTTTAAGACTTCACTTGGTAGGGTTTTCTTTCAAGTTTTCTTTACTTCCTTTGAGAAGAGTTTCTAGTTTTCTCTTGGTTTCAAACTCTTTTTCTTCCCCTTTTTGTATTTCGGCCATGAGGCCATTTTACAAACCAATCTTTAGCTTGATGATGAGGTCTCATGGAGATAGTGTGGTGTTTGCCATGAGATAAACCTCTAAAGCTTGGATCTTGGTCTTGGACCATATACAAACTTGGTTTCCTTTCTTTTGCAAGTTCAAAGTTTTGGTTTTTCATTTCCTTTCCTTTATGATTCGGTTCCTTCTTGGTTTTTCCTAGTTCAAAGTTTTGGTTTTTATTCCTCTAAAGTTTTGATTTCCTTTCCTCTCTTGAACAAAGTTTGCTAAAAATGTTAAGGTAGCCCTTTTATGTTTGTTTGAAAGGTTGTCTCTTGAAAATCGTTTCCTTGAGCTTGATGATGGTGTTCAAGAACATAAGACTTCCTTGGTGTCTTGATGCTAAGAACTCTAAAGCTCACTTTATGATACATAATGGGTTGAGGTTTTTATGTTCCTTTAAAGTCTTGTAAGAGCTCTAGTTAAGATTAAAAAGAAGTTGCATTCATGTTTATTTTTATGCTTTGCATAGCATGTTTATTTTCAAGCTATCACTAAGCAACTTAAAGATTAAAACAAGAATGTGCATCATCACTTAATAAATCTCAAAGCCTACCTATTTCAACCTTAAAGTTGATTGTTGATTGGGTGAACACCCCAAGAGGCCTGAGCACTAATAAAGAATTGAACCTTGCATTTCATGTTTACTTTCTTGTCTATCATGTTTATATTTACGCCATCACTTAAACTCTAAAGATAATAAATGAGTGCATCATATTTATTTTATGCTCTCACTTTATTTTCTAAAAGAAGAGTAAAATGAGTTGCATAGCATGTTTAAATTTATGTCACCACCTAAATGGTCTAGAGCTCAAAGACTTGCCAAGTATCCAATGTAAAGTTTCAAGAAAACGTCGGTTTTCAATGAAGTCATTTTGGCCTTGTGGTGATGATGATGGGCTTGGTGTGAGTTCATCTAATCACAAGTGCCCATAGCCATGTTTTGAAATTTTTCTAAACTTAGGAGTACTTAAGGAGCATTATGAATGAGATTATATGTTTTAAATCTATTTTGAAAAAATTAATTTAGCTACTGATCTTGCTTGGACTTTAATGATTTTAATGAGATAAATTGTTTATAAAAGAGTTTGAGTTCCTAAAATTGTTCCAAGAGAAAACTAGCAACTTGTATGCATTTTAATTCATGAGATTATGTGATTTTATGGGCTTATGATTTCGTTCTGCCCTTCATGATTGGCTGCTATACAAATGTTGTTCTAAGGTGTTAAAATGTGTGAAATTATGTTTGAGTGAAGGGAGGATCGATTTAGAGAAGTTAGAAAAGAATAAGTAACTTAAAAGGATAAGAACGAGAATTCTAGAACACCTTAATGCAAAAATTTGCAAAACTGTTCCAGCATAATTAATTCAAGTGTAAATGGTTCATAATCAATAGGATATGCATAAAAACCTTTCATAAATGATTAGGTATTAATTACTAAACTTAAGGTGATGATAAGGACTTAAATAGGAATTCTACACTTAGACATGGCAACATGTGATTTTTCCAGCAAAGCTAAATAAGGAAAAGTAAGTTATAACTTAGTAAACATGCCTAGGAATCCCTCATAATTGGTTTAGGATTGATTATGAAGCCTTAGCGAAGACGGATCTTAAAAAGGGTCAAGAGCGGAGATTCTAGAGCCCATAAGTATATGATATTTTTCGGCCCAAACTACATAATGCTGTTTGGAATTTTAAGTGTGCCTAAAACTTAGTGAGAATTTTAAGTAATGATCCCTTAGGTGTTATAAAAATCCTTAGTGAGGATTAGGAATAACAGAAATGCAAGTTTAAAGCCCGTAAGGGGTCAAAGCATAAGATACTATGAGATAGGTGGACGAGAGAGTATGATTATGATGATGAACCTCGTGCACACTTATGATGATGTGCTTATGTTAAGTTCCTTGAGCATGAAACTTTATGTGCATAATTTGATTTGGTGATATGATGAAATGTTGTGTTTGAGATGCATAATGTTTCAAGCTATGAATGAAATTGAGGAATATGCTCATGTGAACTAGAAAGTTATTGCAATGAGAAAGTTCCATGAAAATGATGCATGTGACTGAAATTATGTGGCATGACTCAAATTTGAGGAAATTGGAAGTAGCTGTCTTATGCCGCGAATTTCCGTCAATTTGAGGGACAAAAGAAAGTTTTTGAGAAAACTGAAGTTTAAAGTTATATGCAGAACGCATTTCTCCTACTTAGGAATAAGAGAAAGTGGAACAGATGAGGGGTATGGACGTTCGCAAGCCATCCGAAGCGGACAAAGTCAGCTGGTCTTAACCAAGTTCGATGCGTTTGGAAGGAAGAAAGTACATGATGTTTAAGGTGACATACCGAGACGTACTTCTCCTCCTCGGAATGAGAAGGTAAACCGTGAGGGCATAGACATTAGCCTGCCAAAGCGGACAAAGTCGTGGTCTTACCAGTCGATGCGTTTCGAAGAAGGAAAAAGTCCCATGATGGGTGATCCTTAGGCCCTACCCTATTGGGAGTCGGGATTATGATGATTATGATTTTGTTTATGATTCGCTTATCAAGAGGATAAGTAAGAACTAGTGACGACTAGTTAAGGTATGAGCTCATAGCCTAGTTTAAGGGGTGCGGTTACTATATTATTGGTGTCACAAGTATGAGGAAAGGAAAGATGTTCAAAGAAAAGTTTCATGCCACTCAAATGTTGTTTGAATTATTGTTTGATTTACCTAAAGTGCTGCCATGCATCCATGAAATATTATGTTGCATACATGCATTAAGAATCATTATAAAAGACATGGACCTTGGATAAATACCTTTGCGAAAACTCATAATGAACTAATGCATGCTTAACCTTTTCATAATAAACCCAAGGTTCCTGGGGACGTGAACGATGACACTAGGATAGAGGACTTCCTCCTGAGATTCTTTAGTAAGATTCTCACCCTCTCTCTGTTTCATTCCGTTACGTCTTCAATATCGAATGGCGTCGTTCGTGATTTTCATTGACCCGCCTACATGGGAGGTGCACTATGACCCGAGCATCAGTCCTACCACTTCAAGGGTCATTGCGAGGTGCGCGTTTTTGCATACGTGGGACGCCCTTTTGCTTTCCCCGTCTCCAGATATTTTCGATCAGGACTTCACCCTTTGGCGACGACCTCGTCTTTGAGAGGACACCCGAGTCAGGGCAGGGCCCGTCGTGCCCATCCTTCCTCGTGGAGGGCTCTTCCCCTTCGCTTCCTATGGGTCTCGGAGGAGGTGGTTAGGAGACCGGTCATCCCAGGAGCATGCGAGGCGCGTTCGGCAAGCCCGAGAGGCGACCACGAAGCGGAGGCCACACTGTCCCTCGATTATGCCTAGATCCCTCTTGTTGGGCTACATCAGAGGAGCTTCGTCCAGTTCGGGCTATATCTCCCCAGAAGATCGGCATCGCAGATAGGCTTGGAGAGAGAGGGTAGCAGTTAGGTGCTTATCTTTTGGGGTTGTTTCATGTATTTGTTATCATGTTTCTTATTTATGACTTTGTCCTGCAAGCTCTCCCACTAGTATGGGTAAGACTTTATGTTTCTCTTTATATTCTTTGTGATGTACTAAACTATATTATCTAATGTAATGAGGAATGATGTTTATGATGGATGTGTTCTTTAATGCTTATGTTCTGTATGTTTTATTTATTCTTCCGCTTCACGTTGTTTATGTTACGCGCAAAGGCTCGCACTTTGTTTTATATAAATCATTTCAAAAAAAATTACCTATTTTCCGCTAAGTTAATTTCTAAAAGAATTTAAAGGAAGTAATAACTAATAATTAATCTTGATACGTCCTAGGCGTATTGGGTTAAATATTAGGGTGTTACATTATGGTATTGAAGGTTCGATTCTCACGAGCCTGAGGATTGGGCTGAGCATGCTTAGAAGCATGTTACGATAGTATGTCATGTGTAGTGCTTAGCTATTAGAGATAAGCTATAGGATAGGCATTCATGACCTTGTCTGCTTGTCTGTGCCATGGTAACTAGCTCATTTAGTTTGGAATATTGAGCTGATCACCTCGGTATTTGTTGACTTGTGTGCTTAGGGACCAATGGCACCCCAGGGATGGAACGCAAACGCCGAGTGAACAAGGAGGAAATGAGCTTGTCTTGTCGTGAAATGGCTAGGGCGATGGAACGCATGTTCGACCGCATGAATCAACCAAGGGACGCTGCTCAAGGTCCTGCTAGGGCCGTGGAACAAGCCCGTTTTGGGGAGTTCCGCAAGGCCAATCCCCCAACCTCCGTGGAGCTTGAACCGGACAAGGCTGATGAGTGGATCAAGAACATGGAAAAGATCTCTCGGTTGTTGCTTGCTTGGAGGAGCAGAAGGTTACTCCGCCTACATGATGGAAGCCAAGCCGAGTTTTGGTGGGGTGGCACCGTAGGCTGCTAGAAGCTACGGGCACAGCCATTAATTGGGATTTGTTTAAGACATACTTCTATGAGAAGTATTTTTTAAAGTCCGTGGAGAACGCCAAGGACATTGAATTCATGCAGTTGGTCCAAGGTGGAATGTCTCGCGCCAATACACGGCAAAGTTTGAAGAATTGATCAAGTTTTCACGGGTTTTCCAAGGGAATCCGATGAGATATGGAAGTGTGTTAAGTTTGAGGCCGGTTTGAGGCCGAACTTAACTTTGCTGGCACACATGGAGATTAGGGACTTCCAACCCTAGTCAACAAGTGCCAGAATCATGAAGAAGGGCACAAGAAGATGAGTGCCAAGGGTGGATCATCCTCGTGGTTTGGGACCCAAGCCACGAAGTTAAGCCATCGAATCAGACTCAACGGGAACCACTACCATCCCTACCAATCTAACCAGTTCAAGCAACAACAACATCATCAACCACAACAACAAAGAGGACCCAACAATCAACCATCCTGGCACCCAGGCCGCCGTTCAACCCAGCGCCGCGGGAACCGCAACCATCAACAAGGCGGAATGGGCGGTCCTCGCAATAACAACAACAACAATCAACAAGGAGGGCCCAATGGGAACAAGAACAAGGCACCCAGGAGCCCTCCTCTTCCGATCAGCACAAGCTGGAGTGCCCCGCTGTGGAAAGAATCATGGCAACCGTCCCTGCCTACGGGCAAGGAGTGTGTTTAGATGTGGCAAGCTCGGCCACTATGAAGGATTGCAAAAGTAATGGAGGGCGTAGAGTCAAAACCCCGACAACACAAGGACGGGTCTTTACCCTTACACCGAAGACGCGGAGATCCAACGACCTCATCGAAGGTAAGTGCGAACTAAATGGTAGAACCTTAATTTGCTTATATGACTTGGTGCTACTCATTCTTTATCTCACATGCTAGTGTTGAGTTCTAAACTTGCAAGTTTCTAAGCTTCCATTTGACCTTATTGTTTCTACTCCTACCAATCGTCCTGTACATACATGTAACTGTTGTTTAAATTGCCATCTTCCTGTTGAAAATAGATCCTTATGTCATAGATTTGATTTGTTTACCTTTGAAAGACATAGGAATAATCCTTGGCATGGATTGGCTTCATGCTAACCATGTGTTGTTAGACTGTCATACCAAATCTGTTATTTTTCGTCATCCCCTAGCAAGACTAGTCAAACCTTGAAACTTTATGTAAATTCGTAGATGTCTTCTAGTGGGGGAAAAACTAAGGGATATGTCCTTCTACACAGCACAAAGATAGATTTAGCAGAACATAGATGACATTCCTCTAAGAGAGTACCAGGAGGTATTTCCGGATGAGTCCAGAGTCCCTCCGAGAGAGAGGTGGAGTTCTCCATCGAGTTAGTTCCAAAACGGGACCTATCTCGATAGCCCCATATAGGATGTCACCCTTGGAGTTGAAGGAATTGAAAACCCAGTTGGAGAGTTGTTAGAAAAGAATTTTATCAGACCTATGCTTCATGTGGGAAGCCCGGGTTTGTTTGTTAAGAAAAGGATGGGAGCATGAGATTATGTATAGATTTTAGGCAATTGAATCGTGTAACGGTGAAAATAAATACCCTTTGCCTAGGATTGATGATCTTATGGACCAGTTGAAGGAGCGGTGGTATTCTCCAAGATTGATTTGAGGTCGGATACCACCAAATTCGAAGTAAGAGATGAGGATATACCTAAAACCGCTTTAGGACACTTAGGACCTTTGAGTTCCGGTAATGTCCTTTGGATTGGCAAATGCACCCGCGTGTTCATGGACTATATGAATAGGATCTTTAGACCCTATTTGGCAAGTTCGTGGTCGTTTCATAGATGATATACTCATCTATTCAAAGATCAAGGAGCATGAAAGTCACCTAAAGTTGGTTCTAGAGGTGTTAAAGAGAAGAAGTTGTATGCTAAGCTCTCTAAGTGTGAATTCTGGTTGGAGGAAGTAAAGTTTTTGGGACATGTAGTATCAAAAGGAGGTATAGCTGTTGACCCAGTAAGATAGAAGCTGTAGATGAATTGGGATAAACGACCATATCGGAAATACGGAGCTTTTGGGTTTAGGGCTGTTACGTAGGTTTATCAAAGGATTTTTCCAGATTGCCCTTCCCTAACCAAGCTAACTAGGAAGAACACCTCGTTTTCATGGAATCCGATTGTGAAAGGAGCTTCCAAGAGTTAAAGGAAAGGTTGACCTTGACCCAAGTTTGGTTTTCAGACCCCAATGTACCCTTCGAGGTATATTGTGATGCTTTGGGAAAGGTTAGGCTGTGTGTTGATGCAAAATAGGCAAGTGGTAGCCTATGCGTCTAGACAACTAAGCCTCACGAGGTTAATTACCCTACCCATGACCTAGAGTTAGCCGCCATAGTGTTTGCCTTGAAGATTTGGAGGCATCACTTGTATGGAGTAAGGTTTGAAGTTTTCTCAATCACAAGAGTCTTAAGCATCTCTTTGATCAAAAGAGAGCTAAACATGAGGCAAAGAAGGTGGATGGAGTTTCTAAAGGACTATGATTTCGGCTTAAGTTACCACCCAGGCAAGGCCAATGTGGTCGCCAATGCCTTGAGTCGAAAATCATTACGCTTATCCCACATGATGGTCAAGGAAGTTGAGCTTATAGAGAAGTTTAGGGACATGAATTTGGGGATGTCAATATGAAAGAGTGTGAAGATGTGTCATTTATTCAAGTAACAAGTGGGTTTAAACAAAGGGTAATGATGGCACAAGTAGAAAATGAGGAGTTTAGGGAGACTTTGAGGCGGTCAAGGCTGGAAAGCTTAAGGGTTTTGAGCAAGGGCAGATGGTTTGTGGAGGTTTGAAGGGCGGATGTGTGTCCGCAGATGGTGACCTTCAGAAAGTATCTTGGAGGAGGCCCATAAAAGCCACTTCACCATCCATCCTGGTGCCACCAAGTGTCTAAGGATTTAAAGAAGATGTTTTGGTGCGGATTGAAAAGGACGTAGTAGCTTGGGTTAGTAAGTGCTTAGTTTGTCAAAAGGTGAAGATTGAGCACCAAAAGCCTTCAGGAATGTTGCAACATTTGCCTATCCCGAATGGAAGTGGGATAGTATGTCTATGGATTTTGTGACCTACCAAACCTAAGCCGGCCATGACTGCTTTTGGGTAATAGTGGATAGGTTAACCAAATCGGCCCATTTCCTACCCATCAAGTTAACCTTTTCCCTAGATAAGTTGGCCAAGTTGTACATCCAAGAGATAGTAAGGTTACACGGAGTTCCATCGACGATAATCTTGAATTGAAATCGCGGTTTACGTCGCGTTTTTGGGAAGCCTTTCAAAAGGCGTTTGGTCTAAGTGTGCTTAAGCACGGCTTACCACCTAAACGATGGACAATCGGAAAGAACTATCCAAACCTTGGAGGATATGCTAAGGGCATGTGTTTTGGATAAAAAAGGGAGTTGGGATAAGTACCCGCTTGTCGAACTGCGTATAACAATAGTTATCATGCGAGCATCGGTATGGCACAGTACGAAGCCTTGTATGGAAGGAAGTGCCAAGTCGCCTTTATGTTGGCATGATCTGAGAACAAAGCGTTTTGGGACCAATGTAGTGAGGAAACCAGAGCAAATAAGAATGATCAAGGATAGAATCTTGATGCTGGCGACAAAAAGCTATGCGGACAAGCGCGAAGCCGTTAATTCCAAGAAGGTGAGCATGTTTCTTGAGGATAACTCCCACTACAGGAATAGGTAGAGCCATGAAAGTCAAGAAATTGAGTCCCGATTTCTCGGACCTTTGAAATCCTTCGAGAGTCGGGAGTCGCTGCAAATAGCCCTCCCCAGAATCTGTCAAATCTTCATGACGTCTTTCACGTCTCCAGTAAGAAAGTATCAATCCGACCCTAGCCATGTGTTAGAAGCAGAGCATGTCCAGTTAAGGGAGGACAACTTTCAATCTGCCACCAACGAGGATCGTGTATTGGTGTCAGACGTTGAGGAGTAAGTCTCTTCCTTTGGTGAAAGTCGCGTGGGACGAGCAAGACGGAGGACTACACATGGGAATTGGAATCTGAGAAATGCGGACGATATCAGGAGCTTTTTAAGGTAACGATTTCAAGGCGAAATTCTTTTTAAGGAGGGGAGTAATGTCCCAGAATTTCTCCTGTTAGAGTACAAATGACCGAAATGCCCTGAGGTCATTTTTACCGAAATTAAAGGGCAGTTGCCCGGCAACCCTCGAATGGGTCAACTCGATGTTTGAGGGGATTACGTTGTTATGAATGATTTCGAGGTGAAAATCTCGTTTTAAACTTTCGGCTCAAAATGACCAAAATACCCTGCTGTTCTACACGGGTAAAAGGTGCCGTTTGAGCCCAATTTTCAGGAAGTTTAGAATGATGTTTTAGAGTAATATTTGATGTTTCAGACAGAAGGTCAGAGAGTTTAGTGTAAATTACCATTTTGCTAGACAGTGTCCATGCGCCTAATGAAGCAATTAAGCGAACCTAAGCAATATTAGGCTCTAATTGAAGATTAATTTATTTCGATAATTAATCTAGAGTCAAAATGATTTATTAAGGTTGATTAGAAACTAAATTGCTTAGTAAAGTAATTAATTCTTTAATTCAAGATGTCTAATCAAAAGTAATGAATAGTGTTTTCTTCTCCAATTTCCTTAAATCAAGGAAATTTGTCTACCACCTTTTGACCAAAAGAATTATTTTAAAATTGTTAATCTAGTAAGAATTTCCCAAAAGCCACAAATTTTGAATTCAAATTTCATCCAAAAAGGCTATGCAAAAGCTAGGGTTTGACTAACCTAAGCTAGCACTTTAACCAAGCTTCCAAGACAACTTTGGAAGATATTTTCCTTCCCTCCAAGGCCAAAAATTTCGGCCAACCTTCCCCCCTAAATTAGCCACAACATTTCATTCTTTATAAATAACACACATTGGAAAGCTTGGCCATTTCTTTAGATCATTTGCTAAGTTGTCATTCTTGCAATTTCTCTTGTTTTCTCTCATTTTCTCTCCTTCTAGTTCTTTTTCTTCCTTCCTCAAAGACCACCACCACCACCTTGAGCCACCACAAACCACCTCAAACCACCACTCTCATACCTTAGAACACCTCCTAAACACCAAACCTCACCATTTCCAAGCTTGCATCCTCAAGGAAAAAGCATCTTCCTTGAGAACCTTTGAAGCCGAATCCTTGTTGCTCCAAGAGAGATTTTGTCTTCTCATTTCCTTCAAGAAATCAAGCTTTCTTTCATCTCTTTTAAGGTTTCACTTGGTAGGGGTTTTCTTTCAAGTTTTCTTTACTTCCTTTGAGAAAGTTCTAGTTTTCTCTTGGTTTCAAACTCTTTTTCTTCCTTTTGTATTTTCGGCCAGAGGCCATTTTACAAACCAATCTTTAGCTTGATGATGAGGTCTCATGGAGATAGTGTGGTGTTTGCCATGAGAGAAACCTCTAAAGCTTGGATCTTGGTCTAGGACCATATACAAACTTGATTTCTTTTTCTTTGCAAGTTCAAAGTTTTGGTTTTTCATTTCCTTTCCTTTATGATTTGGTTTCCTTGTTGGTTTTTTCCTAGTTCAAAGTTTTGTTTTCATTCCTCTAAAGTTTTGGTTTTTTTCCTTTTTGCCTTGTTCAAGCTTTGGTTTTTATTTCTTTTCTTCAATGGTTTAGGTTTTCCTTTCCTCTCTTGAACAAAGTTTGCTAAAAATGTTAAGGTAGCTTTTATGTTTGTTTGAAAGGTTGTCTCTTGAAAAATCGTTTCCTTGAGCTTGATGATGGTGTTCAAAACATAAGACTTCCTTGGTGTCTTGATGCTAAGAACTCTAAAGCTCACTTTATGATACATAATGGGTTGAGGTTTTTATGTTCCTTTAAAGTCTTGTAAGAGTTCTAGTTAAGATTAAAAAGGAGTTGCATTCATGTTTATTTTTATGCTTTGCATAGCATGTTTATTTTCAAGCTATCACTAAGCAACTTAAAGATTAAAACAAGAATGTGCATCATACTAATATAAATCTCAAAGCCTACCTATTTCAACCTTAAAGTTGATTGTTGATTTGGGGTAAACACCCAAGAGGCCTAGAGCACTAAAATAAAGAATTGAACCTTGCATTTCATGTTTACTTTCTTGTCTATCATGTTTATATTTTACGCCATCACTTAAACTCTAAAGATAATAAATGAGTGCACCTCATATTTATTTTATGCTCTCACTTTATTTTCTAAAAGAAGAGTAAAATGAGTTGCATAGCATGTTTAAATTTATGTCACCACCTAAATGGTCTAGAGCTCAAAGTTGCCCAAGTATCCAATGTAAAGTTTCAAGAAAACGTTGGTTTTTCAATGAAGTCATTTTGGCCTTGTGGTGATGATGATGGGCTTGGTGTGAGTTCATCTAATCACAAGTGCCCATAGCCATGTTTTGAAATTTTTCTAAACTTAGGAGTACTAAGGAGCATTATGAATGAGATTATATGTTTTAAATCTATTTTATGAAAAAATTAATTTAGCTACTGATCTTGCTTTGGACTTTAATGATTTTAATGATATAAATTGGTTTCAAAAGAGTTTGAGTTTCTAAAATTGTTCCAAGAAAACTAGCAACTTGTATGCATTTTAATTCATGAGATTATGTGATTTTATGGGCTTATGATTTCGGTTCTGCCCTTCATGATTGGCTGCTGTACAAATGTTGTTCTAAGGTGTTAAAATGTGTAAAATTATGTTTGAGTGAAGGGAGGATCGATTTAGAGAAGTTAGAAAAGAATAAGTAACTTAAAAGGATAAGAATGAGAATTCTAGAACACCTTAATGCAAAAATTTGCAAAACTGTTCCAGCATAATTAATTCAAGTGTAAATGGTTCATAATCAGTAGGATATGCATAAAAACCTTTCATAAATGATTAGGTATTAATTACTAAACTTAAGGTGATGATAAGGACTTAAAATAGGAATTCTAGCACACTTAGACATGGCAACATGTGATTCTGTACAGCAAAGCTAAATTGAGGAAAAGAATTATAACTTAGTAAACATGCCTAGGAATCCCTCATAATTGGTTTAGGGATTGATTATGAAGCCTTAGCGAAGACGGATCTTAAAAAGGGTCAGAACGGAGATTCTAGAGCCGTAAGTATATGATATTTTTTGCCCAAACTACATAATGCTGTTTGGAATTTTAAGTGTGCCTAAAACTTAGTGAGAATTTTAAGTAATCCCTTAGGTGTTATAAAATCCTTGAGGGATTGAATGACCAAAATGCAAGTTTAAATCCCGTAAGGGGTCAAAGCATAAGATCCTATGAGATAGGTGGACGAGAGAGTATGATTATGATGATGAACCTCGTGCACACTTATGATGATGTGATTATGTTAAGTTCCTTGAGCATGAAACTTTATGTGCATAATTTGATTTGGTAATATGATGAAATGTTGTGTTTGAGATGCATAATGTTTCAAAGCTATGAATGAAATTGAGAAATATGCTCATGTGAACTAGAAAGTTATTGCAATGAGAAAGTTCCATGAAAATGATGCATGTGACTGAAATTATGTGGCATGACTCAAATTTGAGGAAATTCGGAGAGTAGCTGTTATGCGTCGAATTTCCGTAAATTTGAGGGACAAAGGAAGTTTTTGAAAAATTGAAGTTTAAAGTTATATGGAACGCATTTCTCTTAATGAGGAAGAAAAAGTAAACCCATGGGGGTATGGACGTCGAGCCATACCGAGCGGACAAAGTCGCTGGTCTTAACCAGTCGAATGCGTTTCGAAGGATGAAAGTATATGATGTTTAAGGTGACACAAGAACGTACTTCTCCTACTCGGAATGAGAAGGTAAAGCCGTGAGGGCATAGACATTAGCCTGCCAAAGCGGACAAAGTCGCTGGTCTTAACCAGTCGATGCGTTTCGAAGAAGGAAAAAGTCCCATGATGGGTGATCCTTAGGCCCCTACCCGTACTCTAGTCGGGATTATGATGATTATGATTATGTTTATGATTCGCTTATCAAGAGGATAAGTAAGAACTAGTGACGACTAGTTAAGGTATGAGCTCATAGCCTAGTTTAAGGGGTGCGGTTACTATATTATTGGTGTCACAAGTATGAGAAAGGAAAGATGTTCAAAGAAAAGTTTCATGCCACTCAAATGTTGTTTGAATTATTGTTTGATTTACCTAAAGTGCTGCATGCATCCATGAAATATTATGTTGCATACATGCATTAAGAATCATTATAAAAGACATGGACCTTGGATAAATACCTTTGCGAAAACTCCATAATGAACTAATGCATGCTTAACCTTTTCATAATAAACCCAAGGTTCCTGGGGACGTGAACGATGACACTAGGATAGAGGACTTCCTCCTGAGATTCTTTAGTAAGAATTCTCACCCTCTCTCTGTTTCATTCCGTTACGTCTTCAATATCGAATGGCGTCGTTTCGTGATTTCATTGACCCGCCTACATGGGAGGTGCACTATGACCCAGAGCATCAGTCCTACCACTTCAAGGGTCATTGCGAGGTGCGCGTTTTGCATACGGGACGCCCTTTTGCTTCCCCGTCTCCAGCTATCGTTTCGATCCGACTTCACCCTTTGGCGACGACCTCGTCTTTTGAGAGGACACGACCGGCAGGCAGTCGTCCGTGACCTTCCTCGTCGGAGGGTTCTTCCCTCGCTTCCTATGGGTCTCGAGGAGGTGGCAGACACGGTCATTTCGCGGAGGCATACGAGGCGCGTTCGAGGCCGGAGAGCGACCACGACGCGGAGGCCACACGTTCCTCGATTGCTATGCCTAGATCTCCCCTCTTCGTTGGGCTACATCAGAGGAGCTCGTCATTCAGGGTATGTCCCCAACCAAAGAGAGGCATCGCCAGTAGGCTTGGAGAGAGGGTAAACAGTTAGGTGTTTATCTTTTGGGGGTTGTTTCATGTATTTGTTATCATGTTTTCTTATTTTATGACTTTGTCCTGCAAGCTCTGCCCACTAGTATGGGTAAGACTTTATGTTTCTTTATATTCTGTATTGATGTACTAAACTATATTATCTAATGTAATGAGGAATGATGTTTATGATGGATGTGTTCTTTAATGCTTATGTTCTGTATGTTTTATTTATTCTTCCGCTTCACGTTGTTTATGTTACGCGCAAAGGCTCGCACTTTGTTTTATATAAATCATTTCAAAAAAAATTTACCTGTATTTTCGCTAAGTTAATTTCTAAAGAGGTTTTAAAGGAAGTAATGACTAATAATTAATCTTGATACGTCCTACGTATTGGGTTAAATATTAGGGTGTTACACTATAGTGAGTAAAGATCATAGCAACAACGAGTAAAGCTGAGAGCGAGCCTTCTAGCTTGCTTGCTTGCTGTGCCAAGCTCCATAATTCTTAGAACCTACCAACTGCAAAATGGTTCTGAATTCTTGGACCCTTAGCTACAAGGGTGGTCCAAAGAGGACCTAAGGCTATATGACTTTCTATTGACATAGTATATTGGGATTACAAAGTGTATGGAGAGATTTTCATGAGAATAGCTTGATTTGTGTTTGAAAATGGTGAAGATGAAGAAGGTTAAAGAGTTTGAAAATGGTAAGGGAAGCTTGAGAGTTTCTTACCTCAAGTTTGGAGACAAAGAGAATAAGTGTTGAGAGAGATGCGATAGTGTAAGTGTATTTGTGCCGTAACAAAAAAGCATAGATGAGGAAATTAGAGTGGTAGCTGAGGTGTAGGGGGCAAGGGCAAGGCTTGAAATTTTATAAAGTTGTAATTAGGATCAAATGAATTTCCATGCATTAAAAATAATTCAGAAAAAGAAAAGGAAATTCTTTAAGACTAAAATAATAATCAAATAATGTGTTTCTAGATGAAATTTTAATTAAAATAGTAATTATTTGAAATATTCTTAAGACACACTCCCTAAGTCTTCAAAAAGGCTTTTACAAAAAACTTGTTAGTCTTGATTCTCTTTTTTAGTGATGATGTCAAGATTATTCCATTTTCCTCTTTGAGTTGTTAATTGTGATTAAGGATAAGATTAGGCTTGATTAATCTATGAAGGTCATGATTAATCCCAAGATAATTAAATTATTTTTAGATTAATTGGTCAAAGTGATTAAATTTCAATTAAGCTTAATTATTTTTAATTAAGCCCAACTAGGCCTAATTAGTGCTAATTAGGATTAATTAGCCCAATTAAGTCTAATTACACATCATGCTCTACTTATTTATCATACAATCTCCATCAAATATCTAACTAACCCTATGATGAATGGAAGGCAAATTCTTCTTTTGCAATTTCATCTTGGAGTATTTAGTAATTTTACACTTAGGCAAAAATTAAGGTGTTACATCTAGAGCCTACAACATGTACACACAATATTTGATTACTTTATTCAAAAATAGTTTTTTTTTTAGTTTTTGAAATTTATTTGTTATTAATTTTAAAAATATAGAAAATGATATTATACATCACAATTAAGGGTCTTTTGATAAAAAAACAAAAAGATGTTATATGCAAGAACAATATTCTAAGACACACCTCTTTATATTCATAAATTAATATACTTGAAGTGACACCATGAAAATTTAGACAAAAATAGTATATTAGCCAAAAGAAAAAAAAAATCTGCAGCATATAAAGCCTATAAGCAAAATAGTTACAACTAATCATGATTTATTGTAGTACATTTTAGATTTTAATATAAAAATATAAAATTAGGGAATGCATATATAATTAGGGATTTAATTTTGATATCCTGGCATATTAGATGAGCTTTACACTATCGTTCAATCATATGTTGCAACGTGAATAATTATGGTTGATTCTCACACATGCTACTTGAAAAGTCTTATATACGACAAGATTCAAATAAATAATAGAGTAAAACTCTTTTCAATATTAATGTATTAAAATCAAATCATAATTTAATGATGTTGTGCTTATATTTTGATTTAAAATAAAAGTGTTTTGATGCTCTTTTTTAAAGTATATATGATTTCTACATAATACAAAATAACTTTTATTATTAATGTGTGTTTGTAGTTAAGAATGAAACATATAAGAAACTAATATAAATTGAATTAAATAATTTAAAAGTGAACATTTTTAAGATTAAAATGACATATGATGGAAGGGTATATTTATATACAAATAAATAAACTAAACTTTTAATATACTATATTAACGTGCATAGTATGGATAAAAAGCTAGTTATCATTAATTAGTCTAGACTAAGATGCGTTAGATCTTTGGTAGTGTTTAGTTTTTTCTCGCAAAATAGTGGAGAGAGAGACATATCAACGAAACATAAAAAATACTCTCTATATCGTGTTTGGAAATATGGGGACAAGACAAAAATAGACGATAAAAACATTATTTATCCCTTCACACGGGCCACCGGGCTCCACTAGTTCGACACCCCACTGGATCTCCCATGATAATGAAGATAAAGAATAAAATATTAAATATATATATAGGGATATTATTGAAGAAAAAATATTAAATTTCTTATCTCTGTCTCCACTTCCACTTTATGTTGAAAATACAAAAATTTTATGTATTTTGTGTCTAGAAACCAAAAAACTTTTGTGTTTTATCCATATCTCTACAATCAAATAGTTTTATATCTTTGCATTTTTCTCTTTAGGATAGAAACAAACACTACCTTTTTGAACTTTTTCTTTCTTTTCTTTGAAGTGAAATATCATACACTCCTACAATAAGCCCCAGAAAAGTGTAAGAGCACCTCAATTGGTCATAAATTGTCGTTCAGATCCTTACAATGACGTGAGAGGAAACGAGACCTACACATTGGAGCTGATTTAAGGAGGATGTTGCTCTGTTAACGCAGAGAGATCCTTTTGACGGGGACCAAAATAGTCAATATAAGCACGTCGTGTGTCAATTGTGACATTATTTTATGCCCAAAAAAAATTGAAACACAGGTATAATAATTATGGTTGAAAGAGCCATTGATATATAAAAGCAGTTTGAAATAATTGTTTCATTGTAACAATTATTATTATTTTTACTCTATAAATATCATTCATTCTCACTTTCTATTTTCATAACTCTAATCCAATACTTCCCAAATTTTTTCCACATAAATTATACTCATCTTATTCAGCAAAATAAAATTGTACCATATTTTATTTCACAAAAAATGGATCCAATCAATTCAATGTTTTTTCTCAATTACTTGCAAAATTTCAATGTCCCTCAAAATTCAAATATCCAAAATTCTCAATCTTTAAACCCTTAAAATCCAAATAAAAATTTTCAAATTATAAATTTCTTCCAAATCAAAACCCTTAACACCTTTAAAATTCCAATTTTCAAGTTCTTTTTTTTCATACACTCAAAATTCAAAAACACCTCAACATCTATTCTCTTCTACATTTAACCCATCATTAGGGGTTATGAGTACATTGTCCTTCCTATTTCAAACCCAAATTGGTGTTCGTCCTTTAAGATGGCGATCTTAGTAGGTCAATGACCCATCCCCTGAAACGTCGATAAATTGGATTCCGAGTTCATGATGTGGACTAAATGATATTGACCTCAATGATGACAAATTTAAAGATTGCAAGCAAGAAAGTAGTCATTGGCTATGAGAATGATAATGACCTGATTAGTGCATGGTTAACCTAAAATGGATTCTGTAATTTAGTGCTGACCAATAGGGTGATACATTTGGAACCGATCCATGCATATTGGCTAAAGCAACCCCAACATAAAAAAGAGGTTAGTGGGATCAAGAATTGATGGCATATATTGGAGAACTGGTTCAAGTATTTGGTGCTTGTCACGATGAATCTTGTAATGTAAGGAGTAGTTCAAACAGTGACATTATAATGGAGTTAACTCATCAACTCTATTCAAAAGGTCTAATCAAGGATTCACTTCCTTGATGAAGTGGAACATGCTGAGGTGAGAACAAAAAAAGGAAAACCCAATCAACACAAAGTGGGGTTCCAAGAAACAAAAATAGGTGCTTTTGAGCATACTCATCCTGATCAAATCTAGAAAAACTAGTGGGTGAAGATATTGATGTGGAGTCTCTAATTCATCTGCAAGGAACCAAAAGTTCCAAAAGGAAAGGAAAGAAAAAGTGGAAGATACCCAAAAAGAGATATAGATGAAAAACTAACGTGCTCAAAACCATTACTGCTAGGAGACTATCCCTCATAGAAAGACATGTGAGTACTAAGGAAATGGAGTTACCTGGCAGGGGAAAGGATAAGGAGTTTAAGCATGAGATGATGACGATCAAGGAAGATAAGCTAATGGATAAAGAAGGGAAAAAGATATGGAAATACTTTAAAAGGATACATCTTCAATGACTGACAAATAATGATCTATTCATGATAAGTTTGTGGAGAAAATTATGGCAAAGTATTTTTAGTTAAGTGTTTATTGTATTGGTAGGGTCAATGCTTATTTCAAATTATGCAAAGTTGTTGATCATGCTTTATGTTTTTAATTAAATGTTGATTGTATTGGTAGAGCGATGTATGTTTCAATTTGTTGTGATTATGGTAATGTATTGTATTTTATAATTATAATTTTATCATATAATTTTAAAAAATATTCAAGCTTGTTGAAATGTAGTCATTGCAAAACTTAGTGTTGTAAAGCTAGTTGTTGCAAAACTAGCCATTGCAAAACTAAATGTTGCAAAACTAGTTATGTGTTGGTTTATAAATTCACCATCTTCCATAATTACTCACAACATCTTCCCTCTTCTTGCTATGAAAAGTCTTAAATCTCATCTGCACTTATTGCATCTCTAAAAAATACTTCTTCCACAATAACCATCACTGAAATATCCATTAATACAAATGGCTAGAAGCTCTAACCCTTATAACATGTCTTTTGACGACTTGTTTAATGATGCTTTGTATGATGATTTAGGTAAACCAATAAAATAGCTTTGGATGATTAGATTGAACAATTATTGTTCGATGATTCAAAGGAGCATGAATTACAATAACGTTTCCAAAAGTATGAGCAAAGCTCTTCCTCCACTTCTCCGTAAGTAGATAGATAGAGATCATGAATAACATGAACTTTTTTTAGTGACTACTTTGCACCTAATTTAGTGTATCCTCCTAAACATTCTGGCAAAAGTTCCAAATGGGAAGAAATGTCTTCATTTCCATAGTTGATCCATATTTCCAAAGGTTGATGCTACTAGTAGGAAAGGCTTATCCCTACTACAAAAAGCAAGTTCGTGCATATGCTAGCATATGGAGTCTAGCTTGATGTAGTTGATGATTAAGTGCTTAGAGAAGTTTGTCCAAGGTGTGATCTTGGTTTTTGAGACTAAATATTTGCAAAAACCAAACTCAAATGATGTACAATGCCTACCTCAAATGGTAAAGGTTCGCGACTCCCTGGCATGATGGGTAGTATTGAGAATGGCATGCGGTGAAAAACTACCAAACCATGGAAAGGTATGTATATGAGTGGTTATTGTGGGTCGCAACTATAGTACTCAAAATTGTAGCTTCATCTGATCTTGGATATGGCATACGTTTTTTGAGTTGTCAATTCGAACACGATATCAATGTGTTAGACCATTCACCGTGTTTGATGAAGTTTTGAATGGTCATGCTTAAAGGTAAATTACACTGTTAATGGTAATAATTGTACTATGGGTTACTATTTAACAGATGGTATATATTCTAAGTGGGCAACATTTGTCAAAATAATCTCGCGGCCAAGGTGATAAGCGGAAATTATTTGCACAA
This sequence comes from Dalbergia oliveri, assembly GCA_030441495.1. Lineage (NCBI taxonomy): Eukaryota > Viridiplantae > Streptophyta > Magnoliopsida > Fabales > Fabaceae > Dalbergia > Dalbergia oliveri. The sequence continues at coordinate 31,535,013 of JAMLFY010000008.1, read as the reverse complement.
CATCAAGAATCACAAAGAAAGGATGTAGAGCAAGCGTTCAGAGTATTGCAAGCTTGCTTCGAAGAGATTACATATGATATGATTATGCATATGCTAAATGAAATGAAATTTTCCCAAAGTGACCTGGTTTCACTTATGGCCATAGAAATTAAATCAATGCATTTTTCTCTTTTCATCGACATAGGAAAGACTTAGTTTATATCCAAGGATATTTCTAATGGACAACTCCATGATAGATAATTTATACCAAATAGTATTTATAGTGGCTCACACACACAAAGGACATAAACTTCTATAAGATTGAGCTCATTCTTATATGTGATCATCAACTTCATTTTTTCCTCTTCCAAATCACACATAATCTTCCTAGCTAGGATATGTTCCAACTCAAAATATCTTGGGAAGTTCTTTTTATTGCCTTCCCCTATAATATATCTAGGGAAGTTCCTCTTTTCCTTCCACTCATTTAGCCTAAGTTTTGTTTCTATTTTGTCCATATGTCAGAACATGCACGATTGAAATTTATACATTCTCTTTTCTTTCCAAATGCATGTGTAAAGCACATGTAGGCATTCATTCATAATACAATTTTAATCATGCTTCATAAACCACTCTACCTCCTTTAACATGTATTTATATGTCACAAGTCACATGGCCAAATAGTTAACATGAGTATGTCATTCTAGAACCAAAATGTCATTACATGATCAATTCAAGGTTTAAGTTCATTTCTAGCAACTGGACAAATTTCACACTATTGTAACACAAATTTATTTGCACAACAAAAAATCAATTCAAAGGCTATAAAAATTACCCAAGACACTTCAATTTGTCCACAAGGGTCCATAAATATTTCATAGGAAAAAGAGTTCTCTAACTATGTAACAAAATTAGACAAGTTTCATGCTCAGAAACTACTTAACCTTGAGTGAAGACCCAAAATTCATAATTTTTAACCCTAGCAAATGATTGAATCAATTCAAAACAAAAATTATAGTTACACTATGTTGTCAACATTCTATCAAAGTTTCAAATGAAAATTCAATCATTTGCTATAGTTAAAAAATTAGACAAATTGTAGCTTCAGTTCCAATAATCAGGAGGCAGCATGGATATACTTTCGATTTCTTTTTTTTTTTAAAGCATTAGAAGTCAAAAAAAGCTCAAGAAAATTTGGAACTAGCCTCGGATGTCACCTTCAATATATAATTTTTATAGCTCATAAAAATACCACAATCTCTAGGAAATTCATGGTAAATAAGTTACTTATCCAGAAATAGAAAATCCAACAGCATTGACCAAAATTCCTTTTGACAAAAATGATTTTTAACATTATCCAAACATACCACCAAAATTAATACATTAATATCCATATATTATCAACTAATGCAATAGGAAGAACAATGGAGGCTGTGTTTCTAAGCTTCTTGGCTGATTTTTATGATGGTGGGGTGATAAGGTTGGTATTTTATAGTTATCTTGGGTTAGATATAGTAATTATGTAGTCAAAATGTGTATTTCTTTCTTATTCAAAAAGAAATAATGAAATGGATGGCTAGGATTTGGTTTGATAGTCAAAATGAATCCTAGCCATCCACTTGGCTGATAAGTGGCTCACTTTAATTTGGTGAGTAAGTAGCTTTTTCGATGTTAAAATTGCACACTAAAATTCCACCAAACGAATGAGATATTGGCTCTTGAAGTAAAATATAATAAATGAAAGACCATGATTGAAACTTACTTTTCAGAGTTTCAATCCTTGCTATCCACTTAGCATAAAGTGGTTGGTAAATGTTACTTAGCCACAAAGTAACTTGTACGTGTAAAATACGCACATCAAAACTCTACCTAGGTAAAACACCATACCTGGGTAATCAAACATTACCCGAAAATTAATTCTAGGTATAACTTCTCATTCCTTATCATTTCTAACCTTAACCCTCTTTTCTCAGTCCAGAGCATTTCCTGTGCTCCAATTTAGGGTTCAAGCTGCGGGCGAATGGAGCCCGCAAGGTCACTATTCACCCTAGCCTAGAAATTTTTTTAACAGGGTCATCCTCATTGTTATTAAACTCAGATTTTTGAAATTATGACTAATAAAGCTCAAATTAATTTTTTAAATAATTTTTAGGATATATTCCAGAGAGCTAGCATCATATTGCATAATATGATTGTTGAGGATGAGAGAGACATGTATGCAGGTAACTTTTCAAGCTTCACTCATATGACGATGTGGATAATGGCATATCACGTTGGAGTTAGAAAGGAAAACTTTGCTCCATACGAGAGGTTTATCCAAATGAATGTCCAACTTTGTGATAAATAAAAACATCAACAACTAAAGGCGAGCTTAGTGGAACATATATGGCAATTCCATAATGGTCGTCAAGTATAGGTTTTAGTAATATAATATTTCAATTATGCATCGTTGTTGGTCATATTTTGTTTTTACACATTGTTGTTATTAATCATGTAATATTTTTTAAAATATTTCGAAGGCTTGTTTTAGTTTCAATAATGTTTGTTTGAATTTTTTACATTTTAAGAGCGTTTTGGTTTGTGCATTTTCTATTTTCATTTTCACTAGAAGCAAAAAATACTATAAAAAAATGTGTTTGGTTACTTGTTTTCATGCTCACTTTTAGAAAATGTTTTCAAAATTTGTGAAAATTTTAAAAAAACATTTTGACATTTTCTGTTATCTATAGTGTGGGTTGAAAATTTTCAATTGAAGGACGTGGCATGGCGTAAACATTGGTTATATGCTGTTATTTATGTTCATCACCTAGGTTCAAACTTGCTAAAGAAGAAACCTATACCCCAAGGTTTTGCATTTTTTAAAAGGGGTGTGATGGCTTGATTTGAGATCTCAATGATGATGGTGGGGGCGCTAAATGATCGATTGCTTTTGCATTTTTAAAAATGACATTCCTTTTTTGGGTCTTTTTGAGGGAAAAATTTTGTTCCTTTCTTGAAATGCGGTGCAATGGACAGTGGAGATGCCAAGCAAGGTGTGATGTGGTCTTCCGTTTCTTCTTGGTTTGTGCCTCCAAGGGAATGCAAGAAATAGCAAGGTTCTTGGTTCCAAGGGGAAGGACAAGAGTAGAACTGATAAGTGCCTTCCATCTCCACTTCTCCTCTTTGCTAACAATGGAAGATGGCATGGGCTATGTTCTTCCTTTTATTATAAATGAATTTTTGCATTTTTATAATTAATTTTTTTTAATATCATGTTTCCTGTTTAGTAAAGGCATGATAATTTGAACAAAATAATAATAATAATAGATGGACAAAATTTTAAAATAATCCTAATTTACTCAAAAATCAAGTATAATCCTAATTTATCATTTAATGACAAATATAACTTTATCATTTTAAATTTTATTTAAAAATATATAAATCAAATATATATGATTTTTATTATTTAATAAAAAACATAATTTTATTATCTTAAATTTGATTTTGAAAATTGCATTTTGAAAACAAAAAAACTGAACATATTTTCATTGTTTTAACTCCTTTGAAATAGAATATATAGTTTTATAAACCAAATGCACTTCCTAAATCTTAAAAATTTGGAAATGGAAATATTTTAGGAAATAAAATAGAAAATGAAAACGGGAAATATTTTTTTCACAAACCAAACACACCTTAATTTTTAAAATTTCACACATTATTTATTTGGAATTTAATTGTGAAAAATTTATTTAAATTTTAAAGTATTTAAAAATTTTATTTTATTTTTTTAAAATCAGAAATAAAATTTCATAATACAATATATTAAAATAAATTATTTTTAGAGGAATAATATTAATTTTCTTTTTTAAATTTAAAAAAGCCATATAGGATCCAAATGAGGACTAAAATTAGTCCCTACTATTTGAGAAGAGATGACCACTATGAGTTTTACCATTTTTATTTTTTTTCTGACACTTGATAATATGTCTTAAATGGAGCTCAAAAGAGGAACAAAATGAGACATCTATTGGAGATGCTCTGAAAAATTTCAGAGAAGGCAGTTTGACTTGCACACGTCCCAAACAGCATGCCATATCCGAATGAGAGTGGTTAGCAGGGGTCATATATTTATTTTTACGTGTAAAGGTCACTAAAGATCACAGAATTTAATGTTATCCTACAAATAAATAAATAACTATTTTGAATAATGATAAATTTTAAAAAATTGTATTAAAATTAATTACTCATTTTAAAAATTTAAATGGTATTAATTATTATTTTAATAATATTCCTATTAAATACTATTGGAGAAGGAGAGAGATATAGTGAAATAAGGGAGAAAAATTTAAAATGTTAAAAAATAATAACAATTCAATAATTTACTTTTTAGTTTTTTATTAGCGTTTTATATTTTTCAATTATTTTTTAATTTCAATGTGTATAAGGTTAGACAATTATTTAAGTACAAAGGGAGTATAGATTTAAGGAGGGAAACTAGCGTCAGCTAGAATTGATTTACTGCTTCCAACTTCCAAATTATCTTCTTTCTACTACAAACTGCTCTTAGAATTTTCCTTCCTATTCTAAATTAAGTAAATTGTTTCTTGTTTTAATATTTCAAGATATAGATTCATATTTTTACTATAGGAAAATTTGCAGGATAATGTATCTTTACTCCCGAATACTAATATGTAGGTTTCAATAATAGGTGCCAAATCACATTGTTCAAAGAATCAAA
>JAMLFY010000008.1:31463447-31529817 GCA_030441495.1 Dalbergia oliveri | reverse complement strand
AATTGTTTCTTTAAGAAATATTTTATTTCAAATAAAAAGGGTTAATTTAGCCCTAACTTGTTAACTTTACATTTTGGACATTAAATTGTGACAGTTGATGTTCCAAATTTTCTTTAAAAGCATGTTCTCTTTTATATTTTATTTTATTTTGTAAAAATATCAAAATAAATTTTTATCTTATTTGTAAATATTTATAATTCATGAGAGATTTTCATTTCCATATATTTAGTTTAAATTTGTTACTTATTTGTGAAATATTGTATTTTGAATAAAAATGTTAATTTAACCGTAACGGTTTTAACATAATATTTTGAACACTGAGTTGTGACTTGGTGTTCCTCAATTTTTTTTTAAAATTTTGTTGTAAATAAAATATAAAAATGAATATTTTGAAAGGTTATTAATAATTTGCACAAATCAATTAAGGTACCGTCTAAAGGCGGGTGTATTAGGGTGCGTAGGATTAAAACCCTACCCTTCCCTATGCATAACCGACTCCGAGCTCAAGTCTGTTTCAAAGACCAAATTTTTTTTAAAACGGGTTTTTCCATGTTTTCCCAATTTAAATAAACTTGGTGGCGACTCCAATTTTAACAAATTAATTTTTTGCCGTCCCCATCGCGATCCCTTTACAAATACCCAAACAATGCTCTTTCTTTGTATCACAACATTAGATAACCCATTAGTTCATACAAATAATTTTTAAGGTATTTGTTTGGTGTCATTCAAAGCATAAAGGTTACATCCAAAAATATGCAACCAAGTCATGGTTTAAGGATATTGGAGCTTACATTGGGGTTTCACAAAATTATAAGAGGTAAATTGGTCTTTTGAAATCTTATTTTAGGCTTTCATCATTTCTAGTCATATTCATGGCCATGTTTTTTGTAGCCTTCTTGGATTTACTCTCCCATCTTTATTTTGGCCTTTTATTTTCTAACCCTAATCTCAATCTTTTATTTTCCAACCTCAATCTTGGTCTTTTTTGTTAGCTTAAGACTTTTTCTCATTCTAGGATTACAATTAGCCTCTTTGCATGGGTGACTTCTAATATTCTAATTGTATGATTTTGAATTTGAAAAATTGAACAAATAAAGGGATTCACAAGCTCATAACTCTATTATTTTGAACACACTGAAAATCCATTAAGACATAGAAGTGGTCGCCTTATGCAGGTCATTTCGTTAAAACACTCATTGAAAAAATCGATGGAGGTACAAGAATACACCTACCATAATTAATTATTTTTTAAAAAACAGACTTACATGTACTAGTTTCTCAGAGAGGTCGCATTCCATGTGTGATGCAGTTTGCATAATCTAACTTTGGCGATTCTAAGTGTGCTTCTTTTTCGATGTCTTTGGTCACTTTATAGTGGCCTTCGCAATTTGGGATGAACTTTCATTCACTTTGAGTAATCTCTAGCTTCAAAGTTTAATTTCTTCTTTTATTTAGCATAACTATCTTTCTTCTTCTACTAAGTCCAATTCGACTTATCTAGCAGCTATGTTAGCTTCTTCATGAACTATAGTTATTGTAGGTTAAGCTGCAAGACTTCCACAGTAATCAATGCTTTTGCTCCAAAGGTAAACCTCCAACGGGTTTCTTTTGTTGAGGATTAGGTCATTATGTTATAAGCCCATAACACTGTTAGTAATTGGATAGCCTAGAGCCCTTTGGCCTTCTGAAGATTCTTTTTTGAACTTGTCAATATTACTTCGTTGGCTATTTTTTTAACTTCTTGTTTGAAAATTTTCTACTGAGGCAAAGAGCTAATGAATGCTAGGGCCTACGCAAAAATTTTTGAACCTCTTGTCAGTGAATTGAGTACCATTATCGTTGACAATTTGCTATGGGATACCATAAATGCTAGCTTAGTTATTGCTAGCTTTAAATTGAAAGTACAATGATTGTTGTATCATGGTCCGCTTTTCATTCTCCAATGTCACTCTAGCTCTGCTTCCTTTTTTGATGGAAACCCAATCAACATACAGGGTCCTTGGTTCGTCCTTGCTATTACTGGAGCTGTCTGACCTGAATTCAACAGTAAAGTGTGCCAAGACATGGATGTCAATAGCCCTTTGAGGATAGTATTCAATACTAAACTTAGAGAGTTCTGCTAGCCATGCTATCATTTTTCTCGAAAGCTTGGGTCAACGAAAAATTTGTTGAGTTGTTTGCTTGATTTTCACATATGGCGTCAGTTTCCTAGCTATTTACTATCACTAGTGCAAAGCCAAGATTTTTAGCTTTTGATACCTCAAATTATAGGCCTTGCAATGTTTTGGTCATTAAATAGAGAAGCTTCCGCTCCTTTCCTATCTCCCTATCAAGGATCGAGCTCGATATATTCTTTGTGATTTAGATTTAGAGATACAAAGCTTATCCTTAGTGAGGTCAAGTCAGAATCAATGGGCTCATTGCAAAGTCCTTGAGCTTGTAGATGGCTCGTTCTCATTCATTGGTCTAATTGAATTCTTGTTGCTTCCTCAAAATTTCAGAGAGTGCGGTGCTCTATCTATTGACTTGGATGGGAAGCGAGGAGTCATTAAGACTGGTATATCAAATGTTGTACTCTTTCATCATTTAAAGACTCCCCATTTCCTGAATTGCATGGCATTTATCTAAATTTTCCTTGATGCTTGGTTTGTGAGTAAGAAATTGAGATGTATTCCTCCCAGTACTCTAAACATGGACTTTTCAATGTATTTTCCAAAAACTTTTGCCAAATCCTTAGAATGGTCACCTTAACCTTGTGTCTTAGCTAACATATCATCTACAGAGACTTTTATGCTCTTCAAACACCGTGTTCATAAAGCACTAATATATGGCTCCTAATCTTTCAACTTGAAAGGTGTGATTTTGCAGTACAAGTTCGCATGATCAATGATTAAGGTTGACTTCTACTCATCTTCAAGATGCATATAGATCTAATTATAGCTGGAATATACATCCATGACGATCAAGTATTGGGATGTAGAAGCATTATTAATTAGCTTGACAATGCTAGGTAAAGGATACAAATCCTTAAGGCAAGCTTTCTTTAGGTTAGCGAAGTCCACGCACACTTTCATTTTGCCCAAGTACTCTTCTTCAACATTATAACATTATCTAACCGAGTTATTAGTTAGAGTTTCTTAATGATCCCAATCTTCAAAAAATGTTGTCTCCCTATGAATGTTCAATTCTGTCCGACCCATAAGATAGAAAACTAAAAAATTGACGTATTTTTAAAATTTGTAATAATACTCATTTTCATTTTCAGTCCACAATTTTTACATTATTTAGTTAAAAAAAAAGAGTTGTTATATCTACCTTGTGAAAAATTTTAAATTTTTTACTCAATTTCTTTCATGTTAAATGTATTTTATTTTTTCGCATTTTGATTTTAATAAAAAAAAAAGACACTTTGTACGCTAATTTCAACTTTGTCTAGAAAATAAAAAATAAAAAACAAAAATGATGATGAGACGTTAACTTTTGGTGCATCAGTGCACCGTTTTCCCTTTTGTTTTTTCACCGTTTTCAATTTTGTCTTCTTCAAAAGAAAAAAAATGATGATGAGGAGCGCCCGTCTTTGACACTACCTCTGGAAGCAAAGAAAATAACGAGCATCGCCGAACACTGGAGGAATTTTCAGAAACAGCGGCGCCAGATCCCTAAAGTCAAGCAACAATCTGTAAATTTTTCAACGAGATCACAAGGAAAAATTGATTCACAATTGTGTATAAGGAGGTTCAAAATTCACAGAAAAGGGAACCCTCTAATCACCATCTTCATATTCTAAAAAAAATTTGTTCTTGAGATTTTGAGAGAGTTGAGAGAAATTCACAGAGACTGAAAAAAAAGAGAGATAGACACAGTTAAGCTATGGTGAAGCGTTAGTTCATCTTGTATATTTTCCTTAACCAAACTATTTCAAAAAAAAAAAAAAAACTTGTAATTCTCAGCCTGTGAGCAAAGACAAACCACACCAGTTTTCAAGTCAGCTCAAAACCAAATAAATCAATTTCAATCCCCAAATCACAAACAAACCACAGCAAACAACCCCAAATCATAAATCCAAGCCAACTTTCCGTGAAACACAGCACCTATATCTCCTACATTACAACCAAACCCAATAAAAAAAATGATGCATAGCAAATCAGAATCCATTCACAGTCAAAATCCCAAACAGCCCAGCCAAATTCCACGAAAAAAAAAAAACAAAATGAGGAAGGAATACAGGAAGGGCGGCCACGGCTGTCACTGTCACCCATCACTGCCGCTCCCCTTCTCGCTCCGCCTTTGCGCTTCCTTCCTTACCACCATGTTGTCCTTCCCTACCTCTGCCTGAAAACCGCTAGCCACCACCTCCTGCCGGTGATGCACCTCGACGCAAGCGCGCCTTCCCTCCGCGCGAGCTCCGCATTTCCCAACCACCGCCGGCGCTGCCCCCTCCTTCCTCAGCCAACAAAAACCCCAAGCTGGTTGCACTCCCGTTAGATCTGTGTTCCCGCCGCCGCCTTTGCTCCCACCCAGCCGCGGCCACCACCAGCGTCCCTGCTCAGCCCAAGCCCCGCGGCCTCCTTCATCCTCCTTCCTCTGTCCCACAGCCGCGGCGGCTCTCTCTTCTCTTCCTCTCCATGACCGCCGCAACTCCCTCTTCCTTCATATGCATCGACCTCAACTTGCAAACCCCTCTCTGTGTACCCCAATTTTTATTTCCTCTGTTTTTGAAAAAGAGGCCAAGACCATGTTAAAACCAAATCCCTCTTTTCAGGCTACGGGAATGTTCCTTTCATTCCTATATTTATTTATTTTTTTAAAATCCATTTTTATTTGTTTGTTTTTCTTTTCCGCGTAGATGGTGTGGGTTGCATGGTTTTTGGGCAAGTTTGATGAATTCCCTTGGGTTTTGGACTAATCCATTTTTATTAAAAAAAAAACAACAGAGAGAGAATAGTTTTATTTGTACTTTAGTGTTTTTTTTATTTGTTTATTGGATTTTTATCTCTTTTGGGTTAGTTGGCATTTGGTCTGATTTGAGAGCTTAAGTTTTTGAGTTAAGTTTTTTTTTTAGATTAAGTGTTTGTTCTTTTATAAAAAAAATGAATGACTTGCTAGCCTATGTTTCTTTTTCTTCAGTTGATTTCTTCAAAAAAAATAAAAATAAAAAGGTTTTATTTATTTGGGGTCTAAATAAGAAAAAAGAGTTTTATTTAGTTTGGGTTTAGAATGAATTCTTAGATACTTTGTTTTTTTTTTAACAAAAATTAATTAATGGATTGCATTTTGAAAATAGAATTAACTAGGTGAACCATTAATTCTATGTTCTGAATATTTAACTGTAAGTTTGACATTCTAAAATTCCTATTTCAATAATAAAACAAATCAATCCATAATTATTTTTCCAGAACTACTTTGTTTCTCATTGCATTGGAGGATACGTAGGAGTAGGAACCCCAAAGCCAAAATTAATTTTTCATAATTTATTTGTTTGATTGTAAATATGTTTGTCTCTTTTTTATTATTATTGATTTCTTTTTTTAAAGTTATTAATTAATTTGCATAACTTGTCAAGGTACCATCTAAGATGGGTGTATTAGGGGTCCTGTTGATTAAGCTCCTACCCTTCCCTATGCATAACCACTCATAACTCATATTTGGTTTTTCAAAGACCGTTTTATAAAATAAACGATTTTTTACGTTTTTCAATTTAAATAAACTTGGTGACTCCAATTTTCAACAACTCTTTTTGTTGTTCCCTCGTAATCCCTGCAGATGACGACTTCAATGGGGATTTATGTGAAAGTTAGGCCTAAAATAGTTGATTGTGCATATTATTATAGCCCCACTCTTCCTTTTTTTTTTTTATTTAGTGGTTTGTTATTCTCTTTTTGTGTTAGATTTTTTTCGCCACTATGTTTGTATAGTTCTTTTTTAATTATTTTTGCTTCTTTGTGACAACGCCAGGGTAGACAACTTTTATTTTTGTATTGTCTATTTTGCAAGTGTTAGTCATGTGCAATGCTAGGATTTAAAGATTTGTATGCTCCCCGCACACACCTCACAATCACTTACCTCACACACTTCTTGGGCTCTATACCTTGAGCCGTTTAAGCCAAGAATTAAGGGGTTTCTCGACATTGTCATGAGGGGCTTCACGCTCACTTGTAGTTATTGAGACACCACTCAGATTGTTCCTGGCTTTATCGATTGATCATATTGAGAAAATTTATCCCTGCTTATGGTTGACTCAAAAGTTATCCTTGCCTATGGATAGGTTGACCATAAAGATTAGTCGGTGCATGCATAGTTTAAACTTAGAGGCTGGGGGGGAACATGTTTCTTTCATCCTTTTACACTGCACTCCTTTATGTCTTACTTTAAGTTAGTTATTTTTACATTAAAACTTTATCACAATGTATTTGGGTTAGCTAGCGTCTTATCCCATAACTTAGTTATGCTATGCATTCTTAGGTGTTAAGGCATTCATAACATTAGACAAACATTTTATTCATTTCCACATGTATTCATTTCATCATATTTTCTGCTCTCATAACATAACTCACTCTCTACATAGAAAATTGGTAGGTTGGTACATTATCAAACTCTTAAGGAAGCATTTCATAAGAAACATTCTCAATGGGAGCAAGCATTTTTTTTTTCTTAATTTTGCTCAATTAGCCTTTTCTTTTTCATATAGTTTTTTTTTCCTTTTTTATTTTATTTTATTTTTTTTGTTGTCCTCTTTTTGTGTTGGAATATGTTGCTATTGTGTTTGTATAGCCTTTTTTTTCTTATCATTGTTTCTTTATAACAACCCTAGGATAGGTGACTTTGTTGTGGTGTTATCTATTTTGCTGAAGAATCTCATGGATAATTTTATGATCTCAAGTTTTTTCATTCTCTTCATGCACAACACTTACACATTGATCACACTCTTATGAGTGGGGCACTATACCTTCTAAGTGCTGCTTGAGATAGGTAAGAGGTTGTGTAGTGATAGTCATTTTGGATGTACATCCTATTTGATCGGTTATCGCGAATGCCTCGTCTAGAGCATGACTCTTTCATGAATGTTCCACACCTAATGGTTCACCTCCTGTTGTGATTAGCATTATGAAATGTCTCCTTAGCTCTAGAGGCCAAAAATCCTAGAATTATAGAACTCTCTGAGGGAGTTTTCATGTAGTAGACAAACTCATGGAACCTTAGGATAACACCTTCCAACTTACCCAGGATACAAATAGAGCATGTTGCTTTGCCTTTTTATCAATGTTTTTTTGTTTTCCATGACATTGGAATGTTGTTGTTTTTTTTTTTAATAAAGTCATTCATTTGTTTTCAAAATAAAAAGGATGTGTTTTTTTCAAGAAAGGAAAATAAAAAAATCATTCATCTTGCAAAAAAAAAATGAAGATTTTTCTCTCACATCTTGTTTTTAGGTCCATTGATGTGATGCCTTTTTAAAAAAAAAAAAGAGTTTATTCTTCCATTTGTGTATTCATGCATAAATTTATGTGATTGGTACTTTTTCTCATTGTCTTGATTTGTCACATTACTTGAAAAAAAATGATATGTGCCCTTACAATCATTCTAGATAATAAAACTTTTACATTGCATTCTAACATGTAGTCATTAGTTTTAGTAGTTCCTTATTTGATTATGTCATTTATCACTTTAAAAAAAATGACCTTTGTGTTCTAGCATAGGATGAAGCTTTATATTATGATTTTTGTGAATCAGGTTTTTACTTTAGCATTGTCAAGATTTTGTTGCTTCATACAAAAATGAAAAAAAGAATTACATCTGTCATTTGTTCATGAAGTTTTTGCACGATCATTGTGCATTTGTCCACTTGTTTTGATTTGTTGAAAAAAAAGAAAGATAAAAAAAAATCATTCCATCTCTTTGTTAAGCTTTTTCATTGTACAATGACCTTTTGTATTTGAATTGATTTTCTGCCTAAAAAAAAGAAAAAGAGAAAAAGAGCATAATTGCATCTGTTTGTAAAGATTTGCTTTTATGCTTGGGTATTTGTCTTGATTTGTTGGAAAAATATGTAAAGGTTTTGATCTTTGTGCATCTGTGTTGATTTGATGCTTGCAAAAAAAAAAAAAAAAGAAAAAGGAAAATGCATCTTTGCATTTGTCATCTGTTTATAAGGATTTACATCATATCATACTTTGGTGTATTCTCTTGATTTGTTTCTTCAAAAGATTGAAAAAAAAACTCATACTTACATTTGTTCATAAAAGCCTAAAAAAAAAAAATCCCTTCATTTATTTATAAAGTTTTGCTTCCTAAAAAAAAAAGAGGGCATCCTTTCATTTGTTCATGAAGTTTTGCTTCAAAGCAAAAAAAAAGAGCATTTCAACATTTTACCACATAATGATGTTTGATCTTGTGCATTTTTTCTCATGAGTGTAAGCTGTCCTTAACTTTACATTCACTCTAGTATGTTGTTCTTGTACATCATGGCTCATCATTTTCATATCATTATGTTTTGTTACATTGTAAAAAAAAAAGTGAGACATTCACTTTAACATGTTTTCCATGTACATAGTGGCTCATCATTTCCATGTCATTCTATTTTATTACATTGTAAAAAAAATATCTTTTTTTTAAATGGGATATATTTGCATTCTACAATTTAATTTGATTTTCTTGCATTTAGAATTCCCTATTTCTTATATTTGTAGCTTCTCTAGGACATGTTGAACTATCAAATTTCCCATTGACATGAGTTTTTGGATTTTTATAACAATTTTGTCTCAAGCATTTTGCCTTTTTTTTGGAATACTTTCTTCCCATTTGGTAGCTTTTAATTTCATAATGTATTGATTTGCCAAAAAAAAAAATCATTCACATAAATAACGATTGGTGTTTGTTCATGTCATGTTTTTGAAAAGTTTTGAAGGATCTTTTGAATAGTAATACAAGATCATTTGAAACAAATTGTATTTGGAACTTTTGTTGTCAATAAAAAGAAAGAAAAAAATTGAACCATGGTGCTTATAAAAGAGTGAATGCTACCCAAATCCAAATTCTTAAGGTCATATCACAAAATTCCAAAGGAAATTAAGAGGAATTTGGGTAGTGGATGGAGCATGGAAAAGGCACAATTATATGGTTGAGAACACGAAGGCCAAAGCAAATCATGAAAGAAAGTTTAGGGACTCTGTAAATGAATAAAAATGGTGAAACTTTTTGAGGGAAGATGAGAGCAATTCTGGAACTTCAATATAATGTCAAGGTTTAAGAAAAATTGAATTGCTAGTAAATGAGTCACATTTGGGACAAAATGAATCAAAAGCAAATCATGCATGATGCAATAAACTATTCCCCAATTCATATCCTATAATCTCACCCTATTCACCAAACCTTTCAAGTATCTCTGCCCAATCATCATCAACCTTAATATATATCCTGCACATGATAAGCATGTTCAACTATACACTTCCATTCAGTCATTTTCACCTCAATCGCATTTCTTTCATCTTGTCTCAATTAACCAAGGCATCTCCATTCACTAATAAAATCCAAAAAAAAAAAAAAAAGAAAAAGCTTTTGTCATCCATTACTTTTGCATGATTTCACTCAAATTTTTGCTTAATGATTCCTTTTGTCTCAAGAAGGCTCAAGAGCCTAGTGAAGCCACCACTCCTAACAGTGGGTAATCCCAATTTTCTAGCAATTTTTTTTATCCAATGGAAAAGTGTGCATGTTTGAACATCCTGTTTCTAGTCATTGGAGCATTAAGCCCTTTTAACTGTTCATATCCCAACCTAAAAAAAAAAGAGAAAAAAATATTTTCATGTCCTTTCAACCATGTGGGATCCCTAAGAGATATTGGTTCGATTTGCTTATCAAGCGGTTTCCATGAATTGAAACCTCAAGTTGGTTAACAATTATGAGATTGTGTTTCATTTGCAGAAGCACTATAATAATATGTGGCATGGATTTTAATGTATTAGATTTTCTCCATAATATTATTCATATTGTGTGATATCCCAAATACAGAATTTAGTAATATAAATTATATTATATATATTATTAAATAATAATAATAACATCAACATTTACAAGTTCCATGCGCTTGGTTAGATAACCTCAAATCCTTGGAAGCAAAGCACGTTGAAGCATTTTTGTGTCAAAGGTGCGTGGTTGGACGTAGATCGCTTGGGATTTTTTTTCTTTGTAGACTCTTAATATATATTTGGCATATTATAATATTCCCAAATATTTTTCTAAGATGCCTAAGGATTTTTCCTAGAGAGAAAAATGTGGTTTCTCTCAATTTTCTTCCATCAATCTCTTCTAGTAAGTTATGTTCATAAAATTTAGTCAATTCCTTCCCTCTTTTATCTAGTTTGTAAGTTTGGATACTATTAGGCATGATTTTCTTATAACATTCTTCTTCCCTAAAATCCCAAACTCAGTTTGGGTGATTAAATCAAATTGTTTATATTTTCATTATATTGTTTGGCAGTTCCTGTCATTTCTACTCCCAAGGTCAAGTTGTCAGTGGAAGTATACTCCTGGCTACCAACGGCGAGTGGGTTTAAGCTCATGGCCATACTTTTGGTCATTATTATTATTTTTCTAGATTATATAAATTATTTATGAAATTTTAGAATGATTTATGTCAAGAAATATACTTTTATGGATTATAGAAATTTTAAAAAATTATTGTTTTACAATTATTTTATTTTAGAAAGCTCATGAGACCATACTTATGTATATATGATTTAGATTTATTTTATTAGTCAAAAAATTTCATGAATCCCAGTTTTATATGAATAGCAAGAATAGTACATTTAGTTACTATTAGTTTTTTTTAGCCAATAATTGGTGAGAAAAATGAGCGAGTTAATGGCTGGAGGATTATTTGTTAATCTTGGTACCAGGTGGTCCGCTAGAGGACTAGCTCACCCATAGTAAGAAACCTAGTGAGGTGTCTATTTATGGGACCTAGTTAGGTGCCCATCAGATTAGCCATTGGGCTATTTAGCTCAGATATTTATGTACAAAATAATTCATATTTCTCTACTAGTTATTGCCATGGATTAGTTAAATTATTGCTCAGTACAATTATATGTAATTATATATAAAATATTTTACACCAGTTACATGTATATGTTATATATTTTTGTTGTTGTCCCATGTGGGTTGTGAGTGAAAACTCACTCATTGAGTTTTGACGAACTCACCCTTCTTTTTTCCTCCTACAGATAGTCAGGTTTAGCACATAAATCTCCTAGGAGTACTACACTTCTTTGGTGAGTTTCGCTTCGGAGTGAAGCTTATATAGGTTATGTTAGTTTAGTAGTGCTCCAGTAATTGTATAGGTAGGATCCAGACATGCATTATATTATTTTAATTATTTAAGAATTTCAGCTATTTATTTAATTATGTTTGGCTTCGGCCTAATTATGAATTTTATAGTTTTATATTAGGATTTATGTTTTGGAAACATTTTTAGAATTATGGAATTTAGCTAAACTTGAGATATTATGAATATATATTTTGATTTATTTATGCATATTAATCAGTCACATTACTAGAGGCTTCCTATGGGGGCCTAATCCCTCACTTGCCCGTCATGCTCCTTAGGCGGGTCGTGTGACATATTGTTGCTGCATAATTTTGTCTCCTACTTTTTGCGTCTTAGATATCTTTTTGCTATTGCATCATTTCGTTCATATCTGTGTTTTGCATATTTATCCAAAGTGCCTTCCAAAAGTTTTCATTTCATACTGCTAATCACCACATATTTTCAGTCTTGTCAATTATTATCATGTTCATTCATAGTGTCTTTAGGGATTTAGTCCTACATGTAGGTGGAAATGTGTATGAGAAGGGGGTTTGAATCGTGCTTGCTTCTTTTTCATTTCTGAAACATTTGAAACAAATACTATCTAGTATAAAACTTGTAGTGTAATGGAAATACATCTAGTAGTTTCAAAAAGTAGATTTCTGAAGTAAATGATGCATTGCATAAAGCCTTAAAGCGTTATATCATTTTGAGTTCAACAAAATAGTATGACGGAGAAAGATAAAAAAGTTCAAGGAGAAGAGATGAGAAACAATTATTTTTATACTTTTGTCAAAACTGCTTACATTCATTACTCAACACTTGTTGAGGTTCCACTAAAACAACTTTCTCAACTTGAGAAAAAGCAATTGGATAGTCTTCTTTTTATGAAATTTTTCTTTAAAATTATTTTACTACGATTCTACAGAACATGGAAAAAAAGAAAATAATTTATTTTAATTTGACCTAAAAATTGAATATACATATTTTTATTCTTATAAAAATTGAAAATGAGAAACGAGAAGAAAATAAATGAAACATTGTTAGAGTTATTTGATTCCTATTTAAAAATTAAAAGTAGATAATTTACTTATTTTTTAGTAACTTTTAATCTAATCTAATTAATTAAATTTTTTTTAATGATAATTACTATATTTGTTAAAGGGATTTATCTTGTGTGTTGCACGGGTTCAAAATAATGATTTTGTAGATTTTTCTTTGAAATTACTTTATTATGAAGTTGAAAAAAAAAAGTAAAGGTGAGCAAGAGAAAGAATTTTTTTTATGTACATATCACTATAAAATGAATTTTATGTTCAATAACCAACTATTATACATAATATTTTTGTGAAATTTTTCTTTAAAATCATTTTATTGTGATTCTAAAGAATAAGGAGGGAGGGGAAAAGAAACAAATTTATTTAAATCAGACTTAAAAATTGAATATACATAATCTTATTCTTATAAAACATTGAAAAATGAGGAGCTAGAAGAGAATTAGATGAAACATTTTTAGAGTTATTTGATTCCCATTTAAAAATTAAAAGTAGATAATTTATTCATATTTAGTAATTTTTAATCTATTTAATCAATTAATTATTTTTATAATAATTGTTATATTTACTAAAGAGATTTATCTTGTGCATTGTATAGATTCAAAAAAAAGTACACTAATTGTTATCCATGCAAAATATTTTTATTATCACCTGTGTAATTATAAGTTATTTTATATTTAATTAAAATTGATAGACATTTTGATAGAACATGACAAATAAAACAAAGTAAATAAAAAAATAATAAAAAACACAACAATGATTAAATCCTTGATTTGTGCGGATTTCATATTGTCGAGTATGAAAAGACACCTGAAAGAAACAGAATGAAAAACATAACATCTATCATGTATAACAATGATCAAAAGGTAAAGAAAAGAGAAATGCAACTGAAAAATAAATGTAGCTGTAAACACAGGAGAATTTTAGTGAAATTGATAGTGATGATATTGCTAGTAGAAGAAATTTATCCGAGAAGGTATTAATGAGACCTCAAATGCTAATACTAATTAACTACATTTCGTGAAATAAAAATAAAAACAAATATTAAAATTAGAATGTGATGAAAAAAAAGGGGAAAACATCACTTAGAATTTGCACTTGCACGAACTATGCCTAGCAAGATTGAAAAAAAAAAATCGAAACAATGAACAAACATTATAACATAAAAAAAGTATATATAAAAACTATAAATACCCTATGCAAAACAAAACTAACAACTTCACATAAGAATAAAAATAAGAGCAACACATTCGTATGCACTTCTTCACTGTTAAATAGCATATATATAGCAGCTAAATCAGTGTATTTTCAATTAAGAATTCAAAATAGACGTATCTATACTTATATTTTGTTGATCGAAAGGAATATTGGAGATTTTACCTTTCTCTACTATCTATAAATCTATATTTATAATCTATCTATAATATATACAATTACAAGCCTGATAAATTTTAGAAAAAAATTACATTTTACTCCCTTGAATTATAGTCATTGTGCACATTAATCCCAAAACATAAAAAATGTGCAAATTCACTCCCTAATATTTCCTTAATGTGCAAATTGACCTTTTTGCTCAATTTTTGATCTATTGTTGACAAAATAATACACATTCAAGAAATATTACAACATCAAATTGCATGATATTTGTTAGTTTAGAGTGTTGGGTTGCAATTGACATAAAGTTTGAGAGGTATAGTACACCTATTTTTTTATTAATAATAAGCAAAAATTTGATAGAAGTGCTAAAGTGCACACTCAAGAAACATTAGGATGTTGATTTACATATTTTTAAAGTCTTGGATAAAATGTACAAGGCCTATTGTTCATAAGTAAAATGCAATTTTCTGAATTCAATGTTGTGTCATGTGTCACTCTTTTGTGCATTTTGTATTCAATTGAAATATCTATGTATAAAATTATGTTATAATATTTTATTTGATATCAAATTATGAAAATATATTATAATAATCAAATTTAAATACCTATGTCAATTATGAAATTATATTTTAATATTGAATTTGATATCAAATTATAAAATGATATTGTTATGTGAAAAAATATCAAATTATTATATGAAGTTATCAAATTATGCAAAGATATTAGACTGATCAGATTTTTTTCGGTTACATATAATGATCAGATTTGAATATATATCTCATTTGATATGAAATTATAAAAAAAATATTGTATGGTAAAAAAAATATCAAATTATGAAATATCTATCTTTGCGCTTTGCCCTGCCTAGTCATCTAGTAGATTGTATGTCTAATTAGGGGGTTTTGTGTCTTCAAATTTTTGTTTTCTACCCAGCCTAGTTGTAGCCAAAAGTGCACAAGGCCAATTTAGACATAAAAATCGAGAAAATAGATGTTTTCACAAATTAAAAACTAACCAAAACCGATTTATTTTAGTTTTCATCAACAATTTTTTTAACAATTTTTGGTTTTGATCGATTTTAAACACAGAGTTTGTTTGGATGTATTTCTTAAAATTTTTTTTAATTGATCTTTTTAATTAAGATATTATAAAAAAGTAAAAATTAATTTATATTTAGATGTAATACTAATTTATGTTTAGATATAATATTAAAAATCTTTATTTATATGTTATAGAAAAGATATTTTTTCAGAAGTTGAAAATTCTAGCTTCTCAAAGAAGATTATTTTTATTATTTATAATGATTCTACTTTTACTTAAAAAAATTATCTAAATTGATCAATTTTCTATTTTTTTTAACCAATTTTTGGTTTAGATTGGTTTTAAGCATAGAGTTTGTTTGGATTTGCGTCTTAGAAATGATCTTTTTAATTAATCTTTTTACTTAAGATCTTTTGAAAATATAAAATTTATTTTATATTTAGATGTAATATTAAAAGATAATTATTTATTATTAAATATATTTTTTATGTTATAAAAAATATCTTTTTTTAAAGTAGAAAATTCTAACTTATTAAAAAATATTTTATTTTTCTAATGATTCTGCTTTTACTAAAAAAAAATTACAAAAAACATAACCAAAAAACATAAATTAAAAAAAATCTTTTTTATTAAAAAGTATCTTTTTCTATTAAGAAAAACACGTCCAAACGAGCTCGCAACTAATGGAAATTCATCTCTAGACTTTAAACCCTTTTTATTTTTCTCCTCATTAAAAATAAACCAAAACAAGGCAAAAGGCCATATTGAGGGTTTTTTTTATATGGTATGTGTTGTAAAATTTGTTATAAAATGAGTTTGTTCTGATTTACATTAATATTGTGTGAAATTAAGCAAAGATTTCAAACTTTCAAATCATCAATCATATTTAATAAAATATAATTTTTTTTCAAATTGTTTTCTTGCCTGGAAATTTCATCAATAAAATATTATTATTATTTGAATAAAATATTATTTTTTAATAACGCAATCAAAATATTAATTTTTTAATCAAATGTGTCCAATGCAACATTTCAAAAATAAAATATTATTTTTTTTGAATGAAATGGTGAAATTTCACATCACAATTATGTAATTTTTTCCTTAATTAATATATGAAGCATTGTTTACACTATACACCATAAAAAAAATAATTACCCCAAATTGATTCCAATTTAAAATAAAGAATCAAATCGTATCGTGTAAGGATTTACTAACTCAACGCTGTAGTGATCTCATCTTTGGTATATAAGCCAAAGAAAGTAAAAAAGCAAATGCTGGACTGTTGTAAATAACTTTCCTTATTTTGTATTATTGCCTTTTTTCCCCCTCTTTTCTTTCTATAAAAGACGAGCTTTTCCTAGGCCCGTTTTGCAAGCATCACCGTGTCCGTGTTGCACCCCATCCCTTCCCTTCCCTTCCCTCGTAAGCCTGCTCTGTCTAATTTACAAGTGGTGCTCCGATCCTATGCAAAGTTGCGTGCTTTTTCTGTTTTGCTGAAGGAAGGGGCTTTCTCTTTTGCAAGGCATCATCTTGTTTTGCTGTTTTGATCTTAAGAATACTACAAAATGGAGTACGAGAGCTCACCGCAGCAGGCAGGGGAATCGGAGAAGAAGTCGCTTGTGGTCGGCAACGGCTCCTCCGAGGAGTCCCCGCCGCCAATGCCGGAAGACAATGCCGCCGTCACCGGCAGGAAGAAGGGTAAAAAGGAGGGCGAGGATGATGATGATGTTGTTTTTTCTGGAAGAAGAAGAAGGGGGTGGTGGTGGTGTTGGTAGGAGGAGTGTGTTCACTGCATCCAGTTTTGGTTTGCTTGGTGATGATGAGATGTCAGGTTTCTCCGGTAAGGAGGAGGAGGATGTTTCCTTGGTTGCATTTTCGGGTAAGAAGAAGAAGTCTTCTAGAAAGAGTAGTAGTAGTAGTAGTAGTGTTGCTGCTAATGTGAGTGATGAAACTGGGTTTGGGAGTGAAAGTGTAGATGATGTTGTTGTTGTTGAGCATGAGGAGCTACCTGGTTTGGAAGTCAGTAATACTACTGTTGCTGTTGCTGACAACAATAATGTGAGTAGTAGGAGTGAAGAAGAGGTCACTGCAATTTCGAAGAACAAGAGGAAGAAGAAGAAGAAAGAGAGTGTAAGAACTGCCCAGGAGGAGGAGGAGGAGGAGGAGGAGGAGGAAGATTTGGAAAAGATTCTTGCAGAGCTTGGCGAGGCCCTACAACAGCAAAACCTGATGATGCTCCTCCTCCGCCGCCACAGGATGATGATGACGTCAATGCTGCTTTGGGCGAAAAGGAGGGGGAAGATGAGACTGTAGAGTCTGCTGCTGCTGCTGCAAATAAGAAGAAGAAAAAGAAGAAGAAGGAAAAGGAAAAGGAGAAGAAGGTTGCTGCTATCGCTATCGCCGCTGCTGCTGCTGCTGCGGTTGAGACTGCTGAAAGTGTTGAAGAGACAAAGGGAAATCAGGAGATGACTACCACCAATGCGGCGGATCCAGAACAGGTTGAAGATGAGGAGGTGGAGGAGAATGTTGAACTTCTTCTTGAAGCTGGTGGTGAAGATGGTAATGGAGTAGAAGAAGAAGATGACTTGGAGAAGGATGAATGGGATGCAAAAAGCTGGGATGATGATGATGTTATTCTCAATGCCAAAGGTGCATTTGCTGATGAAGAAGAGGTTGACTCCGAGCCTGAGTCAGTTGTCAAACAGGAGACAAAAACTACTGCCGTAACTGCTGCTCACAGTGCTGGTATGTTCGCATACTTGGAAATTTCTTTTGATGATTTAAAATAAAAAGCTTATATATATAGGACTTAATTTTGATATAAAGAAGTAGAAAGATTTAAACTGTAACACCATTGTTTTTGGATCAAGTACCAAGTTTTGGAATGCTGTTGTCGTGGCCTAAGTTGATTATATTAATAAATAATAATAAATAATGCCTCTTCCTGTCATAAACTGGTAAAATTATTGTGAGCTTCTTCTCGCTTGGCAGAGGGATTCATCTTGGCTATGCAGTGGTGTACTTTTATTTCTAAATAAGCAACACTTGTAAATTCTTCACAAGAAATAGGATTAGTCCTTCTGATCAGATATTTGAAAGCAGGAGTTGTGTGTGACCAAACTTCGTTAAGTGTATGAGTTAAAGGCCCAATGGTGTCAGTTGAACATGTAGCTGAGGCACGGCATGGTTCTTGTTATTGTTGTTTTTTGTGTGCCCAAGTGCGAGGTTATATGGAAGGGTTTTTGGCAAATACTTTTATTTTTTGCATTGCAAAATTTAATCTATTAATTATTAACTACTTTCCTGCTAATTTGATTTTTCCTTTCTGTCCTCCTTTTTTTTTTGGGTGTTTTCCTCCTACGCAACAGCTACTACAATGAAAACTGTTTCCAAGTCTATGGCTAGAGAAACTGAAAACAGAAATCAGGCTACGGACAAAAATAGAAAGCCCAATCCAGAGTATGCTGTGCCAAGAGAACCTCCAGAGTCTACGTTGCCTAAGGAAACACCAAAGTCTACTGTGCCTCCTAAGTTCCTGAGTGTAGGAAACCTCCGTTCCCCAATTTGCTGTATCATGGGACATGTGGATGCTGGCAAAACCAAGCTGTTGGATTGCATTCGAGGTACTAATGTTCAGGAGGGTGAGGCTGGTGGTATCACACAGCAGATTGGTGCAACATACTTTCCTGCTGAGAACATACGTGAAAGAACAAAGGAATTGAAAGCTGATGCAAAGCTAGAAGTTCCTGGTCTGCTGGTTATTGATACCCCAGGGCACAAACCATTTACGAAATTAAGGTCTAAGGAATATGCGACATTGTAATTTTGGTTGTTGACATTACACGTGGCTTGAAGCAACACACAACAGAAAAAACAACCAAAAAACAACAGCAAAAACAATAGAAGAGACAACAGAAGAAACAACAACAGAGCTACTCAATCTATTAAAAAACAGGAATACAGAATTCATTATTGCCTTGAATAAGGTAATTGTTTTTCTTACAATTTTATGAGGAGGTATCACTTCTTCCGTTCCTTTCTTATTATCAATGCTTATGTTTGTCGCATTCTTCTTGCAATATTGCAGGTTGACAGGCTTTATGGGTGGAAAACATGTCGCAATTCCCCAATTGTTAAAGCCATGAAGCAGCAGACTAAGAATGTTCAAATTGAGTTCAATATGAAGGTCACTCAGGTCTTGGAAGATGTTTCTAATTTTTTTGGTTCTACAAGACAATTTTGACTATTGTTGCTATCGTAACTTTTCTTTTGTTTCATTGCTAGATTATTACTCAATTCAAGGAACATGGGCTAAATACTGCCTTGTATTATAAAAACAAGGAAATGGGAGAAACATTCAACATTGTTCCTAAAAGTGCAATAAGGTAACTGAGACATGCTTTTGAGACCCATATGGTGCTTTTATTCCTGCTCACATTTAACTTTCCAAATGGGATAATAGAAATAAGAGACTCATATCTGTCTGCAATTGGGCAAGATTGCCTTTCCTGGTTCCTTCCAAAATATTTAGTTTATGCATGTATGAGAAGATATATTACTAAAATATTCAATTGTTCTTACATGTAACTTTTAGATGTGCTGGCAACTGATGTTAGTATTGACAATATTATACAACATGTCTTCATTTTGAAAGTACCCGTGTCTAACAAAGGCAAACATTTGTTGGTTTCACACAAGTTTTAGCCCATTATTTTAGGGATTTTTTTTTCATCATTATAAGGAGTCATCTTTGACTCTTACAAACATTCACTAATTTTAAGAACATCTTAACATTTCAAAATGAATTTAACCTCTTTGACCCTTGATTCAGATTATCAAAAAATGGCAATTTGGTGATCTAGGGCCAAAGATATGTTGAATGCATGAAAAGTGGTTATACATCCCCCTTTATCTTAGATGCTAGCATTGCATGAAAAATGCCAAACCGTTGCCTTATAGGGAGAACCCTCTCCCTTTATCTTAGATGCTAGCATTGCATGAAAAATGCCAAATCTTTGGCTTATGGGGACAACCCTCTCTTAATAGTATCTAGGACTGTTATATAATCTGCCTGATGCTCCTTGTGTGGGTGTTGTATTGATATTTTGAGTCTTGATGCTTCAGTGGTGAAGGAATTCCAGATTTGTTGTTGCTGTTGGTTCAATGGACTCAAAAAACAATGGTTGGCAAACTTACTTATAGTGAAGAAGTGAAGGTTGGCTTTATTGTCATAATATTTAAGTTGGTTTAATGTTTAAGTTGGGGTAACTGCAGTGGCCTGATTGATGTTTGATTGTGGCTACCAGTGTACTGTCTTGGAGGTCAAGGTTCTTGAAGGCCATGGAACTACTCTTGATGTTGTTCTAGTAAACGGTGTTCTTCATAAAGGAGATCAGATAGTTGTCTGCGGAATGCAGGCAAGCATGTCAAGCTTTCTGCATCATCTATCACTACATGATGTTCTTATCATCTATTACTACATGATGTTCTTATTTGGCTAATGAAATTTCTATTATAGGGGCCAATTGTCACAACAATTCGAGCTTTATTGACACCACATCCAATGAAGGAACTTCATGTTAAGGTTCAGTTATTTCTTTTGCCCGTGATTTCTTATTGCTTTTTGTACTAGGTTCTTTAACTTGAGCTTGAGAGTTTGACTACCATGCCTCTTTTGGCCATAAAGCTCTTTCAATGTTTTGAGTTCATGTAGGTATGTGATAGGAATTGTGTCAAGCATAATGGGAGCTAATTGTAATTGCTCAGTAGGTGACATAGAGAATGTGGGTGTGTGAGAGTTATAATATGTGTGCTGTAATGTGAGTGTTATAACAGATTGAGTGTAAGTTTTGGTTAAGATACTAGGTAGGGTAATGTGTAGGAAAGTTAATTCGGAAAATGGTGGGATGGTGGTTATGCCTATATCCTACCAAAATTTGTTCATGGATTGATTCTTAGGGAGAACCAAACCAAAACCATTTTGAACCTATTGTTTGGTTAGAAAACCAAACCAAGCCATTTTAAGATTAGGCAAACCAGTTTAGAACTGGTTCACAAATAGGAGAACTGGTTTCGAATCAGTTTAGATATACAAATCGGTTTTGAACTGGTTTAAATTGTATGAACCAGTTTATATTTTCCAAACCGGTTTAAAAACCAGTTTAAAACTGGTTTTGAACTGGTGAACCTGTTTTTGAACCAGTTTTATATGGATTTGAGTTCTAAATCCAGTTTTAGAACTAATTTTTTCACCTAAAATGACAAAATACCCTAAAACCGAGCTGTTTTAAATACAAAAATAATAAGAGGATAAACCATTTTTTTCACAATATCATCCACACATCATTGAAAAGCATATTTATCACAGAATCATTTTCATCAAATAAACTCTTTCACATAAATTAACATAGTAGAAAGATAAAGGATATCTGACGCATAGTAGGACACTGTTAGAACAATTTCATAAATGTGAACAAAATCATCCCCTATTGAAAGAGAAACAGATCTTATTAAAAGAGTAACCACTTATGCTATTTTAGTTTGGTGTTTGGTGTTGCTATTGAAAGAGAAATTAGCATGCAATGAGACTTGCTAGCATCCGAAAATAGTAACCACTTACATATCAAAATTAGCTTAGACCAAGGAATGATGTATGGTTATGTAAGCATGCTAAATCATGTAAAGCTTATTCATAGATCAGGAACAGTACAACCAGAAAATAAAATCAACTAAAATAGCAACACCAAACATGTATAACCAGAAAACTGAATGATTCTTTACTTGGCAGTGCTAGCACAAAAAACTAGAAAAACAGCACATGTAAAATTTCAGCAATATATTTCAGCAATATCAAAAGAAGAGCTGCATGACAAATCTCTTAATGCTAAAGAGAACTAAATTGAATAAGAAGGAAACATAAGAGTTAATATTTCGGACCTAGACCATACCATGAAAGCAAAGTATGCAAGTGAAACTTCTTCGGTTCAACCAAAATTCTGAAGCATCCAATGTGCATCACCCTGCACATAAACAATCTACTGTAACACTTCATCCTTTAGGTCTTACTTTGAACTTGCAAGGTAAACTAAGTATAATAGAAGAGTTAATGGGAAGTAAGATGACCATTTTCAGAATCTCTTCTAGCATCTAGAAAGGAATTTAGGAAGTGATAAATTAGTTGAGCTATCTAAGAATCATCCTTTTGCCATGGCTCTCTACACCACTAAGATAAAGCACACAAGTAAATGCTAGAGTTGTCATGCAGCATTGGCAAAAATTAACAAAACAGAAAAAAGAAAATTTTCACTGATGAAAGTTTTTACTGTTAGAACAGCAATGCATTAAGCTTAATTCATGGCTGCATTGATACTTGGCTTGGAAGATTATATTTTTTTCCCATCATGTTATCTATCTTTTTCACAAAAACAGCTCACCCTTCTCTCCATATGAACTGTGATATTTGTGCTCATGAAGTGTAAGATATTGCCTAATCACAACTCATATGTACAAATAACATTTTTCCTCTCCCTATTTTATGCTCTTTCATAATAATTGCCAGCCGCTGAAAACTAATGCATGAACAAATTCATGAAAACTAACACCACCTTGATCATTCTAAATTGGTTCACCATCTTGATTATTCTAAGCATTTTGAAGAGGATTTGATCCTGTCTTGAAAATACTGGTAGGTATGGTATCATTTATTCTGTAGCATAGGAAACAAATAGTTGTTACTAATGTTAATTATCATTTTCAAATGCTAAAGTGATTTTCACTCATTCCTCAAAGAAACGCACAGATAGTTACGCTTAATTTAGTGATTTTTATAGCTTAAGCACTTTCCCTCATGTTAAGTTTCAACTTTCAAGTACAAGCAAACCATGTATCTCACCTACTGAGTCAAATATGCAATTCAACCCTTAAGTATCTCTTTTTAATTATAAAAAATATTATTGAAGAAATTAAACTTTACTTAATTTATTCCCTCCTTGCTACCCTGCTTAATTTCTCCTACTCTTCATTCCTCAATCCATGTCAATCACTATCTAAATGAATACTTTGCTATGACAGAAAAAATATCCAAAAAAACCCATCAGTCAATCCATGTTAATTTTCAATTTCTACAAATATTTTAGGCATAATAATTACATAAAAATAGAACAAAAAAATTGATGAATTTAAGAAGTGGGTGGGTTATGTTGTTACTGGTCTTTTCTTCAATGGTAGAGCCAACCCACTTGCGAAATTGCTGAGGTCTTGTTGCTGCTGTTGCTGCTGCAGTCTTAAGTCGTCATCAACACCGGTTTTTAAAAAATTAGGTTTGGGTTTTTCAAAAGGTTTGGTTCTAGTTTGGGTTTTTTTGTTCACCCTATATCAGGTGATCTGTGCAACAAACAAGTGAAGGCTGCAGTTTTCATTCTGTGGCAGCAATTTCCATTTTGGCATACTGGTTAAAAATTTGAAGGATAATGCTGATTTTATGACTGGTTGATATACTTAATGATGGAGGCTTTAGACTTCAGGTAGTGCTTGTGCAACGAATAGGTGAAGGCAGCAATTTTCTCTATCTGGCTGCAAATTGCATTGGGATATATTGGTTCAGATGTGATGGAGATCTGAGATTGATGATTTATGCCTGATTCTGGTTTTAATTTTGGTGGCCTTAGCTAATGTGCTTTTCTTTTTCCCCTGAAACTGTAATGGTTCGGTTATATTGCATTTTGTTAGTACAGTAGGAGTGGTTCTGTTTGTTGTATCTATCGTAGCCTTTCTCATCGGTGAGAACAATTGCATTGCAGTGAAAGTTTTGTGGGTCTATGTATGGAGTAGTCATGTATGATGTTTATGTTGTGTTGCTCATATACTTTCTGATCTTGCCTCAACCCTTGCCTTGGTTGTTGTCTTTGACAATTATTGGAAAAAAAATGTATGTTCCGCAACTTATTAATTGTGATCTAATTTCAGGGAACATATCTCCATCATGAAGAAATCAAAGCTGCAATGGGTATAAAGATCTCTGCCCGGGTACTTAATTGTGATATTGATCAAACTTCTTTTTGTCCCCTTTTTTGAATCCCATAATGTCTTTCATAATTCAATAATTCCCATGTTCACCAATTGTTAAGATTTAGTTTTATTTTGTATTATATTTCAGGGTCTTGAACATGCTATCGCTGGCACTGATTTATATGTGGTGAAGGTTGATGATGATTTGGAAATGTTAAAGAGGTTGCAATGGAAGATATGAGGTCAGTCATGAACAAGATTGATACAAGTGGTGTGGGAGTTTGTGTACAGGCATCTACCCTTGGCTCATTGGAAGCACTACTGGAGCTTTTGAAATCAGAAGTGAAAGTTCCCGTTAGTGCTATAAGCGTAGGCCCTGTACATAAAAAGGATGTAATGAAGGCAAGCATAATGCTTGCAAAGAATGAAAGTATGCTGCTATATTAGCATTTGATGTCAAAGTCACTCCTGAGGCTAGGGAACTTGCAGATGAATTGGGTGTAAAATTTTTTATTGCTGATGTATTTTACCAGCTGTCTGATCAATTTAAGGCCTATATTGAAAGCATTAATGCAGAGGAAAAAGAGAAGCTGCTGATCAGACAGTCTTCCCATGTGTACTGAAAATTTTACCGGATTGCATTTTCAACAAGAAGGATCCAATTGTTTTGGGAGTTGATGTCCTTGAAGGCATTGCAAAGGTATTCTCTAATTTGGCAAATTTTATGATATTGCTGCAACGACTTTGACGTGTGTCTGCGCACTTAAAATGATTGATTTACCCCATTGTATGTCTTTTTACTTCTTGTGTGCATCTTTATTTTTCAGAGTGGTCTCAGGGTACCCCATATGTGTGTTTCCGAGATTGAAACCTCTTAGCCCCAAAACTTAAAAGGAAATAATGCTCTTTCTACCATTTAAAACCACTCTATCTTTTTGGGTTGGGGTGTTAATTTGGATCATGTTGTTAACTCTGTTTTGCACAAAAAAAGATTGTTATGGTTTTTTAAGTTTGTTTCATATTGTCTACATAGTGAGACCAGACTTAATTGTTGTTGTTTCATAATACTTGACAGGTTGGAACTCCTATCTGTATTCCTTCTAGAGAGTTCGTTGACATTGGTCGCATTGCTTCCATTCAATATAACCATAAGCCAGTTGATAGTGCAAAGAAAGGGCAGCAAATAGCCATTAAGGTACATGTTTGGATTGAAACTAGATTCTTTTTATATTGTGCTTCTTGGAATTCACAATGTGATTGTTGCAAGAGGTTGCATGCTGACATAGGAAATAGATTTTTAGTATCTGTTTTAAATATTCAACCCCTTAAAATATCTGTTTTAAATTAGTTGAAGTAGTGGTTTTATTACATTGATAGAAAATTGTCTCGATCCAT
Organism: Dalbergia oliveri; assembly: GCA_030441495.1. Taxonomy (NCBI): domain Eukaryota; kingdom Viridiplantae; phylum Streptophyta; class Magnoliopsida; order Fabales; family Fabaceae; genus Dalbergia; species Dalbergia oliveri. Next base: position 31,504,641 of record JAMLFY010000008.1, on the reverse strand, counting down.
TTATGCCTTACGTATAGTCAATTTTTTAGCCTTGCAATTGAGAATTAATATGGAATGAATGACGGGGAGAAAAATAAAATAAGAAGAGGAACACTTACTATGGTTTTTGAGTTCTCTTAGGGTTGGTCTTACAATCATGTTCAATTCGGTTTACAGATTGTTGGTAGCCACCCTGAGGAGCAACATAAAATGTATGGGAGGCATTTTGATAATGGTGATGAACTTGTAAGCCGTATTTCAGAGAGATATACTCCTGATCGGGTAAGTCATGAATAACAAGCATCAGTTGCAGCACTTATTTAACTGTTTATTAATTGGAATCTGTTAACATGCTCATAAAAGTCTTGTGTTCACAAATAAATTTTTCTCTACGTACAATAAGAGGATAATCCCATGTTAAAATACTGGAAAATTAGTTAAGTTAGTGAAGAATTTTAAGTATTGACAATCACAAAATTTTCCCTTCAGAAATTTGAATTATGAATCAAAGAAGAATTGAAAATCAAGTTTTAACATTTTAAAAGTAAGAACAGGATTTTTTTTTTAAAAAAATTGAAATCCGAGTTTTTTAATTTTTCAGTAATTAAATTTTTGGTGCAATTTTGAGTTTGCTTATAGGCTCCGTGTTGATTTTGTTGTGCATTCTCATAGAAGTTACTCTATTGATGTAGGCTGATATGACCAAAGATGAATGGAATCTTCTCATGAAATTGAAGAATGTTTTCAAGATACAACGAGGAGGCCTGATGTACACATTGACTGCATTTGTTTATGATTTATTTTATAATACTTATGATAATAAAATTGCATTTCTTCAGCCATGTTGTGTGACTTGCTAATGTAATATCCACATTCAAGACATTTGTTAATTTACCATTTGCTTCGTACTTTTAAACTTCCCAGTTATTTAATATGTACTGATCAATGGTAAAAATGGGTACATGATCAAGTAATATACAAATTGCACGAGTTTATCTCCGTAAGCTAGTTTAGAAATCTGAACTAATTTTCTGCCCTCTATAGCAAAGAAACATAAAAGAGAGAGAACTTAAATCAGTATATACAAATCACTCTGACACTACCCGGGAGCACCTGTGATCAATCGTTCACTCTTCAATTATCAATCATTGATTCTCCATTAAAACAAAGAAATGGAAACAATATCTCAAAGACAAATCACTTAGTAAATTACTGAAACCCATACGTGAAGCTCCTTTGCAAAGACTTAATCACATCCAATTACATTTAATTCATGCTACTCTTTATAATTAAAAGATGAGTGCTGATAGATGCACAATAAATCTACACTTACACTTATAACCATTAGATGTGATAAGTGAATGGAATGATGCCGTTATTACATTTAATGGTAATAAGATGTGTAGTATAGGTTCGTTGTGTGATTTTGTTGTGTACCAATCATTTTTCTTAAAAGATTACATCAAAGAAACATATTAGACACTTGAATCTAAAATTATTATGATAAAATTTTAAGCAGACTTAGCCATATCGACCTGACATTATAAGATATCCCATCATGATCATCCTTGGATACACTAAACAAGAAAAAGAATATCCCTTCCTCTCTTCTCATGTGGTTGTGCCTTTTCTCTTTATCTCTCTGTAGGATGAATCCTTCTTTTGTGCTTGATATGATAATTAAGGAAAAGGATCTCACATAATCCTAATTAATTACTTAGCATCATATACCATAAAAACAACACCTATCTTTCTTCCCTCTCTCTTGTAGACCCCCTTCCCATACCCCACTCCCTCATTTTTAATTCTCACAACACAAATCGTGATTTCTCTCTACAATACCCTCTTCTTCCCCTAAGGAACTGCAAAAGCTTCTCCTTTTCCTCTCGACCAAGCTCATGGAATCCTCCAAGGATAAAGAAGAGAATTCTTCTTCAACAACTTGGAAGGAACTCTCAAGACTGGCTATGATTGAGAGTTTTGTGGATGATGGAAAGGGTGGTTAATAATGGAATGGAAGAGAAATGTGAGGAATAGTGGAAGAGACTATGCACTTCCCTTATTTGGAAGTTGCTTTCATTTCCTTCTTGAACCTTCAATTTGAAGGGTAAAAAAACTTGGTTTTGAGTTATAAAGGAGGGACACATTATTCCTTAATAGCTATGTCACTTCCTCCCCTAAAATTACTTCCAAACAATGATCACTTAACTTTAACCTTGCCACTCCTTGTCATTTTCTCAATTTTCATTCTCCCAAACATAGTAAAGCCTTACTTTTCTATTCTGTGTTGCTATGTTCCAAGCATGGACAATCTTAGCCTATTCAATATCCATGGCTATGGATTTCTTCCTTGGCTTGTTCATGATCATCCATGAATGCTCTAAATGTTAGTTTTATGAAAGTTTCATGGTTTATATGTATTCTTTCAAGGAAACTCTTTCGTAAACATAACACTCCTTTTATTTATTTTTTTTTTTCTCATAATAAGAACTGTAAGTTGTATGAACTTTTGAAAAGCAAATGTACATAAAACTTTACAAAGCCAAAATTGAAAACCCTAAAGGTTGGAATTACAACAATCTTGGTCACTGTCGTAACTTCAACGAATTTTAAAAAATTGTATAAGAGCCTGTTTGGATGTGCTTTTTTTTTTATATAAAAATTTTTTTTAATTAAAAAAAGATCTTTTGTAATTTTTGGTACGTCTGGATAGGTTTTTAAGTAAAAGCAAAATTACTAGAAAAACCAAAAAAAAAACTTTTTGATAAGCCAAAATTTTCATCTTCTAAAATAATATATTTTTTATAATATCAAAAAGATATTTGACAATAAATAAAGATATTTTAATATTAAATCAAAACATAAATTAAATTTTACTTTTTCAAAAAATCTTAATTAAAAAGATCAATTAAAAATGATCTTTTGTGAAAAGCATATCCAAATGAGCCCTTAAAGCACTTCTGAAAATTTCAGTAATTTTCATAGACAATCCCTAAGGTGTTAGGATTAACAAACAAAAAGATTGAAATTCATACCAACATTTAGTATTTTAGGGTTAAAAAAAATATTGTTCACAGACAACAATGCCCTTAACTAAAGGAGAAATTTTCCCAATTTTTTCTACAATAGTAAACAACCATTTTATTTTTTGTGGATTTTTTTGGTAAACTGTAAATGTCTTAGAAACCTTATAAATGAAATCGATCTAGGATTTTAAAACAAAAATGTTTAGCTACTGCAAATAAATTTTAAAAATGCTTTTGATTCTGGAAGTAACAAATAGCATTACAGCAACACACCTAAAATTCCTTTTTCATTTAAATGAGTAAATTACACATAATACCCTTGAAGTTTGTTGGAATAACACTCCACCCCAAACTTCCATTAAAATTGTAGTGCACCCCATTCTCCATTCCAAAGCCAAATGGTTTATGTTTAGTTAACCTACACTAACCATGGTAAACTCAATACACACTCATCTAACCATAGATACCTACTAAGGGGAGTGTGGCAAGGTGGTGTAATTTTACATTCCCAGGAATTTAAAGTTTAAGAATGTATTATTCCTATGTTTGGTGAAAGGTTGAAAAAATATTCCCTGATAATTCATTCCTGAGATGAAAATTACTCTATTTTCAATCTCATCTAGGTGGAAACCTTCTATTCCTAGAAGGGGAATATATTCTGATCAAATAAAATCTCTAAAAGTACCCTCTCATAATTTCAGTTTGAACCCTTTTGAAAGAACAACATTTTGTATCTCTCTCATCTTCAACCTCTCTTCCACGAGGAGCTCACGTCGGCCGCCACCGCAAGGAGCTCGGGCTGCCGCGCGGCGAAGACCTGCCACCACCATCGCAAGGATGGATCCAAGGTATGCTTTAATGGTGTTCTCTCTCTTCAATTTCTCTTCCTTCTTTGGATTAGGGTTCTGATTAAGATCACCCCATCTCTCTTTTTCTTCAATTTCTCTTCCTTCTTCAGATTCCTAACGTTATGTGCTTCCTTGGTTTCTCGATCAGCTTCAATTCTCGTGAAACCTTTTAATGTGTGTTTTTAGTTTGACTGTGTCGCATGATTGCCAACTTTGTTCGATTTTCACGCTATTGTTTTTGGTTGATTTGATTTTGTTTTAATTGTAGAATTGAACTCTTGTTATGGTTATTGTTGTTTGCTGTGTTTTTGGAAGATGATCTTTTGTTTTTCAGTTTTTTGGCACTTTCTTTTGCTGTTACATGCTCTATGTCATGGTTTTATTTTACAGTTGTGTTGCAATCATATCTCATCTTCTTGGAGCATATTCAAGGCTCTGATCCCTGTTGTTGTGTTACTATTTTTCAGTTTATTGTCAAGATACTAGTGTTTGCATATCAACTTAAATATCATCATATTACCTGGTTTGCACTTGTGTTCTGTGAGGACCTTAGAATCAAAGCCTATTGAATTATTGTCTCTTTATTTCCAATATATATATATATATATATATATTCCTGCATATTCTGTTGGTACACTACCTGCATATTCTGATTCAAGCAACTTCCAATCATTCTATTCTGATGAAACACCTTTTGGTTCCCTGAGAAGTTTTGGGTCAGTAGAGGAAATGATATTATCCTTGTCTGGGCCTCGCAACTCATCAATGCTGGATCCCATGTGTATATAGAAAAGTCATGCATGCCTGAGATTCTTTTGCAGAAGATGGTCCTCAAGGCAAGGTAAAATACTCGATGGATTTTTTACTCGCCCTAACATGGCCCAGCGTTTGGGCTATAAGGCTAAGCAGGTAACAAGATTATTTTTTTTAAATCCTTTTTGAGTTTTATTGTTGTTGGCAACTAATTTACGCGAATGTTTGGTTTATTCACTTTCCCCTGTAATATTCAACCCTTAAAAAATCTGCTTTAAATTAGTTGAGGTTGTGGTTTTATTACATTGATGGAAAATTGTCTCAATCCATTTATGCCTTACGTATAGTCAATTTTTTAGCTTGAACCTTACAACCTCTATTTTCCTTGCTAGCTTCAATTTTCAATTGAGATACTTTTACAGTTTGATGTCTGGTTTTAATTTATGATGAGAAGTAAATGTTAGGTGAATAAATAAATGGGGTGTTTGTTAAATTTCAATAAATTTCAAGTAGATCTGTGAATTTACCTAATAATAATGATAATACACTTCACGAGGCAAGAGCTCCCCTTTCCTTGAAGATGTTACGCCACTTCATATAATCATATCGGATTGAGGCTATTTGAAATTTCTTTTTCCTGTTGTCTTCTGCGCGTCAATCTCGTCAATATTTGTTCTCCATTGCCTTTCCTCTCTCATCCGATCTACCAATTTTTTTACCAAATGAACGAGGCTGGTGTGAGTTCCTTAGAATCAAAGCCTATTGAATTATTGTCTCTTATTTCCAATATATATATATATATATATTCCTGCATATTCTGTTGGTACACTACCTGCATATTCTGATTCAAGCAACTTCCAATCATTCTATTCTGATGAAACACCTTTTGGTTCCCTGAGAAGTTTTGGGTCAGTAGAGGAAATGATAATCCTTGTCTGGGCCTCGCAACTCATCAATGCTGGATCCCATGTTATATAGAAAAGCCATGCATGCCAGAGATTCTTTTGCAGAAGATGGTCCTCAAGGCAAGGTAAATACTCGATGGATTTTTTTACTCGCGCTAACATGGCCTAGCGTTTGGGCTATAAGGCTAAGCAGGTAACAAGATTATTATTTTTAAATCCTTTTTGAGTTTTATTGTTGTTGGCAACTAATTTACGCGAATGCTTTTTGGTTTATTCACTTTCCCTGTAATATTCAACCCCGTAAAAAATCTGCTTTAAATTAGTTGAGGTTGTGGTTTTATTACATTGATGGAAAATTGTCTCGATCCATTTATGCCTTACGTATAGTCAATTTTTTAGCCTTGCTTAACATGACAACTTTATTTCCTCTCGACGAGTTCACCTTTTTCCAATCAGTTCTTTCCAGGTTTACTGCTTCATTGTTTTCATTTAGATGATGGGAAGTAATGTTAGGTGAATAAATAATAGCTTGTTTGTTACATTTCAACGAATTTCAAGTAGAAGGTGAGTGTAATTTACCTAATAATAATGATAATACAATTCTGGCAAGGCAAGGAGCTGCCCCCCTTTCCCTCGAAGATGTTACGCCACTTCATATAATCATATCGGGATTGAGGCTATTTGAAATTTCTTTTTCCTGTTGTCTTCTCCGCGTCAATCTCGTCAATATTTGTTCTCCATTGCCTTTCCTCTCTCATCCGATCTCACCAATTTTTTTACCAAATGAACGAGGCTGGTGTGAGTCTCCTTAGTTTAAAGCCTTGATATGACTCTGATTCAGTGGAAAATTGCAAAGACAGTCTGATGATAAAGTAATATGTAGAATGATGCTTGTTGCATATGATAAGAGGGCGAGTATATTCAAAAGGGAAATGGTGGATTTGGTTATCACCTTTTGTCTGAATTCAATTAAGGTGTTATAACTTGTTTTTTTTTTCAAGTTATTCAATTAGGGAATGTACTAATTGAAAAATAATCTGAATATAAATGATTTCAATTTGATCATCAATCACAATTTTTAATTTTTGGTTCAATCAAATATACTAATTTTTCTTTCAATTAGATATTTGTTTGATTAATATTAGAAATACGATTTGAAAAAATCAAATCAATTTTTTAAGAAAAATCGCATCAGATTTTTACATTATTTGGCTCCAACATAACTTCAATTATATTGAATTCAATTAAGATAATTTAACTTTTTGGTTCAAGTTATTTTTTTAGGGAATATACTAATTATAAAATCAAATTGATTATACTTGAAATAGGATTTGCTCTTCTTAGTCATAATTTATAGATTTTAGAATTTTGGTTGATTAATTATAATTTATTTTCAAATTTATCATCATTAACAATAATTATCTAATTAGTTAAGTCTTCTCATACATTACATATTTAATTTTATTCAAACTAAAGGAAGAATAATATTCTAAATTAATCAATTATATGACTCTACATCCAATCTTCAGTTTAGTATAATGACTTCTTCAAGATTAGTTACAATTTCAACTGGTGGCAAGCATGAATCTTGTAGGTCACATACACAAATGGGAATCCAATTATTGGAATCAATTTTGATTGAGAGATAGATCTGATTAACATAATTTATTATAAACCATAATATAAATTTAAAGAATTTTAATATAACTAAATAAAATTATTGTTATCTTATGCAAGTAGGACCATATGAACACGCTCATGAGAATCCTGAATTATCAAGTATGAATGATACCTACTAGAAAAGAAATGATATATATATATATATATATATATATATCATATAATATAGATTTTTATAATTGCATATATTCAAGAATAAAAAAGGCTATTAAAGGAGTATACTACATACATTATCAATTTGTATTTGGCAACAAAAACTGATATAATTATTTGATCCAAACATAACTTCATCACTGATAATGCATGCCTGGAAAGAATTCAAATTCTCAAGTTTGATGCAAACCTTAAAAAGGAATATTTTCTACTTGAATGAATCTATTCTTTGAAGCCGATTCTTAACACCACCCTGGACCACCACCAATGACATAATATTTAGCATACTATCCAATAAAGAATTCAAACAATGCATACATTTTACCTTTGACATATAAGAAACTTATCTTACTAAATCATACCTCGATGACAACATATAAGGCGATTTGATGAGGATCAGTAAGACTCTAGACAATATGCTAGGGTAGATTGCTCATTGTTTCTGTAAATGAAAATATCTAGTATAAATAGAAATGATGATTAGTTCGTGATGATTTGTAAATTAAAAAAATATTTGATTTATTTTTATTAAAATATATAGTACGTGATGTTTTTATTAAAAAAAATATAAATCCTATTCCTATATAAAAAATTTGATTTATTTGAAAATCAGATTGCTATTAAATTAAATTAAATTTATCAATTACTAAAACCAAATAGTGGTCTTGTACTTGCTAAATCAGCATTAATATCAAAATCAAATATTGACCATGTTATTTATTTAATATTTGAAATTAAATACTAATCATTCTCATTTTAAAATATGATTTTATTAAAAATATCCTAATGCAAATAATTTGCATCATATTCCTATAAATCAAAAACAATATTTTTATCATCAAATAATTTTATTAAAAATATTTCATATCTTTACTAATATTTGATTCTTATTCCTATAAAAAAAAATATTTATTTGAAAATCAGATTTTAACAATATTTCAAATTTTTATTAACATTTGAATCAAATTAAAATTTTATTAAAAAATTTATATTTGAATCCTATTCCTATCAAAAAAATTATGAATCCTATTCATATAAAAAATCAGATTTTATTAAATTAAATATTTAGTAATTAATTTTTCATTAAAAAATCTGAATCCGATTGCTACAAAAATTGACACAATTAATATCTTTTTATAAAATGGTATTTGAATTGTATTCCTATAAAAATAAGAATCATTTGAAAATCAGATTCCTATTAAATTAAATATTGAGTATGTGATTTTTTATTAAAAAATTTAATTTTTTTTCCTATAAAACTGATGCAATTAATGTCTTTTCATGGAAGAAAAACAAAATAGTCTGATTAAATAACATGTCAATAATTTTTTTTTATTTACAAAATCTGATTTTAGAATTATATATATGGTATGATCTATGGTATATGATATATGATTGCTACCATATTTTACTTTATTATGAACGTATGTTTTCCAGTTTGATTAGTCTTAAAATAAACATTTTATATCAGAAATTTTAGCCCTTAAATTTATATATTTAATTGTTTCATTTCATTACTTAATTTTAGATTTTGAAATCCAAATCAAGATTTTATTTTCAGTTCTTACGATTTCACTTTATTGTTTTTCATTTTATAGGGCATGTTTCAGGAGGAGAAAAAGGACGTGTATAGGATGTTGCGAACATTTTGTATTGTGTTTAAATATTACTGATACAACTAAATATAAAATTACGTCTAATAATACAATGTACAATAAATTGTTACATGTACCTTTATTTTTTGCGAGTTACGATTCTATAATAATAAAAGTGAAGGATAGGAGTAGTGAATAGGAGAGAGAAATATCGGAGATAGAGTATAAAGTAGTAATTAATGTAGATAAGATAAAATTACAAAATTATGTTATAAAAAGTTTACAAAATTATGTATATGTATAATTTGATTTAAGAAGAGAGAATGATTTTCTTGTTTAAAGAAAAATATGGAGCCTGCTAACCTCCACATGAATGTGTGGAGGATAATAATCCTATATACATATATATAGTTATGTGAAAAATGATATGGACATATAAGCATTTAAGTAAAAAGTTTATTTTCTATGTATTGATAATATAAAATTTTTTATATTATTTTCTAATCATATATTGATATATATTGAAAATGGTTAAGTCTCATATATATTATTTGAAAAGTCAAAGTAAATGAGATGATTGATTGTCACTTTTATATTATTAGTGCATAGATATTTAACTCTTAAGTAAAAGTTTAAAATTTTATGAAAGTTAATATACAATTGTAGCTGCTATGGATCTCATCAATTTTAAAATTACCACTATACAAAAAGAAAAAAAGAAAAGAAAAGAGTAGTCTCCATACATGCAATCGTTCACAAATAATTAAGACTCTTTAAGCAACCAGTGCTTATAACTACATGGCTCTATTATTTGCAACTTAGACTTACATTGTCATCTAAGTTCCAATTAATTTTCCTATACCCTAGATTCTTAATTTGATAGATCAGAGGTAGAGCCGTGGTGGAGCTGTGGTACAATAAAAAGATATAACTTTAGTTTACGCCGGTAGGGACATATTTACAAATGATTGTATGTATAGTACTAATTTAAATACTTTTTTCATGTGAGGACTACATTAAAAGCTGATGGCATGTATAAGAATAAAAAATTATATTTTAGCCGTTTGTGAAAAATCAAGTTCTGAAAATTGAACCAAGCATTGAAATGAACAAAACATTGGTTAAAGGTCCTTCAACCAAGTTCAACTATGATGTAACCAAATACCTATAAATCTGTTATAGTAGAATTTGACATTTATATGTTAATAATAAATAACTGACAATCTCCTTATGCAAGAGGTCAAATTGCTTAAACCAAGCTTTAATCGACAAACTCAAGAGTTTGGATGACAACCTTTGTTTTTCAAGATCTCGATTCAGGAACGAAAAGTTATTCTGTTGGGTCTCAAAGAATTGACTCCAAAAGAATTGACTCCAAAAGAATTGAGTGTCAAACTGTTTTTAATGGAATGAGGATGGAACAAAATATGCAATGTGATTTGTGTTGTGATAGTATAAATGCAATGTTTGACAAATTAAAGAAGAAGAGGAAGAAGTTGCAGAATGCAGTGTAAAATGCTTATTTGACAAACTTAAGATAGAATACATGAAATGTAAAGAACTTGAAGAAATCTATTCTATAAAAGCAAGAAAGTGGGTTAAGAACAATTACTCAGTTAACTTAGGATTTGTTTAGTCATATGGGACGTTTAGAGTGAGCATGTGAGTAAACATTTTAACCCTTTACAATTTGTACATAACTAGTATTTATAGACAATTTAAGACTCTAGGATTTTGACACTTGTCTTTTGGCTGCCCTTGGATGTTGTCCACATGGCTTGAAAGTTACTCTTTTGTCATTCGCCTTTTGTCATCACTTTGTCACGTCTCTATCAAGCTTCTCTCAATAAGGTGAAAACCGTCAATAACTGCTAATTGACGAATGTTTTTCTTTCCTGGCCACTGTGACAACTTCTTCATGATCTTCAAAATTTTTCCAAATCTTCAAGTGACAAACTCCCACTTTGACTTTTGAACTTCGAGCATGAAAATTAGTTGTTATTAGCTTCTAGTTGTCATGCTAACTCCTTTGATCATAAAATTTCCTAAGTCTCAAATGACAAACTTCAATTCGACTTGTCAATCAAAAGAACTTTGTCAATGTTAGCTTGCCCACTCAGATATTCATGTTTTGTCACAAATGGCCTTCTTTGAGTTTCAACATGTTGCTTGACAAATTAGAGGCTTTGTCAATTCTACATGATTTTGTTGTTCAAACATGTCAAACTCTTGACTAATATTTAAGTTGTCCAAAGTTGAACGCCAATTCGACAATCTAACACTTAAGTAAAATTTGGTGCCAACATGATGCCCCCAAACTCTCACTTTGAAGAGTGGTTTTCATCGATGAGAAGTTGGGGAGTTGTAATTTTGAATTTTAAAATATTTCCACTAAAGGTGAAATGAAAACCCCTCAGCGGCAATTAATACACAATAATCGAAGCCCTTATGCCAATTTGTTCATGTCTCATTATGGGCTTGTTTCCTAAAGCCTTACAGCTTGAAATTATGGCCTTTGCTAAGGGCTATAAATACCTCATTATCACCCTCTCTCGTGCCTACACTTTCACTTGCAACTTTTCACCTTCTCCTTCTTCTCTACTCCTTCGCCTTTCCCCAGTTCTTCAAGTTCCCGAAGTTCTTCACTACCTTTTTTCTTCCAAGTTCTCTTGATTTTCTTTGCATCCATGGCTTCCCATTCTAAGTCTACTTCTTCCAAAGGTGTAGCTCTGCTAGATCATCTCTTAGTGATCCAAGAACTCCTAGTTGGTGGCTTCAGTCCAAGAACCTATGATTGATCAAGATGAAGGCTTTGCCATGGGCCCTGATCCAAAGAATTCTCCCGAACTTACTTCCTAGGGACTTCTTCCCTTCTCCATAGGTCCAAGTATTCATGCTTACGTAGGTCCGATTGACCTCTAGGCAAGCTAACAAGATAAGTGCCCATTATCTCTTTTCCAAGCCTCAAGAAATCTTGGCTAGTCATTCCCAATTCCACTACAGGTATTTCTATTCCAATGCTAGGTTATTTAGAAACCAACCTAAGAATTCCAAATTGTTTCTTGAATAGTTTGAGAGGATGGAGGCAACAAAAACTTCCTTTTGGAGAAGTTTAGACATTCTAGACATGCTTCAATTAGCCACGTATTCTATTAAGTTTAACAATAGTATGTTAGGGTTTGCCGTATATTTCTAGAATTTGATCACCAATTCTCTTCAACTCCTCTGTGGTATGGTTGGTCTAACCTTGTTCAAAGTAGCTATGATTACAGGCCTTCGACCTTCGGGATCGACATTATTCCCAATATGGAACCTCAAGATCCATCCAAATACACCTTGGACTTGACATGTCCTACATTGTTTTCATCAAAAACAACAAAAAAATTGGCCTCATAAGCGATAGTAAACATGTCGCTTTTCTTTATTATTGGCTTAACTCAATTGTTTTCTGTTCTCGGAGTGTAAGGATGCAAGCCATGTATCTTTCTTTGGCCATGTTGCTACATCAGGGCAACAAATTATGTCTTGCCAAACTACTTTTGACGCATTTGTATCACGAACTTCACTACTTGGTCACTAAAATTGGGGAAAATGAATCTTTGAACCCAAAGGGTCTAATATGGTTGCTTCAACTTTTGTTGAACACTATTTTGAAGCCCAACTGAGTTACTCTATGCAAGCCATACTTTATCGACGTTGTGAAGGATCTCGACTTTACTTCTTGTCTCGCATCAAACCCAAAGGTTCAAAACCCTTTGATGAATTCTGGCATTTCTTTTAACATCTTCATGAAGGTTCCTTCTTAGATCTAATCAAATGAACCTGACACCTTTTGCTGCTCGACATCCGGGCCACTTTGGTTCACCCATGACATCATTCAAGACAGAAGTGGGACAAAATTGAAGCGATGATATTTGGTTGAATTTCCTGTGTGCGCAAGTCATCCTTCAGGTTTGCCTGGATCAAATGCCTTGGGAGCCAACCTTCATTCTCCTAATTTTATGATATGACAATTTGGTTTTCTCAGCCATTCCAACACCATTAACACTCGACCCTTAGGAGCAACTTTGTCATTCTGAAGTCTCATCCCTCGCGGACTTGGACTATTGGTTGTTTGACAATGAGTCTAGAAGGGTTGTTTATTCTCCAATGGCTATAAAACCTAGCTTTTTTCCAAGTGTATAATTTGTCGCTTGGTGGCCTGAATATTACAATACTCTTCACGTTGATTTAGACGTCATCGAACAGCACATTCTGACAAATTCTTCTAGTGCTTTGCAACTAGGTCAAGAAGATGAAGTTGACCAAGGTAATAATCTCATTATTTACCATGTTTTCCTCTTTTAAATATTTGACTAATGACCTTATTTGTGCGGAAGATATGCAGAAGGCCAAGGTCGAAAACACAAAGCAATCTTTTGGCCCAAGAAACCTAAGACAAAAAATGCATCAACCAAAGTGGGGACCTGGTAGGTTGTCACCTGCCTCCTCAAATTAGAAATTTATTTCAATGTTAAGTTGCACAAAAGTGTAGCAAAGGGCACAACCTAGGTTGTCTCTCAAAAAGGTTTCAATACTTAGTTGTAAAAATTGGGGGTTTGAAATTATAGCAATGGAAATCAAGAGTTAATAGCAATAGTAAAGAAAGCACTAGTGCAAGGTGTTCTTAGGATTAGAAATTAATTATCATTGACCAAATATTAAACTCATTGATGGCTATTAATAATAAATTACTGACAATTTTACTAGTGATCGATTAACCTCCAGAATTTGACCAATGCAAATAACTAATAAACGAGATATCAATTTGTTTAGAAATTAAATTAATTTAATGAGCCAATTGCTATAGCCTAACCGCTAATCAAAAAGTTAATTCTAGTGTTCTCCTTCAAACATAAACCAATAGATCTATCAATTTATGCCCAAAAGGTTTCCCTAAATGACAATCGCCAATTTAGTTATTCCAATAAAGATTATAACAGTCACCACAATAATTAAAGGAATAGCAACTCAGAACATTAAGAAAACTAATGCATTCAATATAAACAAAGGGTCTCAAATATCATCTTAATCCATCCAGAAATCCCTACACTAGTAAAGAAATCTACTCCTCCATCGCTAGAGGATTACAATAATGAAGATAAAAGAGAACCTGAGAATAATAACAACAATCCTTACCACTATCTCCAAGATAAAGCATCTTCGCCAATGGAACCCTTAGGGAGAGAAGAAGGGAAAGATTTAGAAAGAGAATAATAGCAACTAAAAGTGGTAGCCTAAAAGTGAGTCAAAAGCTAAGGTAAAAGTCTATGACAATCCCTTAAATATTGCCTCTAAAATAGACCAAACTAAGTCCCAAAAACGGATAAGTGAGCTGCAATCCCTTCATTACATGAGCACTGCAGTGTTCACCAAAATGGCGAGGCCAGATTTTTAATGGTTGTCATTTTGCCGAGTGTGCAATGCTAAATAAGTGTTCCAAGTGCTCACCCGAATGTGAGCCTCCACACTATTTCTTCCTTTCAGCTCTAAGCTACTTCCCAAGAGTTCCCAGCCTTTTTCTTGACATTTTGCACTTGATCCAAAGCTCCTGTGCTCAAAACCATGCTCAAAGAGACAAGTCAAATGCAACAGGGTGTAGTTACAAATTATCCCAAAATTAATTCAAAAGCTTTCAATTCTATCAAAATCACACAATGAGGAATAAATCAAGATCCTTATTAATTGCATCAACAACATATTAAAACTCATAAAAAAATAAGGTTTGGTAGCAATATTAAGATCTCGACTAAAACTTCTAAAGTGTCAGATTCTATTCTCCCTTTCTAGATCATCAATGCCTTCACATACCTTGTCTGTTAAGGTATTCTTCTTTTTTTATTGTGTTCTGACCATGTTTGCCAAATATTTCTATTTGGTTGCTGCTTAACCTTAGGAATCTCCTTCTGAGAGGTCAATCTCGCAACTTTGTTGACATTGATAGTGAAGATGAAGGTAATTCGTCGAACTCCTCTAGTCATCATAAGGTACTTGTTATCAAATCGCCATATTGTTAAGGCATTATATTGCTCATTATTTGATGTCAAATTTTTATTATTCGATAGCATGCCCGCTTAGAGCAAGATTCAACAATTGATCTTGTTGAGAACAACGGTAAGGCTATGATAAACAAGGGAGATTTGTTGTTTTAAACTATGTTATTGATGATGTTGCTGATCCCTCTTTTGTTGAACCTCAAGCCAATCTTGCTCTAGTGTCAACTTCCATTCCTATCAATCCTCCTACTTAGACATCAGCATCTAAACTGTTGTACCTATCACCATCATTCTTCCATCCCAAATCCAGGACAAAGAAGACGATGAGGATGATGAAGAGTTTGATGTCGATTTCTCACTACTTTGAATCAAGCTTTGTTAGATCAATAGTTCCCAAAGACACACCACCCATTTCCGAAGCTTGAAGTGTTAGAAACACTACTGTATTAGGGATGAAGTGTTGAAGAGCCCGACTCTAATGTGTAATTCTCCCCGTGACAGACCTTCCTATTAATCAAATGTCTGCCATCTTGAACTTGCTTAATCACCCTTTTGAAGCTTTAGTCATAGAAGGTGACTTGAAACAGAAATCCTCGAGGCTACTTCCACTTTAGCTCAAACCACTTTGCCAAACCAATATTAGCATTTGGTAAGTTCTTTTTGAAATTTCATTACTCAATCGCTTGACTCATCAACCATGATCTAGAGTGCCTCTAAGCAAAAGTAGAAAAACACTGAAACCATCAATTTGGCCCAAAGAATATTGAGAAGATTACTCAACAGAAAGCTAAAGTTGTCGATAGTTTACAATAAGGCGAGGCTCATGAGGCTACTCTAACTGAGGAAATTTGAAATCTCCAAACTCAAATACAAAAGTTGACATCTAAAAAAGATAACCTCACTAAGCTTCAGAAGGACAACAACATTTGGGCAAGTTTGACAAGAGACTTAGAAATTGGCAAAGGAAGAGTCCTTCAAGCACTCAAAGAAACTAATTCGACCCTCGAAAAGGCAAAGTCAAAAAGGAGGCGGCTTTACAACTTCAACACGACTTAAAGTTAAAGCTCGTAACCTATTACCATGATGCACATTTCTATCTTTGAGCTTTGCCATTTACGCTCGCTGCGTCAAGCTTTATTTTGTTTTCGTGAATTTGACAATTACTTGCTCGGTCGAGTTTACTTTCTTTTGAAAACTTGACAAATATTCGCCTGGTTGAGTTTAGACAATTACTTTTTGCCTTTGCCTTTTTAGTCATCCTAGTTTTGTCGACATATACTTGCGCATATTGTCAATTGTTTATTTTGACTTAGTACATGACTGGCTTATATGCTTTTAAGTACTTGCCATTGATCTATGTTATTTTTTGTCCATGTTAACTTCAACTAGGCTATTAGCATTACCAAAAAATCTTTGGTCAACTCAAAATGTCCTTCCCAACTTAGGGACCATTTGCCAAATGTTCTTGACTTTTATTCAAAAGGTAATATCGCGTTTCAAACCAAGTCTCCAATGTTGAAAACTTTGTTTTTTATGTGATGATTATATCTTGCCATAATTTCCTTTTGTTACATCATATTTTCTATTGCAACAACTTGTTCTTGTTCCAAGTCATTTAACTCGTCAAACAAAGAGCTTCAATAATTGTCAATGGGTAATTCATTTTGTCTCGACACTCTTATGGATGTAGATTAATCTCACAGGAAGAATTGTGTCATGCCCATATAGAAGTTTATAAGGACTTGTCCCTGTTGAACTTTTGGGTGAGTTGCAATGTGCCCACAAAATTTGCTTAAGTGTATTATTGATAACTCCAGTTTATGGAGTTATTTAGCTTCTAATTGGGATTGAAATCGCATGACTTGTCCTTCATTTTCCAATTGAAATACTTAAAAATAGGAAGAAGTGGCTCATATTTGTTTTAAAACTTTTGTTGAAAAATTCGATGTCATAAATCAAGACTATTGGGATGAGTTACATAATTCAAATTAAATTTTCATTGAATGATTTTTTATATAGAAAATTGTAGAAGTTTGGAGCTTGAAGAGAATTCAAGTTGAAGCCAAGAGGAGGGAAGAAAAACATGAAGAAAAAGCCATTAAATTGAAGTTTTTTGCTATTGGGTCACGACCTCAAGTTTTGCTAGGTTGCAACCTCCTGGGTGCCTAAACATTAGATCAGTTTTGTGAGTCAGGTTGCGACTTGAAAATTTCCCAGAATCGCAACTCACGTGGCCCAGGCCCATTTTTAGTAAATAATTACCCAATAGACGGCATCAGCGAGGGGAGTTCGGTTTTGCTGCCTTTTTAAGTTTGAGAGAGGAGCCCTAGGTTTTGGAAGGAGCCAACACTAGAGAAGGATTCATCTTGAAGATTGAAGGCTAAGGGCTAGGAGAAGGATTGAAGCCCATTTGTTCATCTCTTCCTCTCTCTATGTCTTTAATATTCATTATGTCTCTTGAACTAGTTTGTGTTTTGTTCATTGTTATGGATATCTAAATTTGTAGCTAGGGATCCTTTGAATCCGATGGATCTTGGATGTTTGTAATGTTGCTTATTTGAATGTTGATGATATTGGTTTTGGTTACCCATTTCTATTCTTAATGTTCTTATATGTTTGGCCACCATCTAAGTTGATTTGGGGATTCTTTAAACTAGACATAGGAATAGAGATATTGGACCTTGGTATGGGTAATGCTTGTTCTTTTACACTTAATTGGCTTAGGTGTGAGGATTAGTCAATGAGATGGAAATATACCCATTGATCTTGCATAGTAGATGTTTGATGTTAGTTCTCAATGGGTTGATTTCATACTAACTCACAAGAACACTTAGTGTTTTAGGTGAAAGAGATACGGTTTATCGACTTAGACATAGGCATTTAACTATAATTGGCATGCTAACAAAACCAATTCCTTAATGTTCAATTAAGTAATTTGCATATCCAAGTGAAATAGAGGGAGAAAAAGGTCCTCTAGGCCTTTTAATCTTGGTTGTTTCTCAATTTAATTGTGTTAGTGTTTTCTAGTTATTTGCTCTTTAGAATTTCTTCATAACTCCATTAACTTGTTTTGCTTAGGCCTGAACACGGTAGTTTAGTAACTCGATAGCATATCTATACCCAATCCCTATGGAGACGATACTCTTAACTCATATTATACTACTTGAACGACCGTGTACTTGCAGTATTTTACCCGCTCTTATAGGCGGCCATCAAGTTTGGTTTGGGATTGGCTATAGTTATGTGCTACTTTTGATTTAAATTACTAGTTCTTCACTTGAGCCTTCATTTTCTTTTATTTTCAGGTACCTCTATATTTGCATGTGACGCTCTAGAAGGTTTGAAGATAGTACTGTTCGTGTGGATTTAGAAAGAGTTTTTCAATTTCCACGCCAACGTTGTTCTCATCGCACTAGACGTGACATGGCAAATCATGAGGACCCGCTCGTGCGGGATTATGCTTCTCCACAACTCCAGGATGTCCACTCTAGCATTCGCAAGCCTGCCATCCAAGCTCATAACTTTGAGCTTAAGCCTATTGATTTCAATGGTGCAGAACACATCCAGTTTAGTCGATTGCCTAGTGAAGATCCTGGTGCTCATCTCTCTAGCTTCCTGGAGGTGTATGATACCTTCCATAATGGCATTGGAGGAAGATATTCATTGCGCCTATTCCCATTTTCTCTAAGGGATAAGGCTAAGGCATGGCTCTCGTCTCTTCCTGCAAACTCTTTCACTACATGGGAGGACCTTGCCCAAAAGTTTCTTGCCAAGTTCTTCTCACCAATCAAGACAGAACTACACTTTGACATCACCTCTTTCAAGCAAGCAGATGGTGAAACCTTGTATGAGGCATGGGAAAGGTTCAAGGAGATGCTTAGGAAGTGCCGCATCATGGCATTCCTAAGTGGCTCCAAGTTCAGACTGTGTACATGGGGTTACTTCCTCATTGATGCGCTACAAGAGGTGCTTTGATGGCTAGACCAATTGATGCCGCTCTTGATTTCTTGGAAGAAATGGCCCCAATAATTATCAATGGCCAGACTGAGAGAATGAATACAAAGAAGGTAGCTGGTATGTATGAGGTGGATGACCTCACTTCTCTCAGCTAGCTAAGTAGCGGCTATTGCTAAGAGGTTGGATAATATGAATGTGAATTCGGTTGAAAGTTCTTCACCTTGTGACTTGTGTGGAGACCCACACTCTAGTGATCAATGTCCCCACACTATGGAGAGTGTACAATTTTTGGCTCAACATCGCCAACAGGACCTACCGACCATTCAACAACAACTACAACCAAGGAGGGTGTAGCCAAGGTAACTATGCTTGGAGAATAATAAACAAGTATCTTCTTCTTTCACTCAACCCAAGTCAGCTCCAAACTTTCCACCTAGCTTCCAACCACAACCCACTCCACCTAAGGAGCATTTTCATGATCAAATTTCTACACTTGAGAGCATGTTCATGACCTTCATTAACAAGACCAATGCTTATATGGCCAAGATGGATGCTCACTTAGCTGGCCAAGATGCTCATTTGGCCCGCCAAGATGCTCTTTTGCAAAGTCAAGCTGCTTCATTGAGAAACTTGGAGACTCAAATTGGTCAAATTGCTCAAATAGTGAGTAATCGCCCTTTGGGAACCTTTCCTAGTGACACAATCAATAATCCCAAGGGTGGCAACAATGAGCAATGTAAGGCCATAACTCTTAAGAGTGGGAAGGAAATTGAAGGAAATCCAAAGACTAAACTTTTGCATCAAGAGGCGGAGCATGAAAAAGATGATGTTGAAGAAGTGATGGTGGACAAGAAAAAGGAAGTGGCAAATGAAGAGGATAGTAAGAAGAAGAATGAGAAGCATCCTACTCCTCCTCTCCCATTCCCCAAAATGTCACGACCCGACTTGGGAACATGACACTGGGGATCCATCTCCACGTAAGCCTCATGACCTCTAAGTCTTTCTATATGCATATTTAATATTAAATCCATTTAATAAACATCATTTCCATCTCTAATAAACCTTTGGATCTTTGAAAACATATTCATCATTAATAGCATATCATAATCATTTCTAACATAGTTCTGAAATTAGAAAACAATCATTTCTCAAACTCTGAACATATCCTTGTGACTCAAAATATATGAGTCTCTCTATACAAAGTATACATGAAACTGGAATCATGTAATTACAAAATAATCATGATAAATCAATGCTAATCTATTTCTATGGTTTGAAACCCGTCACGTACACTGGAGCACTATATTTCTAAACAAAATACCAAAGATACTTCACTTCAAGTGAAGCTCGCCAACTGGAACTTTCTACTCCTGGGAATGAGGTGGATTAGGAAGGACCCAGATCAGGCTAACGTATCTGTAATGGAAGAAGGGAGAGGGTGAGTTTCATCTAAAACTAGAATGAGTAGGCCCTCCCATAACCCTCTCATGGGACAATCAAGAAACAAATAATCATATATAATCAGACGTTAATACAATATCTCCTGAAAATCATATTCATAGAAAACATCTCTAAATTCTTACTCTATGAAAATCATTTTCTCAGATATACATAACAACTTTTAAATCAAATATTATCTTAAAAGCATCAATATTCTCTAAAAACATAAATAACGGTCTTACTAGAGAAACAAATCTCTGTTATGCACAATTAATGTGACATAACAATATCTAAACTTGGGCACCTAACTAGGTCCATTTCTGTATTCTCTAGCCCCTATGGCGACTTGGTATACCAAGGTTAACGGATTAACTTAACACACAGCTTCTACTAGCCACTTCTAACTCAATCAGAAATTTAAATCTTTTCTCAAAGTCTTTTATCCTAGAGTTCACAAGCTCTAGTATAAAACAATAAATTCTGAAATTCATATAATCATTATAACATCTCTAATCATTTCTCTTAAAACTCTATTCTTGAAATAAAAAAATCTCTAATATATGTATAAAATTATTTAAACATGAAAACTCTTGAAACTTTGAAAGCTTTGGTCTCATATGACCTTAACACTCAACTTTAGCATACCTGTGACTATGAAATCATGCCCAAGGGATCACCTCTTTCCAGGCATTCCGTTTCAGCCCAGAATATGTATTCGCAATTGTTATGAATCATATTGAATTCCATACTTCTGATTATATAAAAATACTTATTTTCTCTAAAAACCCTATCATATACTTGTGCTCTCTCTGGAAATCATCATAATATTTCATAAATCTCTAAATATAATCATATTCATACTCTTGCTCTTTAATAAAAATCACTTTTAACAATAATGGTCCCATGAGTTTTCAGAAAAACATATATTTCATGCTTTCATTTCTAATATCATATGGTCATATCATAATTTCTGAAATTAACTCTAATGATCAACATAAGGATCATAGGATCTGAACCCACTCACCGTTGAAGGGAGGTATGTGGGTCCCACCAACTCTGGAAAACTGGAATGGCACCAACAACTCCATAGAGCAATTATAACTCTAGATTAAACTCTAATAATCTCTAGGGGGCTCTATCCTTATTCTAACAAAATTGGAGGAGGACCCCCACTTGATAACAATGAAAGAAAAGATCGGTCCAAATCCAAGATTATGAAGAAATAAAGACATAATCTAAGCATATACTCACCTTGAAGCTTGGAAATGATGGATTTGAGAGAGAGAAAAATTGATGAAGAAGAAGAAGGAAAGCGTTCTGCGCGTTCTTAACTCAAAACACAACTTTTTATAAACTTTTACCGCCTGGGCGGTGAAATGACCGCCTGGGTCCTCTCTTCCAGCTACGGATCCACTTCACTCTTCTACTGCCCGGAGTCATATGACCGCCCTGGGCGGCTCAGGAGCTTTCTCGAGAGCTTTGTGACCGCCTGGCTTTTAGGGAGGTTCACTTCATTTACATTTCTTAATTTTAAGTTAATACTTCCCATTAACTTTAAAACATAAATGTAAATAAGGAAATACCCTCCATTTGGATTCAAATAAAATATCTAAAAAATTCAAATCCCAACAACTTAAATCCAAAATTTGGGTTTTAGTTCAAATCAAGAATTTTTGAGATTTTCTAAACTTGTGGGCTAAAAGGAAACACTTAAAGGTTGATAAAATTCATTAAAAATCACTCTTCAACTTATTTTCCCTCTAGGAACCATTCCTGGACTTTTAATTCCAAGAATATGGTTCTATCATATAGCCCTCCAATGAGGTGTAGGATCCCACTTAGCCAAATTCAAGATCTTGGAGTCTTGGGAAACTCTAGGCTATGAGAACCTAACTACGACCCGTGTACCTCGGGTATCACAAATTGCTTCGCCAAACAAAAGCTTGATACCCAATTTCAAAAGTTCTTGGAAGTCTTCAAGAAGCTTCACATAACATTCCCTGGCGAAGCTCAGCAAATGCCAAGTTATGTGAAGTTCATGAAGGATATTTCAAAGAAGCGAAAGTTGGGTGACTTTGAAACTGTTGCTTTGACTGAAGAGTGTAGTGCCATTTTGCAAAATAAGCTACCTCCCAAATTGAAGGATCTTGGAAATTCACAATCCCTGCCACATTGGAACTCAATTATTTGGGAGAGCTTTGTGTGATTAGGGGCAGGCATCTATGCCCCTATCAATATTCCAAAGGTTAGGTTTGGGGATGCCGACCAATGTCACTCTCCAATTGGCGGATCGTTCTGACTTATCCTAAGGGCATTATTGAAGATGTCTTAGTCAAGGTGGACAAGTTCATATTCCCTGCTGATTTCATCATCTTGGACATGGAGGAAGACCGTAATGCCGTCCTTTTTAGCCACGGGTAGGACTCTCATTGATGTTCAAAAGGGTGAGTTGACTATGTGTGTGCAAGACCAGAGGTAACATTTAATATTTTTAAGGCCATTAAATTTCCATATGAGCATGAGGAGTGTTCCTTTATAGGTATGCTTAATCATGTTGTTCTGATATATTCATGATACTTATCCCCGTGATCCTCTTGCATTATCATTATCCACTATGTGAGTATGTTGATAGCATTGTTGATGATGATGTTTTTAATTGTGTTAAATTGGTTGACGCCTCCTAAGCTTTTCAGGTCACCTAGTTTGAACCTTTAGAGCTCTTTTCATCTAAAGCTTCTCTCAAGCCATCAATTTTAGAGCCTCAAGTTGGATCTCAAGCCATTGCCAACTCATTTGTGTTATGCCTATCTTGGGATGCTTTCATTTCCTGTGATTGTTTCCTCTTCATTAGCTGAGGAACAAGAGAGAATTGCTCCGAGTGCTTAGAGATTGGGATGGATTTGTTGACATTCATGGCATTAGCCCAACCATTTGCATGCACAAAATCTTGCTTGAAAATGAGGATAAGGGATCTATTGAGCATTAAAGGCGTAATCATCATCATGAAGGAGGTCAAGAAAGAGATACTCAAGTGGCTTGATGCGGGTATTATCTATCCTATCTCATAGTTCTTGGTTAGTCTAGTGCGTGTGTTCCTAAAAGGAATGAACGTGCCAAATGAGAAGAATGAATTAATTCCTACTCGGACAACAGTGGAGATTCATGGACTATGGAAACTCAACAAAGCCACTCGAATAATCATTTTTCGCTTCCTTTCATTGACAGATGCTTGATAGACTCCGGAAAGCCTTTCCTGCTTCCTTGATGGCTATTCAGGATATATCAGATTGCCATAGCTCAGGAAGACCAAGAGAAAACAACATTCACATGCCCTTATGGTACTTTCGCTTGGCGAATGCCGTTTGGTTTGTGTAATGCCGGCAACTTTTCAACGGTGTATGATGGCTATTTTCACTAATATGGTGGAGCAATCACTGGAGATATTCATGGATGACTTTTGTTTGGAAATTCTTTTGATGAATGCTTGAGCACCTAGCTTTGGTCTTGCAAAGGTGTGAAGAAACTAATTTGGTGCTAATTGGGAGAAATGTCATTTCATGGTCGAAGAAGGAATAGTTTTGGAGCATCGGGTTTCAAGTAAGGGCATTGAAGTGGACAAAGCTAAAGTTGAGGTCATTGAAAAGCTCCTCCTCCAAATTTAGTGAAAGGAATTCAAAGCTTCCTTGGCATGCTGGCTTTATGGAGGTTTATCAAGGACTTCTAAAAATTTGCCAAACCTCTTTGTAACTTGTTAGAGAAAGATGTGCCATTCAAATTTGATGATAATTGCTTGGAGGCCTTCGAGAATTGAAGAAAAGACTTATTTTAGCCCCTATTATGACCACTCCAAATTGGCACCTTCCATTTGAGTTAATGTGTGATGCAAGTGATTATGCAGGGAGCATGCTAGGCCAAAGACCAAGAAAATTCTTTACCATTTATTATGCAAGCAAAACTCTTAGTGATGCTCAGTTGAACTACACCACCACTAAAAAGGAGCTATTGGCCATTGTATTTGCTTTTGACAAATTCCGGGCATACTTGGTGGGCACTAAGGTAGTAGTATACATAGATCACTCACCATCAAGTACCTAAAAGCAAGAAGGATGCAAAACCAAGGCTAATTCGGTGGGTTTTATTGCTTCAAGAGTTTGACCTTGAGATCCAATAGAAAGGGATGAAAATCAGGAAGAGATCACTTGTCAAGGCTTGAGAATGTTGAGTGTCAAAATGAGGCTATAACAATTAAGGAGTCATTTCTTGATGCAGGTTGAGTTTCCACCCTTATCCTTGGTATGAGACTTCGTGAACTACATAGTTGGAGTGTTGCCACTAGATCTAAAGTCTCAACAATGGAAAAAGTTTCTTCATGATGTAAGGTACTACCTTTGGGATGAGCCATACTTGTTCAAACATGTACGGATCATGTTATTAGAAGGTGCATTCCCATGGAAGAAGTGCAAGATATTTTGGAACATTATCATGCATCCCCATATGGAGGTCACAATAGTGGAGAAAGAACAGCTGCAAAAGTGTTGCAATCTGGCTTCTTTTGGCCTACTTTATTCAAAGATGCAAACTCCTTCGTGGCTAGGTGTGATTGGTGTCAAAGGACCGGTAATATTTCTAAAAGGCATGAAATGCCCTTGCAATCCATTCTGAAGTGGAGATCTTCGATGTTTGGGGCATAGACTTTATGGGTCCATTTGTTCCTTCCTTTGGCAATCTCTATATTCTTGTAGCGGTGGACTATGTGTCAAAATGGGTAGAAGCATGTGCACGCCAACCAATGACTCCAAGGTGGTGGCCAATTTCTTCAAAAGCATTTACTCGTTTTTGGAACTCCAAGGGCAATTATCAGTGATGGAGGAACTCATTTACAACAAGTATTTGCGGCATTATTGGCTAAATATGGAGTGACTCATAAGGTGGCCACTACTTATCACCCTCAAACAAGTGGTCAAGTAGAGGTCTCCAACAGGGAATTGAAGAGAATCTTGAGAAAACAATTCCCCCACTAGAAAAGATTGGTCAAGGAAGCTTGAGGATGCTTTGTGGGCATATCGAACTGCATACAAGACCCCCATAGGGATGTCACCCTATAATCTTGTGTTTGGAAAGGCTTGCCATCTTCCTAGAACTTGAACATCATGCCTATTGGGCAATCAAGTTGAACTTTGACTCACAAGCCACTGGAGAGAAAAGGCTCCTCCAACTCAATGAGCTTGATGAATTTCGTCTTCATGCTTATGAGAATGCTAAACTTTACAAGGAGAAGACAAAAAGGTGGCATGACAAGCATATAATGGTGAAGAGCTTTGAACCAGGCCAACAAGTCCTCCTCTTCAATGCCAAGCTTAAACTCTTCGAGGAAGCTCAAATCTGAATGGTCAGGTCCATTTGGTAAATGTGTTTCCATGGTGCGGTAAGAGCTTGAAGATCCTAATTCAAAGTCAACCTTCAAGGTCAACTCTCAATGTCTTAAGCTCTCTTGGGTGGAAAGGTGGATCGTCAAAAGACATCTCTCACTTTGGCAAATTCCACATGAAGCTTGCAGAGTCTAGCCAAGACTATAACTAAGGCGCTTCTTGGGAGGCAACCCAAGTTAAATCCTTTCCTCTTAATTTACTATTTTTCTAGTTCTTGTTGTTTGGTAGTATTGTGTTTGGTTACTTGGTTCATAGGCATCAATATTGCTGCAAAATTTTGTGGCAAGGTGTGCTTGAGTTTTTTTTTATGCTTTCTTGTGTCTTTTGTGTGGGTGTTGATCTAGTATTTTGTTCATGATGTTTTGTTGTTTTCATGCATCATATAGTTGCCTACCTTGTGTTTTTCTGGTTTAAAATGAGCACACACTTTTTTGATTGAAGTCATGTTCCTATGCCTTGTATTATGTTTAATTCCTGTGTTTGCTCTTTGTATATAGGTTATAATGTTCTAAGCATGTTATTGTGTTGAGTTGTTTTGTTGTGTGGTGTTGAGTTTAAGTTTAGTGTCATAGTGTTTAATGTGTTCAATTCACATGCCTTAGGCTCCTTGTCATGTCTAATTCTTGTGGTTTGATGATTTCATATGAATCTTAGTGTTAATTATGGTGAATGAGTGTTTTTCATGTGTTAGAAATTGTTTTTGTTAGGAAGAGAAAAGCACTTGGAATGATAAACTTGCTTGCATAATTTGCATTAGTAGGTCGCAACCCAGAAATTTGATTTGGTCGCGAACTGGCACTCGCATATGTGGTGCAGCATACTAAAACCCGAGAGCACTGGTTGCAACCCAGAATTATGATGGGTCGTGACTTCGAATCCATGTGGTGTAGTATACTAAAACCCGAGAAAGTGAGTTGCGACCTGACTTGGGTGGCGACCCACACAAAAAAAAATTCAAATTTTAAAATTCGGCAAAAAAAAAACCAACTTAAAAACAAAGAAAAGGGGATGAGGTTCTAAACCCTTCCCCATTCTCCACACAAGCCCGCCACCACTCTCTCTCTCTCTCTCTCTCTCTCTCTCTCTCTCTCTCTCTCTCTCTCTCTTTCCCTTTCGGCCCCGTTTCCCTCTCGCCGCGCACGTCTCACGCCTTCCCTCCGCCGCGGCTCGCGCACCCGTGTCTTCCTCTTCCTTGTCTCACCGCTCGGGCGTTGTGCGAAGACCGGCGCGCTCGTGCGAGCTCGCGTCTCAGCACCCACCAGCGAGAAGATCCCCGTGGCCGCGCTTCCCCTCTTTCACCGGCGTGAAGCTTCACCACCTAAATCACCTAAACAACACTTGAAGCATCATCCCTTGGTTCACTCATTTTTTTTCTTTTTATTTTGTTTCATTTTTGTTCTATGTGCTTCGTTGTGGTCCTGGGTTATCGCTGATGATTTGTTATCATGATTGATGAGCATTGTGATGATTCCATGTTCATTGGATTATTTTGCTGGTTTGCTTTCTAAATTGTCGTGCTGGAGCTTACATTGTTGGAGTCTATTTCTAGGTCATATATGTTGGATTATTTTCTAAATAGTGTTCTATTTCTGTTGGAGTCCCTGTTCTTTTGATAGGTTCATACCTTGGATTTAGAGCTTACATTGTTGGATTCTCATGTTCCTTTAATTTTTGTATTGTGCTCTTTTAAAGAATGCTGAGTTGTTATTGAAATTGTGTTCAACTTAATGTGTTCTATTTCGTTTCTATTGGTGCCTGTTTTAATTATGTGCACTGAATATGGCAGATTGATGGAATTGTTGGATGCCATTGTTTTCTGACAATGTTAGGAACTTTGTTAGGTTGCTTGAGACCTTGGATGATGCTTGATATGGGTTTTGATTGACCTTTTGTGCCTATCTAATGGTAATTACTTCTTCGGCATGTGATTTCATGTTTTAATCCTTAATCATGGTAAACAAAAGCAGAAGACTACACTTGGTTCTACATTGGACTTAAAAAGAAAAAACAGCCAGAAAAACAGAAACAGAAAGCCTCATGCTCTCCCACTTCAACACAGTCGCTTTCCAACGCAGCCCAGCTTTCATTCATTTCCGTTGTCCATAGGACTGTTGTTTTGAGAAGGTTTCCTTTGGCCAATGCCAACCCACAGACATGGTTCAAACCATTGAGCACTATCATGGTCTACCTTTTGTAACACCCTAATAATTAACCGAATATACCTAGGTTGTATCTGATTAATTACTAGACTTTACTCTTTGCTTCAGTTCTTTAATCATACTTTGAAAATACTTAGTGAAATTACAAGCCATTTTTTTAAAACATAATTGAAAACGTGAGCCGTACATAACGTGAACAATAATCGAAATAAAGCGAAAACGTGGACATAGCATGAAAAACACATCATATTGGCTCCATCATATAACATCCATAATTACATAACACATAGATAGTTTCCTACCAACATAGACTAGGTGTAGGCAATCTAACAAAACATAAATAATATATGGATGGAAGGACATCCATTAATGGCACCTAGTAATAATACTCCAAGGATAGGGATAGATATTCTAAATATACGAGTGAAACTAGAATCAAGTTAAGCTACAGGTAAAAGCCTCAACGTGATTTACGAACACTTCCTTCTATTTTTGAAGACGAGATGGAAAGAAAAAAATAGAGGGAGTGAGAAACTTATAAAAGAATCTCAGTAGGGTACTCACCTCATGATGCATTGTGTCATCATCATCGTCTGGAAACCTCGGGTTATTATGAAATAGTGAGCATGCTAAGATTCATTTATTAAGTTCAAAATATACTTTACCCAGGTTCATTGATTTTAATCATGCGTCTTATAATGCATCATAAACTTAGCATGTCATGTTTATAATGAACTTTTCCTTTATCACATCATATTCCTCATCATCATATCATAATAACATGCATAGAAGAACATCATATTTCTCATCATCATCTCATAAATGCTATGCACAGAAGAACATCATACCATAATAGCTATGCACAAGACATGGTGCACATATTTCATTTCTTTAGTGTCCTAGGTGACTTAAAGTCATCATCATCATTATTTTCCTTGGGGCCACCCTATACTCCACCCTTTTGGGAGTAATCTAGGTTATGAGCTCATACCTTACTAGTCGTCACTAGATACTTATCCCTTTTGATAAGTTAAAATCACTCTACCCTTTTGAAGAGAACGGGCTAGGGGCAAAAATCACCTTTTCACCACCTATAGTCTGATGGGTCCAAAGGATCATTTTCTAGGATTACCTTTTCACCACCTATAGTCTGATGGGTTTAAAGGATAATTTCCTCATAAGTTTAAGTCACCATTAAGTCTTAGCATGTTATATCATAATCATCAAGATGCATGAACATTCATTGTTTGCAATAGCAACTATAACATGCAAGCCATGAAATCATTCAATAATATCAAATTGTAGGCATTACATCATCATATAAACCGACCTTCCAAAGCATCAAAAGATGTCATCTAAAATTCTCTAAAGCTCCTTAAATAACCGAACTCTAAAATTGGGTAACCTTAATTATCAAACTAATTACTTATGCATCTAAGGGATTTATTACCATCAATTATAAGTCGAACATTATTAGACTATATGGTAGCATAGAGGAATTTGTTCTTAAGGTTTTACGTGTGCTAAAAGTTACGTTTTTAACCTTTCTCGCTATCCCTTTCCCTATGATGCTAAAATTAATTACTAAACCAATTATGAATCATTGTCCCTTATCTAAACATAATAAAATCTGGTTCTTAAGGCCACTAAAGGTTCTACAGAAATGCATAAATTTCATTCTCTAGAGTCTTAGAAATCTTGCTTTTACGGTTTTCTAGGAAGCTAGTTTTATTTCTAACATGCATAGAATCATTCCTTTAGCAATAAACCATAATTATCACAACTTCAAACATATTAAACCATCATCATACAGTAGTACTAAATCAGATTAGTGGCCGAATCATGAACCTCATATAATTGCTTAAAATCACATTTTAAGACACATGTGATATTATTTACCGTAAAATATTTGCAAAACCTAAAACTCTTTTAGAAACTAATTCTTTTTGTTAAACTTGAAAGAATTCATAGGACTTTAGGCCTTCCTTAATCATGAGGCCGATTTATACATTGAAAGAATGTTCATGATTAAAATTTTCACTTAAGATAAAGGAGCAAGTCTTGAGCTTTAGAGATTTAGGTGATAACTAGAATTATAAACATGCTATGCAACCTCATTTTAATCTTGTCTTTATAAGGTGATAACTTGGAATTATAAACATGATGCAAGAAACTAAGCGCGGTAGTCCGCACGGACCAGTGGAGGGAGAAGAGAACTTAGAAATGGAGCAGCGCGGCAAGTCGCAAGACCGGTGAAGGGAGAGAGAACTCTTATTACATCTTATTAAGCTCCAAACTCAAGACTTTTAAAGAATGAATTCTTTGACTCCAATAATCTTAAGGAAGCTTTAGAGTTTTTATTACCATGGTTCCAACTTTGCTTGTGATACTTGGGCAAACTTTGAGTCTAGGATTTTAAGTGATGACATAAAATAAACATGTCATGCATTGATTCTTTTAGCCATTATAAAATAAAGTGAGAGCATAAAATAAATATGAGATGCATCCTTCTTTATTATCTTTAGAGATTAAGTGACAACTTGAAACATAAACATGAAATGCAAGCTTGGAAATTTAAACATGAGGTATGCAAGTTCATTTATTTATTCTTGAGAATTTAGTGATGACATTAAAAGTAAACATGATATGCAAGGCATAAACTTAAACATGGATGCAAGTTCATTTTTATTTCTTTACTAGAGCTCCTTCAAGACTTTAAAAGAATTATAATTTCAACCCAATATATATCTTAGCAAGACAAAGTGAGCTTTAAAGATTTCATTATTAAGCTATCCTAGAAAACTTTCATAGCCTTGCCGAAATCAAATGGCAAGAAAAGGAGAAGTTCAATCCAAGAAATGAAAAATTGTTAAACATCATTTTAAACTAAAAACAAAGCTTAACAAGAAATTAAACATAAGTGTCAATATATTTTTCAAGTTCTAAACTCAAGACCTTTATCATAAAAACATAGTTGCTTCAAAACTTTGAAAACTAATGAAACCTTCAAGTTTTAGAGGTCTAACTTGTGAAAGCTTTGCAACCAACACTCAAGAACCTCATCATCAAACCATGGTCTCATCATAATCTAGGCCATAAGGCCAAATATAAGAAGAAAAAGGAGAAGAAAATCCAAATATGAAGCAAGAAGAAAGTACATAAAATCATCATTTTAACCAAGAACAACACTTATCAATACTTGAAATTAAGCTTAAAAACAATTACCTAATTTTATTTGAAGGAAAGGAAGAGAACTTGGTTTCTTGAAGTGAAATGAAAGAAAATATCCTTGAAAGGTTGAAGAGAATTTCGGCCAAGGGGGAAGAAAGAAGAAAGTTTTTGAGCTTTGGAAAAACTAGAAGTTGTGAAATTTATGAGCAAGCCTTAAGACTTCTAAGCATGCCTATTTATAGAGTTTTGAAGCTCATAAATGGACAAGAGGAGGAGGAAAATCTGACTAAATTTGAGGAGGAAACAAGGAAGGAAAAATCATTTTGTTTGGTGGCTTAAAACATGGAATCATGTTTCAAAATTCCTTGTTCTATGGTTTTTTGCATTATGTTTGTGCAATTTTCTATGATTATGGCTGCATTTCGTGCATTACAGCCCATGGAAGAGAAATTTGTGTGTTCCATGTATTATTTAGGTGTAGGGGTAATCTTTGCAAATTAGAATTTACAATTAAGGGCTTAGGTGAATTAGTAAGCAATTTGGGTGTTTTAAGCAATTTTAGGTTCTAATCAATTTAAATAAATAATTTTGACTCTAGATTAATAATTAGAATTTAATAAGCTTTAATTTGAGCCTAATATTGCTTAGGTTTTGCTAGACGAATCAAAAATCTCAAAATTTGCAAAACTACACAAGAGCAGGGGCAAAATGGTAATTTCACTTAAATTTGGGCCACCCGAGCTTAACCAATGGTTAATCATAGCTTAAAAACACCTTTTAAAACATTTTAGTGAGGTTCGGGCTTAGCGGCACCAAATCCAAGTTAAAACAACCAAGGGCGTTTTGGTCATTTCGCGTTGAAACTCAAAATTGAGATTCTTCTCCTCTATTAACACACATAACACAAACAATCCCTTATTATCATCAAAACATCCCCTTGAGGACGGTGGGGCCCACGATCCTCATTTTGAGTAAAATAACCTCAAGGGCATTTTGGTCATTTTACACGTACAGATTCTGGTTTGCGACTCTTGCACGAATCCTAACCTTTCTTCTAATGTTATATTCCTTTATTGAGGATTGTTTGGTTTTTTATTATATAAGAATTACCTAGGGTAATTCGGTAATTTTGCTAATGACAGAAAATTGGGCGTTACAATACTCCCCTCCTTAAAAAGAATTTCGCCTTCGAAATCTTACCTGAGAATAGTTCTGTATCCTGTGCTTGCATGTCCATTCCAGCTCCATGTAATTTTTCGGTTTTCTCCTCCCCATGCTACTTTGACCAGGGTTCCTACGTTGCTTAATTCGGTCAACGATTCTGTGGGTGGTAAGTTAAACGTTAGGTCATCTCTTAATTGTACATGTTCTGGCTCTAGTACATGACTTGGGCTAGAATGATATTTCCTTACTGGGAGACATGGAAAACATCATGAAGGTTGGACAGACTCCTGGGTGGGCTATACGTAAGCTACAGACCTACTTTGTTAAGGATTTCAAATGGGCCAAGAAATCTAGGGCTCAATTTCTTTACTTTCATTGTCGGCCTATGCCTGTGCCTGGGTACTTAGGAACACATGGTCCCCTTCTTGAAAATCTAGCGGTTTCGCCGCTTGCATAGTTTTCTGTCGACTTTGAGCAGGAAGAATCTTATCCCTAATCTTCTTAATTTGTTCCGTTGTTTCCCTCACAATATCAAGTCCAGTAAATTCTGCTCTTTTAGTTCATACCAACATAAGGGAGATTGACATTTCCGTCCACAAGAGGGCCTCGTATGGTGCCATACCGATACTTGCATGATAACTGTTGTTATATGCAAACTCAATTGGGGAGGTACTTATCCCAACTTCCCCTTTGATCCAAAACACATGCCCTTAACATATCCTCCAAGGTTTGGATAGTTCTTTCATTGACCGTCCGGGGGTGATAAGCCGTGCCAAACACAGCTTTGAACCAAACGCCTTTGAAAGGCTCCTCCCGTGATTGTGAATCGCGGATCTCGATCCGAGATTATTGTCGACGATACTCATGTAATCTTACTATCTCCTGATATATAATTGCTAACCTATCCAAGGAATAAGTCACCTTAATAGGTAAAAAGTGGGTGACTCTAGTCAACCGATCCACTATTACCCAAATGGCGTCATGATTCGCTTGGGTCCTCGGAGTCCAGTTACAAAATCCATGGAGATACTATTCCACTTCCACTCGGGGATTGGTAGGGGTTGCAACATTCCAGAGGGTCTTTGGTGCTCAATCTTCACCTTTTGACACACCAAGCACTTATTCACCCATGTGCACACATCCTTTTTCAATCTGGCCACCAACATCTTCTTCAAATCTTGATACATCTTGGTGGCACCAGGATGGAGGGTGAAATGACTCTTATGGGCTTCCTCCAAAATGTCCTTTCGAAGGTCACCACTAGCAGGTACACATATACGACCTTCAAACCTCCACAAACTATCATTCCCTTGGGTAAAACCTTTCAACTTATCAGCTCTTACCGCTCAGGTTTCTTGAAATTCCGTATCTTCCCTTTGGGCTTGAGCAATTCTTTCCTTGAATTCACTCGTCACACTAAGATGGCAAGCTCTTATGCCCTTAGTGGTCAAGGTCATCCCTAGGTTTAGGTCTCTAAATTGCTCAATTAACTCAACCTCCTTCACCATCAAACGGGATACTTGTAAAGATTTCCTACTTAGGGCATCGGCTACAACATTAGCTTTACCTGGATGATAGTTCAACCCAAAATCATAATCTTTTAAGAACTCCATCCACCTTCTTTGCCTCATGTTTAGCTCTTCTGATCAAAGAGATATTTCAAACTCTTGTGATCGGAAAACACCTCAAACTTATTCCATATAAATGGTGTCTCCAAATCTTTAGAGCAAACACGACGCGGCTAACTCAAGGTCATGGGAGGGTAATTTGCCTCATGTGGCTTGAGTTGCCTTGATGCATAGGCCACCACTTGCCTATCTTGCATCAATACACAACCCAAACCTTCTCGAAGCATCATACACTTCAAAGGCACATTAGGGCCGGTAACACTAAAATAGGGGTTGAGGTTAGCTTATGTTTCAGCTCTTGAAAGCTCTTTTCACACTCCGGGTCCATGAAAGGGGTGTTTTCCTAGTTAGCTTGGTCAGGGGTAGGGAAATCTGGAAAATCCCTTGATAAACGACGGTAATAACCAGCTAAACCTAAAAAGCTCCTTACTTCAGTTACCGTGGTTGGTCTTTCCCAGTTTACGAACGTTTCCACCTTACTAGGATCTACAGCAATTCCTCTTAGATACTACATGCCCTAAAAATTTCACCTCATCCAACCAGAATTCACACTTAGAAAGCTTGGCATATAGTTTCTTTTCCTTCAGATTTCTAGTACTATGGTTAGTGGCGTTCATGCTCCTCGTGGGTCTTAGAGTAGATGAGAATGTCATCTATAAAGACAACCACGAACTGATCTAAATAGGGTCTAAAGATCCTATTCATGTAATCCATAAAAATTGCTGGAGCATTGGTTAATCCAAAGGACATTACTAAACTCAAAATGGCCGTATCGAGTGCGAAAGGCCGTTTTCGGTATATCTTCATCTCTCACTCTAATCTGGTAACCTCACCTCAAATCAATCTTAGAAAACACTGTTGCACCTTTAAGCTGGTCCATCAAGTCATCTATCCTAGGCAAAGGGTATTTGTTCTTTATCGTCACTTTATTCAATTGCCTATAGTCAACACACATCCTCATACTTCCATCCTTTTTCTTTACAAACAACACCGGGGCTCCCCAAGGTGATGCACTAGGCCTAACAAACTTTTTCTCCAATAAATCTTCCAATTGAGCTTTTAACTCGGTCAACTTAATGGGGACATCCTGATGGGGCTATGGATATGGGTCCTGCACCAGAAGCAATTCTATGGAAAACTCTATCTCTCTCTTGGGGGAAACTCTGGTATCTCATCTGGAAATACTTCGGGATAATTCCTTACTATTGGTATCTCATCGATACTTTGCTCAAAGTCTACATCACTAGCGGCTAGGAAAATATAACCTTTACTCTCACCCTTACCAGTCCATTTCCACATAGTTATGTAAACTTATAGGTTTCTTAGGTTCAATGGGAACAGGAAGAAAAGTGATGGTTTTCTCATAGGTTAACAGGACACGGTTGGCCTCAAGCCAATCCATGCCAAGAATCACATCTAAACCTTGCATGGGTAAGCAAATAAGATCTAAAACAAAGGATCTATTTTCAATAACAAAATTACAATCTAAACAACATTTACAAGTCCTAACGGGTTTTCCAGTAGGGTAGAAACAACAAGGTCAAAAGGAAGTTCAGTCACATGTAAGTTAAGGCTTTTAACACATGAGTGGGAGATAAAAGAATGGGAAGCGCCAGAATCATATAGTACAATTAAGTTTTTACCATGCATGTTACACTTACCTTCCACGAGATTCCTGACTTCGTCGTTTCTTCTGCATTAATAAAAACCCTTCCTTGGGCTTGGGATTGGGGGTTGACGGGTTCCTCCTGTGCATTCTCGAGAGTAGTGGCCTGGCTTTCCACATAGCAAACATTTGTTCCGGTCGACATGGCATGCTTCCATGATTCTTGCCGCACTTGGGACATTCCATGGATGGTGGGGGTCGTGGAGGTGCTGCTGACCTCTTTGTGGTGCTTTCCCCTTGTTGTTGTTATTGTTGTTGCGATTGTTGTTGGGGTTATTATAGCGGTTGTTGTTGTTCGGCCTTCCTTGTTGAAAGTTCCTTTGTGGACCTTGGGGTCTCGATTGAGGTGAGAATGGGGGTCGACTCCTTGAATTGCTGACCTTGAGGTGTCAGCTTCTGGTGACATTATCGGACTTTGAGGTGTTCAGCTTCTCTCGCCCTTCTTCAATGATGCGGCATTTGTTAACTAGAGTAGAGAAATCCTAATCTCCAAATGCGCAACTGCCACATTAAGCTCTGCCTTAACCCTAACTCGTATTTAATGCATTTCCAATACTCGTTGGGGTTACCCTGATACATCCTTGAGAACTTAATAAGTTCTTCAAAT
Organism: Dalbergia oliveri; assembly: GCA_030441495.1. NCBI lineage: Eukaryota > Viridiplantae > Streptophyta > Magnoliopsida > Fabales > Fabaceae > Dalbergia > Dalbergia oliveri. Next base: position 31,468,446 of record JAMLFY010000008.1, on the reverse strand, counting down.
CTGGCAATGTACTGGGCCACATTCATATTTCCTTGGACAAGTTGCATAAACTCAATGTCCTTGGCATTTTTGACCGACTCTGGAAATACTTCTCATAAAAATGGACCTTAAATAGCTCCCAATCAATGTCCATGTCGGTCGCCTCAGAAGTCTTCGAGCACCTGTCCACCAAAAGCCGGCATCACCTTCAAGCATATGGGTAGCAAAGGTGACCTTCTGCTCCTGAGCATGGGACTAGCAAAGACCTTCTCAATATTCCGAATCCATTCATCTGCAACATTTGGATTGAGGGTCCCTTGAAACTGGTGGGTTCGCCCTCAAAACTCCCCAAAACGAGCGTGTTCGGGATCTCATGGCCTTGATTCGCATTAGCTTGGCGATCCTGATCCATTCGTTCCATCATCATCCTCATTGTCCTTGCCACATCACGAGTGCTTCGGCGGTCTCATTGTTCTGGTTATTCTGTCGCGTTCCTAGTCTGTTGTCGACGTGCCATTGGTCCCTATACACACAAAACAGCAACACTGAGGTGATCAGCTCAACATTCCATGCAAAGTGAGCAAGTTACCATGGCACGTGCAACATACAGTCATGCATTTCTAATCCTCAAGCTCATCCTAATGATAAACATTTACACATGACATTTCTAACGTATTATGCTTTAGAAGCATAGCCAGTCCTATCCTCAGGCTCGCTGAGAATTGAACCTCTTCTGATACCAAAATGTAACACCCTAATAATTAACCCAATACACCTAGGTTGTATCTGATTAATTACTAGACTTTACTCTTTGCTTCAGTTCTTTCATCATACTTTGAAAATACTTAGTGAAATTACGAGCCATTTTTTTTTAAACATAATTGAAAACGTGAGCCGCACATAACGTGAACAATAATCGAAATAAAGCGAAACGTGGAATATAGCATGAAAAACACATCATATTGGCTCCATCATATAACATCCATAATTACATAACACATAGATATTTTGCCTACCAACAGAATAAGACTAGGTGTAGGCAATCTAACAAAACATAAATAATATATGGATGGAAGGACATCCATTAATGGCACCTAGTAATAACACTCCAAGGATAGGGATAGATATTGAAATATACGAGTGAAACTAGCAGGATCAAGTTCAGCTACCAGGTAAAAGCCTCAATGTGATTCACGAACACTTCCTTCTATTTCTGAAGACGAGATGGAAAGAAAAATAGAGGAGTGAGAAACTTATAAAGAATCTCAGTAGGGTACTCACCTCATGATGCATTGTGTCATCATCATCGTCCCCAGGAACCTCGGGGTTATTATGAAATAGTGAGCATGCTAAGATTGATTTATTAAGTTCAAAAATATACTTTATCGAGGTTCGTCGGTTTTAATCATGCGTCTTATAATGCATCATAAACTTAGCATGTCATGTTTATAATGAACTTTTCCTTTCATCAACATATTATTCCTCATCATCATATCATAATAACATGCATAGTAAGAACATCATATTTTATTAATACATTCTTATAAAATGCTATATAGAACATCATACCATAATAGCTATGCACAAGACATGGTGCACATATTCATTTCTTTAGTGTCCTAGGTGACTTAAAATCTTGTCATCATCATCATTATTTTCCTTGGGGCCACCCTATACTCCACCCTTTTGGGAGTAATCTAGGTTATGAGCTCATACCTTACTAGTCGTCACTAGCATATACTTATCCCTTTTGATAAGTTAAATCCCACTCTACCCTTTTGAGAGAATCCGGGACAAGAATCACCTTTTCACCACCTATAGTCTAATGGGTTCTAAGGATCATTTCTCAGGATCACCTTTCACCACCTATAGTCGATGGGTCCAAAGGATCATTTCCTCATAAGTTTAAGTCACCATTAAGTCTTAGCATGTTATATCATAATTATCAAGATGCATGAACATTCTCATTGTTTGCAATAGCAACTATAACATGCAAGCCATGAAATCATTCAATAATATCAAATTCTCGATGCATTACATCATCATATAAATTGACATTCCATGCATCAAAAGATGTCATCTAAAATTCTCACAGGAAGCTCCTCAAATAGTTCAAACTCTAAAATTGGATAACCTTAATTATCAAACTAATTACTTATGCATTTAAGGATTTATTACCATCAATTATAAGCCTTAAGAACATTATTAGACTATATGGGGTAGCATAGACAGTAAGTTGTTCTTAAGGTTTTACGTGTGCTAAAAGTTACGTTTTTAACCCTTCTCGTTACCCTTTTCCCTATGATGCTAAAATTAATTACTAAACCAATTATGAATCATTGTCCCTTATCTAAACATAATAAAATCTGGTTCTTAAGGCCACTAAAGGTTCTGACAGAATGCATAAATTTCATTCTTAGAGTCTAGAAATCTTGCTTTTACGGTTTTCTAGGAAGCTAGTTTTATTTCTAACATGCATAGAATCATTCCTTTAGCAATAAACCATAATTATCACAACTTCAAACATATTAAACCATCATCATACACTAGTACTAAACTCAGATTAGTGGCCAAATCATGAACCTCATATAATTGCTTGAAGTCACATTTCAAGTACACATGTGAGAATTGTTTAATGAAATATTTGTAAAACCTCAAACTCTTTTAGAAACTAATTATTTTTGTTAAATTGAAAGAAGTCATAGGACTTTAGGCCTTCCTCAATCATGAGGCCGTTTTATACATTGAAAGAATGTTCATGATTAAAATTTTCACTTAAGATAAAAGGAGCAAGTCTTGAGCTTTAGAGATTTAGTGATAACTAGAATTATAAACATGCTATGCAACCTCATTTTAATTTCTTGTCTTTATAAGTGATAACTTGGAATTATAAACATGATGCAAGAAACTGAGCGGCCTGAGCCGCATGAGATTTTCTGAAGGAGAAGAGAACTCTTATTACATCTTATTAAGCTCCAAACTCAAGACTTTTTAAGAATGAATTCTTTGACTCCCATAATCTTAAGGAAGCTTTAGAGTTTTTATTACCATGGTTCCAACTTTGCTTGTGATACTTGGGCAAGTCTTTGAACTCTAGGATCTTTAAGTGATGACATAAAATAAACATGCCATGCATTGATTCTTTTAGCCATTATAAAATAAAGTGAGAGCATAAAATAAATATGAGATGCATCCTCTTTATTATCTTTAGAGATTAAGTGACAACTTGAAACATAAACATGAAATGCAAGCTTGAAAATTTAAACATGAGGTATGCAAGTTCATTTATTTATTCTTGAGAATTTAGTGATGACATTAAAAGTAAACATGATGTGCAAGGCATAAACTTAAACATGGATGCAAGTTCATTTTTATTTCTTTACTAGAGCTCCTTCAAGACTTTAAAAGAATTATAAATTCAACCCAATATATATCTTAGCAAGACAAAGTGAGCTTTAAAGATTTCATTATTAAGCTATCCTAGAAAACTTTCTTAGGCCATGGGGCCGAAATCAAATGGCAAGAAAAAGAGAAGTTCAAGAGTTATCTAGAAATGAAAAATTGTTAAACATCATTTTAAACTAAAAACAAAGCTTAACAAGAAATGAAACATAATTGTCAATATATTTTTCAAGTTCCAAACTCAAGACCTTTATCATAAAAATATAGTTGCTTCAAAACTTTGAAAACTAATAAAACCTTCAAGTTTTAGAGGTCTAACTTGTGAAGACTTTGCAACCAACACTCAAGAACCTCATCATCAAACCATGGTCTCATCATAATCTAGGCCATAAGGCTGAAATATACAAGAAGAAAAGGAGAAGGAAAATCGAAATATGAAGCAAGAAGAAAGTACATAAAATCATCATTTTAACCAAGAACAACACTTATCAATACTTGAAATTAAGCTTAAAAACAACTCCTTACCTAATTTTATTAGAAGGAAAGGAAGAGAACTTGGTTTCTTTGAGTGAAATGAAACAAAATATCCTTGAAAGGTTGAAGAAAGAATTTCAGCCAAAGGGGAAGAAAGAAAGAAAGTTTTTGAGCTTAGGAAAACTTGAAGTTGTGAAATTTTTGAGCAAGCCTTAATGACTTCTAAGCATGCCTATTTATAGAAGAATTCAAGCTCATGTATGGACAAGAGGAGGAGGAAAATCTGACTAAATTTGAGAAGGAAACAAGGAAGGAAAAATCATCTTGTTTGGTGGCTTAAAACATGGAATCATGTTTCAAAGTTCCTTGTTTTATGGTAATTTTTGGCATTAAGTTTAGTGCAATTTTGGTGTATTATGGCTGCATGTTTCCAGCATTGCAGCCCATGGAAGAAATTTGTGTGTTCCATGTATTATTTAGGTGTAGGTAAGTATCTTTGCAATTTTAGAGAATTTGCAATTAAGGGCTTAGGTGAATTAGTAAGCAATTTGGGTGTTTTAAGCAATTTTAGGTTCTAATCAATTTAAATAAATAATTTTGACTCTAGATTAAGAATTAGAATTTAATAAGCTTTAATTTGAGCCTAATATTGCTTATGTTTTGCTAAACGAATCAAAAATCTCAAAATTTACAAAACTACAAGAGACTGGGCAAAACGTCATTTCACTCAAAATTTCTGGACTATCGAACTTAACCAATGGTTAATCATAGTTAAAAACACCTTTTAACACATTTTAGTGAGGTTCGGGCTCAGTCTGGCATGCAAATCTGAAGTTAAAACAGCCGCAGAACGTTTTGGTCATTTCGCGCGTCGAAACTCAAAATTGAGATTCTTCTCCTCTATTAACACACATAACACAAACAATCCCCTATTATCCTCAGAACATCCCCTTGAGGACGGTGAGGCCCACGATCCTCATTTTCTGAGTAAATAACCTTGGCATTTTGGTCATTTTACACGTATAGAAATTTGGGTTTGCGACTTTGCAGAACCGCTTATAACCTCTTTTCTAATGTTATATTCCTCTATTAAGGATTGTCGGTCTCAAATTATATAAGAATTACCAAGGGTAATTCGGTAATT